>OZ035881.1:137222757-137877498 GCA_964034835.1 Muscina levida
GGTACCCGTCGCAGAATTTTTGTATCTTGTTCGGAATACAACAAAGTTGTTCGGGCAGATTTATTATTTACTAAAGGACCTTGTCCTGTCTTTATTACTAAATAAACATTTGTTGAGAATACAATTGTTTCATTGACAATTTTCCAGGGAAAGTGCTTTTTGAGAAGTGCAAACAAAACGTTTTTTATGTTTGGTTGGTATGCTATAAATTGTCTACTTTTTCAAGTGTTGCAGAGTTTTATTAAAAAAAAAAATAGAAAAAAATTTAAGGATAAAAATGTTCATTCTGTTTGGCAGCAGTAAATACATTTATTTTTGTTAAACATAAATTACCATTATGCGTTTGTTAAACGCTTAATAGATTTTGTAATAGACTATAACAAGTGCTGGTCTATTTAAGTTTAAGTTTACATGTAAATTTAGGGTACCACTTTGAAGCGAGACCGAGCATAAGTAGGTTGTCAAAAGGAGCATTTTCGGTAGACTTAGTTATATGCAACATAACGTACAAAATACTTTTGCTTGATACCTGCCAAGCGTATATGGTCAAAGAACCAATTTGATGTTTTCTACGAAAACTAGAACAACACCTCTCAACAGTTGCAGTTCTTTGTTAAACTCGGCATATTTTAAACACAATTTTTTTTCGATACTTTTTATATTGCTTTCATATAATGCGACAACAATTTATGAGTGGACCATCAATTATGATTACGTGAACCCTCTGTTTGTTAGTCATTATGTTTTCCTCAGATGTTCGCAATGATGACAATCATAATAAGGAGTGATAATGATCAGTTCGTACGTCATATGCTGTGCGTGAAGCATAAAGTATTAAAGCAGGCCGCAACCCACATGCAAAAGTAAAGAACAATATGCAGTTTCTTTAAGTACCACAGGAAGAAAAAGCCAACTTCTTATTCGCAATTATGTTTTATCATCATTATGGCAGTACAAGCTGCTGTTGGGCGCTCATAAAATCACGGCAAATGTATCGCATATCCTTTTAAATATTTAATATTATTGTAACGAATTCAAGGAATACTTTTCGTTGTGTATTCTTTTACATTCTCCTGCCACGCGTGATTTCCCATATAATATATTATCTTCTTTACTTTTAATCCGTATGTATTATATTTCGCAGTCAATTTACACTTCATTGTAATCACAGGAGCATATTTAAATTGTGTGAAAAATATAGCGTAGGGGAGTAGTAGAAGGTAGCCCAAATTAATATGCTTAATTGCCTGCTTTTCAGGAAGTGCCAGTAAAGGAAATATATTGTCATGAGAGATATTTCAATATTATCTAAAGTATTAACCAGTACCGTTGGGGGTGCAACGTGAAAATTGTATCTCAAAGCGTCTCACAACTTCCATTTGATATGTTGATCCAAACCATGATTAACGGATATTACTGGTACATATCCGGACTCTTTATAAAGAAAGTGCCGCTATTCCTGGATGTCCTCGAAAAAACAAGGCTGACATCACCGCCATTCAGGATACTAGATGTAAAAGACAGGGATGCTCACGACGTAAGAACTGCTTCATCCAATACAGCTGCAATGTGGAAATGCACGAATTGCGATGTGGATTTGTAATTGGCATGAGAATCGGAAATCTCCTTCAACAACATTTTAAAACATACTATCATAGTAGAAGTAGAAGTAGAAGTAGAAGTAGAAGTAGAAGTAGAGTAGAGTAGAAGTAGAAGTAGAAGTAGAAGTAGAAGTAGACAGTAGAAGTAGAAGTAGAAGTAGAAGTAGAAGTAGAAGTAGAAGTAGAAGTAGAAGTTAGAAGTTGAAGTAGAAGTAGAAGTAGAAGTAGAAGTAGAAGTAGAAGTAGAAGTAGACAGTAGAGTAGAAGTAGAAGTAGAAGTAGAAGTAGAAGTAGAAGTAGAAGTAGAAGTAGAAGTAGAAGAAGTAGAAGTAGAAGTAGAAGTAGAAGTAGAAGTACGAAGTAGAAGTAGAAGTAGAAGTAGAGTAGAAGTAGAAGTAGAAGTAGAGTAGAAGTAGAAGTAGAAGTAGAAGTAGAAGTAGAAGTAGAAGTAGAAGTAGAAGTAGAAGTAGAAGTAGAATGTAGAAGTAGAAGTAGAAGTAGAAGTAGAAGTAGAAGTAGAAGTAGAAGTAGAAGTAGAAGTAGAAGTAGAAGTAGAAGTAGAAGTAGAAGTAGAAGTAGAAGTAGAAGTAGAAGTAGAAGTAGAAGTAGAAGTAGAAGTAGAAGTAGAAGTAGAAGTAGAAGTAGAAGTAGAAGTAGAAGTAGAATAGAAGTAGAAGTAGAAGTAGAAGTAGAAGTAGAAGTAGAAAGTAGAAGTAGAAGTAGAAGTAGAAGTAGAAGTAGAAGTAGAAGTAGAAGTAGAAGTAGAAGTAGAAGTAGAAGTAGAAGTAGAAGTAGAAGTAGAAGTAGAAGTAGAAGTAGAAGTAGAAGAAGTAGAAGTAGAAGTAGAAGTAGAAGTAGAAGTAGAAGTAGAAGTAGTAGAAGTAGAAGTAGAAGTAGAAGTATGAAGTAGAAGTAGAAGTAGAAAGTAGAAGTAGGAAGTAGAGAAGTAGAAGTAGAAGTAGAAGTGTAGAAGTAGAAGTAGAAGTAGAAGTAGAAGTAGAAGTAGAAGTAGAAGTAGAGAGAAGTAGAAGTAGAAGTAGAAGTAGAAGTAGAAGTAGAAGTAGAAGTAGAAGTAGAAGTAGAAGTAGAAGTAGAAGTAGAAGTAGAAGTAGAAGTAGAAGTAGAAGTAGAAGTAGAAGTAGTAGTAGAAGTAGAAGTAGAAGTAAGAAGTAGAAGTAGAAGTAGAAGTAGAAGTAGAAGTAGAAGTAGAATAGAAGTAGAAGTAGAAGTAGAAGTAGAAGTAGAAGTAGAAGTAGAGTAGAAGTAGAAGTAGAAGTAGAAGTAGAAGTAGAAGTAGAAGTAGAAGTAGAAGTAGAAGTAGAAGTAGAAGTAGAAGTAAGAGTAGAAGTAGAAGTAGAAGTAGAAGTAGAAGTAGAAGTAGAAGTAGAAGTAGAAGTAGAAGTAGAAGTAGAAGTAGAAGTAGAAAGTAGAAGTAGAAGTAGAAGTAAAGTAGAAGTAGAAGTAGAAGTAGAAGTAGAAGTAGAAGTAGAAGTAGAAGTAGAAGTAGAAGTAGAAGTAGAGTAGAAGTAGAAGTAGAAGTAGAAGTAGAAGTAGAAGTAGAAGTAGAAGTAGAAGTAGAAGTAGAAGTAGAAGTAGAAGTAGAAGTAGAAGTAGAAGTAGAAGTAGAAGTAGAAGTAGAAGTAGAAGTAGAAGTAGAAGAGTAGAAGTAGAAGTAGAAGTAGAAGTAGAAGTAGAAGTAGAAGTAGAAGTAGAAGTAGAAGTAGAAGTAGAAGTAGAAGTAGAAGTAGAAGTAGAAGTAGAAGTAGAAGTAGAAGTAGAAGTAGAAGTAGAAGTAGAAGTAGAAGTAGAAGTAGAAGTAGAAGTAGAAAGTAGAAGTAGAAGTAGAAGTAGAAGTAGAAGTAGAAGTAGAAGTAGAAGTAGAAGTAGAAGTAGAGTAGAAGTGAAGTAGAAGTAGAGTAGAAGTAGAAGTAGAAGTAGAAGTAGAAGTAGAAGTAGAAGTAGAAGTAGAAGTAGAAGTAGAAGTAGAAGTAGAAGATAGAAGTAGAAGTAGAAGTGAAAGTGGAAGTTCAATAGAATTAAAGGGTGGGAATTGTAAGGGCCGATGTTGTGTAAGAACCACACCTAAACGGCAAGTTATTTTCTACAATCCACTTGACGTTTCTCAATAGCAGACTTACACAATTTCAACCATCGAAAAATACACAATCGAGCAACGCGTTGAAGTTATTTAGCTTATGAAGTTATGAAGCTTATTTTGAAATTGGACGTTCAAATCAAAATGCATATTGTGCACTTTGTGATTTTTTCGGTCAATTTAATCGTCCAAATTGAAAAGTGCAAACCGAGTCTGTAGGAGATGTGAAAACACCAGTTTATGCGCGTACAGGTCGTACTGGAGAAAATATTGCTGCTGTTCGCGATAGTGTGGCTGAGAAGCCGTCCACCTCAACTCGTCGTCATGCCCAACAATTGCACCTCTCACGCTCGTTGTTGATGAACGTTATGCATAAAGACTTGCATTTACACCCTTACAAAGAGAAGTTGACTATAGAACTAAAGTCTCTTGACCATTCCAAACGTCGTCAATGGTCAAAATGGTGGCAAGAAATGGCAACATGACCAATTTTCGATGAAAATCATCTTCAGTAGATTCGACAATAAGCAGAATTGCCGCATTTAGGCGAATGATAATCCAAGAGTAATTGTCTCGAAAAACCAATGCACCCACAAAGAGTGACTGTTTGGTGCGGTTTATGGGCTGGCGGAATCATTGGGCCGTATTTTTTTTCCAAAAATGAGGCCGATCAGGACAGTGTTCGCTATCGTGAGATGACAACGAACTTTTTGTGGCCTAATTGGAAGATATGGATGTGGACGATATGTTGTTTCAACAGGACGGTGCCACTTGTCACACAGCTAACAAAACAATGGCTCTTTAGCCCGACAAATTCAATGGCCTGTTATCTTACGTGGTGGCGATGTCAATTGGCCGCCAAGATCATGTGATTTGACACGGTTGGACTTCTTTCTTTCGGGTTATTTGAAAGAAAAGGTGTACGTCAATAAGCCAGCAAAACATTACGATATTATCATGAATTGCCACAAAAGAAAAACGTATATTCATTATGATTGCTGGAATTCCATTTGAGTTGCAGCATGCTACTCGGCACATGGCTATCGTTATGGATATGTATTTCTGTTTGAAAAACACCTATGACTTTAACAAGTCCCCTCAAGTGTCTCCAAAAGTTATTAATATAAACCTTATCATATCAAATAATACGAAAAAGCTTTCGCTTAACCCCACGTATACGGAAAATATGCACTTAGGACATCATAAATGGCATATTCCGTACTATTCAATTTAATAATATGGATATGTGCGAACATGTGTTGGCCCTTTATCACAATACATGCTAACATATATATATATATATATATATATATATGTGTGTGTACATCTGTCTATATATATGCGAATTTATGCATATTTGCATGCTATGTTTACAAGGGTACTTTATATAAATTGATAATTTACATATTAACGTTAAATACACTCAATTATACATATAATTCACAATAAATGTATAAACATATTCCGACACATACACACAAACGCGCACATTGCTTTTAATAAACAGGATCATATGACATCCTTATAAAATAAACACATGCATGAATACGTATATATATGTAAAAGCATGATGAAATGTGAGCGAAGGTGCTGGAATTCCTTGTGCCTCAACGCTAACAATGACTGACATTTTGTTACGCTGGTGTGTGTTATTAAGTAAGTAGTTGAAAAAATGTTTCCAGTATCAATTTAGCATCTTATAATGTAACCGGTTCAATGAGAGTATATGTGTGTGTGTCTGTTGTTTTATTCATTCTAAGCCTTGCGACTTGCGTGTATCGGTAGATTTGTGTGACTAAATATATGATGAAATTTTTTGTATGGGAATTAAGACAAGTTGTGTGTACTGCATTATGGTGAACCCCTGAACCTTTAACCACTAAAAATAGCTATATATAAGAAGAAAATATACACAGCTGTATATCAGAAGATGACCGATTTTGGAGCATGCACTATTATACGGGTGACGTGGGTTCAAGCCCTGTAACATTTACCTACATTTCTTGAATCTTCCCAATATTTTTGGATGGTTGGCTGGTCAACAAGAGGTGTTAGGTTATGTAGGAAAGGTTGCAAGACAGCACACTGTCCAGCACACATATGCTAATGAACCTCATTATGATTCTATGAATTTGCTGATCAGTCCTACAAGTGTTTCCTGCAGAGCATCGTTACAAACTATATGGTTTCTGAATACCCTAGTTCTTAGTCCAGCTTACGTTGGGCAATCCAAAAGAAAGTGTTTTGTTGTTTCTTCATCCGCCTACAGCGAGTGGTGATACTCTACCTCACAGAAAGTCGTTTGTTTGTTCTCCTGTGGCTAGAGAACCCTAGCTTGCTCACAAGTTGGAGTGAGTCTCCATTTAACATTGAATATATAATGGGTCCATTGCTTGATGTCATATAGAGATCGGCATTTTCTGTACTGTCGTACCTTGTCTATGTAGCTCATCTGCTAAACAATTGCTCGGAATGTCGTGGTCTGGCAGCTTGTATCAGATATTTATATTATATTAAGGTCCAGCGAATGGATGCCATAGCATACTCTCTCGTCCAACTTTGTTCGATCCGTTAAAAATCGGATGCTATAGGCAACTGCAACTGCGAGAGTAAAGGTTCCTTAATAACACAGTACAACACAAAATTTTGGGACTCAATTCTGAGAACTGCACGTGAAAAAAGACCCAAAAATAAGAAGTTTTGCGTCATTCGTTTTGTCAAGTTACATGCCATAATAATTTAATATCGATTTGAAGTTAGTAAGTATCGTATAGGTTAATTTGTCTCGTTTTAGGTTTTTTTGTTTGACTAATACCTAATGGTGGCGTATGATTATCATAAGTAATATTCCACGTAAATCATACGCCACGTAGTACAACACTTTTATTGTAGGTGCTACAAAATAAACCCAGTTCAAAAATCATTTGATGAATGGAAAAGTGAAACTGTTGAATATGTTGGTAAACGTTATATGAACAGAATAAAGGAATTGGAATTACTAATTTTTTTAAATTTGTCTCAGCTAAATCGGACTAGTGGTTCTCGAGTTATGTCAAACAAAAGAGCCTAAAACGTGACAAATTTCCCTATACGATACTTACTAACTTCAAATCGATATTCAATTATTATGGCATGTAAATCGACAAAACGAATGATACAGAACTTTTTGGGGCTACTTTCACGTGCAGTTCTCAGATTTGAGTCCCAAATCAATGAGCTGAAAAATGTTGTACTGTGTATTACATTAGATCGGAAAGATGATGGCAAAATGATCTGCGTTGACAAAAACCCGGCATTCGGTTATTTCTTATTGGAGGTAAAGGTTAACCATAGACTAAGGTTAACTTAAAAGTGGAGGCAGAACTCTTGCCTGAGCAATTGTGGCCCCCTTTCTTTCAGCTTTGACGGTTTTTCCACTACAACTATCCAAGTTAGGAGAGTCATCGTTTCCGTATTTAAAAAAACGATAAAATATTATTATCGATGTTTAAGGAAGTCCTCAGAGCATATATCTTATTCTCAAGGTAGCATTTTATTGTCTTTATTGGACAGTTATAGTGCTATCCATCCTAACGCATGCTATGAAAGTGTGTTCCTCAAGTTCCTCGCCTCTGTTACAGATTGTCAAGGCATCACTTCACCAATGAAATTAAAAAGAGATTCACCTCGATCATTAAAGTCAGTACTCGTTCATATGTTTTGGGTGGTACGCGATGGCATTCGCACATATAACGACACAAGTGTTACTTCTTTTTCAAATTTTCTACATGTCAAACGAATGTTTTTTGCTGATTGTCTTATATAAATAAATGCTTCAACAGTCTCTTGTACTGGAGGATCATAACCTTCGGGTCTGTCAATGAAAGCACCTTCAGCGGACACGACGGCTTCAATGCTTTTTCTAAAACCATCACCATGCAATTACAACAATTTGGAAAAATTGAAACGGAGCTTCTTCAATACCTTATCCTTACTGATGTAGACACCGCGTAAAGGATATATACGTTGGCACTTTTTCTCAATATCTTTGGCAATGGGGTCCAAAGTCTATTTGTAAACTAGTTGCTTAAAGTCGAACTTGGTAATCTACTCTGTGATGATTTCGTGCATCTTGATGCGGGTCTTGCGAACCAGAAAGTGCTGGGCATAGTAGGTCTTGCGTAGAGATTGTTGATCCTTGGCGGTAAAACCAATGCAGAAGACATGGAGCAAGTAGCCATCGGTAGTCTTGTCTTCAATAAGGGTTTACCATTTCTTGACCATAAATCTGTACTTGTCGGTGGTCAAATTCATGCCATTGAAATTCCACATGTTATTGCAATTTAGGACATTAACACGGAACTTGCGAAAAGAGCGCTCGGAATCGTTGTCCATTTGCAAATCTCCCAATGCATCTTTGAATACACGACACTTTAAGTAATCCTAGGCGATTTTTTGACCATGGGTACGGTTGACCAAGGTTTTAACAATCTGGAGAGAGACAAACATGTTGGGTGCGTTGACATCGTAGCAATCCTTGCGGAAGAAATGACATATGACCATTTTTTTTGCCACATTTTTTTTGCCGTATTTGTATAGATCCTTATTTTTACAGACCGCCATCTTCAAAGTTTAAAGTGTCCTTCCAGAAATTGTTTTTGACATACGTAGGAGCAATTGGCTTTTTGTAGTATTGCTCTATCTAGGATGACATCAAGCAGTGTCCTGCTAGTCTTTTCTTAGAGAAAGGCTGATGGCTGCAGTTTAGCTATCCCTAAAGGTGGTAAGTAAAGGAGCTTTAAATTTGACTTTAACGAGTATGCAAGATCTTGGCTTAACAGAGGTTAAAAGGAGAAACGCCTTGTACCCATTGCACCTGATATAACATATTCGGTTGTCGACCATCCATGGCCATTGTTTCGGCTCTATATTTCGCAAGACCATTGGCAGTTGCTGCAGTACTTCGGTGAAGATATGTTTGAAGGACCTTAATTACTGAGTTCCTCGATCAATGTAAACTCCTAATCACTCGCGGTAGTGAAGGACTTATTCATAAGCCATGTAGCACTGTCCCCCAGGTGCATCTATGCTGCATCTATTATCTTCCAGTAGCATGTCCTCGTCAACTTTTTTGCTTGCTGGTGTATTTGTCCGCTTTATTTTCGGGATCTCCCGACTTAGTGTCACCCAGAAATCCCTTCAGTGTGTCCATCTTGTAGACAATGAGGAAATACTTTTGAGTTCAAACCAAATATAGCTGTTGGACTCTTCCAAAACGGTTTTTCGGAAGGTTCCCATGGTGTCCTCAACATTGTAGGAATGGAGGTATTATTTAGGTTTGGTGAGGTTAATACGGCAACGTCGCTCTCAAGCCATTTCGTTGATCTGATGAAAGCATTGTTGTGTTAATGGCCTCCAGATAGACAGGTATTGTTCATAAATGTCCGATTACCAAGCTTTTCATATCTCAGGTCACCAAAAACAGGGCAGCGATATAGAAGGTGCTCCGTGGTCTCCTCTTTTTCCGCATCTATGCAGCTTCTACTTAAACAGTTGTAGGGAAGTTTCAACCTCTTAGCAAGTTTTTCAACCGGCCAGTGACCGGCATCAGCTAAGAAGCTCCTCATATGGACTCTGGACGGGTTCAACACAAATCGTGTCCTTCGTTGTAGGCCAAATTTGTTTGGTCGCCGTGCAAGGGGGTTCTTCCATCCATCTCTACTTAGCAATGAGGGTCAGGTTCCCCGCAATTAGCTGCTCCCCCTTATATGAGGGACTCCAATGAGACCGCAGTTAATTCATAAACTTTTCTACATTTTCGTTTTACATATTGCTAAAGAATACACTTGTGGGCTTATTGATTTTAGATAAATAAACATATCTGTTGTGGTAGCTCGTCAATTGGCATGTCTAGTAGAAGCTTCTCACACAGTGACGTTCAAATTCGTCGATAAACAAGTAGGTGCCGTTAGTAGTGAACCTAAAAGTGAACCTAAAAAGTGAACCTAGAGAGCGTGTTAATTCACACTAACGCGAGAAGCTATCCCATACCTCATTTTTGGGGTGCAAAGGGAAATTAAGTAGGTTGCGGACGTCTTATAGAGAAATTATGTCTCACGTGGATTAAAAAGAGCTTAAACTACTTTTACTAAAATCTCTTAAATTTTCCCTTAAAAGACACTGTTCAATCTTAAACAAGCAAAGTCGCAGCAGATTCTGCATAACGAAAAAAAAACAACAACATAAAAGGCATAATGACACAATACCCTGCCTAGTTTCAGTGTACTCCATGCTGCGCGCTAAGTTTTAACGAATGAACATGAACGTCTCCTTTATATGCCGCAGCAATGAAGTATGTACATATGTATCGTATGCACCGTACGTAGGTTGCTTAGATACTTACAACTACATACATTCTCATGCATACAATGTTCACTTCACTGCCATGTGAACTTTGTGAATACGTCAGACACACAACTGACGGATATGTTGTTTATTCAAAAATCACAACACAGCAAAGGCATGAGCAGCATGTTTACATTTTGGGTACTAAACATCGACTCTTACATTTTGTAACATAAACATTTTCAACATTTAATTTAAGAGAATTTGCCTGCAGATTTAAGTGATTTTCGAATTGTAACCACATATTGACTTTAAGTTGTCTGTCTCTCTGGGAATGAATTCCGCTAAAACCACAATCATTTTTCTGGGCTCGCATTAAATGGATTTGAAGAACAGTTCGATGAAACCATTTTATGAGCCTTAAGATACAATACAAGGAGACGGTGAAAATTCCTACAAACGAACACCATTTGTGTTTACGGTTTAAAGCCAAGGACAAATTGTTTCCAATATATCTTAGCGTTTTTTTCATTCCGTTTCTTATTTCTTATGTGGTTCAATGGTTTTGTATTTCAACGATTTTTGGCTTAAATAACTCTATTTACCTTAGGCATTTCAACACCAATACGAAGATATTTTTTGGTACTCGTTTGTAAAGGAAAATTTATATGTAAACATTACATTTAATATACGCAGCAAATTATGTCGACTTATGTCTAAATATACACCTGTGATGTGGCGTCATCTTACGTAGAGCGGTAATGATTCTCAAGAGCATTTGCCTCTCTCCCTCTGCAGGGAACAACGCTGTAATCCACACCATAAGTAGTAAAAAGTAAGAAATTGCTTTCATAAGACTTATGAGGTTTGTTTGTATGATGCCAGCATTTTGTTCGTATTTTTCATTTGTGTGTGTGTGTGTTTTGTTTTCTTTTGTGTGGTATACAACAACTTAATCTGACGGTAAGTTGGGAGTTAGAGATATTTGAAAATACCATGATAATAACACATCGTTTACTTGTGAAAATAAAACAAAACTTTAACAAATTAAAAACGTCAACGTAGACTTGATGTTCGAAATGGATAATCTTATTGAAGATTTTACTTGAAAACTTGTTAAATTATATTAACCACTCAGCATGCAGGATAAGACAAAGTTTGTTTGACAACTACAGGCTATGGAAAAGTTGAATATCTATAAGTAAAGCGTAGGCAGGAAAATATATCATCATCGTGGATTTTATATCATCGTTCGCAAATACAAATAAATAAATATCTTAGAACTTAACCTCTGCTTCTGGAGAGAAGCTTACACACCTAATTTCAGCCCGAAAGCTCATAAACTATAGGGACATACAGACGGACAGCCCCAATAAGGGGGAGTTTGTATGGAAGGAGGGAGGTGTATTCGTCCGATCTTACTCATCTTACAATGAAAGCTCTTAAACCTCTTAGACCTCAAAAACGGGGAGTTTGTATGGGGGGTGAGAGTAGTTTTTGACCGATCGGGCTCATCTTAGAACTCAACATCCATTTAGAGTAGGGAAGCTTGCATACAAAATTTCAGCTTGATTGCTTTTAAATTAATGCAGTAATTGCGGGGACTGACATATGGACACCCACAAGAAGAGGAATTTTGTATGGGAGGTGAGAGTAGTTTTTGACCGATCGGTCTCATCTTAATACTCCACCTTCGTTTAGAGTAGGGAAGCTTGCATACAAAATTTCAGCTTGATTGCTCTTAAAGTACAGCAGTTATCGTAGGGACAGACTCCAAAAAGGGGGAATTTGACCGACCGAACTTAACCTCCGCTTTGAGTATAGAAGCTTGCATTCCAAATTTCAGCTCGATATCTCTTAAACTGCGGCTGTTATCGCGGGGATGGACAGACGGTCACCTTTAAATTGACTCAGATTTCGATGCTGATCATTTATATATATAGTAGGGATGTAACGAATGTGCTTTAGCGAATGCGAATGCGAATGCGAATACGAATATTGGAATATTTTTTTGCGAAAGCGAATGCGAATACTTATTTTTGGTTTTTGCGAATGCGAATGCGAAAGCGAATATTCCAAAATTGTTTAGCGAATGGCAAAAAATTGTTTACGTAAACGAATAATTTAGTTTCATTGCTACTGTCTGCCTTTTCAAATTAAATTATGTATTCCAGTTAAGTAATTAAGCATAAAATATTGATTTCAAAGTAAAACAAAAGCAAAAATATATACTCGTATAATTCTCAGAAATTCAGTCTTTAAGGTATCTAAACAATAATTTTATTTACTTTCGAAAACTTTGACGTATTCAGTATTCCAAGTTTAGTAGAGCCAAGTTGTAGTTTAAAAAAAGAAGCTTCGCTGCTTTTTCGCTATGCAATCTAGTTTTTTGTGGATCATAGATAAGTCCGGCTCCACTAAACAACTGTTCGCTGGGAACTCTTCCGGAAGGCGTAGCTAAGAACAGGCGTGCCAAAGGTTCTAACTTTTGGCATTTCGAGCTCCACCACAATAAAGGATCTTCAGAAACATTAATTTTTTTCTCTTTATTGTATTCATCTAACAATTTTATTGCATGAGAGACTGAAGCTAACAATTTTATTGCATGAGAGACTGAAAACGTAATGTCTTGCATGTCGTCATCAGTCTCACTATTACTATTACTTGTATGAATGCAAATGCGAATATTGGAATATTTTTTTTGCGAATGCGAATATTGAAATATATATTTATACGAATGCAAATGCGAAAGCGAATGTACAAAATGATGAGAATAATTCGCATTCGCATATGCCGGGACACCAGATAAGAAACAGCCCAGTACAACATAGTTGACTCATACTAATTGATATTATATAGGTTCCCTCTTCATGCCATGTTCGGACTTCAAAGGGGTATTATGGGCGTGGCACCGCCCAATACAGTTCGAATCTTTAAAGGGTTTAAAGGCTGTATATTTAAATCGATTATAGGTACGAAGTCGAGATTTGTATATCGGTCGTATAAGAAAAAATACTTTGTTTGTGAAAAAAAGGTGATGCCACGTCCCTTTTTAAAAAAATCGTTATATGGTGCAAATAAATGTGCCGATTGCAATTAATTTTTCACAGTGGGCACTGTCCGTAAGGCGTGTATCATAGACTTTATGAAAAGTTTTTGGCAAAGGGTTGTGGCACCGCCCACACAAACCGAATCTTGAATCGTTGATATCTCACGAGCAATTGGGGTTATAAAGATGATGTTACTGGTACATATGAGATAACGTCTTCGTGGGACATGGGCAGTGCCACACCCTTTTTGAATAAATCATTATAAATCATGAGTGGTACTGTCCGTAGTGCCTTTACATATGCTACAGGGCGTGGTATTGCCCACAATACCACGCCCTCACAATCCATTAGAGACGTGAAGATGAGACTTACTATATATGTTACTGGTACTAAGAGGATTACGTCTCACTTGGAAATGGGAGGTGCCACGTCCCTTTGAACAAATCGTTAAGTATTTAAAATTGCTTAACTAACTGATTGAGTGAAATGGTTTTAGAGAGGATGGTAAAATTTGGGGTGCTTGTTCCTCTTTTCAAATAAACGTCAGCTAAGAACCGAAATTTGGAAATACGTACTTTTAGGGGTAATAATTATCAATAATGGATAAAACTGGTACCAGTTATTTCAGAAATTCGTACATTTAGAGGTAAAAAATGACAAAAATAGATAAATCTGGTACCATCACCCAGACCAAACGGCTAAAACTTTAATCGTTTATAAACATGCTCCCTATATAATTAGAGGGGTATATCGGTCCATATAAGTTTTGCAATAGGAATGTATCTTTTGACGTTCACACTTTTAGGGATAAAAAGGGACAAAAGCGGTACATTAACTCAAATCAATGGGATAAAGCTTAATTGGTGTGTTTGTTTGTATTATGCGGCGTTTGCATTATATCTATTTTTTTCATTCTAAAGATTCATTCTAAGTACAAGTGAAGCAACGCGTGCCGGAAAATATATAATTTTATAAACTGTAAGATTTATAATAGGATTCAAGGAATAACTAAGAAAAAAAAACAGTAGTAAAAATAAACAAAAGTTGGTGTACACTCCCTACGTTTAAAGTTAATCTAACGACAATTTCTGAACATCAAATTTTCTATCGTGTCCTATCGAAACAAAATTCATATCTTTTATGTTTGGACAATAGTTACATATCCCTCTGGTCACTTTTGACTCGGAAGTCAATTGATACTAGTAACTTCAAATGCTAAGAAATTATAGAAATTCTAAAAATTCTTAAGCAACTTTATTATTAAATTTAACCAAGAAATTTATAAAAAAAATATTAAAGTTTCTGCCGAAAACAGGGATGTATGCATTATAATTTGCTATCAGTAACACAGATCACTGCATACTGTTGGACTCATCGGTCAAAGCATAATTCCGTTGTGCATCTTACAACAACTTGTTGTATTTCTAGGTAAAAACTACCAAAAAAAGAATCGATTGAAGCTCTTGTTGTGTACACTATACATGTCAGTAGCAGTTTTGGTTTTGATCAACATTGCTGTGCATTAGACCGGGTCGGTCCCCATACAAATTTTTTTTTTCTCCAAAGTCGAGGGCATATATTAAAGATCACCTCGAGACAACTTCAAAAAAAATTTTTTTTTCCTCCCCCACCCTCGGAAAAACAGCCAAAATCGTTTTTTTTATCACTGCTTTTTTGTTTGTGGCTCAATCGTTAAATCAAAGGCATCGGTGTATAGGTTTCGACATGTACTACATTTGTCCTATAGATGTCGCTGACTTACGACGTCATCTTGTAATGATGGTCTTATTTAGAGCAATTTCTACCCCTAAAATATAAAAATATTTTTTACTAGGATAAAAGCCCTTTAAAATCCAAGAACATTTTGCTTTGGAAGTATACAGTTTTATTCAAAAACAAAAAAGTTACGAATGAAAAGATCTATTTACAGCATCAACAAAAACATTTTTTTATTTTTTGGCATTATTATCACAAATTATTGCGTACTTTATAGCGCTGATACAAAATGTTTATAAAAATGATTCTATACTTTGTAGCTCAAATTGTTTCATAAGTCTTAACGATATCGAAAAAAAAATTAAAAATTTTCTTGAGATAATTCATTTTTAATCTAGTTACCGACGAAATATAATTTTTATTATAAATAAAATCCCAAAAAGAACATAGATATGTATGTAATTACAGCAAATATTGGCGTGACTCAAGGTCCTTTCACTACTTTCTAGTTTGGCAATAATTTTCATTTTGATTAGCCATTCCTAGAGCTGATTCACTTAAATTTCGCACTGATGTTCAGTGTTGCAAATTGCATGGGAAGAATACAAGTGCATATTTATGTCTTTATTTTATTATTAGTACTTCCATTTTGGACCAGATATCTTTATAATTTCGTTGCTTGAATATTGGTGACGCTGAATAACTTCATCCGCATGTTTGAAAACACTGTTTGCGCTAAAAAGTACGCAATAACTTGTATTTAATTTTTTTCCATATCGCTAAGAAGTATGAAATAGTTTTCTGTAATAATGTAAACAACAGAAAAAAATTTTATTGTTGATGCTGTAAATACATCTTTTTATACGTAACTTTTTTGTTTTTGAATAATACTGTATACTTCCAAAGCAATCTGTTCTTGGTTTTTAAAGGACTTTAATTGTGAGAAAAAATATTTTTAAATTTTAGGGGTAGAAATTGCTCTAGATGAGGCCATCATTACAAGATGATGTCGTATGTCAGCGACATCTATAGGACAAATGTAGTACTCGTCGAGACCTACACACCGATGTCTTTGATTTAACGATTGAGCCACAAACGAAAAAACAGTGATAAAAAAACGATTTTGGCTGTTTTTACGGGGGGTGGGGGAGGAAAAAAAAATTTTTTTTTAAGTTGTCTCGAGGTGATCTTTAATATTTGCCCTCGACTTTGGAATTTTTTTTTCGCGACCCGGTCTACTGTGCATTTACCTGTCCTTCCTTTGATGTGTACTCACTTTTGGCAAGGTGAGCTAATAAAAATGTCATCGCTCGGCAAAAAAAAAGGAAAATGTAGAATGTATTTGTACGACGACAAAAGAGTTGTAAAAAATACGATTAAAAATATAAAAAGCTTATTCATATGTACACACTCAAAGAAAAATAGACCAACAGAAAATGAGCTGTGCTGCATTTTGTTGAATATAAACTTAACTTGAAAAATAACAGATTTTATGAAATTCAGTTATAAAACACAGTGCCAAGAATAAGGCGTCTATACTGACAAAACCATATGATTTTTAAAAATTATATACTTACTAATCAGAATTTGAGGTATTCTATTGATTAAAATCTGAAAAAAAGCAATGCGATCGTATGTGTTAATATGTATTTTCTGTCCCAAAACCTATGGTGGCGAATTCGTTATTGAACTGCCGCGCAAATGCTTTCATGCATAAAAATAGTTTGGAGAACTGTGAAGTGAAGTCGCGAGAGAAAGCCAGCAACCTAAGTTTAGCCGATGATAGTATATTCGCTATATGATATAAACTAACTAAAGTTCATGCTAAATCCCAATACAATTTAGAAAAAAATCGATATAGTGTTCAGAGTTCAGAGTGGTATCACATCGCAGTTGAGAGAATGCAAAAAAACATGCAAACGTCGGTTTGCGTAGTATGTGGTGTACATCCCCTAACTAACTACATCTACATCTGTTTACGCTTTCACCAAAATATTTCATTAATTTGTGTTGTATCGGATTGTCGAATGCAGATTTGTAAAAGACATAAGCCCCATTCTTAGCAGTGTGGCTGTAGACCCGCCTTTATTTAGCACAGGACTTAAGGACAGGACATTGACAATATTGAGTACATACATTGTTACAATGCGTTTTTAAAGCGGGTTTCTAGCACTACTTAATCGGCGTACGTACCATGGCTGCAACTATGTGGTGATTCGAGTCAGTATCTTAACTACGCATCACACGCTCGTCTATAACGCTCGATAAATCGATTACCTATCAAGGTGTTGTTGTTTAGACAGAATTTTTCGACTGTTGAACCAAGAGCAGCTGCCGTCGGTTATGTAAAGTGAATCTTGCATCTTAAGCCGACTCACAACCTTCTTCGTTGTGGGTACCTGGACAACGTTGTTCGAGATATTTTATTTATCATGAATAGCAACAGATCGTGAGTGACGAACCCTAATGGTTGGGCTAGCCACCTGCCTTCAGGTCATTTACTGGCTATACACAAGAAAAAAAGTAAGAAACGGAACCCCCTAGATCATGTCGACCCTCGCAAACCCCCTCTATAGAGAAGGCACCACTATCAGACACCACCGCCATCCAGGAGATAAGAAAGACAGGACATGAATGCTGGCGACGCAAATATTGCGACATCTATTACAGCTTGCCATGCCGAAAATCACGAATTTGGATTTGCTTTTGGCGAGAGACTCCGAAATCTTGTCTCGCGGTTCAATCCTGTTAGTAATCGAATAGTCACAATCAAGGCGAAATATTTCCACATCACTCTGATTTGTGCTCATGCCAAGATACATTTTACGAGCGCCTATAGGAAACATACAACCGCTGCCCTGGCCATGACATTAAAATTGCTCTGGAAGACTTTAATGTAAAAATAGGAAGGGAAGATGTTCTTGGACCATCGGTCGGTAAATTCAGCCTGCATACCGTCATGTCAGACAACGGGTTTAGGCTAGTTAGCTTCGCAAGTGGAGGAACGCGGTAGTGAGTGGAACCAGATTCCAGCACACAGATCAAAACACCAAAAATCAAATTGATCATGTGGTAATTGATGTCAGGTATTCATTTAGTGTCTTGGACGTGCGTGTGATTCGTGGTGCTAATTTTGGGTCGGATCATTATCTGGTTGCAGCCAAGTTGAGCACAAGATTGAGCAGAGCGGAAAACGCTCGTAACCAAACACAACGAAAGCTGGACAGCGCGAAGCTATAAATCCCCCGCGATAGCCACTGCCTACTCTATCAACCTCTCCCAACTTTTAAGACACAACGCATCTACTTCTGCCGTTCTTGGTACGATGAAGAATGCAGTATAGCGTCTAAGGAACCGGATGCTGCATAGGGCAACGCTACAGCCAATTGAAACCAGGGCTGTTAGGGAACGGCACAAGGAAACAGTAAAACAGGAGAGTGAGCTATTTAAGCGAAAAAAAAGTTAGAAGAAGGAAAGGGAGAACACGGTTATTGAGCGATACAGGGATAGATGTGAGGCCCGAAAATTGTACTAGAAAGCAAAAGCAAAAGTCAACGGCTATCGTTTCCCCTCCAGTAAGGACATGAATGGAAATCTGGTTACAGATAAGCAAAGTGCGCTGCATATGTAGTGAGAATACTTCCAGCAACTGGTGGTTAAAGAAGGCAGCACACGTGAAGATATACCGGCAATTGTTAACGATGGCTTAGATTGCCCACTACCAAGTCAAGCCGAGGTAAGAAGGGCAATGTTGAGGCTCAAATAACAAAGCAGCCGGTGTCGACGGCCTTCTGGCAGAATTCTTAAAGTTCGGTGGTGGGGAGCTGATAACGAGCACGCACCAGCTCCTACACATGGTTTGTCTTAACGAGTGTATGCCCGATGATTGGAATCTTATAATACTATGTCCTGTGCTGAAAAGGTAATCTAAGGGTGTGCTTCAACTGCCGCGGGATAGGCCTTTTAACCCATTGCATATCAGGTCCTGTTGAGTGTGCTATGTAATAGACTAAAGCCAGTGTTATCCAACCTGATGTTATCCAACAACTGAATGGATGGTAACACTTCGCCAAGTCCTGGAAAAGACCCAAGAGAAACAGATATACACGTACCATCTATAAAGCTGCCTTCGATAGCCCGATACGGCAAAAATTACTCGAAGCCATGGTTGAGTTTGGTATTCCAGCGAAGCTGATATGCCTTTGCGAAATGACGCTGACTGGTCGGGGCCTATCGTGTGACTTCTTCAACATTGTGATGGTCAATCAATTTAATGACAGAGCCCTCGCTCGACGAACAAAAATCCAGCTATACCAGATACTGGTTCTACCTGTCATAAAATATGGTCCAGAATCCTGCGTTGTAACACAAGCGGATGAATCGGTTCTGGCAGTATTCGAGGGGAAAATACTCTGTAAAATATATGGGCCCATCATCGTTAATGGAGAATTTCGACGTCGAATGCATCATGAGCTTTACGAGCTATACACTGACATTGACGTGTTCAGACGCAGTAAGGTGCAACGGTTACATTGGCTAGGTCATGTTGTACGCATGGACGAAAATGCTCCAGCTCGAGAGGTCTTCGACAATGATCTCGATGGACGGAACAGAAGAGGGCAACCAAAACTCCGTTGGAAAGGTCAGGTTACTGAGCACCTTACTGAACTTAGTGTGACTAACTGGAGAAGAAGCGCAGAAGATCAAATCGATTGCAATATTTTGCTAAGTGCAGTATATAATCCAATAGGATTGCAAAAAACAGCCAACTAAGTCAGTAAGTAAGTAAGAACCAGGAGCATCTTCCGTTCCTATTTCAACATTGAAATATCCCAGAGCAAATTCAATGGCATGTCTTTGTGTTTTCGTAATAGTTTTTTTTTTATTTAAGGAGAGTGGCTTGTTAGGCCCCCGCTCCCCATCATAGGTTCTTGGGGCTATGCGTAACAACAACATTTGTATACTATGATGCATTCAATAAATAAATATGTACGTATTATGTTTTGTAACGTATACTTTGCATTACTTAGCTTATATCTCAGACGTAAATATTTTTTCATATAAATGACTAGTGACCAAGTTGACTGACCCAGTTAACAATATAGATTGAAGGTGTTTGAAAGTAAATATGTAAAGTCAATAGGTAAAATTTTCATCTAAAACGTATTAAATTCATTGCAAATATTTGTTGTGCCACACTCATGTATGTGCTCGAAATACGTTATAAAATTTGGTAATACAGCATTAAAATAACAGATATAAAAATTTAAACTAGACAAACACTTTAATATGTATCAAGAAAAGGTCGATAGCCTACTGAGTGAATAAACATGTATGCAACGACGTGTTATTTTTACATAACCATTGACAGGTAATTGATGCTATGGCAGTTATAACCTGGTATAGAATACTTGAATAGCCTGATGTTATGAAATGTAATGTTTTTGATTGATTTACGACAAAATCTAAATATTTTGCAAATATTCAATATTTTAGGGGCAATAAAGTAAAATAAATTTAAATCATTTCCATACTTTAGATACCAATTTATAGAAACTGCAAACTTGAAATTTAAATATAAGAACAACAACATGTTGCAAACATTTCAATTGCAATTAGTTTGATCAACATAGACTAAGCTGTAAATACGATTTCTTTTCCAGCTTAAAATTTTGTTATCTCGAAATAATAGTCGAGTACATACAAAGATATCGCTTTCTTTTAATTTGGTTTGACTGAGCATATATAACTAAAAACACCACAAACTCATACTGCTAACATTTGTACCTTTGTAACATTGTACCATATTGCATCTAAACCAACATTTTCTCTGAGCGTTTTTTCCATGCATTACACAAAGTGATAATACTTTGAAAACTTAATTTGGGTACACATCTTTTTATGACTACCAGAAAGAGCTCAAACATACTATACAATCCTATCGCATCATCCTCTCTCTCTCTCTCTCTACGTATTCAGTTGTTAATCATTGGGGAAATATTGTGGATGCTACTACTACAGCTTTTATCATCGTTGTTGCATTTACTACAGTGTCATATGTTAAAAAATTTGTTACAACATTCACTTTTAGTGCTAACAGAAGTTTGTACTCCTTTTTCCAGGAGATGTTTTCACAATTTTTAACATGCACTCAACTCTCACCAGTGACAGTGATAAATGAGTTACAACATTGTAGCCGAGTACACAGAACTTAAGTCATAAATGTTCGTTCGCACTGTAATTGATGTCATATGTAAATCATCAGAAAACAGTAAAATTAAAACTGATATTACAAATAACTACTAAAGCTTAAGGCGATAACCAGCCTGGGCGATGTAAGTTGTGTGTGTGTGTATGTATAAAGTATCTGTGCGAATATGTTACTGTCAATTAAGGAATTTTTCGTAGTATGTGCGAAGATCATTAAGAAAATATTGTGTAAGAAGAAAGATAAGGGGGTGTAAGCTTAATTCACAAGCCTTTGACGTTGATGGATATGCATATGTTACGAGAACATTAGTATGGCATTCATGTAACAAATATGTATGTAAGTTAAAAAACATAAGTGATCTGACAAATAAAAAAAAATACTATTAAATAATAAGTTAATCTTTGAGCAACAAGAGCAGGCGTAACCTACACTGAGAGTACTCTAGGCAGCAATCCATAGTACAATTCTTTAAAACTAAGACGTTCTGACTCGTCGATTAACTGCAGGTTCCGCCTGCCTCACTGACTTGCATTTCCAAATTCACTTTACCAAACACATTTATGAACACGGCGGAAACAACTCATTACAAGAACCTTCAACTATTTACTATGCCTCACATTCTTTCTTCAATACAATTATTAAATTTACTACTAAGTAATCGTTACTTTTAAACCGGAAATGTTAATTTGTACAGATTATGGCAACACTCAACAAAGAATGGCCTTGTTCGGAATTATTATTACTAAATATTATTATTTTTCAAACCACATGAACTCATAATCGTAGTAGTACTGCAACTTAATATGGCTTTATTAAATATTCAAAATTATATAATATATATATGTGTATAACAAATGAAAGCATACATATGTGAAACCTTGATTTTTTAATTTTCATACAAATTAAAAACAAAACCACATATTCACGCACATATACCGCTGCCTGCCTGCCAGCCAGCAGCAACAACAGTAAAATGATGGAAAATTCACAGCGAAAACCACTAATGCTTTTCTCCATCAGTTGTATTCCATTGCATTTGTACATCTGTGTTGGTGTTTGTGTGTGTATAAGAGATGTATTTTATTTCATTTTACTTTTGTTGGTGTTGTTTATTTACGTTTGTGTGAAACAATATTTTATTCTGTTTCAACTTTATGAGGAAGTCACTGTGAATGAGTGTTTGTGTGTGAGCGCAAATGAGAGTTATGCACTCTCTTACCGCATACAGCCATTCAGCCGTTTGTTGTTGGGTGTAGCTTAAGGTGCATTGCACTATGAATGAAATGTATTTCAATAACGTAGCAGCCAGTCAGTAAAGTTTTGCTGTTGAATAATACGACTGATATCCGAAGAGTGAAAATGTCTCACTTGTGTTTAAAATTTATTACTTCCTTCTACTTACTTAAGTGGCCAATTACAATTTACGAAACGTAGTTCATAAATTTGAGGCCTGAAGTAGTAAAGAATTCCACACGCTTCGGTCTTCTGCGTGTGTTCTCCAGTTAGTCCTACCAGATGATGGCACGTCGCCTACCACTTGGTCTTTCCAACGGAGTTTGGGTCTCCCTGCTCTGCGCCGTCCTTCAGGTTCGCCTTCAAACACCTTTCCCGCTGGAGCATTTACATCCATCCTGTCAACATATCCCAGCCACCGAAGTCGTTGGATTCTGACTCTTTCAGTTTACATACGTCGATGTCGTGGTAAAGCTCATACAGCTCATGGTTCATCCGATGGCGAAACTCGCCTTCGACACAGATAGGTCCATATATTTTTCGGAGTTCTTTTCTCTCGAATACTCCCAGGTTTTGTATGTCCGTTGAAGTAAGCACCCATGATTCGGCACCATACAACAGAACAGGTAAGATAAGCACCTGGTATAGCTGTTTCTTAGTATTCCGAGAGAAGGTGGTGTTACTAAAGTGCTGCCGAAGTCCGTAGAAACATCTATTGGCTAGCACTATTCTCCGTTTAATTTCATGGCTGACATTATTTTTCTCGTTATCGGTTGATCCGAGGTAGGTAAATTCGTCGACTACCTCAAAACAATAATTGTCAACGTTCACGGTGCGTCCCCATCGAAAGGACTCTTTGTTCGTCGAAATCATTATTTTTGTTTTGTTCTCGTTGACCGCTAAACCCATTTTTGCTGACTCCTTTTCTAGTGATGAGAAATTTGCAGTAACATCCCGCAGATTTCAGCCAATAATGTCTATATCATCGGCATAGGCTAGTGGCATGTGGATCTTGTGGAATATGGTGCCAGACATGTTGACACCAGCCTTTCTCATCACCTTCTCCATAACTATATTAAATAGTGTACAGGACAGGCTATCGCCCTGCCTGAGCCATCTTTCCGTGTTGAATGGTTCAGACTGATCCTAACCAATCTTAACCGAGGATTTGGTGTTGTCTAAGGTACATTTGCAAAGTCGAATCAGCTTTGCAGGAATACCAATCTCAGACAGGGTCACATAAAGCCTATTCCTTAACGGAGACTCGAAGGCAGCTTTGTAGTCGACAAAGTTGCGGTAGGTGTCGGTCTGCTTTTCATAGGTTTTTTCAAGGACTTGTCGTAAGGTGAATATTAGATCCGTCGTAGATTTGCCAGGTCTAAAGCCGCACTGATATGGTCCAATTAATTTTTCTACAATTGGCTTTAGACGTTCACACAACATGCTTGAAATGACTTTGTACGCAATTGGTAATAGGCTTATTCCACGATAGTTCTTACATTCACTACGATCTCCTTTCTTGTATATGGGACATAACAGACTGAGACTCCAATCCCCGGGCATGCTTTCCTCTTGCCAGATGTTCTCCATGAGCTGATGCATGCTCCTAATCAGCTCCTCCCCACCAGCCTTAAACAATTCAGAAGGGAGACCATCGGCTCCAGCAGCTTTGTTGTTTTTAAGGCGGGAGATTGCCACACGTATCTCGCTCTGGCTCGGAGGTGGACAGTTAATACCATCGTCATGGATAGGAGCGGGGTCTTCAGGAGTGGTGTCTGCATCCAATAAATTTTTAAAATGATTTCTCCATATCCTCAGAACGTTATCCGGGTCCGTCACTAGCTGACCATCGCTGTCCTTGCAGGAGGGTAACCCTGTTCCACGCATTCTCGCCTTAACTCTCTTGTAGAATTTTCGGGCTTTCCCTCTGCTTCGGAGCAACTCTGTGCACTCACCCTGCCTCTTCTTTAGCTCCTTCTTTTTCGGTCTAAAAAGACGAGTTGCCTCTCGTCTCTTCTCCCTGTGCCGTTCACGAACAGCTCGCGTTGCCATTGGCTGCAGTTTCGCCCTGTATGCAGCAACCGTCTCTCTCGTGTCACTGCGACATTCATCATCGTACCAGGCTTCTTCTTCTTCTTCCAAATATCCCTTCTTACTGCGCGCTTAAGTCATAAAAGGAATCTATATTCAGAATTTTAAGGTTGCAGCTGTAACCGTTTGGGCAGGGGAGTGATCAGTCAGTCACCAAAGCCTTTTATATATATAGATGAATCGTGAGTTCGGATTCTAAAGTCTTCAAAACGGCTTCACCAAATTGATTACTTCCATCTGAGTTAATTGCTGCGTGAAAGTTTAAGAAAAGTGCAAAATTTTTATATGTAATACATTTTCGTTCACGTATGAGTAATATGATCAATTTAGGCAACAGAAATATTAATCATTCGTAAAGGAAAACTCTAAAATCTATCTTAATATATCTATTCTTTCGTCCATATATTTGTCCGACCATTACAAATTAACGATAAGAACTTCAGAAGCCATAGTCTTTCCTTTACTAAGCCAGGAAAGAACTCTTTCCTATACTAAGAAGACTCTTGAGTCACTCCTCTCCAGCCAGCTAACAGAAGATCGCCAGTAGCACGAATTTCGAAAAATGCACAGCATTAACCGCCATAACCACTCAGCCCTGTGAGATTGCTTGAATCAGCAGTGCCTTGTGAAAGGACACATCAGTGACACAGGATACCACACTATTCTAGAATATCCTGCAGTTTATCAAGCCCAAAAAATTGAGGAGATTGATTGTGATTTATCTGAGTGGTCGTCAGCCGTTCGTTAAGTTTAAAGACATGTGCTCAAAATCATAAAGAATTTAACAAGGAGTATCACAGGTGTTGTTCTGACCCCACGAATATGACCCCTGGGAATAAGGACAAAGAAACCTTGTTGGTTACCTACGCTAAGTGATATCCAGTGAAAAAATATTCACGGCTGCCCTACGGACTGTAAAGGGTTTCATGCAAATAACTCTGAACACCATCTACATGACGCAAAGGAAGGTCCTTCCAGTTAGTAAACATAATGTCATGTTCAACAAACAGTGCCGCCTTTCTCATCCCAACTTTAACATCACCCAGTTGGATGATCTCACGTTGCATGTCAGGAAGGACCTTCGAGTAAACGAGGAGAGCATTCGAAATTATGTGCATGATCACTTAGATCGTATTCGTACATAGCATTCACAGAGACACCATCAATACGTCTCTATAAAATATGCCCCAAATGCAAAATGCCCACCTTGGGGCACGAAAAATTGTCATGTTAGTTGTTGTTGCCCAAGAAATTGGGGTTCTGGGCTCTATGACATGCATTTTGGGTAATATGACTTTTCCCAATCCGGTAGCGACGCATGACACACCCCCCTAAAATAGTAAAAAAAAATGTCACAATGCCCAAAATTATGGACACATTAAGGTAGTCGCTGGGGGTTTTGGTCGACATGACATATTTTCATTTGCAAAATTACCCAAAATTACCCATTTTCGTTACCACCAAACACGCACCATTTAACCTCTCATGATGCCACGCACCCCCAAATGCGCCTTAAAATTGGGACCGGTATATTTTTGGAGAAATGTTGGGTTATTTTTTTTATAAATTATTTGGGGAATTTTTCAAAATTGTTGGGGAAATTGTCGTTCCTGAGTTTTGAGTCATTTTTAATTTTTCGCCGAAATTTTTGGGGCATTTTTCGTAGAGCCCATCAATACCACATGAATGTCGGACTTGGAGGTCGCCCACCGCTGGTATAGCTGAAATAGAGGACAACTTTCCACGGGAAACAAGTATTGTTCAGGCACAACTTAGATCAGGAGAGAGCAATAACCTAATAGCTTTCTGGTCCTGCATAGACCGGGACCTCCCTTATATATGCTCATCGCACACTACTTCACTTAGCTCAATGGATTTTTGGACTAATCCAGTAGAAGTAGCCCAATTTTTAGGCTTGGACCTCAACGCAGAACCCCCGGATAAAAATCGTATATTTTTGTTTTACCAACCGCATTGAAAATTTGTGTGGATGCATTTGGCAACAAAATTCTTGATCCTACGAAAAATGGGCGAGATCGGATCAGTGTGCGTGAAACTTTAAACGGCTGTATCTTATGAACTATCAGTGGTATAAAGACATATGTTGTTCGTACTGTTCGAATTACAACCAGGGTGAAAAATTACTTAACGGCTTTTCAAACAGACCGATTGATACGAACATGTACAAAGTGGTACTGATGATCTCGTTCTCTCAATATAACAATAGTGTAAGTGCTCATACACCATTATTTTTTTATTGCATATTTAGAATATCCACCATTGATTGTATGCCTGGTCAAAATTTCGTCAAAATCTACTTCCACAAAGTGCGTCAAAAGATCATTGGAAGTAGTGTATAATTTCTTCTTCGAAAATTTCATAGACATCCGATTTGACGAAAACTTAAAACAAGATTTTCTCAAAACACCGAAAAAATTATACACTATTGTTTTATTTAGGGGACGACCTGTTAATAGTCCTTGGCCATACTTGGTTGTGATTTGAAAAAGGGCGTGGCACCGCCCATACAGTTTGATACATAAAATGACTATGTCTCATGAACTATCAGAGGTATAAAGATTAGATTCGTACGAATATTTCACAAAGTGGTAGTAATGACCTGTTAATAGTCATTTGAAATAGTTGGTTGTTACTGGATAAAGGGGCGTGGCACCGCCCATACAATTTGATATATAAAACGAATGTATCTCAGGAACAATCAGAGATATAAAGATGAGATTTGGTATATATGTTGTTGGTACAGATGTATGAAAGAGTGTAGCGTCTAAGGACAATGCAACGAAATGAAAAATGGTTTGGTCTTAGATTTAATCTAGCCAAAAAAACTTGAAACAGTATAAGGACTCGAACTAATTGATACGACTATATTCTCAGCAATTGATTTTGTATGTTTCTCATGTCATTGCTAATGATTTGGAGGAGAAATTGTCCCAATACGGCGGTGTAACATGATACATAATTTTGATCTTTAGCGGAATGTCTATTTCCGATTAGTGAAAGAAGTGGTTTTTCTACCTACATACAGAAAAAAATTTATCTACATGTCGGAAGTATATATATGAATTTGCTGATTAGAGCCTAAGATATTAAGCATTAAAAACAATAATACTTCCTTGTTTAATTTCCATGTTAAGAAGTTACTTAAAATTAGTTTCATAAGTTACTAACTCAACCTTTTATTGTCCAGCTTAAGAAGCGTTTTCCAAGTACTTTGTAAACCTACTATTAGCACTGAGGACAGTAAAAAAATTCTGTG
Source organism: Muscina levida (assembly GCA_964034835.1). Taxonomy (NCBI): domain Eukaryota; kingdom Metazoa; phylum Arthropoda; class Insecta; order Diptera; family Muscidae; genus Muscina; species Muscina levida. Next base: position 137,250,356 of record OZ035881.1, read on the forward strand.
AATTTTTAATATATAAAATTCTCGTATCAGGGGGTGCGTGATTGAACTCCTCCAAAACGACTCGACCCATCCTTATGAAATTTTGTGAGCATATTGAGTAGGTCTGAGAATCGGCCAACATCTATTTTTCATCCCCCTAAATTTTAAGGGTAGTCCACCCCTAATTTTTTTTTTATTTATGTGAAAAAAGTATAGTAATTCATCAATTGAGAACGGTTGAGGCGATTTTGCTTAAACTTTTTTTCAGTTGTTCGTTATTGCCAGGACAAAGTTTATGTAACAGAAAATTTTGATAAAATTTTCTGGAAAAGTCGAAAATTGGAAAATCAAAAAAATCATTTTTGTATGGAATTTTGTGTGCAATTGTTACAGAATGCCTTTTCGAATAGAAAAAAAGACATTTTTTTTGAAAAATTCGGAAAATATTATAGATAGTAAAAGATACTAGCAAAATTCCGGAAAAACTCAAAAAAGTTGGATTTTTTGATGAAATTTTGCATTGTATCGCATGATTTAATAATTTCAGTCGACATAAATGTGGAAAAGGCTTAAAAAATTTCGAATTATTGTGAAATTTATTATGTTAAAAGATTAAACGCGACATGATCGAACAATTTCAAAATCTTCTGCATGAGCTTAACGCATTGGTGCGATTGTTCGAAACCAAAAAAATCATTATCACAGCAGATAAAAAACCCTCTGGATGCCATGCAAGACTATTCAATGCTCTTACTATGAATGAAGTCTCAGTGGTGATTGTTGGGAAGATTGTGGAATCATGCGATATTGTTCTTAAGCGTCGGGATGGTGGATAACTGAAACACGTGTACGATACTCACAGGTAGAACGAAAGGGTTGTTTACAAGACATCACTTCATTTTTCATTCTCCATTTAAGTTCGAATTCGTATTTCAGGAGAAGAAACGATTAAGAAGGTTATTCCAATTAATGTTTATGCGTATCGATTGATGATTCGGAAGATGTTGACAATCATCTGCCGATTATTTCAGCATTTATAAGCGACGTTCATCAAGGACAAATTCAAAGCAGAGGAAGTCCTTACTCCACGAATTCCTGTTATTCTAGCCGATCCTTCCATCGAAATTCATGCGAATTTAACTCCCCATTGGCATTTGTGATGACAATCAATAAATCACAAGGCCAAACGTTTGAAGTTTGTGGGATTAATCTCAAATTTACCTGCTTTTCACAAGTTTTGCTATACGGTGCCTGTTCGCGTGTTGGCAAACCGTCTTTAATGTTTATTTTTACGCCGGAAAACTAAATCGAAAAACATCGCTCTTCACTGATTTCAATTTAATTCAAATAAATCACATTAAAACTCGAACTATCTATGTTTTACTATTACCCTGGAGTTTATACAAAGGCGTTACATTAGGATCGATATAAAGTTTGCCGGGCGCGAAGTTGTATGTCAGAACAACGTGTGCCGGGCCAACTAGTATATTATAAGTTAATATGAAATAACGAAGCATTGCCGGGCCAACTAGTATATATATACAAAAATAAGTTGCATTGTGTTTGTTATCGATGTTCTCTGTAATGGGTGAACTGATTTTGTTTCTAGGAATTTTCCATGAAAGGCCAAGTCACCATCAAGTTTTCATGTATTTACGGTCTCCGTATGTGGGACCGGCCGTGGCATAGTGGTTAGAACATGCGACTACCATGCGGGAGATCGCAGGTTAAAACCTGGCTCCAGTCATCTTAAAAGAAAAAAAAATAAAGAAAATTTTCTTTCATTGTCGGCTCCCCTCGAATGTTGTTTGACAGCAACTTCGCAGTATTAAGCGTCGATTCAATCGTCGTGTCTAGTAAGAGCTTCTCAAAACAGTGACGTTCGCATTCGTCGATAAATAAGTAGGTGCCGTTTAGTTGTGAATCTAAAAATAGAAAGCGTGTTAATTCACAACAACGCGAGAAGCTATCCCATACCTCATTCATGGGGTACAAAGGGAAATTAAGTTTTTAAGTATGTGAACATACCTATATTTGTTCGTTTATGCAGTATCTGGCGTACTACTTATTAACATGACCGGCTTGACCATTCGTCTTAAAATTTTGTATGGATTGGAACCTTGCATACATGGCAAACAGCCTCTATATTGTTTTTCATACCTTTGGCTTGATGACGAAACCAGCAATTGCTGAAAGTGTGCTCTCCACATACACAGCACACTCTGCGTATGTATAACCAGATTTCCATCCTTGTCCTTACAGACTAAAGCATGTATGATACGCCCGAACTAATTTTCGAGTCCGTTATCCATCCGTAATTGCAACTACCTATTTGTTTTGACACACCAACACAAAAGTCCCACCACTGTGCATTGGTAACGTCCGGTAAGCGCTGATGTTGCGTGTCGCTAACTGGTCTTCGCTGTATCTGTGTGAGTTGGTATCTGCGTGTGTTTATGTTGCGGTCATAAATACTTAAAATTCAATTTCAATTCTTAAAAGGATGCAAAGGTAAACATTTGTATTTTCCAGTGGCTACAAATGTACGATTGTACTCATGTATGTATGCATGTATGCATGTGTTCGGATCGTGTGACCAAGTATTGCCTGCATTTGTGTGTATAAGCGTATAACACATTCACTTGCATATATACTCTTGAGATATAAGTACATATGCTACAAAGAGGTTGTAGTGCACCACAGATGATTTTGCGACCAGCAAAACCAACTACCACTACTGTTGTGAAGACAGTTATGTGTAGCGCTCTTTATGCATATCTGTATGATTGTAAATGTATGTATGTATGCGATTTGTATGGCTCATATGCATAAATTGTACAGCACAGATAAGTGCTAGATATCATTTGCCATTAGGTGAGAGAGCCAAGTTCAGGTGTGGTCTTCATTTAGTTGGGTACGACGTTGTTTTTTTTTTTAAGATAATGCATACGATTAGCGGGAATTAAGATAGAGGAAAAAAAGAATAAAACAATTGTAGGAATGTCAAATTGTAGACAGGTACAAACAGAGTAATTAGGATGTCTACTTATAAGCAGCTTAATATATTATACCGACATCGTTATAGATCGAAATTATACTATAATGAGTCGATTTTTTATGATCTGTATATGTTTAAGTGATTTCGCAAAAAAAAACTACATTCTTCTTAATTGCAAGTTTTTGTAAGGAGACGTAAACAAAAATTTGATCAAGTCACAGTCCATAGAAATGATAAGAAATAAAAATGTAATGCTTGTTTTTTTTTTTGCTTTATAGTTCTGCAATAAGTCAGACCCGGTACCCGTAGGTAGTTGGTCACACCAAGTGTTCTTTCACCAGGTCCATCCAACAAAGTTTTAGTCGCCTACTCCCGGGCCGACCATCGAGTTTATTGACAAAGACCTCTCGAGATGAAACATTTCCATCTATTTGTACAACGTGTCCAAGGCAGCGCATTCGGTCAGTTTTAACGCGCTTGACTACGTCGATGTCGTTGTACAGCTTAACAGCTCATGATTCATTCGACGACGGTACTCGCCGTTCACGATGGTGGGTCCAAATATTTACGGAGTATTTTTCTCTCGAAGACTCCCAGAATATATTGATCTCATCGACGGTACTCGCCGATAAGGGAGCGCAAAAGACCGAAGCTCTTGGAATTCTTTTCTACCTGCGGCTACTGATAGATGCATTTCTGTTGCTGCTGCCAATTAAGATGAAGAAAAGTGTCCCGGTACCCAGATGAGCCTGCTGTCAAAATACTCAGAAATCAACCAAAGTGAAAAAATGGCATTCCTTAACCTTTAATCGGAGGGTGGTGGCATTTTTATACCCCACCGTACGGGTAGGAGGGATATATCATTTGATACTACCCAAAAGTGTTACACATACAAGGAGCCACCCTAAGTTACTTTGAACCAATTTCGATTCATGACTTTTTAAGTCGTTTGATCCATGTCCGTCTGTCTGTATGTTTGTCTGTCCGGCTGGTACGCACGATAACTTTCAAAAGACGCAACCAACTAACGGTATTGCAAAAGCGCTACACGGCCACGCCCCTTCAGTTACCTCCCATACAAACGTTACATTCCAATAAAAATCGAGTAATAATATCAATACACCCAAAAGGTGAGGCTATTTATCAGTCAGTTCACCTGGCTGAAATTTTTGTACTTGTTTCTTTCTGTCATATGTCAAAATTTGGAATCCGATTAACGTTTTCTACATATGTTGTTTGTAGCTGTGGACATACGTAATTCCTGCCTCAGTTTAATTTTAACTTAACATCCCATTGTGCATTGCAATGTTGTTCATTCCAGTTGGCATTAGGGCAAATCTTCCCGCAAGTTCATTGTGAACTCATGCCCTAGCATGTGCATACCAACTCTTTCTCTCTCTCTATATCTCTCTTACTTGTTATGTACATTTGTAGGAGACAATTGTTAGCATTGTCAGTGCATAGACCAAACACATGTCACGGCAGTGGTTAAACAAAGTCGCTTATGCGCCACACACAGAGTAAGCGTACGTTAAATGTTTGATGCACTTAAAGGCGCTTCAGATAATTTTCAATGTGTGGCAGGCATTGTAGTATGTGGCCGTAAGTGATGTCAACTTGAACACAAAGTATATTAGATAACATAATACAAATACGTCGTGCCTCGTGGTTTTATGCATCGCACATTTGCCAAGGTTAACATTTTCACGATATCGTTTACATTAACGATTTAACTTGAAGTTACCACAACGTCTACAACCGCCAAGGATGCCAGGCGGCGATTATTTGCAGTCATCTGAGAAATTACGATAATAAGAGCCTTGAACTTCTGCTGCAGGTGAAATGCTCAAACATGGGCATGGAACAGTTTAATTTAATTTGAAAGTAAAGTTGTTGAGAAAAGGGAAATAATTCATTTACCTGCAGAGCAAAGTAGAATTACAGAATTATGAAGACGTTGAAGGCTAAACAGTTTGTCAAACGTAAACTAAGGTTTATAAGTAGATGGGTGTTTATCAAAAAAGCACTGAATATTTGTAGTTAAGTTTGTGTTTGACCTCATTTCTGCCACAAAACTAGAGCAAAACTAGTGGTAAACATTTTAACTGCATATTTTTAACATACAAATACAACTTGTCAATATGTATTAGCATAAGCTTCTTTAAAATCCAATTAATTATTTATGGTTAAGTTTTTAGCAGTATACAGAATGGGTTACTATTATGCCACACGTAATTCTTATAAGAATATGACCTAATTTATAATTTAGACTTGTACACTGACATTTAAACTAAAGTAACCATATAGTTGTGCCACTTGTTGTATTAGTTGTCTTGGCATCTCCTTCGTTACCACACAATGTTCGACTACCTTTTGCATATTCCCTCATCATTATTTCAATCTCTTTTCATGTATGATTAGTGCAACATTTTGGAAGACCAGACATTATTGTCGGCGGCCAGCTAAAGGAAGCCTTATATGTAATGAGTTTATTGGTTTAGATGCCTATGAATAATTTAATATAATAACAAAATTAACAGTAAGGACACACAGCATTATCATAGCATGTCACCCAGTGATAGATTTAAGACAAGCAAAATTGTGGCATCCTTCATAGATTTATACTATTAAGTGCAACCAATGATTTGCTGGTGGATAAGAAAACTGTCCAATAATCATACGCGATATATTAAAAATCTTAAGTAAAATATAAATTCCACCATGTATTTCATAAATCTAATAAGGGAGATATTTTGAATGTGCATACGATGAAAAGAGTGCAAACCATTGTGTATAACTAACGCAGTGCACTGCACCATGGCACCCTATCATAGCAACATAACTAATCAAAGGGGCGTGGCACCGCCCATTAAAAAAATGAGATTTTCTACATATGTTAATGGTAGAGAAGGATAACGTCTCGCAAATAAATGGACGGTGCTACACTCCGTTCGAAAAAATCGTTATGTCGGCCATATTAACGAACCTATTGTTATACAATTTCCCTAATCTATATATTTCAAATACATTGGTGACTAACTAACTGATTGGGTGAAAAGGCTGTAGAAATTATGATGAAATTTGGGTGGTTGCAGGTTGTTCCCCTTTTCGACTGAACGACGGTTAAGAAGTATGATGGAAGGTAAAGCTTCTGATCGGATTAACTTGATAAACCCAGGGTGATCCTTGTCAATTGCACTTCAAGTCTACTCACAGAGCTTCGTATTTGTGGTTCTTCTGCGGACGGAGTACCTCCACGTGGTGACGCCTAAAAACGTGCCTATGACGCCCGTCTGAGCACGGCTTACTGTGAGTGGCGAAAAACCCAGGCACGTCGACTCAGAGTGAGCGGTACCCTGGTCAGCGTCTAACGCAGAATGGGCAGCTGTCATAAAATCATGGAGCGCTGGGCTTGCCACTGACGTTTGAACTATTGCAATGAAAACGGACCCCCCAAAATATTGTCGACCACCGCAAACGAATTAAAGACCATGATTTGAGGATATGCACCTGGAATGTTAGAACCCCAGGTGCCACCATTCAACTGGCGGAAGTCCTCGAAGAATACAAGGCTGACGAAACCATTTTGCTGGACAGGTCACGGGTTTTGGCGCATGAAAACGTGCGACATCTACTATAGTGGCCATGAGGACACGCACGAGTTTGGATGCAGATTTGTGGTTGGCAAGAGACTGCGACACCTAGTCTCAAGATTCAACCCAGTGTGTGAACGTATAGCCACCATAAGAGTCAGAACAAAGTTTTTCCACTTAACACTTATATGTGCCCATGCTCCGACAGAAGAGAAAAGTGATGTGGACAAAGACGAGTTTTACGAGAGCCTTGAAAATGTATATGACCGTAGCCCGTGCCATGACATCACAATTGTACTAGGCGATTTTATTGCTAAAATGGCAGGGAGACCGCATTTGAGACTACCATCGGAAAAACTCAGTCTGTACACCGAAATGTCGAAGAGTGACATCAGACTGATTGATTTCTCTAAGGAAAGAAATATGGTAGTAAGCAGCACTATATTTGACCATAAACATATTCGTAAGGCAACATGGTTATCTCCAGATCAACTGACGAGGATAGATCACGTGGTAGCCGATGGAAAGCGCGCATCGATTGTTCTGGACGTAGGAGTGATTAGGGGTGCTAACATTAACTCCCATCCCTATCTTACAGCAGTTAAGGTACGCACAAGGCTAATCATGGCGAAAAACGTACATAACCAGACGCGACGAAAGCTGGATATCGGTAAACTGCAGGCCACAGGGGTAGCGAACGCCTACTCCAACCACCTAACACAACCGCTACGGAATGCTTCAATCGCTGACAATATTACCTCGCAGTGGCAATATGTTATAGCCGACTCCATACGATAATGCATGTCACAATGGCACGAGAGACGCCTGCTGCATACAGCGCGAAACTTCAGCCAATGGCAACGCGAGATGTTTGTGAACGGCACAGGGAGAAGAGACGAGAAGCTACTCGTATTTTTGGACGGAAAAAGATGGAGCTGAAGAAGGGACAAGGCGAGTAGAGGGGAAACCCGAAAATTCTACCCGAGAGTTGGGGCGAGAATGCGTAGAACAGGTCTGCCCTACTGCCTACCATCGCTGTCCACCTAGTGACGGATCCGGATAACGTTTTGAAGATATGGAGAGATCATTTCAGAAATTTACTGGGCACAGACAAAACCGAAGAAGACCCCGCTCCAATCCATGACGATTGTATTAACTGTCCACGTCCGAGCCAGAGCGAGATACGTGTGACAATAGCTAGTAAAACTACAAAGCCGATTTCTCCCGGCTGAATTGTTTAAGGCAGGCGGAGGGGAGCTGATTAGGAGCATGCATCAGCCCATGAAGAACATATGGCTAGAGGAGAGCATGCCCGGGGATTGGAGTTTCAGTCTGTTATGTCCCATATACAAGAAAGGAGATCGTAGTGAGTGTAAGAACTACTGTGGAATAAGCCTATTACCAATTGCGTAGAAGGTCCATTCGAGCATATTGTTTTAACGTCTAAAGATAATTATAGAAAAACTTATTGGACCATATCAGTTCGGCTTTAGACTTGGTAAATCTACCACGGATCAAATATTCACTGTACTACAAATCCTGAAAAAAACTCATGAAAAGCAAATCGACACCTACGACCTCTTTGTCGACTACAAAGCTGCATTCGACCCTCCGATAAGGAATAGGCTACATGAGGACATGCCAGAGTTTGGCATTCCTGCAAAGCTAATTCGACTTTGCAAATGTACCTTGGATAACACCAAATCCTCTATTAAGATTGGTAGGGACCACTCTGAACCATTCAACTCTGACACTATTTAATATAGTTATGGAGAAGGTGGTGAGAAAGACTGGTGTCAACACGTCTGGCTCCATATTCCACAAGAGCCACATGCCACTAGCCTATGCCGATGATATTGACATCATTGGCTCAAATCAGCGGGATGTTATTGCAGTTTTCTCATCGCTGGAAATGAGGTCCGCAAATATGGGTTTAGCGGTCAACGAGAACAAAACAAAATAATGATTTCGGCGAACAAAGGGTCCTCTCCATGGGGACGCATCGTGAACGTGGTTTTGAGGTAGTATATGAATTTACCTATATCGGATCTTCCGTCAATAAGAAAAATAGTGTCATCCAAGAAAACAAGCGGAAAAAAGTGCTCGCCAGTAGAAGTTTTTACGGATTTCGACAGCACCTTATCTTGGGATACTATAAAACAGTGAAAATTTTACACGTTCTGTTGTATGCTGTCGAATCGTGGGTGCTTACGACAACGGACATACAAATCCTGGGAGTATTCGAGAGAAAAGTAAATGCGAGTTTCGACATCGGATAAACCTTGAGCTGTATGAGCTTTACCACGACATCGACGTAGCTTAAAGAGTCAGAATCCAACGACTTCTGTGGCTGGGAGACCAAAACTCATTGAAAGTACGATTTGGTTGGCGACGTGCCACCATCGTGTAGAATTTGTTAATGGTAATGGGCCACTTAAGTAAGTAAGTAGAAAATGGGCGTGATTGGATTGGTGGGTGTGGCACATTCTATATAAAATAAGTGTTTCAAATCTGATATCTGGATCAATATGATAGTAGCAGTAGCAGTTTAATATTGGTTTCTTTGCTAATAATTTGCGTAATAATCATATATTTAGACAACTGTGCGTCGGATAAATAGTGAGCGTGCATCATTTACAAAGCAAATATTCTTATACAAATATTTGGAGCACTTTGACAGCGAGAGTCACAAAAACCGTTAATCAAACCAATAATGGCGGTTTATTAAACAGTGGGCGTGGCACCGCTTATGCAAAATGTTTATAAAAGTATAAAGTGTAAATATTGGTTAGCGTAAAACTATTACAATGAGAGCCATTAATGTGCCTAAGAGGGCGAAATATGTCCTTGAAAATTTAGATATAGATGTAATGGTTCAGATGTAATATACGACTGCTGTGTCTAACATTTCCTCGGCAAAATTGTTATCTGGGCTACCTATAAACTATTTACATACTCTAAATGTTCCTCCTCCCCCCAGCCTTTGTCTAAATGCCAAAAATTACTAACTAAATATATCAATGATTGCATATGCTTTAAAGGATATAAGCATGTGACGACTTGGCCCTGTCTATGTCAGTCGATTACAGCGCTGTGCATGAATATATTACAGCATTCTCATTACACATCTTAGCATACGTGTGCCTGTGTGTTTGTGTGCATGTGTCTATTATGAATGCATACAAATTATTGCTGGGAAGAACATAAATCATTCGTAATATAACAATTGCATAAATAGCATATGTGGGTATGGGTTAGTAAACTTTAATCATTTATATGGAATTTTATGTACATTTCCTTGATTTGAGTGCTCATGAGGGTGGATGTGTGTATATTTGTGTCAGTGTTTGCTTGCGTCTCTAAATGTGGAAGAGGAATGATCTTAGATTTTGGCCAAACATATAGCGTTCAGTATTAATAACATTTAACACAACAATATCTGCATAATTATGCACTACAATCGACTAAATGCAAACATGGGCAGTTGGTCTACGCCATCATCATCATCAGCATCTTCATCGCTATCCCATCACATCTTATAAAGCTTAGTGTTATTGTTATCATGGCTGTTGATGTTATTACTGTTGTTAATACGATGAACGAATGCACTTATGCAAATTCTACGTCATCGCTTAGTTTGAGGGGTATGCCACTGGTTACAGTGGTTTTCCAGTGATAGTCAAAAGTCAGGATTGGTATTTTGTTGGGTTAAATATAATTTGAGCGCTATGAACCTTCGAGTGTGTTAGCCATCATAATCCATATTTTCAAGTACATCCCAATAGTCATTAATCGTCAAACCTTTGTTTTTTAATGATCTGCATACAAATATGTTGTAGTACTCATAACTCATATACGCCAGACAAATGCTCACGACTGTACATGCGGAGCATGAGAGATTATTAGATTATTACAAAAATACAATATGTTCAAACCACTGTGCAGCAAAGTGATGTTTGGCAACACATCTCCAGTTGATTTCCTAAAAGCTGTAACATTTATGAAAACTTCACTTTGACTGGAATCTAATATATTTAATTGATTCACTGGACGGATAGCTTGAAGTTGAACTGCCATATATAATTAATTTTATAATCTGCATTTGTAGTTTATTAAGAAAATGCTTCTGTGTCCACAATAAAGGACATATGTATTGGTTCAGGGACCTCAAAAATTAACCATAGTTTTTATACAAAGTTATAAATTTATTGGGGGAATGGGACTTTACTCAGAGGTGGAAAGTTACTGATTGTTACTCACTTGGGAGTGACCAGAATCGATTCCTTTGTGGCACTGTCCAAGCAGCTAACTACTTCCGGTCTTAGACCAAGTATTCCCTGGGCAATGACTTCAAAGCAACCGCTTAGAAGTTAGCTAAAGTTAGAAGGCATTACAACCATGTATCCTGAATGGTCAAAGAGACGTCTCAGGAAAGTAGGCTTGAACCGCTGAAGCATGGTTGCATCGTGGGATTGGATGTGCAGATAGCAGCCGTATTTCCAATCTAGGAGACGAGGGTTAGCAACCCACAACTTCCGAAAACTAAATTGCGAAAATCCATAGCGTCTGTTCCATATTGGGCGGCTTCCTGGTCAGCGTCTGCCTCAGAATGAGCGGCTGAAATGTTTCCTGGCAGTAGGAATAAAATGCAGAACCTGGTGGGCTGGGCTTGCCACCCGCCACCAGTATAATGGCAGTGAATAAAATGAGAAATAAGAGAAAAAGAAACCCCCAAAATGTTGACGACCACCGCAAACGTTTTAAGGACCATGATTTGAGAATATGCACTTGGAATGTTAGAACTGTTTACCGACCAGGTGCCTCTATTCAACTGGCGGATGTCCTCGAAGAGTATAAGGCTGACATTACTGCTATACAGGAAATTCGGTGGACTGGATATGGATGCTCGCGGATGAGGATGTGTGACGTGTACTACAGCTGCCACGCGGAAAAGCATGAGTTTGGTTGTGGATTTGTGGTCGGCAAGAGACTACGACACCTGGTCTCTAGGTTCACTCCTGTCAGTGAACGAATCGCCACAATAAGACTAAAGGCAAAATTTTTCTACATCACGCTGATATGTGCTCATGCTCCGACGGAGGAGAAAAGTGACGAGGTCAAAGACGAATTCTACGCCCAACTTGAAGAAACATATGACCGTAGCCCGGGCCATGATGTTAAAATCGTGCTGGGAGATTTTAATGCCAAAATAGGCCGGGAGAATGTTTTTAGCCCAACAGTCGGAAAATTTAGTCTGCATACTGACACATCGCCAAACGGAATCAGACTGATTGATTTCTCTGCAGCAAGGAACATGGTAATTAGCAGCACACGATTTGACCACAAAAACATTCACAAAGCAACGTGGATATCTCCCGATCAAGTAACGAGAAACCAAATTGATCACGTGGTAATCGATGGAAGGCACGCGTCAAGTGTCTTAGACGTACGAGTGATCAGAGGTGCGAACATCAACTCGGATCACCACCTCACTGCAGTGAAGGTGCGTACTAGGCTAAGCAGAACGAAAACCCTTTAACGATAATGCCTGGTACGATGACCAATGCCGCGATGCCACCCGGGAACAAGATGCTGCATACAGGGCCAAACTGCAGCCAATGGCAACGCGAGCTGTTCATGAAAAGTATAGGGAGAAGAGGCGGGAGGCGACTCGACTCTTCAGGCGAAAAAAACGAGAGCTTAAGGAGCGGAATAATGTGTGTATTGAAGATTACAGGAACAGAGGTGAAGCCCGAAAATTCTATCAGAAGATAAAAGGGAAGGTACATGGAACAGGTCTTCCCTCCTGTAAAGACAAGGATGGTCATCTCGTTACTGACTCCGAGAGCGTACTGAGAATATATAAAGATCACTTCTGCAGCCTATTGATGTGTGAAAACTCGGCTGATGAAGACTGTGCACCAATCCGAGATGATAACATCGAGTGTCCACCTCCGAGCCAAGCTGAGATAACAACTGCCATATCCCGCCTAAAGAACAACAAGGCCGCTGGGGCTGATGGTCTTCCAGCTGAGTTGTTTAAGGCGGGTGGAGATGAGCTTGTTTTAAGCATGCAACAGCTCATAGAGAACATTTGGCTTCAGGAGAGCATGCCAGAGGATTGGAATATCAGTGTGCTATGTCCAATCTACAAAAAAGGTGACCGTAGTGAGTGTAAAAACTATCGTGGAATTAGCCTCTTACCCATTGCGTATAAGGTCCTGTCTAGCATACTGTGTGAACGTCTAAAGCCAATTGTGGAAAACCTGATTGGACCTTATCAGTGCGGCTTTAGACCAGGCAAATCCACGACGGATCAGATATTTACACTACGGCAGATTCTTGAGAAAACCCATGAGAAGCAAATCGACACTTACCACTCTTTGTCGATTACAAAGCTGCCTTCGATAGTCCCATCAGGCATCGACTATACGAAGCCATGTCTGAGTTCGGTATTCCTGCGAAGATAATTCGTCTCTGCCGGTGTACCCTTACGAATACCAAATCCTCTGTTCGGATTGGCAAGGATCTATCTGCACCATTCGATACGACGAGAGGTCTTAGACAGGGTGACGGTTTGTCATGTATGCTGTTCAACATAGTGATGGAGAAGGTGTTAAGGAAAGCAGCGGTTAACATGTCTGGCACCATATTTAATAAGAGCCACATGCTGCTCGCATATGCCGATGATATCGACATTATCGGTCGAACGATGCGAGAGGTAACAGCTGTTTTCACATCAGTTGAAAGGGAGTCAGCGAAAATGGGTTTGGCAGTGAATGAGGACAAGACGAAGTTAATGGTATCATCGAACAAAGTGTCCACCCGTTGGGGACGCAGCGTGAACGTTGATAACTATTGCTTTGAGGTAGTGGATGAATTTATCTACCTTGGATCCGCCATGAACAAGAACAACAGTGTCAGCCTCGAAATAAAACGGAGAATAGTGCTTGCTAACAGGTGTTTCTTTGGACTACGCGAGCACTTTATAAACACCACCCTATCTCGAACTACCAAAGTCCAGCTGTACCAGGTACTAATTTTACCGGTCCTGTTGTACGCCTCTGAATCTTGGGTGCTTACACAGGCAGATGCAGCTCATCTGGCGGTGTTTGAGAGAAAAATACTCCGCAAAATATATGGACCCATTTGCGTAAACCGCGAGTTTAGGATTCGGATGAACCATGAGCTGTATGAGTTATACCACGATATTGATGTCGTCAAGCGGATCAAAGTGCAACGATTACGCTGGCTAGGCCATGTCGTGAGAATGGATGAGGAAACTCCAGCGCGAAAGGTATTCTATCAAGACCTCGAAGGACGGCGCAAAAGAGGGAGACCGCGACTACGTTGGAAGGACCAGGTGGAGGAATCACTGACGCTGCTTGGTAGGACTGACTGCAGACGGTGCGCACAAGATCGAAGCGAATGGAAATCTTTGATCATTTCGGCCTCTGACTTAGGCACTAAGATATAAATATATATATGTGTCAAGTTGTTTTAAAGGCTAATAATAATAATATAAATTTATTGGCATCTAAATTATTAGGATGTCAAGAGTTGATACATAAATGAAATATTATTAGACCATAACCTAGTATATATATAGAGTTGTTTATAGCTTACTCGTACTAATTTAGTTTTTCGATCATCAAATTATATTACATTCATCTAAACATAATTTATTGTCTCAGATGTCAATTAAAATATCGAAGGGTAGCACAAAATTCAAGTATGTTGTAGTATTGCCACAAGAGATTGTAAAGTATTCAATATTAATTTTATTGTTTTTGTTAATATAAATTCACACAAAAGATGAATATAGTTTTTAAATAATATTTTATCAAAATGTTTTAAATATAACTTTACCCAAATTTTAACAATAGTTGATTCCTAGATTCCTTCTCGAACTTCTGTTTTAAAAGCTACCATCGCACTTAATTGTTTAGAACACGCGACTGTCATGCGGGAGATCAGGGTGTGAATGCTATCATGTACGTTTCTTTTATCTGCAGTCGATGTTGTTGACTGCAACTCTTTGTTCGTCAAAATCATTATTTTTGTTTCGTCCTCATTGACCGCTTAACCAATTTTTGCTGACTCTATTTTTAAGTGATGAGAAAACTGCAGTAACATCCCGCAGATTTCGGCCAATGATGTCTATCTCATCGGCATAGACTAGTGGCATGTGACTATTGTGAAGTATGGTGCCAGACATGTTGACACCAGCATTTCTCATAACCTTTTCCTTAACTAGTGTACAGGAAATGTTATCACCCAGCCAGAGACCTCTTTCCGTGTTAAATGGTTCAGGGTGATCCTTACCTATCTTAATGTAATCTTAATCTTTGGTGGTTTCCAAGGTACATCTGGCAAGTCGAATTAGTTTTGCAGGAATACCAAACTCAGTCATGGCCTTATATAGCCTGTTCCTTACGGAGAGTCGAAGGCAGTTTTATAGTCTTCAAAGAGGTGGTAGGTATCGACCTGCTATTCATGAGTTTTTTTTCCAAGGATGTGTCGTAAAGTGAATATTTGATCCATTTGACCTTGTTCGCAACTACTAGGCTTATTGCACTGTAGTTCCTACACTCACTACTATCTCCTTTCTTGTATATGAGACATATCAGACTGAGATTCCAATCCCCGGAAAAGCTCTTCTCTAGCCAGATGTTTTCCATTAGCGGATGCATGCTCCTAAGCCGCAACTCTCCAACTACCTTAAACAATTCCGCCGGGAGACTATCGGCTTCAGCTGCTTTGTTATTTTTAAGGCGGGATATTGCCACACGTATCTCACTCTGGCGCGGAGGTGGACGGTTAATATCATAGGGTCAATCACTAGCTGGCCGTCTTGATAGGAGGGAAACCCTGTTCTGTGCACTCATCCCGTCTTTTTTTTGAGTTCCCAAGTACGCTTGTCGCATTCCGTTGTATTGAATCGGCTTTATATTGGCACTGCAAGGTTATATCATAAAGGGTTGGAGCATTCTGCAGCAGTTGAGTTAGGTGGTTGGAGTAGGCATTCGCTACCTCTGTGTTTACCTACCTCAGTTTACCTATATCCAGCTTTCGTTGTGACTGGTTACGTACGTTTTTCGCCATGCTTAGCCTTGTGCGTACCTTAACTGCGCCAAGGTATCGACTTGAAATTTGGCACGATCGTTAAGGAGATTATAAGCTTCAATATGGTGAAAGATAACTAGTTCCAACTAGTGTCAAAGGGGACTAGTTCCGAACTATCCTCAAAAACACTAGTTGGGGACAATTTTTTTTACACATTTATATTCAATATTTCTTCTTTTTTTCTTTTCTAACTAAAACTTGTCGATATATTGATATAAGTACCCACATACAACCATTTCTATAAAATGCTTCAAGTTTCGAACTTTAGTTTTCGATGATTCTTTGCAAATGAGAAAAATAAAAAGTTAATGTTGTTTCAATGTTAAATTTATTTATATCTAAAACATTATAAAGAGGAAAAACTAAAAAATTCGACGAAAGTTCTTAAAAGAATGGAAAATATTCAAAAAAAGATATTAATCAAAAACCAAAATAAAGAAATTATATACAAATTATACAAAAGTAAAAAGCGAAAAAAAATAAGGAATTTATACAAAAATAAAAATTCCAGAGTGCTGCAAGCAAAGTTTTTTATGCTAAATTATCAAATTCATCATTTAGTTGGTTGTCAGACAAAAGTGCAATGACCTCAGAAGGTAAAGTAGAACGCTTGGTTTTTGGGGGCAAACGTAAACTTGCAATCAAAGGGTCTGACGTGATAAGCAACCTATGCAATAAATCTATGTTGGTGTCAACTCGGGACGTTTTTCTTGTGAACAGTTCGCGATACTGTCTCGACTCTTTATTGCGTGCTTCTTGCGCTTCTTCAGAAAAGTTTCCTATGGGAAGAATGCATGAAGATATTGACTCTTTGCATTTCCATTTTTGTATACTCGAAGCACTTTCAGCAAACTCTTTTTCTCGCTTTCCGCGTTGCGGAATTTGTTTTGAAGTTGATGGTGCGTGATCAAGAGCAAAATCAACAGCAGAAATTTTTGAACTTAGCCAAATAGCATTGTCATGCATAAATCTTGCTTTATCACGGTGAGATTTGCTCCATCGCGGTTGAAATTGGAAGCAAAGCTTTTTTATACGATCTTTAATTTTGGTATCGTCAACATCTGGTCCAAAAATTGATATAACGTGCTTTTCGACCGCTTCTGTTTTTTCTATTTTCACCTTGCTCAACCAAATCCAAAATAGCTCCTCTAGCGATATTTCACTCATACTAAAAAAAGGCAAAAAATGGGCAGGATTTTATTTTTTAAATTTGTTTTGGGCACATTAACAAAGATTCTGCTGGCATTCCCATCACGGAACTCCGTGGGACTTGGAAGTTCTAGTCTATCAAAAATTTGAAAGCTTTAAAATTTGTCTTACCTTTTAAGTGGTTATAAAACAATTTTTTCAAAATACTTGAGTGCAAAAATAAATATTGAATAAAACAACAATTTTAAGTTTAAGAAATAACCTTTAATACAAAAAATATTTTAGGCCAAAAAAAACACTCACAACTTCGACCTGATTACTCAAACTTTTGTGATCAATGCAAGCTTGAAAATCAATTGTTTCATGCTATGAAATTGCTCGTGTTTGATAGCTGTTATCACGCCAATAAAATTTTTTTATTCTCTTTTGTGTTTGTTTTCGTAACAATTGGGGTCTCTTCTCACGTTAAAAAAAATATGAGCGAGTTACGAAAACATTTTTTTTTTTAATTTCGAGATGCCAGATTGATTAAATCTCACAGTGTGCGATGTGTGCTCTCCATCGCCTACCACGTGATCAATCTGATTCCTCGTCAATTGATGTGGAGATAACCATGTTTGCTCATGAATATTTTTATGGTCAAATCTAGTGCTGCTAACTACAATATTTCATGCCACAGAGAAATCATTCAGTCTGATGCAATTGTTCGACATTTCGGTGTGTTGACAGAAATTCCCGATGGTTGGCTCCAATGCGGTCTCCCTACTTATTTTAGCATTAAAATAGCCTAGTACAATTTTTATGTCATGGCTGGAGCTACGGTCATATACATTTTC
The DNA here is from genome assembly GCA_964034835.1 of Muscina levida. Lineage (NCBI taxonomy): Eukaryota > Metazoa > Arthropoda > Insecta > Diptera > Muscidae > Muscina > Muscina levida. The sequence continues at coordinate 137,268,037 of OZ035881.1, forward strand.
TAGGCTCTCGTAAAACTCGTCTTGTCCTCATCGCTTTTCTCTTCTATCGGAGCAAGGGCACATATGAGTGTTATGTGGAATAACTTTGTCCTGACTCACACACCAGGTAGAACCGTGAGACTAGGTGTCGCAATCTCTTGCTAACCACAAATCCACATAAAAACTCGTTCTTGTTCTCATGGCCACTATAGATGTTGCACGTCTTCATGCGCGAGCTCCGTGTCCCGTCTACGGTTTTTCCTGTAAAGCGGTTATGTCAGCCTTGTATTCTTCGAGGACTTCCGCCAGTTGAATGGAGGCACGTGGTCCATACAGTGTTCTAACATTCCGGGTTCATGTCCTCAAATTATGGTCCTTAATTCGTTTGATGAGGTCGTCAACTTTTTGGGAGGTCCTTTTATTATTTTCTTTCTTTTTTCATTGCAGTAGTTCAAAGGTCGGTCAGTATTCTCCTCCTGTAAGGATTTTATAACAGCCGCCCATTCTGGGTCAGACGCTGACCAGGGTACCACTCACTCTGAGCCGACGTAACTGAGTTATAGGTTTCGCCCCTATAAGCAAGCCGTGCTCTGACGGGTGTCAGAGGCACGTTTTCAGGCGTCTCTACGGGGAAGCACTCCGTCCGCCGTAGTTCCACGAATACGGAGCTCTGTGAGAAGACTTGAAGTGTAATTGACAAGGATCACCAAGTTAAACCGATCGGAAGCTTTACCTTGTACCACACTCCCGACGCCCAACGTCCAGGTATCCACGTGATCAAAACTCTATTATTCTTAAGAGATGTTCATTGAGTTTACCGCCGCTAGACTATCCGTGAACAGGCAAATATCCTCCTCTAATGCTTTCCTCACATTTATCTTGTCGACGGCTCCACTTGAAAAACGCAGCATACAGTCCAGAAATCCGGACCCTATCATCCAGTTTGGAACTATCAGTAAAGATGTGTTGTGGTCCATACATAGCGTTTTCGTTTTCCGTTTACTAATTTCTGTAGTGCGTTCTGGTTTAATAGAGGATGTTTGATTTCCGTGTACTGAGTATGCAATCAGTTTCAAGTGAGATATTGAGTTGGTTTAGGACCCTTGAGTGTCCGATAGAGGAATCCCATTTTTCATATGTCTAGTTTAAGTGCAGAGCAATTACAACTTAAAACAGGTGCTAGTAGATTAGGACTGGTCGTGGCATAATGTTTATAACACGCGACTACCATGCGGTAACATCGTTGTGTCCAGTCAATCGGCATGTCTAGTAAAAGCTTCTGAAACAGTATATTCGCATTTGTCTTAAAGGCTAGCTGATATACTTATTATACAAAGGCTGCTAGATATACTTATTTTCCCTCTAATGACTTATCTATGGGATACAGTAAAGTGGAGTTTCCGTTGATTGAATTTAACCTTTTATATTAACTTTCAGCGTGGTAACTCTTAAACTACTGCTGTAATCGGGGTAACAGATAGACGGACACTCCCAAAAGGGGGGTATCTGTATGAGTGGTGAGTGTAAATTTAGTCTGATCTTGCTCATCATAATTTTGAACCTGCGCTTAGAAGATAGAAGCTTGTATACCTATTTCGATACGTCCTAAACTTCGACTGTAATCGGGGGAACAGATAGATAGTTCATTCCCAAAAAGAGGGAGTTTGTATGGTACGTGAAAGTTGTTTTTGGACGATCTTGTTCATCGTAGAACTTACCATACCCTTAGAGGATATAAGGTTGTATATAAAATTTCAGCGCCGATAGACCGACACTCCCAAAGAGGGAGAGTTTATATGTGAGGTGGAAGAAGTTTTTGCCCGAACTTGCTTATCGTAGAACTTACCATCCCCTTAGAGGGTACAAACTTGCATATCAAGTTTAAGCTCGATAGCTATTAAACTACAACTGTGGTCGCAGACAGATACTGATCATTTAAATACATATATATTGTCATACCTATCACGCCTCCTTATGGGCATTACAAATGGAAGAATAAAATTAAAATACCCATTCCTCCTTCCGTGCGCATTTTGGAGGGGTTACAAAAAACTTAATAAAACTATGTTAATAAATCTAAATAAACTATGTTAATAAATCAAACTCAACTTGTTCCCTCATATATATAATGAGGACAAGATTTATTAAATATTGTCACATTCATTGTAAACGAATGCAAAAACTATACAATTCAAATATAAATTATAAGTTTCCCCTAAAAAAAGCATATTCTAACATTATCTTAACGAGATATCTCACTGCTGACGCTTGTAAGTTTTGCCTGTATTAAAATCCAAGTACATTTTGATAAATTATAACTTTTCGTATAAAACAAATGGCCTTACAGGTAATAATAAACTTTGACAACAGCTAACTACATTATTTATTCATATGAAAAACATTAGTGTCGGGTGTGCACTTATTCATATATGTATGTGTATTCACATATGTGGTAGGATAAACCAGTGGCGGAAACATAATTTCAAAGGCCTGCCTTCATGGCATATCAACACAAAATTTGTCAGATGGGGAGACTGCGAAACAAAGTTTAACAATTGTTGGGAGAGCATGAGAGCACGATTGTTGGGAGATTTTATTTATATCTACATACTGTTGTGTGCGTGCGTTCGGTTATGCCTACCACTGTACTAAGTATATTGCCGAATAACAGATTATCATCACTTGCAGTTGAACACACGATTTTAGAAATCCTAGCTATGCATGTTGCTCGTAAGATGACCGAACAATGATATATCTTTTTGCTTACGATGGCTTTTACCATGTCAGCTGTTAAAAGCGAATATTTGGAATATGTGCCTAATATTTGTAACACGGGAAGAAGGCTTTCTGTATACAATTGTAGAGCAGAGGCATATATTATTATATCATGTGGCCTCAGACACCAAAGGCCTACAAATGCCGCCGTCCCTGGAACTCACTGTGTTACCACATCTGGCCATGCCTGTAGATTTGTGTTAATATAGGGGAGAACTACATTTTAAAAATAAACATATTTGTAATGAACAGAAGAAAACATAAAAAACTAAAGCTTTTTCATATATTCATTACAGAATATAAAACGATTTGTCATAGTTTGTTTTGCTGCAAACATTGGAGTAAATTAGTCCTGCCTAGATGTATACAGCATATTGTTAAATGTGTGAATTGAGCAAAAAATCTCAACTTGTTTGGGTTATTTGCATAAAAAAAGGTTAGTTTTATATAAAATATTCATACATTTCATAAAGTCAACAAAGGCTATAATTTAGATGATGTGTTGTGGTGCGTAGCCAAATGTTATTACTTTTGTCAAATGAACAAGATGCAAGATGCAGCAATATAGAAAATATATTTGTAATTTAGTTGTCTTAATGTTAGGAATTTCACAAGTTACTGCTGATTTAATTAAATAAGTTTATTACTAATTTTAGTATGTGGGAAAAATGTTAAGTTTAGAAGAATGAAAAACAAATTGTGTATTACAAAACTAATATATAAAAACTCATCCAGACTTTAACATTTTTACCACAACAGACTTACTTAATTAGCGGGCACTTCTTTGCTATGGGATTATATACCGCACGTAGAAAAATATTATAAGCGCTTCGATCATCTGCTGTTATTTTCCAGTAAGTCACTCCAAGTACTGCAAGGTTATCAGTAACCTGGTATTTCCAACGGAGTTTTGGGCGGAGCAGTAGCATTTTGGTCCATGCGTACAACATGACCTAGCAAACGCAACCGCTGCACCTTAATGCGCCTGACCGCGCCAATGTCAGTGTACAACTCGTACAGCTCATGACTCCTACGACGTCGATACTCTCCGTTGTTGATGATTAAATCGCTTGCTTAGTCCCTGGTCGCATTTATTAGCAAGCAGGATTCTTCTCCTAATTTCGATGCTGACATTATATGTTTTGTTGATAGCGGAGCCTAGCTGTATACAATTATCTACCAACTCAAAATTATAGTTTTCAACGTATACGCACTTTCCCAAACGAGTAGATAATTTATAATTTGTCATCTCCATCACTATGTTGAAGAGGTCACACGATAGGACGTCGCCTTGTTTTTGGTCTCGTCTGGAATAGATTGATTAGTAAGGTCCTTGCAAATCTTTACTGAAGACTTCATGTCAGTCAGCGCCATTCCCCAAAGGAGTATCAGCTTCGCTGGTATACCAAAATCAGCCATAGCTTCAAGTAATTTCTGCCGTATCGGTCTGTCGAAGGCTGTCTTCTAATCGACAAAAAGATGGTTCGTGTCGATCTGCTGCTCTTGGTCTTTTCCAGGATTTTCTAAAGTGTGAATATATGGTCAGTTGTTCATTTACCAGGTCTAAAGCCAGATGATACGGCCCTATAAGGTTGATAACACTGGCTTTAGTCTTTCAAATAGCACTCTCAACAAGTCCTTATATGCGATGGCTGATCCCGCGGAAGTAGGAGCACACATTTGGATAACGTTTGGTTAGCACAGGACATAGTACGTTTAGATTCCAATCATCAGGCATGCACTCGTTAATCCAAACCGTGCGTTGGAGCTGGTGCATGGTCGTAATAAGGTCCTCGCCACTGGCCGTGAAGAGCTCTGCCGGAAGTCCGTCGCCACCGGCTGCATTATTATTTTTCAGCCGCTTAATTGCTTTTCTTACCTCTGCTTGACTTGGTGGTTGGCAATCTAAGCCGTCGTCAACAATTGGTGTGATATCTTCACGTGCGCTGCCTTCTGGTACCAGTAGTAGTGGCCACGGTAGCGGTCGTATGTTTCCTCTAGGCGCTCGCATCTTTAATTTCATAGTCTTTATCTTCCGTCGGGGCATGCCCACAAATCAGTATGATATAGAATTATTTTGCATTGATTCGTATTGTGGCTATTCGATCACTAACAGGATTGAACCGCTAGACAAGATAACTAAGTCTCTTGCCAACTACATATCCAAATCCAAATTCGTATTTTTCGACTTGGCAGCTGACCATCCTTGTTCTGTCCATTTCATCTCCTGGACGGCGGTAATGTCGGCGTTATATTTGTTGAGGACATCCGCCAGTCGGATAGTGGCACCTTCTCTATAGAGAGTCCGGACGTTCCAGGTACATATTCTTAAATCATGGTCCTTATTACGTTTACGGTGGTCGTCAACATTTTAGGGGTTCCGTTTGTTACTCTTTCGTGTTTTCGCAGCCAACAAAGGGCATGAAGGCGGGTGTCTATCCCAACCATCAGGGTTCGTCGCTCATTATCTAATCAGCTAATCATAGTAAAAAATATCACGAAGGGTCACCACGAAGGAGGTTGTAAGTCGGCTTGAGATGCAAGCTTCACTTTACATTCCCAAAGGCATCCACATTAACAGACTAGTACAGAAAATAAACTCTTAAAGTAACCAAGGAAATATCCGCTGAACAAATTTATGAATAAACATTCAGAATCCCGAAAAATGTGATAGATTAAATATGATAGCCAAAAGTGCTTAGAAGTGATCCAGAAACCACTGTTGGTTTTTTGCCACCAATACTAATATATATCATCCTCTCCTGTTTTTGGCTTTCGATTTAATTAAAAACTTTTACTAATATTCGTCCAATTTAACTACCGTATCGAAATACATAAATACTTTTGTTAGCAGCATAAACAACTATGATGTTTTTTTCTCCCAAAATTTCAATTTTATGTTACATTGTCAAATTGTTTTAAACGAACATCATTTGGTTAAATTGTTCATGTGCCACTGCATGTGAAAACTATTCTAGAGAACATGAAATACAAACTTTTCTGCTCGTACTTGCAATGTTTATGTTTATATTGTACATAATATCTTTGGACATGTTGGACAAATTTATCTATAACATTTCGGATACGATACAAATCTCGACCAAATATTGAATGTAAAACAATAGTGAAAACAACTACTGGATGCAAAATTTGTATTATGTGTAAGCACAAATGCCAATATAAGCGTGTGTGTGTGTGTGTATGCGAGAGTGTGTGTTTTTGAAGCATTGATATTATAACATTACCGATGGTATCGATAGATGTACTATGTATGTAAAACAATATCTTTATTGTTCATAGATAGCATTTCTGTGAAATAAACATATTTTGCATGTAGCATGTCTTAAAATGTTATATATACAGTTTTTTTTATTTTTGTTTTTGGAAAACATTACTCTTTGCATGCAAAACAAATATTAGTTTTCTAAATGATGCCACAGCTACAAGAAAAACTCATAAAACAGCAACTAAAATTACATTTTCTTTGATTTGTACTCATTCAGTGCAAAAGTGTGTTATTATTTTCATTTAAAATCAAAACATTAGAATTCTTGTTGTTGTTCTAAGATATTTAGACACATGTAGTTTTTTTGTAATTAAATTAAAAATTTTATTATACATATATTATATTTTTATTTCAACGTTTAATTGAGAATTGTTGAAAGATGTCGTCCATTTGAAAAGAAATTTGTTTGTTACAGATATATTCAATAACAATAGTTAACAACTTTTTAACTTGCAGTTGACAATTATATTTGCGAAAACTATAAGATCATAAATATCTGGAGCAAATATATTATGTGTTGTCCTAAAACTTTTTAAATTGTTCATGCCTATGATCGTCTGTTACAAGACATATACAATTGTGAGAAGTTTAAAGAAAACACATAATATATTTGCCCAAGATATTTATGATAATTTAATTTTAAAAAATTCTTTTATATAAATTGTCATACCATCAATATACGATGTATTTATTATGACCAGCGCAGCCAAAAATATACAAATGCATGTTTGTTTAGAACGAGACATTAACAAATGTTTAAGGTAATTATATGTTTCATACTCTTACTTATTTGTTATAGCATATTTTAAATAAAGTAATTTTTAGCATATTTGGTTTCAAGAGCATATTATAAAAAAATATCCTGTTTAAGCATATTTCATATTTTTTAGAGCATATTTTTTAAAAATATCATATTTTAAGCTTATTTCACATTTTTAATATTAATTTTTCGTTTTTGGCAAAAACGTTTAAAAATCTTGATTTTCACGCGCGTTCTTGTTCAATAAGTAATCAAAACAAAACAAATGTTTTCAATCAACCACCGATTTTGATCATGGACATAATGAGTAAAGCTAAAACGGCAAAAGCAGCAATACTTAAGGCGCTTGCAGAAGAGTTTCCTGACTTGCGAGCAGCAGATTTTAAGTGAAGATGCATTTGGATAATCGGCAAACATATTCAACTAAATCAAAGAAGTGAAAATAAGTAGACTGAACCTATGGGGAATAGGTAATTGATCGCAGCTGATGGCACTGTTGTTGTCGTTATCAATTTGCCTTGATAAACGACAAAAGGCCCAGTTGGAAATGATATAAAGTGGACTGTATTTGCGGGTGGTAGGTAGAGGCGACTCTTCTTTAATGCCGGAAATCTCGGCGATAAGTTTTGTTGATTTGAATCATATAATTTCTAATAGTTGTTGGGAAAATATATGAATTCAGAAGAAATGCAAAAAATTATGATACTATGGAATAAGTAGTGTATTAGGAGGAAGCTTGAAGTTTACCGCTTGAGAGCTGAATGGTGTCATGACAGATTTTTTTTTAACTTAACTTCGGTTTCGTTAAACTTATCCGAAAATATTATTCACAATAACAAGGAAAACTTGTATAATTTTATTAAATTAACTGTTTAGTCATGGAATATGATGTAAGTATAATTCTTGGCAAAGTACAATTTAAAAATTTATTGCAAAGTAAAATTAATAATTCAAAATTTAAAATTTAATAATATACAAAAATCAATGTAATGTTAGGTATAAATGTCGAATTTACATACATATAAAACTATTGTTTTTGCCAAAATTTTGATGATCAAGAAAAACAGTGCCGAGCTGTTGTGTCTGCTGCCATCCCACTTTACGAAATGAGAATGCAGCATATTAGGAAACTATTGGAGGAATACTTGGTGACGCATGTGCTTTAGGCATATAACTTTTAACAATTTTTGCAAATTGGAAAAATGGCATAGCATAGTCAAATAGAGCATACAAAAGTATGAACTCCCATTATTAATTTTTTTTCGGAATTGCAAAAAAGTTTCCGCACCAAACCCAATTATTTTTTTTTCAGATTATATAGTCATTCAAGGTTTTCCTACAAAGGTTACGTCATCCCATCAGCTGTTTTTGACGTTTTGCTTTGTTGTTATATTTCATTACAAATCTGTCAAAGTGATTTCAATTACAGAGTTGCCTACTCGTAGCAATACATACATTTTGTCATGTATTAACTAATAGTAGCCAGATATAGAGGTGACAGTTCTTTTTGATGTTTGTCACGAACGACGTCTTCTAACTTTGGTTTTCTGATCATACTTTTAACACAAATAATTTCGCCATACTACAAAAGTCGTTGTCCGGCTTTACAAAACCAAATAAATGTTTTCTCAGACAAAAAGGTCAAAAAACCACCAGCTAGTCAGGAAGTTCAGCGGAGCAACATCTGAGAAAAGCGTGCAATTAAAATTATGCAAGACATTTTGCCATTTTGTATATCATCACATACTTTAAACTTAAAATTTATTTCATATAACAATTGAAAATATTAAAAACAAAAATCTAACTTGTTTTAGAAATCGCGTTTGGTGCGGAACATTTTTGAACCGAAATCAATTAAAAAAGTTATATTAATTACTTGTTCAAAATTAGTTATATGCCTAATGTGCATGTATTTCTCAAGATCTTCATCGAATGTGTGAATGCATTATTAATTTATATGAAGACGTGAATGAAGCTATTGCTAATGTCAAGAAGGTATTTTTGAAAGCTCAATGTAAAGTGAAACATTTTAAACAAATGTTTTCAGAACCTATAACTACACGTTTGGGAACATGGCTTAAATCAGTTTATTACTATGCCAATAATTATAAAGGCATTTTAAAGGTCTTACTAAGTGTATTTAACAATGAAAATTTGTGTGACAAAGTTTTTAGAGCAAATTTTTGTTGGATTTTGAGAGCATATTTCATAATTTGAAAAGCATATTTTGGTATTTTTAGAGAATACTAGCTGACCCGGTCCGCGTTGCTGGCCCTAAGCAAACATTAGTGTGTAAGCGCGGAATACCTTGTGTTATCGAATATTGCCATTTTCACCCCCTAAGTGTAGAAAAATCCAAACAATGTGTAGCCTATTTTACTCGCGGGGTTATTCGGAAGATTCCCTGAAAATTTCATCAAAATCGGTCCAGCCGTTTTCGAGTCCATTCGTTACATACATACACACATCCTCTTTTATATATATAGATAGATAGATAGATAGAAGATATAGATATATAGATATAGAAGATAGATATAGATATATAGATTTTAATCGCATATTTCCGGTTGTCCTGATAATGAAAATTTATCAACGTATTTCAGGTGTTTTTGTGTTTAGAAAAAATGTTGCTATATATTAAAAAAATTTTGCTTAGCTTAAAATGGCTTTGTTATATTTTGGAGAAAATCAACATCTAAGGGTAGTAGTTATGAAACAATATAAACTTAATTTCCTTCACCACGCGCACGAACAGAGTGAAGGGTATATTAATTTTCTTCAGGGAGGCAAGGTATTCTCCAGGCGAGCTCAAATTTGGTATGTAAGCTTCTATCCTCGAAGCGGAGGTTAAGTTCTAAAATGATCGGACCACATCGTTTTTCTCATTCTGCGATTACAACCGTAGTTAATGAAATATCGGGCTGCAATTCGATATGCAAGCTTATATCCTCTAAATGGCAGGTACTTTCTGGATGAGCAAGATCGTACAAAAACAACTTCCACCTTCCATGCAAAGTCCGCCTTTTAGTGGGTGTTCGTCTATCTATCCTCCCGATTACAGTCGCAGTTTAAGAGGTAACGAGCTGAAATTTTGTATACAAGCTTTTATTGTCAGAGCGAAGGTTAAGATCTAATATAAACAAAATTAGACAAAATCTATACCCACCTCCCATACAAACACAAGTAGTTGTAGATCTATCAGGCAGAAATTTGGTATGTAAGCTTGTATCCTCTAGGTGGATATTTTTTTCTAAAAATTTTCCTTTTTTTGATTAACTTTCCCCTCGATTACAGGCGTAGTTAAGGAGTTATCGAGCTGAAATTTTGTAAGCAAGCTTATATTCCATACGAAAAGTTTATATTCTGAATTGAGCAACATGGACAAAAACTGCTCACATATCCCATACAAATTCCCTCTTTTTAGCGGTGTCCGCCTGACGATCCGTGTAATTAAAACCTTTATTTTAGAGCCATTCAAACAGAAGTTTAATTATATCGGACAAACACTACACCCACCTCTCATACAATACTGCCCCTTCGGAGGGCTTAAAAATTAATAACAATATTCTAAGCTCATAAAAACAATTCAAGCTCGGTATTTGATATTTCAGTAGTAATAATCAATTACTAACAAAAAATAGATGTAATCGACTAAAAGTGACCTCCACAACTTCGAGGTGGCCGCCGATTGAAGAAACGTAGATGGCTATGTCGGGCCTGCAACCTAAAGAGAGGCGACCATCTCTAATTCGATAAGCAATTCTTTGCTAAGGTTAACTATAGTAGACCGAACTTCTATCTAAGGTGTCCTAGGTGTATTTGGTGTTAGGTATGTTGGGGATAACCCTGAATTTGGTTTCAACCTTTGTCTTGGTTTTCTACTAACACGAAATGGGTCGCTCAATGTTTTTTTGCATAAGAGAACATTCTGCGACCGCACTTCGTGCACCTGCGGAGAACCGTCTGAAGACTGGTTGCACGTATTATGTGATTGTCCCTTATATGAAGATATAAGGGATCTCCAGGGGCTAGCGATTATCAGAGTAGGAAGTGAGTGAGATGCTCTCTACTCCAGGAGCTTTGGCTAAAGCAATGAAGTTTGCTTCCAGATTGTTTGCGCGACGTAGAGCTATTTCGAGTTAATTGTTGAAGCGGATCTGCTGACCTTGATTAGGCAGGTCTTTCCGGGGTGTTTGAGGTCCCACAATCTTGTTCTGCCTAATGACGGTTGCCAGTGTCCGTTGCGGCTGCACCAGTCGCTGAACTGTAAGGAGTTGAAACTTGTAGTAGTTTCTACTAGGTCCCGTGGGTGACATACGATTCAGGCGTGCAAGGTCTCCAGTCCGTGTCCTTGTTCATCTGTGTTTTATGGCAGCTTCTTTGCGGAACTCCCAACGGTGAGTGTGACCAGACGCGTGGGGTCAGGTACCCCACGCCAGCATCACGCTGGCTATGGTTTAAACCAAAATCGCTGGTAGAGTTTCGGGCTCGATGTGGAGTTGCATTGCAACCGGGTGCTACAGACGCATAGAGTAGCAGAGGTGGTAAGATAGGCCTCACCTTGTCATAGCCAATTTGGTATCGCTTGGCTGGAAGAAAGAGCCGAAAATTGCAGTAGCTTGCTCTCAAAATTGTCGACTCCTATTCCTAGTTAGCTTAAGCTTGTGTTATCCTAGAAGGGGCTGGCAATCGCATTATAATATGCCCAGTGTGATCAGCACACCATGGGTAAGGCCTTCACGGCGAGACTCATTTAAAATTCTCGTGGGCCCGAAGGTGTCCCTCTGTTGACGTTTCTTAGCAATTGTAACCTGGTAACATCATATTAAGTGCATAGTTTGGCCACTTTTTATAAGAATTCTATAGCCTGTAGTAAGCAAAAATATAATAATAAAATAGATGACTATACCTAAAATGTTAAAACTATTGTAAACCCTTTAAAACCCTATACATTTTATTTAATTCAAGTCTACCACAATCTAAGTAATTTAGGCGTTTGTGTCTATTGATTTTGTGGGGATTTTTCCATCACAGGTGATGTGTTGACACACATTTTAAATTTCAGACCACACAACACGCACGCTCAGACATATCGGTGTGGGTGTGTGTGTTTGTGTGTGTCTGTGACACATATATACCTTAAGGATATCTCAAATATACTCAAAAATATTCAAATGAGTCAACACAAACACACATAAAATAAATAAACACAAATATCTCTTTTACAAAACATTTCATTCAATTACTCAAAGTCAGCGACTACACTTGGACTAAAGAACTTTTGCATTCATTGTGCAGATGTCAATGTGATATTTTCATATTGAATGTCCTTTTTATTGTTATGTATCATAATTTATTGTTGAGTTCATAAATTAATTTCTTATGAAATGACAACCCAATGTAAATATATGCATTATCAAGTGATATATAAACATGTCATTTGTATTTTGGTTTATGGCGATTTTAATGTGTGCTCATGAGGATTGCACTAAAATTACTTAGATTTGTAGATAGATGAGAAATGAAACGTAAAAGTTATACATATAATAATTAGATAATCGAAGTACTAGCAAATTTTAACAAAATTTAAATGGAGAAAGCTAACAAAATTTTAAACCAAACGAAAAAATTTAAAGCTAATTCTAATTTTCTTCCTTCAAATAATGTAAACCGTACAGAAATTTCAATAAGGTAAACTGACTTTAAACTTTCATTTGTAAATTAACAAAGAAATTTCCTATCCTATCGGCATTACTAAGTGTTCATACACACTGCACTGATGCTATCTATTGTTCACATGACCCTCGTCTCTTTCTATGTATATGTATACTATTATTTCCATAACTAATTGCAAGACGTTGTTGCTGTTCATTTGGCCGGTACATTAAGGAAAGCTTATGTTTATTTAACTTAGAATTGTATCAATACAATGTTAATGTCATTATTGCATTTCATGGTGGGAGATTAAAATGAAGGAGAAGAAGGAGTCGCCAGAAGCTAGATGATTGCAATTTAAGCTTCTTAAAATGCAATACGTTCACAATGATATAAGTACAAGCATGTGAATGTACTCAGCGTCATATGGATAGATGACAATTTATGTCAATTTATTGGTAAATTTGAAAGTATAAACTAAACTAATATTAGGTTTAATAATCCTTTATGAACAGATGTCTTTGAGGGGAGCAAAACTGGCTGGTAATAACATATATATCTATATGCCAGTACGTATATAGAAACCACGCACATATGACAGCATCACATAATCACATAGATATCCTGTAAACATGTGAATTCACTTACATTTAATAATAATAATATGTTCTACAAGATTTTATATAAATTGTAACGACATATGATTTACACATTTAGCTGTTTGTCGATTCCACTCCAATACATTTGTTTGCTAATCAATTAAATTATATTGATGTCAAAATTAAATTGAAGTAATGGATAATATAATTTAGGTTTCAGCAAACTGTAAACTTATAGTTGTAAATATTTGTTTTAAATACTGAGTACGATTTTTAACATAAAAGCTAATTTGATGTCAAGTGACCTTTATGTTCAATATTTGAATATGAACAATGTGTTTTAACAACTATCTGCAAAGTAAATCATTAAAGGATCATTAGTTTTTACTTGCAGCAGTGAAATTTCATTGTATTTTTGATCATTAATCATAATTTTTAACATAAATTATAACCAATAAAGTGACAATAAAGGTGACAGCTTATCTGTTTGGCTGCCACATAATTTTTCGCTGATATGGATACAATTCTTCTTTTTTTCCCTAATGGCAGCAATAACTCTTTTACCTTGTCCATCCATCGAAGTTGTGGTAACCAAAGGTTACCGAACACCAGTCATGGGTATTCGACTGTATTTTAACGGTATCACACTAATTTACCTCTGCGCCCAAAAATAATGAGCCTCAAAGTAAGAGTGTGCTGTCCTCGGAAGAATTGTTGGGTAAAACCAGACCCATTTCTCCCCTTTGTCGTGTGTTTTCTAATGGACACCACCCAAGTTCCAAGGGAGTCTTAACCAAATTGTCACATGAAATCTGATACTTAAACGACGGAAAAACATTCCTTAACCCGCCTAAATGTCACTGTCGCCCCTTCAACTTGAACGGATCCTGCCAAAATCAGGGCAAGGTGAGGTATTGGAGGACCGCGATGTCGTTCTGCTCTCTGCGAAGGATAAGATACTAATTGAGAAACTCTAGAAGCACATTGAGAAATTTCAAAAGAAATATCCTGAAGACAAGTTCCTTAATGAGTCTGCTAGGGAGCTTCTCCCATCAGATTCTATGGTGATAAGGTGATAAGATACTAATTGAGAAACTCTAGAAGCACATTGAAAAATTTCAAAAGATATATCCTGAAGACAAGTTCCTTAATGAGTCTTCTAGGGAGCTTCTCCTATCAGATTCTATGGTGACTTTTAATACCTGTGAAACCACGAAGTAACTCCACGGTAGTGGAACAGTATTGAACGCACAATCAACGAGACCTTGAGACCTGACTAAGGGCGAAGACGACGAAGACCTCAGTGTAAGCTACATAGATTTCCAATCCGAAGGTGCCGGGATCGATTCCCGTCCGGGGTACTGGCCAAAGGAACATCGATAGCACTGGCCAAAAGAACTTTCTAGTTCCCCAGCCAACAAAACTCATCCTAGATGCTTCCACTACAAAAAATCCAGATTGCGCAAGGATCGAGGACAAAAGAAAAGAGTTATCAACATCTTCAGATAAATCAATAAAACCAGCTGGCGCCATCTCTTGGAGGAAAATGGTTGCCAACAATAATCGTATGACAATAGGATTCCATGTCCGATCGAGTGCCGATAAATTGAAAGTCGGTATAAAGAATTATCACCCCAGCTACTTCCTCTAGCTGTTACAACAACAACAACGACGAAGCTGCCTATTGACCTGCTAGCGAAACAAACCTCCTCCTTTAACACGGTTACCTGGGAGGAAATCTCTTAGGTGCCATGTTGAGAGAATAAAAGAAATAAATGGTTATCCTGCTTGCAATCGATGCTTTACCCGTGCTGTTTACGCAACTCCCAGGTTCGACTCCTGACTCCAGTCATCTATATTTTTTTTCTTTCAATGCCGCACCCCTCCATATTGTCGACACCAACTTCGCAGTATAGTGTCGAGTCAATCGGCATGTCTAGTATATGCAGCAGTATCAGCAGAGCAATTGATGATAGTAGATGCCCCGACTAAAGCTCTGAGCATTTGCTTTGCTAAGTCTTACTCTCTTACCTACCCCGTAAAAAGATCGCAGCCAGTGTAGTGCGGTGGGAGCTGGAAACACTGCGAAAAGCTTCTCGAAGGCTTTTTTACAAAAGAACGGGAGCGGACTAGTGGAGGACTGGAACGTATATATAACAAGTTTTACAGTTAAAAAGGGTCATAAAATGGTCAAACACAGCAACATGAATAAAGTACTTTGAGTACATACTCGGTGTCAATGATAGCGGGCAATCCTGATAGGTTCTGTCTAAGGACCCGAAGGTTTTGCGTTTCATTTGTAGGAAAATAGGTAATTGAGTTAAGCGCTGAAATACTTGATCTGCTACTGGATACGACTTTCCAGGCCATTTAGATGTGAAAAATATGGTTGGTAGTATGCGCCCACCCACGTTAATCAACTATAAGAAATTAGATTTTGTGGAGTGTACCCCCAAATCGCCTGGTCCGGATAGTATAATACCAATAATCCTGCAGGCCAATAATAGGACAAAGTTCAGGTTATTAGTAAATCCTATGTTTTTCAAATATTGAAGTGTGTGGGCGGAGCCTCGGCAATTTTTGCCAACTTGCTTCCAAATACCCTGGTTATATCTCTTCTATACTGTGAAATATTCAAAACATTCAAACAATTATTGTGGCTGTTATTACTTCCACCCTGGCTGTAATTCATACTGTACCAACAACATATACCTAATATAAGCTGTATATCCCTCTTATAGTTCATGAGATACAGCTTTTTGAAGTTTCACGTTTTATACAACGCCCACTGATCCGATACCTCCTATTTGTTGTTGGATCACGCTGCTGTTAAATGCATCCACAGAATTTTCAAGCCGATTGGAGAAACAGTCCTCACGGTATTGAAAGGGCCACGCCCACTTGATTTATTAAAATTGCAAGTACCCTATTTTCATTACCGACACAGCTGCATTATGTGATTTCAAAAAGATCGGCCAAGCCGTTTTTCAGTCTATACTAAAAAAGATACAAATAAACAAACACAAACTCATATTCATATTTATAATTTTGACCTTTGTCTTTTTTGGGGCAGAGCTTAAAGTCGTCCGATTTTGCTCAAATTTTTACCAATATTCCCCTCGGGTATTACAGAAAATCAAAAGTTGAATTTTTGCTGCCACCCTAGTAGGAAGGTTAAGGTGTATTATATATCCCAGGCGGGTAAGCCCGTTCATGCATCCGCTTAGGACTTCAGACAAATTAGCTTCTCATTATTTTTGTTTAAGATTTTGGAGAGATCAAATGATATGTAAGTAAGGAAGTCTTTTATCCCTCACACTTTGAGCTTCTCTCAGCAGACGCACATCGCTGGAAGAACTATCGAGTGTGCTTTTCATGAAGTGGTTGGCTTTACGGAGAAGGGATTTTTCAATAATGTGACGTCATGCGTTATAAGGAACTCTTTGGAAAACTTTTTTGTATTACGACAGCTAGTAAACTAGGTGGATTGCATGCTGGGATACCTTGTAGTCAGCTCGGTTCTTCGATAGCTATTATCGAACCAGCATAGGGGAAAGTTCTGTTCCCTATTCTATGGCTACTTGTGGTGATTGGAGTGCTTAAATCATTCAATGGGGATGGTGTCAATGTCCTTTGTGCGTTCCTAAATAAATCCGATCCCGATCAGTATACAAGTTTGACTATGTAGGAGTTACTTGAGATCTGTCCTGTTGGTTTTTATCTAGCCTCTGCACTATTAGGCGCATTACAGGCAAATGGGGTAAGTTCATTACCAAACTACTGCTGAGAGTGTGGGGACGAGGAGGAGTCCGAAAATATGGAACATCTTCTTTGTATCTGTCCCGCTTTAGACCGTAGAAGGCTAGGGACCTTGGGTACTATATAGAGGACCTAGAGTATATCTCCTCAGTCGATTTAAGTAACTAAATATGTTTCCTGCGGTGCCTTCAATGGTATGTTAAGACAAGATGATAGACATAAGTTAATCTTGTAATGTGTTCTTGTTTTATTTTCCTTTTCCCTTATCATTCTTTATCGAACAATTACAAGAGTGGAGTGTGTTTTGGTTTCTACCACATCACACGAGTCCTTAACCTAAAGGAACCTATGTTCCTGTAAATATTTTAGCTCTCGATACTTATGGTATTTGTTGACATAATACAAAATAATTATGGAAATCTTATATGTTAGTATTATTAAAGTTTTTGATACTGCATTCCGCACAATAGATTTTCTCACACTGTAACTATAACGAATTCCAGCACCTTTTACCGCAACGTTTAATAAAACAATTTCAGTAACTTTATCCTGCTACCACGAATTATGGCCAATCGTCAGGCTTGAATAAATTTCCAACTGCGACAACGAAATTGAATCGTTCGCTACTTTTCATTACTTAATTATGTAGACGGAAATCTAATGCTGAAACCAAACTATGTACGTATATACGGGTATATAGTAATTCTAAAATTTAGCAATTTACAAAACCACATAAAATGGAGCATTGCTTTTATTGCCTCCCGTCGACTGCAACCAAACAACAACATCGACTACAACAATCATTTGGAGTCGCGGCAAACTCCAGGAACGCTGACACTGTGAAACGAAGTGTATTGGGAGTGTGGTTAGCAACTAATGGCACAACTGTGCTTAATTGTTATTTTTCGAAAACTCTAAAAAGATTTAATGTTAATTAGAGAGAACAAAACCGACCAGAATTTTGCACGCATGCGGCGATATTTTAGCGAACAATTTTAAATGCGGTTGTTTAGATGGGCCAGAGGTGTTTGTGACTCCAGAAACCATTTACAATTTTAATAATTTCAAAATGCAGACGCAGTCATATTACCGACTAGCAGACAGCTATGTATGTGAACGAACCAATTCAATATGCGCAGAGGAAAATCCAAAAGTGGTCACGTAACAAATGTTGTGTGGCAGATTGTTGAAATGCCATCGAACGAACGAACTACATAGTTATGCAACCTGTGGTGTATGTGAATTTTGACAATAAGATTTATTTTCGAATTATTGTTGGAATTGTATTTCAGATTTTAATCAATCTAAAACCATATGTGCTTAGAACGTACAAACATTTTACCTTAGGAAACTTTCGTCTGTTTTCTGTTTGTCTATAGCTGTGGTAAACAAATTGTTAAATCTTATATAAAACCTTTTGCAAATCCTATTTTATTTGATTTATTGGTGTAAAAATAGTAGAAATGAACAAAGAAGAGCGAAAACGCAGCCATACAACTTAATATGTGTGAGTGTGTGTAGGAAAATAAATACATATGTATGTATGTGTGCGTTCATGTAGACATTGGTATACATGTACAAGGAACGATGTGTAGTTGATTCAACTATACATGAGAAATATATCAACATAAGTTAGAACATAACCTTAGCTGAAAGGATATTGGAAAATATTTACAATTTGTAGCAGTGCAACGAACTAAGTATGAGAACGTATAATATTTATTACATGTAGTATGTTGGTATGTAGTAAAATTTTGCAAAGCCATGTCGAAAGGTAAGGATTTTTATGGATTTTTCGTCTATACATTCGATATACAACTATGCGAACCATATTTGCACGAGACGATAAATAGAATACCCAGCGAACCTTGTCGATGAGGGAAATATTTTATTGTGCATTATAATGATTTTTGAGGAATTCCGGAGAAAGAGTTGCGTCTTAGAGTGTAGGTAACAGAAGTTTCTGTAGCTCAACACAATGGCCCTCTCAGCGCCGTTATCGGGCGCGGTGGCCTTATATGTCTCAAACTCTGTATCAAACTTAATTATGTGGTTTACCGGTTCAACCCTGTAAGTACCGAATATTCACTATCCGCATTCAGGCGAAATATTTTCACATCATGCTGATTTGTGTACATGACCTGACGGAAGACAAAAGTGAGGACATTAATTTATTCGATGATCGCCTGGAGAAGATATATGACCGCTGCCCTGCACATAATATTAAAACTGTTCTGAGAAATGTTAATGTTAAAATTGGAAAGGAAGATATAGAATTTGGACTGGTTAGCTGCGCATTCCCAAGAAACATAGCTGCGAGTGAAACCAGATTCCTGCATAAAGATATTCACAAGGCAACCTGGATATCCCCTGATTGAAGGACGAGAAAACATATACATTACATGGTAATCAATAGAAGGTATGTCTCAAGAGTTACGGCCGCGGGGGTGAGCGCGGTGCAAACATAGACGCGGATCAACACCAAGTTGCAGCCAAGGTACTCACGCGAATTAGTTGTGCTAAAAAATTCAAACGCAAAGGAAGCTAGACATCACTAAGCTGCATATCACCGAGATAACCAATGCCTACCAAATGCACTCCATTACTGAAAAAAAAGGCCTCTAGTTATTAAGTTCGCGACACACAGTAGCAGCACATTGCGCAGTCTACATAACCACTGCCGCAACGACTGTATTGGGATATGGACAAACCACACTCAAACAAGCCTTTGTAGGATAAAGAATGTGGCGTATTGTGTGAGGAAATGGGGCCAAAACTGCAGCTATATATACAAAAATAATAATGCCAGCCTGGAAATCAAGAGACAAGTATGGATCGCAAACCGATGCTTCTAAACGCAAAGCAATAAATTTAAAGACAAAGCGCTCTCTCGACGAACAAAGGTCAACCTCTACCAGACACTAATCCTCGCAGAATCCTGGGTAATGACACAAGCAGATTAATATGTTCTTAGAGTCTTTGAGAGAAAATGACCGCAAAATATTTTGACCCATCATCGTCTGCGGCGATTACCGTTGTCGAATGAAAAATGAACTGTATAAAGACATCGACGTAGTCAAGCGCGTTGAAAGAGGCTTGGACTCGTTGTACGAATGGATGAAAATGTTCAGCACAAGAGGGGCGACCAAAACTTCTTTGGATAAACTAGATGAAAGATCTGTTGCCTATATTGGGTGTCACGAACTATCTACGGAGCGCAATAGACCGAAGCGCTCCGAACTCTTTGCTACTTGCGTCTACCAATGGATGAATTTCTTGTACTGCTGACAAATAAGAAGAAGAAGAATATAACCAAATTTGATTCATGACTTTTTAAGTCGTTTGAGCCATGTCCGTATGTCGGTCTGTCTGTCCGTCTGTCCGTTTGTCTGCCTGTCCGGCTGTTACGCACGACAACTTTCGAAAAACGCTACAAAATGTTTTGAAACTTTGCATGCGTTAATATTTCCCCAAAACTACTTACGCTATTACAAATGGGCTACATGGCCACGCCCCTTCTGGTACCTCCCATACAAATGTACCATTCTGTCCACTTTAAATATCGAGTAATAATATTAATACAGTTAACACTACCGTGCCCAAATACTTTGTTTAGTAAAGCTTTAGCAGGATAAAGTGTTGGATAAATAAATGGAAGTCTAGCCACGCCCCTTCTGGTACCTCCCATACAAATGAACTATTCCGCCCACAATGTATGTTGAATAATAACATCAATATATGCAATATCAGGACAAAGTTTAAATAAAAAAACTGGTAGTCTAATCACACCCCTTCTGGGACCTCCCATTCCCATCTGGTACCGCCCATTTTAGAAATCGATAAATATTATTAACACACTAGACATAATCGTGCCCAAAGTCTTTATTTAGTAAAGCTAAAGCAGGATAAAGCTTTGGAGAAAAAAAATCAAGAAGTCTAGCCACGCCCCATCCCCATCTGGTACGGTCCACTTTAGAAATCGATTATCGATTAATATTATTAACACTCCAAACGTGATCGTGCCCAAATTCTTTATTTAGTAAAGCTAAAGCAGGATTAAATTTTGGAGAAAAAATCTGGAAGTCTAGCCTCGCCGCTTATGGTACCTCTCATACAAATGTACTGATCCGCCCACTTCAGAAATCGATTAATAATATTAATACACCCAACGCGATCATGTCAAAAGTCTGTAACTAGTTAAACTAAAGAAGGATAAAGTTTTTGAGGACAAATTGGAAGACTAGCCATGGCGCTTCTTTTACTTCCCATATAAATGTACCATTCCGCCCACTTTTGAGCTGGAGTTATAATATTAATACGCCTAATGCGATCGTGCCCAAATTTTGTATTAAGTAAAGCTAAATCAGGATAAGGTTGAGGGGAAAAAAAACTAAGTCTTGCCAAGCCCCTTCTGGTACCCCTCACAAAAATTTACAACTCCGCCCACTTTATAAATCCAGTAATAATATCAACATACTACAAAATTTTATGTTTTACTGAGGGTTAGGGTATATGTAAGTCGATTTTCTCAACTAAAACTTTCTTACTAGTTTACTACACACAACTTTTGTGCCACACATAATGTCTAATATCTTCATAGCCACAACGTTGACTGGGCATCTAGATAAGGGTATTGTTGATACAATATTTGTATTTTTTATTTGAATGTTCAATTCGTTTCGTCTCGATGCAAGTTTTGCTAGTTTTCCTCCTTCATTATCCTGATCTGTTTGTATTTCAATGCCATCTTGTTGCAGTTGTAACTGTTTGGCTTAAAATGAAATAGTTTAACAACAAAAGTTGCTCTAAATTCATGTACGTAAATATGCTGGCAAAATGGAAAGTTGCACATGTCTCAACGTTATGCATGCATTGTTGTTGTTGTGTTTTTTTTTTTGTTCTAGCGAAAGTATTGAAGTGTAAAAGGCAATTTAAAATTATGTTTTGAATAAAATCATGACTATGATAAAACATCGATACGAAGGGTGTATTAAGTTGTCAGGTAAACTGGAATGAGTGTTGTACGACCATCTTTAGAATGACATAGAATGACAGCAACCAACACATATAGTATATACAAAGTACGTGAACAAAACTGTTATAAGAACAACAGCTTGAAGTAGGGAAACTGCCTAATTTTAAAGACTTTGTTAAAAAAAATTAACACTATTGGTCAATATTTTATCTAAATGTTCCTAATTATCATTTAAGGTGTAGCAAAGATGACAAATTACATTGATAAGATGATGAAACTACCAATCCGCTGATATAGTTATTTAAACATATTACACTATACCCAATATTTGTTTTAATATATTACTTTATTTTAAAAAGCAACAATGGCTTATAAGATACAAAGGATATAAATTAATGAACTATTTTTGTTACTAACGACCACCTTAATACTCTTAAAAAATAAATTACAATTACGACAAACTAAATAATTCTTATCCTTCATACAGCCACAATAAAGCATTTTCTAAAGAAATGTTGCCACAATTCAACAAATTCCTATAGACTTTAATATTAAAAAAAATAAAACAAAACAAAAATACATTTGCATTATTCCTTTGAATAGATTCGACGTGCTTAAATTCGCTTTCAATTCAAATTTATTGCAGCATTATTATTATTGCGGCATTATATTTATGATTATTTCATGAATGTAAATATTTTAGCATTTGGACAGTAAACCAACACTGCTTAACTTAATGTTTCCGCATTTCGTAGCAAATGCTCTCGTTGTGGCCTACTAATACCGAGTTGTATGGTTTTTAATTTCCGGCTTAAACAATTTATGACTTCCTTAAGTATCACACCAATACAAAACGAAAGTAAAGGAATGAAAGAAACTGACGGCAAACAGCAAACAGAGAAGGTTAGCAGCAGGCATGGCGGACCAAGTGTTGGCGTAAAGCAGTGACAATTGCCTAAATTATAAATATAAATAAATAAACAATTTACGAAGACGACGGACGACCAAACTTGTAGCAGATAAAAATCTTATTCAAATTGATTTAATTAAGAGCATCAACGACGAATGTCCTCAGGTGGAAGTGACATTTGTTGCCTTTGGGGTTGTGCACAGTGTGTAGTGTACTGTACGTACGTATTTGCAATTGTTAAACACGGAAATCGTGTGTTGTGTTTAATAAATTTACTTAATTTACTGCTAGTGTTACACATGTTGGAATATTGGACAAGTTTTACTACATTCAGGAGAAATTTGATGGCATTAATTTTGGAAGTTTATAGGGAATTGACTGGTACTTGTGCACGTGTGCACTATTATGTTCAATTTGTGCTGCATAGTCGCATGTGAGAACTTAATTATGTTGATTTTGGTTGGGATATTTCACTGACTAAAGTGTAGTCGTTTGCAGAGGGCAAAGATGCCATGTATTTGGAATTTACGTTGTCAGTACTACATGGGGCTGAAATATGGGCCAGTACCGATTAATCTGGCCATTACACAGTGAGAGAACGTTAATTTCTAGGTGACTAAAATGGTATTATTCTAGACTGAGTATATGTATGTTATGCATCGAATGCAAAAGGAATATGATTTAATTTAGGCCAAGTGTAGGCTTTGGCTAAGGCTCTACGAAATAACCCCAATGAAATAAACATCAATCCACGAAATGAAACATTCCCCAATGAAATAACTGGCAAAATCAAATGAAATAACACCCAATAATAAAAATTAAATAAAGCCCAATAGAGACGAAAAAACCCCATATTAGAAACGAAAGAAACCCCCAAAAGATTAGCATAATGAAATAACCCTCAAAGTAAACTAAACATAAAAAAGAATGAAGTGTTAAGGTGTAAACAGTTTAAGATACCCAGATATTACAAATCGGCCCATGATTATATAGAGTAATGACCAATTAATCAAATTTGTTTGATGGTCAATTAATATAATTTTGTGGACATCAGGTGGAAAATTTTCTAACCACGATTCCGAAATTATGCAAGCTGCCTTTGGAAAACTACAACAACAGCCATAACCTGTAAATTGAGGGTAAAACCTCAGAAAACTAAATTTGTTCCATTTACTCGCAGATATAAGGATAAGGACTTCAGGCCACCGAAACAGAATGACGTTGGACCGGAACATCGAAGAGAGGTTATACATATATGGGCGTTAATGCCCTTTATGCTTACCGCCACTGTATAAGTAAAAGCTGAGGACCCAGTCCGAATGTGACAAAGGGGTTGTACACTGCGTTAGATCAACCAATAAATAAATACTCGGAAAGATCAAAAATATGGCTGCATTGGAGATTATTGGGGCTAGAAGAAGCACACCGCAAGCGGCTTGGGATGAGTTCCCAAGAAATGCCTGTTCAGACGGATAAGGCGTCTGTGGAAGAATACAGAGAGAGACAGGATATTGAAAATCACAGGAGTAGAGGTGATGCGCGAAAGTTCTACCAAAAGGTAAAATGCCATGGCCTTAGAACCGGGATCCCTACCTGTAAGGACTGAGACGGAAATCTGGTCACGAACACTCAGGGTGTGCTGCAAAAATGGAGGGAACCCAACTCACCAGCTCATAAATACGATTTGGCTCAAGGAATGCTGGCTCGATGATTATAACACTATGACACAATTTGATGGTCATTGTCTCGGGGGTGAACCAAACCAATATCAAACGATAGTATTTGACCTCAGTAACAAAACCCTAAACTCCGTTATGCCCCACTACGTCACAAATTTTTTTTACAGTAATGTAATGTAGGTCTCCGAAGACATGAACTATCCCAAATCTATTTTCACACATGATTTTTCATTTTCTTTTATTTGACCTTTTTCTAAAAAAAATCCAACTTTGACCCACTGTATACAAAAATTGTGACGTAGTGGAGCAAAATGGGGTTTAGGGTTTTATTACTCAGGTCAAATGCTATCGTTTGATATTGGTTTAGTTCACTTCCGAAAAAGTTCGTTGCACTGTTTGCTCAAAAATAGACTTTTTAACATTTCCTTTTTAATTTTATTTTGGAACCTTTGACTCGTAGAGGTTATTTGTCTTCGGTGACTCTTAGTGGAATTTTCCGGAGAATATTTCTATCGAAGATTCTAATCTTTGACCTCCGTCTAAAGTTGACTTTAAAACAGTTTTTCAAAATTGGGCCAAAAATGTCCCCTTCGGGTGGGAGCTAGAGGGTAAAAATGTTCCGAGAAAATATTTCCCTGATTGTTTTAATATAGGTCTCCGAAGACATGAAATACCCCAAACGTACTTTTACAAATGATTTTTCATATTCATTGATTCAACTTTTGACCAAAAAAATCAAACTTTAAACCACTGTAAAAAAAATTTGTGACGTAGTGCAGCAAAATGGAGTTTAGGGATTTGTTACTGACGTCAAATGCTATCGTTTGATATTGGTTTGGTTCACCCTCTAAAAAGTGTGTTGCACTGTGTAATCTGAGTGTTCTATGCCCTGTGCTTAAGAAAGGCGATCCAAGTGACTGTACCAACTATCGCGGGATCAGTATTTTATCCGTCACATACATGGTCATGTCTAGTGTATTATGTGAAAGACTAAAGCCAATTCTAGCGAATCTGATTGAACCTATGGAGCGACCTGGAGAAGACCCAAGAAATGCAGATCGACACCTACCATCTATTCATGTTAGATGCTATGGCTGAGTTTGGTATCACCGCGAAGCTAAATGACTTTGCGGGATGACACTGACTGACACGAATTCTTCAGTGAAAATTGGCAAAAATCTGACTGAGCCATATTCTACCATGCAAGCCTTTAGACATGGCGATAGTCTGCCTAGCGATATCTTTAACGTCGTAGTGGAAGGCTACAGTAAACAGGAATGGTACCATCTTTACCAAAAGTCACATGCTGCTGACGTATGCCGATGATATAGATATCATTGGCCGTTAATTGCGGGAAGTTGCAGTGACTTTTCGGGCATTGAAAAGCAAACGCCGGTAGTGGGTCTGGTAATAAATGAGGACAAAACCAAGTTATTTGTTTTAACGAACAAAGAGACCACCCGTCTAGGACGCTGCATTAACGCTGACAACCATAACTTTGAAATGGCAGATAATTTGGACTACCTTGGCTCATCAAGAGACAAGTATTGATCGCAAACCGCTGCTGCTATGAGCAAAGCAAGCGATTTAATGACATAGCGCTCTCTCAAAGAACTCTCTCTGATCCTACCTGTCTTGCTCTACATCGCAGAATCCTGGGTAATGACACAAGCGGATCAAGCTATTCTGGGGGTATTCGAGAGAAAAATACTTCGCAAAATATTTGGACCCATCATCGTTAACGGCGAGTATCGTTGTCGAATGAACCCTTAGTCATGCGTATTGAAATAGACGGAATGCGTTGGCTTGGACACGTTGTACGAATGGCTGAAAATGTTCCAGCTTGAAAGGTCTTCGTTATTCAATTAAATCGATGGGCGGCGCTGGAGGAGGCGACCAAAACTTCGTTGGATGGTGAAAGAGCTGTTAACTACACTTGGTGTGACTAACTATATACGGAGCGCAAAAAAAGGAACCGCTTGGAATTCTTTTCTACGTGCAGCTACTGATAGATGAAATTCTGCAGCTGCTGCCAATTAAAAAGAAGAAGAAATGATATACATATACCCCCATCGCTAAGGTTGAGGGTATAAAAAGTTTTAATAATTTGAATGATTTCATTGGTTGGTTTTGCAGTCACCTTTTCCATATAGTACAGGATCGCTTAGGTCCCTATGGAACGGTGTTATAACCATTGGGCGTCTACGGCATCCCCTTAATCAATATGTTTAGCGTTTATGGTGCCTTGGTGCGTATCATCAACAGTTGATTGGAAGTTTGCATTTCCAATCCAATCCGCCCAATTGATGGTCTTACACATGTTGCTAATTCTGCCAATGTGCAAAGTTACCAACTCATCTATGCCGCTTATCTAATATAGGTGTTCCCTGGTTTCTTGTCTCTTTCCGCATCTTTAGATGATTGTATATAAAAACAAATTTCTATTTTTTTGATCCAATTTTTGACACCCAAACTTACTTTTACTCTAATTATATTATAACTTCTATATTTAATATCAGAATTAATTCATATAGGGTCAAAATTCCCTCAGCTAGGGTAGTCATTGCACCTGATTGCAATTTCTGCGCTGACTATGAAACAATCTGGCATCTACCCTCGCTCGAACATGTAATATTAAATAATCAACGTAATTTGGTTTAAAATCGGATTTCGCCTGCTGTTCCAGTCAGTTTGTGAGTGAATGTAGCTGCAACAAAGTGTAAATACCTACAGCGAACTACGAATACATCGATTATACAACATGTAATTCTCATATCGATTTCACATTTGCAAACTTGCTTACATCAGCACATTTCCACTCATATGCCTACCAATTCAAACATAATTATAAATCTAGTGGTAGTGGCTTCGGGTTACCCGCACAGACAACTTGTCGGCCGGCATGACATGACCAACCAACCAACCAACCAACCAATAATGGGCGATTACAGACCGTACTAAAAACCAAAGCGCGTATAATTAGTTCAATTTCATTCATTTACTGTGTTAACTATATGCAAAGTAATGTAACTCTCTCAACTCTTTGATAGAGTACTTATGAAAGCAGTTTAGGTAAACCCAGAAACAACAAATTTAAATCGTTTAGAAGTAGCTTCGCCATTTGTTTAACAATGGCATATCCTAAATTCAGAAAAGGGACTCTAAACTATCATAAATCGTTATGATACCACAGATATTTTAAAGAATCTGTAGTTACGACGAACTGAAATGCTTCGCTTTATATAAATATGTTTCTACAGCAACTGGACAAATTTAAAGCGTACCGACGAATATCTTTTTAAATTTAAGTGATATTATTGAATTAAGTTGAAATTTTATAAATAGGGCAATCATAAACACTCGTGAGATAAAGACCAACATCGAGCTTAAGTAACATAGAGTCCATTTTAGTTTTCACCAACAATCCCATGATCACATAAATTTAAAATTTCAACTTAAAGTGAATACAATTTTGGTTTAACATGCCTTATTTGCATTTTTTGATGCTGCGTAAAACAAAAACTCATTAAACTGCAACATTAATTATAACAATGTAAACAAAAAGTAAGTCATGTCATTAATGGCACCGAGTATATCTGCTGCACAGACAATTAAATTTAATTTATGGCCAAAGTTATTACAGAAAAATATAGATTTTCATACAAATATATATATGAGCAAGCAATCACAGTAAATCATAAAAGAACTTTAAAATGTTTAATTGTGAATACTGTTCATTTTTGCAGATACGAATTTTAGTAATAAAATTAATTAAGAAATTGTAAAACAGTGTTGTTTCAGAATTTATTATTTGTTTTTACAATAAGTTAACAGCGTGACTGAACAAAGCAGACTGTTGTTGTGTTGGCTATAAAGCCATTGGACTCGCTAAGAGGTTGGTGCAAAAAAACTGAATATGCACAGATGATGACCTTTATTTATAACAAACTTAAAACTGTCACAACAAAACCTACATTTTAACCACACATTCAAACGTCAGCCTTTTGAGAAGCTTTTACTGGATATATTCGATTAAATGGAGTAATGAGAAGTTGCTGTTACAACATCGACAGGGCTCTATCCCAGGTCATATGCATGATAGTTGTATATTCTGACCATCATGCTACGGTTGGCCGCAGTTATTGAATATATTTATGTATGTTATCATAAGATGCTGTTTTGTAAAAAAAATATATTGAATATAACACCATATGCGAAAAACGCAGAATTGCTTAAAATTTATACGGCAACGTGTGTGTGTGGACTTTAAAAACTTAATTATGATAAGCAAGACCGCATATTCCCGACATATCCAATGCATATTTCAAGCAAACAATCACACATAATTCCGATGTTGCTGGCAAATATTTACAACATACTGCACAATATATGACCACTAGGGCAACGACCGTACTTGGTCATCATAAACTACACTCCGACAATGGTAACGCGTGTTGTAAGGGAACTACATACGTATGAAAAAGATAAGGGAGATAAAACACTTCTAATTTTTCCACTAAAATATAGATTGTTTCTCTTAAAATATTCTGTTATTGTCTTCAATTTTTATAAAAACCAGTACAGAATTGGTGAATTGACCGATAAATACCATCACCCATATGACTTTCGATTGTATGGCCAGACGAGACGTATAGTAAATCTGTAGAAAATGTAAAATGTTGAATTCAATATCCCTGGGTATATGGTAATTTTTAATGGTTTACCGGTAGGGACATTTCTCTTTTGATTTCCGCCATTTTTTTGATATTTTATGGTAACCGTTGGGGATGTAAAGTGAATCTTGCATCTCAAGCCAACTCACAATCCCCATTGTGGTGGTACCTAGGCAACGTGATATTTTTTTATCATGAATAGCGGCATATAGTGAGCGCCTTAACGTCCTCTAATGGGTTGAAAATACGAAAAAGCAAAAGTAACTAACAGAACCTCCCAAATGTTGACGACCCCCCGCATGGAACGTCCGGACTCTCAATAGCGAAGGTGCCACCATCTGACTGGCGTATGTCCTCAAAAAATATATGGCTGACATCGTTGCCATTTAGGTGATAAGATGGGCATTACAAGGATGCTCGCTACGTAAAAATTGCGACATCTATTACATGTGGATTTGTAGTTGGCGAGAGACTCAGACAACTTGTCTCGCGGTTCAAACCCGTTAATGATCGAACATCCATAAACCGCATCAAGGCGAAATATTTTTCATTCATTTTACGACCGCATAGACGAAACGTACGATCGCTGCGCTGGCCACGACATTAAAATCCTTCTGGGAGATTTTAATGCGAAAATGGGAAGGGAAGAAGTTTTTGGTACATTGATCGGTAAATTCAGCCTGCATACCGACACGTCAGACAACGGGTTTAGGTTGGTTAGCTTCGCAGCGGGAAGGAACATGGTAGTGAGTGGAACCAGATTCCAGCACAAAGATATCCACAAGGCAACTTGGCTATCCCCCGATCAAAACACCAAAAATCAAATTGATCATGTGTTAATTGATGACAGGCATGCATCTAGTATCATGGACGTACGTGTGATCCGAGGTGCTAATATTGGCTCGGATCATTACCTGGTTGCAGCCAAGGTGCGCACAAGATTGAGCAGAGAGAAAAACGCACATAACCAAACACAAAGAAAGCTGGACATCGCGAAGCTGCAAACCCCCCTAGATAGCCCCTGCCTACTCCAACCAGCTCTTCCAACTACTACGACACAACGCCTTTACTTCTGACGTTCCCAATACACAATGGCAACATATTGTGCATTCTATGGCAACCGCCGCAACAATCGTGCTAGGATATGAAAAACGTCGAATTCAGATACGATTAAGAACGTCGCATAGCGTCTGAGGAACAGGATGCTGCTTATAGGGCAACGCTACAGCAGGCAGTAAAACAAGCTAAAAAAACTTCAAATGTAGGAAATGGAGAACGAGGATATGAAGTGATACAGGGATAGAGGTGAGGCCGAAAATTTCAACAAAAGGCCACGGTGGTGTGCTCTCCTCCTGCAAGGACAAGGATGGAAATCTGGTTACAGATACGCAGAGTGTGCTGCATATATATAGAGAATACTTTCAGCAACTGCTGGTTCCAAAAGGCAACACACGTGAGGGTATTACGAACGGTCTGTCTTTACTCCTACGCACGGTTTGGCTTAACGGGGGCATACCCGATGATTAGAATCTAATCGTATTATGTCCTATACTGAAAAAAGGTGATCCAAATGTGTGCTCCAACTACCGCGTGATGTGTGCTATGTGACAGATTAATGCCTTATCAGTGTGGCTTTATGCCTGGTAAATCAAAAACAGACCAGATATTCACACTTCGGCAAGTCAAAAAGAAAAGATCCAAGAGAAACAAATCGACAAGTACCATCTTTTCGTCGACATACGGCAGAAATTACTTGAAGCCATCGCTAAGTTTGGTATTCCAGCGAAGCTGATACGCCTTTGCGGAATGACGCTGACTGAAGTTTGGACCTTACGAAACCATTCTATACCGGCCTTTCGTGTGACCTCTTCAACATAGTGATGGAGATGATAATGAGGAAAGCTGCAGTAAACACGAGTGACACGATATTAAAAAAAAAACCATCATCGGTCGGAAACTGCGGGATGTGACTGCAGCCTTCTCAAGTATACAGAAGGAATCTGCGAAAATTTGTTTAATGGTGAACGAGGACAAAACGAGGTTATTAGTTTCAACGAACAAAGAATCTAATAGTTCGGGAAACTACCTTATATCTACCTTAACAATACTCCGCAAAATATATGGGCTCATCATCGTTAACGGAGAATATCGACGTCAAATGAATCATGAGCTGTACGAGCTGTACACTGATATTGACGTAGTCAGGCGCATTTAGGTGCAGCAGTTGAGTTGTCTAGGTCATGTTGTACGCATGGACGAAAATTCTTCAGCTCGAAAAGTCTTCGACAATGAACTCGATGAACGGAGCAGAAGAGGGCAACAAAAACTCCGTTGGAAAAGCCAGATTATTAAGAACCTTGCAGAACTTAGTGTGACTAACTGGAGAAGAAGCGCAGAAGATCGCAGCGCTTATAATATTTTTCTATGTGCGGTATATAATCCTATAGGATTACAATGAAGTGCCAGCTAAGTAAGTAAACTTTAGCCGTTTGGGTTGGGGAGTGATCAGTCAGTCACCCAGCCTCATTTAAATTTAGACTGAATATTAAAAGATAATTGTTGATCGCAAAATACTGTTTCAATGCGCTGAGTTATCATTTAAGTGGCAATACCCTCTCTAAATGACACTGCTGTTTTACTCTACATGTCTTACTCCACTCTACATGAAAATAGAAGTAATAGTAAAATGGTCGTATTGTCAAAGAATTAAGTTATTTAAAGTTAAATGCAGACGAATTTTGATTTTACCGATTATGTCTTGAAATATATCCAAAATAATGAAAACATCTCTTACTTTCACAATTATTTTTTTATAAAAGTCCAGAAAATGCGAATCTAGCAAAAATATTTCATTGGGGCTTATAAATCAGTTTCTAAAAATAGGTGTTTATACAACTTTCAGGTGAACATTTTAAGTTTACATTTTACTTCCAATATGTTATAGTTTTACCTCATATTACCCTATGAGTGATATTTGAGAAGGAATATAAAGTACTTTTAATGTTTATATTAAGGACCTTACAACTATTCGAGAGCAAATTAATTTATATGAAACTGCAACAGTATTTATAATGTCATATTTATACAAAATTTGTGGTGAAAATACAAACTATAAATCCATTATACATAAATGACAACACGAATCTTAATATTTCTATTACCTACATGTAAACTATTTATGTCGTTTGTGGCTGGAGTTAATTTCTCACCATAAAGTTAAATTGTATCGACAATAACCACTTTTTCCACAAATTAATTAGCATATATGCGTATAACATTTTTGCTTGGTAATCGATTTATAATATTAAACACATAACAATTAAATATCTATACATTGTATGTATGTCATTTATCCCACCTTTACAAGTTATTGTTTATGTTGTTGTTTTTTTGTTTTTGTTCCTTTACCATTCCTATCTCATTGTTCCAGTTGCTGGGCCTAGGTCTTTTGTTTTATTTTAAAATTGTATTAACATATTTTATAAAATATATTTTTACAATCATTATTGTATGTTGACATGCCATCCGGTTCGAACTTTGTTTTTATTTATATCCTCTATATATATGCATTGGGGTATGAGTGAGTATCACTATAGTCTACCAGCATGTTTTAAATTTTTGTGTTGTGATTTTTTCCCATTACTGCTTCAATGGTGTACGCTAAGCTTGACAAAAGGCATAAGGACTTTTCATTTGCAAGGGTGCTATATGTTCGAGTTATTGCTTGACGTAGGTCAAAATAAGACGATTATAGAAGTTTAGATCCCATTAACATTGTAATTAGTAACTTATATTTGTAAGCTAATGCGACCAAAGATACATTTTATGCATAAGAAGAAAGAAACGAATGCATTGGTCACGGCATTTGAATTATTGTTGCATTTCGAAATCGCTGTCGAAGATGTTTATAGTAAAGCTGTTATAATATTGTGTAATTGGGTAAGTAGGCTGTCGACCATTGTCGATGTTGCCTGTCCCATAACTTGCAAGTGTGTTGTCCTGCTTGTTATTGTTTCAATTCACGCTGTTATTGCATATTTTTTCACTTATTATTTTACGTATGTACAAACATACATATATCGTTTTTTTTTTGTTCAACTTGTGAGTATTGCGGAAGGAAATATTTACGATTATTGATAATGGGAATACATATCATAATTGAGCTTACTCACAATATCATATGCCGCAGAAAGAGAAGGAAACAAAAAATCAATAAAAATAAATACCAATAGCAAAAAACTCAAATTAATGTAGCAGCAGTTTACACAAACAAACAAGTAAAATATATTTAATCAAATAAAAAATTAAACAGTTTATCAATCAAACGAAAAACTTAAAACTTCTTCAAATGTATCAAAAGTCGAAATCCCTTGCCACAACTAATCTGTTTCAAAAAAAACTAAACATAAACCAACCTTACAAACTATCGACGACTACGTCAAATATTCTACCTAAATCCTTACACAAAAATTCTCATCTATAAAAAAAGGGATTAAAATGTCAAAAACACAAATTGCTGAATTCCACAAGAAAGCTTTTAAGTATGTCGTACACCCTTTTGGGTGTACTACGATACTAAGGAATTATTTCACAAGTTCATTTTCTTGATTTTGATGGATAAATGCATAAACTGCATTTAAATGTTGAATGTGTGGCATCAATAATTTATGTTGTGCTGTTTTTATAATCTCTTGACCTATTGAAATTGCTTATTGACATTTTTATATGGTTCGAATTCAAAATGAAACCGGAAATCCTTTACACATTTGTCATGAAACAATGTGCATATAGACAAGTTACAAGAAGCTTTCATTTATTATGCTGAATAGAAAATGAAAACAGAAAAACCAATACTTGGGTTACTTTCAAAGTTTTGGCCGATAGGCAAATTGTAATTGTGGTACAATAAATAAGTCGTAAAGTTTAAAATGTGTATTAAAGCACAATCATCGCAAATTACAAATAATTAACTGGTTCAATTCGGAAGAAACCTCTTCAGTCTGGTAAACTGGCTTGAAATATTTCACCGCTGATAGAGATCTTTCAACACAGTTTCATAATAACAAAGAATTTGCCTACCTTGTACCAGAAATTGAGTGCGAAATTTGTAACGAGACAAATTCTCTAAATAGAATTTACTTATACGTTAACAAAATTTATATGCAGCTGTCGTCACTCTTAGTATAAGCACTGAGTGTGAGCAAATCACAGTGTGCTCATTAGAATTCTCATTAACTTAAGGCACTATGTTACATAGTATAACATAAGCGTACAGGCTTCACTAGCGGAGGTCGTCAATAGTTAAGCTCAACTTCGACCAGTGCAGACCATAAGATATAAGTTCTTTTCAAAATATGTGACTATATTTTTCTACATAGCCTGTTAATTCTGATCGGTAATAATACTCACAGTGACTTCGGTCATCTGATTCCCCACAGTGACTTCGATTGTCTGTTCCTTCACAGCGGCTTCGGCTGTCTGTTCCTCCACACTGCGACGACGGTTATCTCTGACTCTACAGCGACGTCGGGTTTGTTGGCCCACAGCGAATTCATCTATCAGTAGCCGCACGTAGAAAAGAATTCCAAGCGCTTCCGTCTTTTGCGCTCCATAGATTGCTCATACAGCTCGGGGTTCTTTCGACGACGATACTCGCAGTTAACGATGATGGGTCCAAATATTTTGCGAAGTATTTTTCTGTCAAAAACTCCCAGAATAGAGTGCTCAGCTTGTGTCATTACTAGGGCGACCATTTTTCAGCACGAAAAAATCCGTTTTCAGTACTTAAAAAAGCTCGAAAAACACTTTAAATAAGCACGATAAATTTTATATTCAGCATTTATTAATTTTTTTATTTATTGAAAAACAAACAAAAAACAATTTCACATCTATTAAAGAAGTAATAAAAAACAATAAGTAGAGGGATTGATGCTCCTTTCGTGACAATTTCTTATTAGAGCTTGTTCACTCTCGTTCCTGCTTTCCCGTCTTTTAATTGAATCTTTGTGTTTTGCCGAGTCCATATCCTGCTAGACATTGGAAAGCCTAGTGCAAAATCACTTGATTTTTCTTTTTATTTGGCATTGTCAAAAAAACTCAACCACTAAATCAGTTTGAGTATACACATTTAATAGCAAGGCCTTTTTCGCTAAAGTACAACCAATTCGTCTTTGCATACATCTTACTAAATTCACATTGAGTACAACGATATAGATAATGATAGAGTGTGAAACGGACAACTATAGGAATATAACGAATCGGACGATCTAAGCTATCGATATCGATATTTCATTGCCGGCCCCCTCGATGTTGCCGACAACAACGTCGCAGTATAAGAGTCGAGATAATCGGCATGTCTAGTAAAAGCTTCTCAAACAGTGACGTTCGCATTCGTCAATAAACAATAAAGTGCCGTTTGTTGTGAATCTAAAATAGAAAGCATGTTAATTCACAACAACGCGTGAGCATACCATACCTCATTCATGGGGTGTAAAGGGAAAATAAGTGTTTAAGTTTCAAATTTAATACTACCTGGCATATTTTTATGAACCGCAAGGGCTTGCGATATGTAAAATGTTCAATTAATAGAAACATATTTTATCAAAATGTATTAAAATGGCCAAAAACAGCATAAAAAAGCAAAAACCTTTTAAATAAGCAAGATCGCTTGAAATCGTTAAATTAAGCAGCATCAGCAATATTCAGCATATGCTGAAAATTGGTCGCCCTAGTCATTACTCAGGATTCTGCGCTGTAGAGAAAGACAGGTAGGATCAGTACAGTTGAATCTTTGGTCTTCGAGAGAGAGAGAGAGCTATGTTAGTTAATCGCTTGCTTAGCGCATAGTAGCAATGGTTTTCGATCAATACTCGTCTCTTGATGCCGAGACTAGCATTATTATTATACCATCACCCTTAGGGATGAGGGTATATATCATTTGGTACGACCCAAAAGTGTAACACATAGAAAAACTCACTTTAGACCCTAGGTTTCTTTGAACCAAATTCGATTCATGACTTTTTAAGTCGTTTGAGCCATGTCCGTCTGTCTGTCCTTGTGTTGGCTGTCCGGCTTGTTCGCACGATAACTTTCGAAAGACGCAACCAAATGTTTTGAAATATTGCACAAGTTATTATTTTCTCAAAACTACTTACGGTATTGCAAATAGGCTACATGGCCCCGCCCCTTCTGGTACCTCCCATACAAATACATCATTCCGCCAACTTTAGAAATCGAGTAATAACATCAATACACCCTACGGGGTCGTCCCCAAATTCTGTATTTAGTATATCTATAACAGGATAAAGCTTTGGAAAACATTTTGAAAGCCTAGCCACGCCCCTTCTGGTACCTCCCATACAAATCTATCTTTCCACCCACTATAGAGATGCAGAAATAATATCAATAAATAAAACGTGATCGTACCCAAATTCTAGTTTTAGTAAAGCTATAACAGGATAAAGTTTTGGAGAAAAAAATTGGAAGTCTATCCACGCCCCATCTGGTACCTCCCATACACATCTGGTACCGCCCACTTTAGAAATCGATTAATATTATTAAAAGACCAAACGCGATCGTGTCCAAATTCTGTATTTGGTAAAGTTTAAGCAGGATAAAGTTTTGGAGAAAAATTCTGGAAGTCTAGACACTCCCCTTCTGGTACCTCCCCTACAAATGTACCACTCCGCCCACTTTAAAAATAGGGTAATAATATCAATACACTCGTCACGATCGTGCCTAAATTCTGTATTTTATTAAGTTATAACAGGACAAAGTTTTGGAGAAAAAATTGGAAGTCTAGCGACGCCCCTTATGGTACCTCCCATACAAATGTACCTTTCCGCCCACTTTAGGGATGTAGTAATAAAATCAGTACACCCAACGCAATCGTGTCCAAATTCTGTATTTAGTAAAGCTATAACAGGATAAAGTTATGGAGAATAAATCTGGAAGCTTAAACACACCCCTTCTTGTACCTTCCATACAAATGTACCACTCCGCCGATTTCGAAATCGAATAATAATATCATTATAATAGAAAATTGTTTGTTTTACTGAGGGTAAGGGTAAATGTAAGTCGGGTTGCCCGGCTGAAACTTTCTGACTGGTTTTAATTACAAATCGGTTAATTTCAATAACTCAAGACTTTAACAATATCTTATATTGGGTGATGGTATTTATCAGTCAGTTTAACTGACTGAAATTTCTGTACTGGTTTTTGTTTACGGCGGAGCCAAGGTAGACAAAAACATCTACCACTTCTAAGTTATAATAATCAACGATCACGCAGCATCCCAAACGAGTAGACTCTTTGTAACGTTGAAACAAATAACTTGGATTTGCCCTTATTTACCACCAGACCCACTTCTGCCAACTGATTCTCAATGCACCTGTAGAGGGGTCTCTTCGGAGACTTTTGGGGAGTTTCGCCCCCACGGACCCGAGAGAACCACCAGTGGACATCTTTCTGGCTCTCTTCTCCAGGATTTGTCGTTGTGTGAATATCTGGTCAGTCGTGGACTTACCAGGTCCAAAGCCACCCTATTAAGGTCCAATCTGGTTCCCTAGGATGGTTTAGTCTTTCACATAACACACTAGACAGAACCTTTTAAGCGATGGGTAAAATGCTGATCCCGCGATAGTTGGTACACACACTTGGATCGCCGTTCTTAAGCACAGGACAGAAAAGACTCAGATTCTAATCATCGGGAATGCATACCTGGAGTCAAATTGTGTTCATGAGCTGGTGCATGCATGTTGCCAATTATCGCTGCCGGTTTTAAAAAGCTCTGCCGCAGTTTTGTTGTTTTTAAGCCGTGCAATTGCCATGCTGATCTCGTTTCGACTCGGTGGTGGACAATATCCTCCGTCGTTGATGATTGGCGTGATTTCGTCACTTATGCTGCCTTCGGGAAAGAGTACAGAACGAAGGTGTTCCCATCATATTTGCATCATACTGTGAGTGTCCGTGAACATACTCCCGTCTCTATCCTTACAGGTTGGGATCCCTGTACCAAAACCTTTGTTTTTACCATTTGGAAGAACTTTCAGGCTGCACCCCTATCCCTGTAATTGTCGATAACCGTGCCATCTGCCTCTTCTCCTCACTACGATCCATCAATATTACCATTGGCTGCAGTTTTGCCCTGTATGCAGCATCCTTTTCTTCAGAAATTTTTTGTCGCACCAGAGCTTGTCTATGCGGAGTTTTTCATAACTCAGTACGGTCGGTGCGCCAGAGGTCATAGAATTCGCAATATGTTGCCACTGGTTGGCAGGAACATCAGAATTAGAGGGGTTTGTCTTCCGTCGTGGAGTGCACACAAATCATCGTAATGTAAGAACATATCGCCTTGATACGAATACCGGCTATTCGGTCACTTACAGGGTTAAACCGCGAGAACAGGTGTCGAAGTCTCTTGCCGACTACGAAACCACATCCAAAATCGTGTCTTTCTGCATGGCAGCTGTAAAAGATGTCATAGTTCTTTTGTCTTATGCATCCTTGTCCCGTCCATCTCATTTCCTGTATACTTTGTTATTTACAAAGTTTGATCCAGGATACACTTTTTTTTTGAAATATTACGATGTGGAATATCCGTTTAAGCGCCAAGTAAGATTTATTGAGCAATATTTTTGTGGAACGTTTGAATGTTTCAAAATGAATGATTTTTCGTAAAATAAGCACAAAGAGCGCACGTAAGGAGGCGAGATAGAGAGATAACATGTTAACACAAAAATATTCATCCTCCCACAAGCAATAACTTGTATTCATCCAGCCAGTAATGGAACAATTTTGATGCACTTTCTTCTTCGTTACATTTTACACAAACTTGCACATTGTACCATGCTCTTTACAAAGAGTCTGTAGGACTCATATCTTACTTTGTTTGGTTGATTAGTTACAATAAAATACAGGAAATCAAAGAGATGATAAACCATCAAATTACAGGAAACACTCTAATAAAAATAGTAATATCAACATGAATATGTGATTTTGTTGCCCTTTAGCTACGACAGAGGTGAGCAAGGGAAAATAAAATATTCAAAAGCAGAGAAAGCAAATGTCAATACAATCCGATTATGTAGTGACCTGTAGAATTCGAATGAATTTCAAAGAAAATACCAATTTGTATACTTTATACAATGAATTTGTCTGAGAGGCAACTGTTGAGAAAAATAGTGAATACCAAAAGCGATCAGATTATGTGTTGCCAAAGCAAAATTCACACACAGCTTTGAATGAATATTCGAAAAGGCTGTGTGAAGGCATCATATGTATGTAATGCATGTATGTATAATAGGGCGGCAGTGAAATTTATGGATGATTTTTTTACGGAAATTTAAAAATGCTCAACCGAAATATTATAACACTTGATGTAAAATATACATGACGAAAATTTGAGTTAGATCGGACAACTATTTCCAGTGCTCTAAAAAGGTTAAACTTTAGGTTCTTAGTAAATCCTACGTTTTTTTTTCTCGCAAATATCTAATAGTCAAATATTGATGTGTGGGGGTGGCGCCACGGCCCATTTTGCTAACTTGGTTATAAATAGCCTGGTTATGTATATACTTTAAGTAAACTATTATTGTGGCTGGTAAAATGGCTTCTTTTAAAAGGGGCATAGCATAGCCCACTTCCACACTGCCTGTAATTTATATTGCATAAGCAACACATACTAAATATCTGCACCTCTTATATGTAGTTCAGGAGATACAGCCTTTTAAAGTTTTAAGTTTAATACGACGCCCACTGATCCGATCCCGCTCATTTTTTGTTGGATCACGAACTATGCTGTCAAGTACATCTAAACAAATTTTCAAGACGTTTGGAGAAACAGTGCTCCAAATATTGCAGTTCTAAAAATAGGGTCCAATGGGCGGGACTACGCCCACTTGATATAACAAAACTAAAAATACACTATTTTCACCACCGACATCTCAGCTACACTTTGTGAAAATTACAAAAAGATCGGTTTAGCCGTTTTCGAGTCCAAGCGGGACTAAAAAGTGCAAACAAACAAAGACAAACTCATTTCCATATGTATAGATTTAACCTTTGACTTCTTTGGGGCAAGGCTTAAAGTTGTCCAATTTTGCTCAAATTTTGTTATAAAAACTGATACCAAAACGGCTATGGTCAACATTTGAGTAAAATCGGACGACTTTAAGCCGTGACCCAAAGAGGTCAATGGTCAAATCTATTAATATGAGAATGAGTTTGTCTTTGATAGCTTTTTTAATACTTATTTACATACATATTTTTTACACATTATTCTGCATGGACATTACCGAACATCCAAAGTTAAATTTTCGCTGTCACCCTAATGTATTACATACTGTGTGATAATAATTAAAATGCAATTAAAAATAGAAACAAACGTTGTTTCTCTCTATGCGTCGGGATATTTTCAAAATAATGATTAAACATTGCTATGCATATGAACAATTTTGTAAGTGGGGCATGGAAAATTAGAAAATTGTATTCTTAGTATGAATACGACACTGATAAACAAATCAAAGAGATATTTTTAGTTATTGTTTAAATTTTTCATATTTTTTATAAAAGACACACCTAAGTGAATATTTAATATGGAAACAGCTATATTATATACTGTAACACTGAAATATAATAACAAATAGCTTTCCCAGCTCGCGTTGCTTCACCCGTACTTACAATGAATCTTCTTATGAATTTAAGCAATACAGGTAAAATGCAAACGCTATATAAGACAAACGACCACCCCATTTATGTAATTGTGGCTTTATCCCATAGGTCTGATTGATTGTACCGCTTTAGTCCCTTTTTATCCCTAAAAGTGCAAATTTCAAAGGATAGATACGTATCGCACAACTAAAATGGAATGGTACCCCCTCTAATTCTAAAGGAAGCATGCCCATATACGATTTGAGCTTTAGCCATCTGGTCTGGGTCATGGTACCAGTTTTAACCCTTTTCGGCCTTTTTACCCCTAAATGTTCGATTTTCTAAAAACCCCATCTGGCGACACCATAATTCTATGGGAAGCAATTCTATATACATTTTCGTAACTCTAATTTTAGGCATTTGGTCTGGTCGATACTACAAGTTTTAACCCTTTTTCGATATTTTTACAACTAAAGAATCGCACAATTTTTCCAATCGGGCGTGGAGTCGCCCATTGCCCAGCAAGACGTAATCTCCTATGTACGAATTACATATGTAGGAAATCTCATCTTCATACCTTACATGGCTCGTAAATTACATTCTAAATTTCAAGGCTCTTGCTTAGTCGTTTGGCGTGTATAGTTCTTTTTTTAGTAATGGCGTAGTTTCTACTTATCAAATGTCAAAGAATAAAAGCTTCAAAAGTGACAGCTACCGAAATAGCGGGCCATTCACAACAACACTTCTCATTGGAAAACCCTTTATCCTCGTCGTATGAAAATGATCAGGAATTCCACCGAAAAATCCAAAAATCATATTGACTGATGAGGCCCATTTCCACCTCGGAGGCTACGTCAACAATCCAAATTGTCGTATCTGGGGCTCGGAAAACCCAAGAATTATTGTTGAGAAACCTCTCCATCTTCAACGTGTGACTGTTTGATGCGTTTTATGGTCCGGCGGGGTCATTGGAACTTACTTTTTCGAAAATGAGTTTGGATCAACAGTTACGGTGAAATCATTAATGACTTTTTATGGTCGGAGTTGGATAGTATTGATCTGGTCAACGTTTACTTTCAACAAGGCGGCGCTATGTGCCACACAAGCAACGAAACCGTTGATCATTTACGGGAAAGTTTCCGGACCGTGTTATCTCTCGAAGAGGTGATCACAATTGTGATTTAACACATTACCACTTCTTAGTTTGGGGCAACGTGAAAGAAAAGGTCTACGCCAACAGGCCAGCGTCGATTCAAGACCTCAAAGATAAATTCGAGAGGCTAACAAGGACATAGGGCAACGACTTTGCGATTTGGTTATTGAAAATTTCATGAAAAGAATGTGGTCCTGTAAGCGTACTCTTGGTGGCCATTTGGCTGATGTTGATTTTCATAATTAACGGCATATCTCCCTCTTTATTATGAAACAAACATTCGATTATTTATCTCAAGAAATGGAATTTTTCTTTGAATACCAAAATAACACCTCTTATTGGAAACTCCTTTAGTACTGGGCAATGCAGATATGAATATACCGAAAAAATATTTATTTTTGGTCAGCGGGAATATGAATGCGAACATTCTATTACCAATCGGTGGAAAGTGGTAAGTGTCTTAAGGACTATATAAGGTAATATTTGTATACATATAACACTTGGCGCTACAGGTATGAATTTTTAAGTTGTTTTAATATCGGTTAATGAGACGTTGTTAGTTTGATCAGGTTAAGGAGTAACTTGGGGTAAAGAATTGTTTACATAGCGTATAGACATTTATAAGTATTCGTCAAGTAAGCAGTAACGAAACATTGCCAGGTTGGCTAGTATGCAATAAAACCAGTACAGAAATTTCAGTCAGTAAACATGTTCTTCTCATGTGGATCATTACCGCAAAGCAGCAGACCCCAGAAATAGCCACTGCCTATTCCAATCAGCTCTCCAAACTACTACGACTCTTCTGCTGAAGTTCTCTATATACAGTGGCAGCATATTGCGTATTTCATAGATATCCTGGTACGGTAAAAAAAAGTTTCATAGCGTCGGAGGAACAACATGCTGCTAACGGGGCCACTCTACAGCCAATTGTTATTTTTAGATATAAAAAATACCCAGCCGCAACTTAGAAGACAATATAATCTAATTTCAAAACTGAAAATATATTAAGAAAAATATGACATTTAAATAATTTCTAAAAACATAAAAACATTGCCACCCTCTCGGTAGTTTTTATATTGACATCGAATTCCAAGCCACAAACAAATTGAAATATCTATTAATACCCTTACGGCTATAATGTTGCAACCACATTTAATATATTTTTATATGTTTAAATAAAAAACATAGTACGTATTTATTTTACAAACAAAGTTTTGCAATCTTTTATTAAATTTCAATAACTACCAATGAGATATAGTTTTTTATTAAAAAAAAGATTTAGAATTCTATCATACATATATTGATAAAAAGAAACATATATTGTGATTGCAACTTTATGTTATTTCCCCATTCAGGAAACAACTAAATATTTTTACACACACACGCACCTATACAAACTCCCTCTTATAAAAAAATCAATAAAATGTAACTATACATACTCGTAAAAGCCAATGGTGTTGTAAAACAAGTCATACTTTATATCTTTCTCTTGAGGTCATTTAGGAGTTTGTTCTCAAACTAATCATATAAATTCGTTCATATGCTGAACAATGTAGTACAAGTTCTATTTGAAATAGAAAATATATCTTTACTTATACATACATGGAAAAATACATAACGTTCGTTTGGCAAAGTTCATGAGAATGTCTGTGTCATGTATTTCTGCTGCATACAATATTTGCCACATGGCTGGTAGAGGATATTATGTTTAGGTCAGTATTATGCATAAATCATGGATCAGCTATAAGCAAGAAGCAAAAAAAAAACCAAAACGTGTACATAATGGAGTGTGGTTATTTATTTATGATCCGAAGAACGTGAAAAATCGAAGTGATATCATAATGTAGTTTGAGCATGATCTGTCTGTTATTTTTAAACACACATGAGGCATCAAAATGCATAAAATATAACTGAATCATTCCAATTGTTCAATAATTTAACTATATTTCAGAGACTTTACGTGGATTTTTTTTGTCATATTACTCCGTAGATAAATCGTCACACCAAGTTAAGAAAACTACTCTTTCACCTGATCCATTGCGCTGCTCATCAAGTTTTTGCCGAAGACTTCTCGAGCTGGAGCACTTTTGTCCATTCATAAATCTTGTCCATGCCAGCGATTTTGGTGTATTTGAACGTGCTTTACTAGAAAGTGTTTTACATGCAAATCATACAGCTCATTGTTCACTTTTCTTCCGAAGAATCCCAGAATAGATTGATCGCTTTTGTCGATACAGCTTATGGTTCATTCGACGACGGTATTAGATTGTTATTGGTATTCTATAATGGCTAAACATAAGTACCTTGCGAAATATTTTTCTCCCGAAGACTTCCAGAATAGATTGATCCGCTTGTGTCATTATTTAGGAAAGCAGGTAGTATCAGTGGCTGGTAGGGTTGGATCTTTTGTCGTAGTATGAATTTCTTGTCGGTCGTGGATTTACCAGGCGTTAAACCACACTGGAATGCTAACCCTGCGGTAGATGCCGCGCGCATTTTCTTTCTTAAGAACAGGATATAGAAGAGTTAGATTCCAATCATCGGACATTCATTCCTTAAGCCCAATGAGGCGGTGATGTGCCCGATGTCAGCACATCACCGCCGGCCCTAAAAAAACTCTGCCGGCAGTGCATCAATTCCTGCAGCTTTATTGTGTAATTGCCGTGCTGATTTAGTTTTGGCTCAGAGATGAACAATCTATCTAATTGTTGTGATTTCGTCACATATACCGCCTTCGGAAACGAGCAGAGCGTTTCCCGTTAACCAGAAATTGAGATATTTCGTGCCCACTTTGATCTATATCCCTTTGCTCTTTAGACCTTTCATAGGAAACTAAACTGGAGACGCAATACGGAGAAAAAAACGAAAAAAGGTTTAAATGCCATATAAGCCTGCCGGAATTCTGTAGGGAAAAGCTGCAATGGTATATTGGATATACACAATGGTAGTGCGTCCCAT
The DNA here is from genome assembly GCA_964034835.1 of Muscina levida. Lineage (NCBI taxonomy): Eukaryota > Metazoa > Arthropoda > Insecta > Diptera > Muscidae > Muscina > Muscina levida. Next base: position 137,312,847 of record OZ035881.1, read on the forward strand.
AGTACCTTAGGGATGCATTGTTTGGTGGGGGCCTTTGGATACGGAAAGAAAGATAATGCTGATATGTAGTGTGCAGCGATTGGCATCACTGTGTATAACAGGTCCTAGACGAAGCAAATCTCAAGCACTGAACGTGATATTGAACCTGAGGAACCTGCGATACCATGCACTAGCTGCAGCGGCTAAAAGTTCAACATGGTTACGAGAAGCAGACCTTTGGCGGCAATCGGAGTCGGGTTACGCATCAAAACTGTTATGGTTCAGCAGACATGGATGCATCGGAGGACTCCACAGACACGGACTATATGGTTCCGTTGATGGATGGATGCCCGGAAATAGTGATCCCTGATAGAGAAGATTGGAAAGCTTCCTTGCCCTTCACTGACGGCTCTAAAATGGAAATTGGAACAGGATCGGGTATCCTTCTAGGGGATCTCAATAACAGGCAACACTTGCGATTGAATGACGATTGCAGTATGGTCCAGGCCAAGATCTTCAAAATCTGTGGAGGAAATACTGGCAAGGAATTTGAAGGAGATCATCACAATCTATGTGGACAGTCAAGCGGGTTTAAAGACTTTGGTGTCAAAGGTCATAAAGTCGAGATTAGTGCACAAATGTAGGACGGCGCTCAAAAAACTGCCAAAGACATTTTAGGAAATGAAATAGCGGATGAACTGGCGCGGAAAGGCTCAGCACTGGGATCCGGCCAATCGGATGGATCAGTGCGAATGGTATTTTGAACCGTCATATCGAACGACTGCGAAATGCATCCTGGAAACATCGCAGTGACTGTGTAGTATCACGGAATATTTGGCCAGGACTGGATGGAAGACGAACCAGATCACTATTGGAACTGGAAAGGAGGTCCATTAGACGACTAATTGGTATAATTACGGGACACTGTGACGTCAGAGCATTTACATCCAACTTGGAGACGACACAGCAGGATTATTGTAGGCTTTGCGATGATGAGGAGGAAATTGAGACCATTGAGCATTTGTTATGCCATTGTCCAGCTCTTCATAGAAGAATGTAGCAATATTTCGGGTAATGGGTCATTGGTAGTTTTACCGAATTGGCGTCATGCAACATGGTGAATCTGGTGAAGTTTACTGATGGTATGAACTGGCTTAAGGGCAGAGGTCCATAGTGTCCCCACGTAATCTCACTACCTGTATATATGAAGTAAGAGGAAATAACATACGGAAATTGTTTTTATTTAGCACTTCTATCTCTTTACCACTGTACTATCACTGTTAACTCTTTATAAGCTTGTTTAGCTCTTTTCTTAAATCAGGAAAATTGCAACGGACCGTAATACTTAACCTAAACCTAAACCTAAACCTAAACCTAAACCTAAACCTAAACCTAAACCTAAACCTAAACCTAAACCTAAACCTAAACCTAAACCTAAACCTAAACCTAAACCTAAACCTAAACCTAAACCTAAACCTAAACCTAAACCTAAACCTAAACCTAAACCTAAACCTAAACCTAAACCTAAACCTAAACCTAAACCTAAACCTAAACCTAAACCTAAACCTAAACCTAAACCTAAACCTAAACCTAAACCTAAACCTAAACCTAAACCTAAACCTAAACCTAAACCTAAACCTAAACCTAAACCTAAACCTAAACCTAATCCTAATCCTAAACCTAAACCTAAACCTAAACCTAAACCTAAACCTAAACCTAAACCTAAACCTAAACCTAAACCTAAACCTAAACCTAAACCTAAACCTAAACCTAAACCTAAACCTAAACCTAAACCTAAACCTAAACCTAAACCTAAACCTAAACCTAAACCTAAACCTAAACCTATAGACCTAAACCATAGAACACATTGATCATCGGACGGCGATATGCTGCTACCGTATGTCAGAAACATCATATTTACTGGTGCTTGTTTGCAGTATTTGAGAGAGTTGATTGGTGTAGGCATTGGCTATATCGGAGGTATGCAGCTTTGCGAAGCCTAGCTTTCACTGTATTCAGTTACGAAAGTGTTTAGCACTATTAATCGCGTGCTATGTAAAAAATATTGTATGATGTAAAAATATTCCGCATTGATGCTGATAGTGGCTATTACGTCTCTTATCGAGTTAAACCGCAAGACCAGATGTCGAAATCCCTACTATGAATCCACATCAAAATTCGTGACATTCTGCATAGCAGCTGTAACAAGATGTCGCAAGCTTTACGACGCGAACATCTCTATCCAGTCCATCTCAGTTCCTGGATGTCCGTTATTTCAGGCTGTTTTTTTAGAACACTCAATTTCGTTATAAAAATTATCACGAAATATCGCTGCCTAGGTGCCACGGCGTGGAGGCTGTGCCTGGGCTTGAGATGCAAGTTGCAACTTGCATCCTCAAGGGCACCGCTATAGGGAATATATCAGCGGGCTCACTTGGGTCCATATATAGATAATGTTGTATTACCATTTCAATTTTGGATCCAATTAATCCATCTATTTCTTCGCATTTCTAATGATAAACATTGTCCTGTTTGTTTATGGTAGACCAAATCTGTTTGGTCGCTGTACAAGTGGGACCTTTCTATATTTTAATTTCAATTCCGTCCTAGAAGTATGGTAGTTTTAACCTTTTAGAGTGTTTGCCGGCAGGCCAGAGACCATTTACCATAGCTATGATGTTTCAGAGATAGAATTGACACAGGTTAAAGGCAAACTGTGTCCTCTGGATACTTATGGTAGACCAATTCTGTTTGGTCGCTGTACAAAGGGCATCTTTCTAACATCATTTCTAACCAATAATAACCATGATTTGATATTATCTGAGTTCAATACCGAAATTTCCCTGAAAGACTATGTCTGGAGCACCCAAAGAATAAATTCTTTAATTTCGTTTATGAAATTTCAACAGTCCATTTATTTGTCTATACGTTGTAGTGGCAAAACTGTATCCCAAATTCGATCAACCCTTGTTCATGTTGAACAACATTTTGTATGTACACTGGGCATACACAATATCATTGAATTCATGTGGAAATTAAATATATATTGCATATCAAAATTGTCAAAAAATCAAACGCAATTAAATGGGATTTTCAATCGTAAAGTGTAAACTTTTCATATAATATCACTCAACATGTAATTGATATTTTTATAAACAACCAAATAACAAATACCAATGTATGTTTTTCATTTACATACCATAGAACATTTGAAATGGTGGCCAATTTACATACTAAACATGGTCGAAATGAAACATAACAATTTTGCGTGTAAACCGTTTAGACACAAATGCAAACATTTGAATTATTTAGCTAACAATTGTTGCATAACAGCCACTCGAAATTTTATATTTGTTTAACTTTTGTCAATTACTTTTTCAAATCGATATCAATATTACAATTTTGTAGTGGGTGTAATTGTAGGGGTCAATGATATGTTGCATAATAAATTTTAATAGGAAAAATATATATATATATATATTTAAGTCACACCCATATCTATTTGTAGATGTTAAACAAGAGTTATAAATGGCTCTATGAAATAAGGCCCCAAGAAATAAGGCCCCAAATCCAAAATGAAATAAAGCCCCAAAAATGGGGTTTTATTTCGTTATGAAACAAAGCCCCAATATCAAGAATGAAATAAGACCCCAACTAAATGAAAAAACACCCCAATTCATAAATGAAATAATGCCCCATTTTTGGGGCAAGCCTTTCAAATAATAAAAAGGCTAGATACGTGTGGGAGGGGTAGTAGAAGTGGCAAAGAAAGGGGGGGGCGGACGCCCCCCCCCCTTCACTTTATTTATTGACTTTAAAAAATGACAGAGAGAGAGTTGCGAGACTGACTACGACGTATGCGGCGGGGGGCGTGCCCCCCACCGCATTCGTCTTTTAATAATGCCAGTGAGTGAAAGTTGCTAGATTGACAACGTCGTATGCGGCGGGGGGCGTGCCCCCCACCGCATTCGTCTTTTAATAACGTCATAGAGTGATAGTTGCAAGGCTGACTACGACGTACGCGGCGGGGGGCGTGCCCCCCACCGCATTCGTCTTTTAATAATATCAGAGAGTGATAGTTGCAAGGCTGACTACGACGTATGCGGCGGGGGGTGTGCCCCCCACCGCATTCGTCTTTTAATAATATCAGAGAGTGAAAGTTGCGAGGCTGACTGCGACGTATGCGGCGGGGGGCGTGCCTTTATTTGGGGCTTTATTTCATTTTTGTTTTGGGGCCTTATTTCATAGAGCCGTTATAAATAAACGTAAAATATATACATAATTATATAAATGCTAACGAAAAACTGTACAAATAATAACGAGAGTATGTGTGTGTGTATTCGTGTGCGGGGGCATTGTACATGTAAAAGTGTGTAGTCAATAGTGTCCATGTGATTGTGTCTATGTGTTGGTGCGTAATTAGTGACATTTGGATTAATTACAAGCTCCAACAATGATTTATTCTATTCATTGTTGTGCCCAAAAAGGAACTGTCACACAAATACCCAGACTCCAATTACATTGACTACTGACACAATCAGGCTTACACATTTTACACCTACACACTGTTCATCCGCCCAAGGTTTTCGTTTACTACTAGTTTATTTGACAAATTCAAATGCCTTTTGTAGTTTTACCTGTATTTGTTCACTTGCTTTCACGTCGTTGTTGTTGTTGTTGCTGTAGTTGTTGTTGCTGTAGTTGTTGTCGTTATTGCTGCCATTTCATGTTAATACATTTGTTTTAATTTCGATTCTTATTGGCCGTCAATGTGATTGATGATTCGTTTGCAAAAGAGTTGGGAATGTGCCATTCACTCATTCATTCATTCATTGTTTAATTAAATTTTCGTTTCAAATTAGACAAAATAAATGTGAACATCAATTTAATTGATTTTTCTTTCACAAAACAAATGAATAAATTACGAGAAATTTGTACATATCAGGTAATTGCGTTAAATGTGTGCATAATATATATCTAAACCGTAAATAGATGTATGTATGTGTGTTTTACGGTGGTAAATACATGTAATACATGTTAGAGATAAGGGGATATATGTATAATATACTTTTCGATCAACTTACCAAAATTAAACAAGTGGACGCGATTTTTCTGTAAATAAAAATGTTATGTTAACGATTTGAATATGCATTATCAGTAGTTACAGTTTAGATATAAAAGTTATGGATAATTTCAGACAGATTTAATTTTTTTTTTTTTATTTTGAAGGATACTAAAGTTACACTGAACTGTATTGTCTTAGCTTACAAACATATATATTGACTAGAAGACCGGGTCGGTCCCCATACAAAAATTTTTTTTTCTTCAAAGTCGAGGGCAAATATTAAAGATCACCTCGAGACAACTTCAAAAAAAAATATTTTTTCCTCCCCCACCCCCGGAAAAACAAGCAAAATCGTTTTTTATCGCTGTTTTTTTGTTTGCGGCTCAATCGTTAACTCCAAGGCATCGGTGTATAGGTTTAGATGAGTACTACAAATGTCCTATAGATGTCGCTGACATACGACATCATCTTGTAATGATGGCCTCATTTTTTTGAAGTTGTCTCGAGGTGATCTTTAATATTTGAACTCGACTTTGGAAATTTTTTTTCGTGACCCGGTCTATTGACTAGGTTTCCCGGCTAGCGTTGCTTCGCCTGTACTTACAATGAATCTTCTTAAGAATTTAATAAATACAGATAAAATGTAAACGGTCCATAAGACGAACGGACACACATTTATGTGATTGTAGCTTTATCCCATTGATCTGAGTGATTGTAATCCCTTTTTATCCCTAAAAGTTCGAATTTCAAAAGACACATTCTTATCGCACAACTAAAATAGACTGGTTCCCCTCTAATTCTATGCCCATGTACTATTATAGCTTTAGCTGTTTGGTCTGTGTGATGGTACCAGTTTTATTCCCTTTCGGCTTTTTTTAATCCCAAATGTTCGAATTTCTAAAAATCCCTCCTGGCGGCTCTCTAATTCTATGGGCTAAATATATTTTCGTTTCTGTAACTTAAGACATTAGGTCTGGGCGATAGTACCTGTACAAGAAAGAACGAAGTTCGAAAAATAACTTCATATCGCACAACTAAAATATTCACTTAAATTTCTCCGACTATACCTGTAGCCTAAGGTCTACCGCGATTATAGCTTTAGCCGATTAATCTGGATGATGGTACAAGTTGTATACCTTATTGGTAATTTTTACACCTAAAAGTACGAATTTCCAAAAATCCATTCTTAGCTGACGTTTACACGAAAAGGAAAAGAAAAATTTCATCATCCTATCTACAGCCATTTCACCCCAGAAGTTAGTCAAGCAATTTTAAATATACATAAAGGGTGTTTTTTAAGAGCTATAGGAAAGTTTAAAAAAAACGCATAAAATTCATGAAATCTTTATTTGAATCAATAGTACGGTCCATATAATTAAACGTTTGAAGATTATTTCATGCAAATGTTTACCGTGACTGCGCCTCAAATGGTCCATCCGCTTAGTCCAATTTTGGCATACTCTTTCCAGTATTTCGGCCGGTATCTTATGAATAAATGCTTCAATGTTGCCTTCCAATGCGTCAGTTCAAGCGGGCATGTGTGTATAGACATAAGCTTTAACATAGCCCCACAAAAAATTGTCTAAAGGCGTTAAATCGCATGATCTAGGCGGCCAATTAACTGGTCCCGAACGTAAAATAAAATGTTCACCGAACTCGCCTTTCAATGAGTCCATTGTTAAGCCTGCTGTGAGGCATGTGGCAGCGTCTTGTTAAAACCACATGTCATGCAAGTCAAGCTCTTGCATTTTGGGCAAAAAAAGTTGGATATCATCTAACGGTAACGCTCACCATTCACAGTTACGTTACGATTCGCATCATTTTTGAAGAGGTACGCTCCAATGATACCACCAACCCATCAACTGCACCATACTGTGACTTTTTATGGAGGCATTGGTAGCTCTTGCAATGCTTCTGGCTGATCTTTACTCCAAAATCGTCAATTCTGCTTATTAACGTACCCATTGAGTCAAAAATGAGCTTCGTCGCTGAACACAATTTTTCGAAAAAAAAAGTGGATCTTCGGCCAACTTTCCAAGATATTTTCTTCACTTCGCACTCTACGTAAGCGGGTTGGTGGTTTAATGTCCAACAATGTAAATTTGGTGCGATATTTAGTCACAATAGCCCGAATAGCCGCTTCAGTGGGTCGATTTAACTGACCATAAAATGGAAGAAGCGGGCGATGAACTTTCTTAACAGAGCACGCATTTTGATAATAAAATTCAATAATTTGGAAGCCTTGTTCGTTTGTAAGACAATTCATGGTTAAATTATAGACTAAACTGAAGATGTTTGACAGTGAAACAAAACACGAAACGTGCGTCAGCTGTTGAAACCAGTGTTGCCAAAAAGATAATAGCTAAAAAATTAAACTTTTTTTATGAAAATTACAATCGTTCTATTAATATGACAGATATAGCCGTTTCAAAATTCGAGTTGTATGGGGCAGTGACACGCCCATTTTACCCCCTTGCAGTCCGAAATTTCATACATCCCTTCTTAGTGCGCACCTATGCTATAAAAGGAAACTACATTTCGAATTTCACGGTTCTAGCTTTAACCGTTTGGGCTGGGGTTTGATCAGTCAGTCACCCAAGCCTGTTACATATATAGACAAGTGGAATAGCCTTAAATTTCTCATTAACTAAGAAAAGACTAAACAACAAATCCCTTAAATCCTTTCTCAAGCGCTCAATCAATTTCTATAATTTGCTGAAATATGTCAACATATCCCTATCATATACACTCTTCCGTAACCGTCATAACTAGTTGATTGAGCTGGATAATCTCATGTTACTCAACCAACTGTCAGTAAAATCAATGCAGCTTCTACTGAAAAGGGTTTTACTTAACAAGACCATTTCCTCATATAATAATTACACAGCTCTCAAAGTTTACCACAAAACTCTCAGTTATCCACAAGAACACAAACTCATGTCAACATTTTTCACCTTTCATTTTATGCACAACCAATTTTGTGTTTCTTCTTTCTTTTCTTCTTACATTACTTCAAGAGAAGACACCTTCATACAAATATATTATGAATACCCTCAGATGTTGAAGTTCTCTCAGACGTTCAAATATATACTCATGGCAGATAGCCTCTTTAGCCATATAATTAATGTGAAATTAGGTTAACATTAATTAATATTAAGGTTTATATTATGCCTCCTTTATTTACACTGCTCCTTTTCGTTAATTTCTTTGCTTACTTTAGACCACTTCAAGTAGAATGCGGTAAGAGAAACGGTCGCCGAAAGGTAAGGAAACGTAAATTTGAAACTTAAATAAATTATGTGGCTTTTCTTTATACTACTCGTACTCCTGTTTCGACATTAGCGGCAGTTGTTCGTCGTTGAGTTGGTCGTTTTGGTTATCTACTCACTTCGGGTTTGAGTTAAACGTAATTTGAATATTTTCATTTAGTATTCCATCTGACTTCTTTACTTCTCTATTCACACAAAGTCCAAAAGAGCAGAATCAATTAGCATGACATACAAAAACAAAAAAACAAAAATTATACGCGTCCGTACGTAGGGATAGGACTGTGATGGGGCGAAAAGGAGTGCCTTGCATTACTTGTTCTTCCTCTTCTTATCTTCAATTAAAGGCATTTTTTTGCTCTCGTTGCGTACTTTATAATATGACTGATAGGCAAAGAGGACAATTTTTCGCCTGGTTGAAAATTAATTGAAATTCAAGTAGCCGCTGCTGAAGATGTTTGATAAAGATGAATGAATGATGACACCATTTCTATATGTATAGGAATTTTTTTGAGGCTGCACAGTAGCGAAGTGATAGTGTGAATGAGAAACGTGTGATATACTTCGAACATCTGGATGATTACCGTAAACGTTTTCAGATAGTGGAATCAGAACAGCACAAGATAGTGGAAAGCCACTACGAGAGATAAGCAGCCCCACGAAACTAGGATCGGGTGTGGTGGCCTAATAAGCCAGTCTGTTTAAATAAGTCAAATATTATCAAATGGGGAATGGAAAACTTTCTAATTTGAGTCTTTCTGATTGTTATTCACCTGGGAATGACCAGAAGCTCTCTTTGCAGGTTTCCAAGCAGCTCACAACGTCCGAGAGATCACGTATTCGCCGGGCAATGCCACTGAACACCCTTTCAGTGTTATCACATATAAGAAAGCTCAATGTTGGCTAACCTAAATGGCATGCTACCAACGATTCGTCGTAGGAAGTAGGTAACAGTTGTTACTAAAGCTCAACACAAGGCTCTCTTAGTGGCTTTGGCAGCCCCAAGAAACTAGGATCGGGCGCGTTGGCCTAATAAGTCAGTCTCCTTAAACAAAACAACCATTATGAAAACACAAAGCATGGGAAAAACAACCCCCTCCCCCCAAAATATGGAAGACTCCCTCTAACACTATTAGCACCGTGATTTAAAGGATATGCATCTGGAATTTCCTATCTCTCTAAAGACACAGTGCCACTAACCTCGCCAAATGCAAGGCTGACCTCACCGCCACACAGGAAATGCGATAGTCGGTTATAGAAAACTTTGACATCTTGGCACGCGGTTTAACCCTGTAAGTGACCGAATACCCACTATCCCCAACAAGGGGAAATATTTTTACATCACGCTGATTTGTGTAAACTCCCCGGCGGAAAGCATAGACGAGGACATTAATTATGCGTTCTAGGAACGCTTGAAGGATACATATGACCGCTGTCCTGCCCGTGACAGTAAAATTGTTCTGGGAGAACAAATTACGCAACAACAACACCTCCGATAACTGGTTAGCTTCGCTTCGCAGGAAACATAGTAATGAGTGGAACCAAAGTTCTGCATATAGATATCTACAACACAACCTGGTTGTCACCTGATCAAATGACAAGAAACCAGATTGATCACGTGATAATCGATGAAAGGCATGTCTCGAGCGTTATGGATGTGGTTTTGCGGTGCAAATATTGACCCGGATCACCAGCAATTAGATTAAAAACGCTCGTTATCAAACACAAAGGAAGCTAGACATCACTAAGCTGCATACAACCGAGCTAGCCAATGCCTACTCCAATCAACTCTCTCAATTATATCTAGCCAACCCTGTAATTCCGATGTTCCAGACACCCAGTGGCTGCATATGGCGAATTCTATGACCACAACCGTACTGGGTTATGAAAAACCACGCTGAGGCAAGAGCTGGAACGATTAGGAATATCGCGAAATGTTTTAGGAAAAGGATGCTCCATATAGGGTAAAACTGCAGCCAATTGCAACGCGTGCAGTGACGGGCGGAAAAAGCGTCTATGGAAGAAAAGAGAGAACCAGGATATCGAAAATTACAGGAAAAGACGTGAATACCGAAAGTTCTACCAAAAGATAAAAAGCAAAGCTTTTGGACCAAGGATCCGCACCTGTAAGGACGGAGTAGTAAATCAGGTCACTGACATTCAGAGTGTTCTGCAAATATAGTGGGAACACTGTCGTTCTCTGCTCGTTCCCGAAAGGCAGCATAAGTGACGAAATCACGGCAATCATCGACGATGGAATAGACTGTCCACCACCGATGCAAAACGAGATCAGCATGGCTTAAGAAAACAAAGCCACTGGAGCCGATGGACTGCCGGCAGAGCTTTTTCGGGGCGGTAACCATAAGCACCATCTCATAAACACAATTTGGCTAAAGGAATATATGCACGATGTTTCGCCTCTAAATGTTGTTTATCCTGTGCTTAAGAAAAGCGATTCTAGTGTGTGCACCAAGAATTTCGGGCTCAGCCTTTTACCCATCGCATACAAAGTCCTGCATAGTGTGTTATGTAAAAGACTAAAATCCATCTTAGCGAACCTGATTGGACCTAACCAGTGTGGTTTGGGGCCTGGTAAGTCCACGACAAATCCTGGAGAAGACCCAAGAAATGAAGATCGACACCTACCATCCGTTTATCAACTACAGAGCTGCATTCGACAGTCCGATACGACAGAAACTATTAGATGCTATGGCTGAGTTTGGTGGTGCTGTGCAATAAAGCCATAAGGCCTTATTTCCCATTCGACTGGGAAATAAGGGCATATGGCTTTATTACCACAGGAAATGTGAAATAAAGCCATTATGACATTATTTCACATTTGAAAACTTATTGAATAAAATGTTTTTAGTATGTTTGTTTGCGCATCCTAGTCTAGCTGCAAAACCAGCCTCGCCACTCTCTCTATCTCTGTTTCAGTTCATTAGTCGATAAACAAAGTGGTGTACTAGAGAACACATTGCAGCAAGAGAGACGAATGGGAAATAGGGCCATATGGCCACATCATTGTTAACGGCGAGTACCGCCGTCGAATGAACCATGAACTGTAAGCGCTGTTTATATGGCTTGGTTTAAAAAAAAAACAACAAAATCTAATGTAATTTCAAAAGACAATTTGATTAAGGTATTTTTCCTTAAAGGAAAAAAAATACCTCGGATCAACTCGGATAACCACCTCACTGCAGTGAGGCTAAGCAGGGCGAAAACCCTGCGCAACCAGGCACAGAAAAAGCTGGACATCGCTAAACTGCAGACCGCGGAGATAGCCAATGCCTATTCTGACCAACTCACTCAACTACTTCTTGATGCTCCAACTCCCGAAAATACTAGCGAGCAATGGCAATATATTGCCCACTCGATGGAAAGGTCTGCGCGGTCCGTACTGGGGTATGTAAAGCCCTTTAACGATAATGCCTGGTACGATGACCAATGCCGCAATGCCACTCGGGAACAAAATGCTGCATACAGGTCCAAACTGAAGCCAATGGCAATGCCAGCTGTTCATGAAAAGTTAAGGGAGAAGAGGCGGGAGGCGACTCGACTCTTCAGGCGAAAAAAGCGAAAGCTTAAGGAGCGGAATAATGTGTGTATTGAAGATTACAGGAACAGAGGTGAAGCCCGAAAATTCTATCAGAAGATAAAAGGTAAGGTACATGGAACAGGTCTTCCCTCCTGTAAAGACAAGGATGGTAATCTCGTTACTGACTCCGAGAGCGTACTGAGAATATATAAAGATCACTTCTGCAGCCTATTGATGTGTGAAAACTTGGCGGATGAAGACTATGCACCAATCCGAGATGACTAAATCGAGTGTCCACTTCCGAGCCAAGCTGAGATAATAACTGCCATATCCCGCCTAAAAACAACAAGGCCGCTGGGGCTGATGGTCTTCCAGCTGAGTTGTTTAAGGCGGGTGGAGATGAGCTTGTTTTGAGAATGCAACAGCTCATAGAGAACATATGGATTCAGGAGAGCATGCCAGAGGATTGGAATCTCAGTGTGCTATGTCCAATCTACAGAAAAAGTGACCGTAGTGAGTGTAAAAACTATCGTGGAATTAGCCTCTTACCGATTGTGTATAAGGTCCTGTCTAGCATACTGTGTGAACGTCTAAAGCTTATTGTGGAAAACCTGATTGGACCTTATCAGTGCGGCTTTAGACCAGGCAAATCCACGACGGATCAGATATTTACACTACGGCAGATTCTTGAGAAAACCCATGAGAAGCAAATCGACATTTACCACCTCTTTGTCGATTACAAAGCTGCCTTCGATAGTCCCATCAGGCATCGACTATACGAAGCCATGTTCGGTATTCCTGCGAAGATAATTCGTCTCTGCGGTGTACCCTTACGAATACCAAATCCTCTGTTTGGATTGGCAAGGATCTATCTGCACCGTTCGATACGACGAGAGGTCTTCGACAGGGTGACGGTTTGTCATGTATGCTGTTCAACATAGTGATGGAGAAGGTGTTAAGGAAAGCAGCGGTTAACATGTCTGGCACCATATTTAATAAGAGCCACATGCTGCTCGCATATGCCGATGATATCGACATTATCGGTCGAACGATGCGAGAAGTAACAGCTGTTTTCTCTTCAGTTGAAAGGGAGCCAATGAAAATGGGTTTGGCAGTGAATGAGGACAAGACGAATTTAATGGTATCATTGAACAAAGTGTCCACTCGTTGGGGACGAAGCTGGAACGTTGAAAACTATTGCTTTGAGGTAGTGGATGAATTTATCTACCTTGGATCCGCCATGAACAAAAACAACAGTGTCAGCCTCGAAATAAAACGGAGAATAGTGCTCGCCAACAGGTGTTTTTTGGACTACGCGAGCACTTCATAAACACCACCCTATCTCGAACCACCAAAGTCCAGCTGTAACAGGTACTAATTTTACCGGTCCTGTTGTACGCCTCCGAATCTTGGGTGCGTACACAGGCAGATGCAGCTCATCTGGCGGTGTTTGAGAGAAAAATACCCCGCAAAATATATGGACCCATTTGCGTAAACGGCGAGTTTAGAATTCGGATGAACCATGAGCTGTACGAGTTATACCACGACATTGATGTCGTCAAGCGAATCAAAGTGCAACGATTACGCTGGCTAGGCCATGTCGTGAGAATGGATGAGGAAACTCCAGCGCGAAAGGTATTCTATCAAGACCTCGAAGGAAGGCGCAAAAAAGGGAGACCGCGACTACGTTGGAAGGACCAGGTGGAGGACAAGATCGAAGCGAATGGAAATCTTTGATCATTTCGGCCTCTGACTTAGGCACTAAGATATATATATATATATATGTGTCAAGTGGTTTTAAAGGCTAATAATAATAATTTTTCCTTAAAACACCAACAAATCACTTGAAAGGTAATACAAACTAACAAATATAATATTTCTTGATTTTGACCTAATCTTTTAAAACGGAGTATACCACTGTATTCTTCAGCCCAAAATTAAGTGGGGGTGTCTCGGTGCTTTTCTGTATTATTTCGAAAGTTAAAATTTTACTTACAGTGTTATCATGGTTTTGAATAGCTGCAAAAGTTGAGTTGTAGCTTTCAGTTAGTAAAAATAGACAGTGAGAATTATTACAAGTATTGATAGTAGATATATTTCAGCATCATATCAATCAGCCAAGCTCACTTACATGTACATTATTGTGTGGTACCAGTGAAATTACAAAACTTTTACCTTCAAATTGTTCAAATACTATTTACACATTGTTTTACAACACACCATTACGAACAAACCACTGTGCACTATTGACAATTTTTGAAAAAACATAACAATTGATTTGCATTGAATTGAGAGCATGTGTAAAGATATATCGAAAATAGGGACATATTGTTTTATAATTGTTAATAAAAACTTTATAATGGATTCAAATATGTCCTGTGTGTGTGTGTGTGAACATACAAACCTATCAGCCATTGCCAAGCAAATGCAAAATGTACATTTGTTATTATTTCCTGAGGGAAAATGTTAAAAGGACTGGCTGGCTTGCCTAGGAATACTACAACTACATTTGTAAAGATAACCAAAGAGCAGAAGTTCAGTATTATCCTGCTTAAAGTAACATCTTGTTGCAAGTACAACGGAAACCTAGAACAACAACAACGCCAACACCAAAGAAGATATGTTGCCATTTCGTTTTATAATATTTGTCATCGCAGTCGTTGTCTTGTTCACTCCTTTGCTTCTTAATCTAAGTGCTATTTGTTGTTAGCAGCTGTTTTTTGCTGTTGTTGTTGCTGCTGTTACTATCGTTTTGACTACAACAACAATGGCAACACTGACGTCTATTACTGCCACTCTGCTTTATAAACATTTTTATATTCATATACAAGTTCATAGTTATAATGTTTTTTTTTCTGAAATACTTCTTTCCATATAACTTTTCATTGTTGTTGTTGTTATGCTTTCCTCTACTTTTCTAGGGCTTGCAATATTCGATTCAGGATATATTTTCCTATTGTTGTTGTTGGTGATGTTGCTGCTGCAGGAATGTCTCTAGATCTCTCTTAGGGGAAACGTGCATTTATCTTAACTATAGACTAGTTAGTATATAGCATATTACATAGTACTGTGCGTACGTGAGTGTGCCCGCGCTTGTGTGTGTGTGCCCGTGTACGCAGTCATACTCTGCAGTGTGTAGTGGCAACAATAGCTTGCTACTAAAAGATACCTTGAAGCCAAATATGTTTACAGTTTCTTACTAGCAATGATAACAACAACAATAACAACAGCAGTACTGCAATGCAAAAGCCATCATATGCTTAAGGTTGCAATACTGCTCGTTTGGTTCTTGTATAAGTAGCATGCATGAAGTAAGGGGAATGAACAGTTATAACGCCAAAAGATGCATATGCATATTATGCATCAGAGCTTAGTAAAGTACTTTGTTCTCTGCTTCTTTTTCCAGTTTTTGCCCGAAACCCCAAAACAATATACTATCTGATGTTGCCATTTAGGTTGCAAGATACAGTGCCATTGTAACAACACGAGAGTCATAAGCTTAAATTGTATAAGAGATGCCAACGCAAAATCCTGGGATACTGGCTCTCAAATGAGATGCAAACTCAGCAACTGTTAGACAAAAATACTCGGATACTCTATGGAGTGATCTAATGTCTCCATAAAGTTATTCATGAGTAATTTTTCAATGGCAAGCGAGCATACCTCATTTTGTTAGTATTGGAGCATCTGCTTATCGTGTTACCACAAATTAAAATGTAGGAAAACACATAACACTTATTGTATGACTAGGTGACACGTGACCGGCCGTGGTATGATGGTTAGAACACGCCTCCTGTGTCATCTACATTTTTCTTTCATTGCAGGCCCCCTCAATGTTGTCGACTACAACTTCGCAGTATAGTGTCGAGTCCATCGGCATGTCTGGTAAAAAGCTTTTTAAACAGTGACGTTCGGATTCGTCGATAAACAAGTAAAAGCCGTTAGTCGGGAATCTAAAAATAGAAATCGTGTTAATTCACAACAACGCGAGAAGCTATCCCATACCTCATTCATGGGGTGGAAAGAAAAATTAAGTAAGTAAGTAGGTGACTACATGACAAAAATGTTTTGAACATTTTGAAATTGTCCAAGTATGAATAGAGGAAAATAAACAAGTTTATATACAACCAACGGAAATTTTGATAGACGGGATTGTTTTTCTACCAGTGCACTGTAGTGTCTGGTAGAGAGAGAGAGCGCTTTGTCATTAAATCGCTTGCTTAGCGTATAGTAGTAGCGGTTTTCGATCAATACTCGTCTCTTTATTTCCACGCTGTCATTATTATTTTTGTTTATGGCGGAGCCAAGGTAGACAAAATCATCTACCACTTCAAATTTGTAGTTGTCAACGTTCACGGAGCATCCCATACGAGTGGACTTTTTGTTCGTTGAAACATATAACTTGGGTTTGTCCTCATTTATCCACAGACCCACTTCTGTCAACTGATTCTCAATGCTCGAAAAGACCGCAGTTACATCCCGCAGGCTTCGGCCTGTGATAATTATATGCGAGCAGCATGTGACTTATATTAAAGATGGTACAAGTCGTGTTTACTGCAGCCTTCTGCATGATATTTTCCTTTATGATGTTAAAGAAATGGCAAGATAGACTATCGCCTGATAGTAAGCCTTGGTCGCTTGGTAAAAAATGGCTCTATCCAAATTTTTAATATAATCACTGAAGACTTCGTGTCAGTTAGAGTCAATCCGCAACGCCGTATCAGCTTCGCGAGGATATCAAACTCAAACATACCATCAAATAGTTTCAGTCGTATCGTACTGTCGAATGCAGCTTTGTAATCGATAAACAGATGATAGGTGTCGCTCTGCATTTGTTGTGCCTTCCCAGGTTTGTAGTAGCGTGAATGTCTGATCGATGGTGGATTAACCAGGTCTGAAGCCGCAATGGAAGGTCTAATCTGGTTCGCTAGGATGGAAAGGACCTTACATGCGATGCGTAAAAGGCTAATCCCGCGGTAATCGGTGCACGCACTTGGATCGCCTTTTGAAAGCACAGACCATTAGATTTCAATAATTGGGCATGCACATTGCCAGTGCATCGCCGCGGCCTTAAAAAGTTCTGTCGACAGCAAATCGGCTTCCGTAGCTGATTGTTCTTAAGCG
Organism: Muscina levida; assembly: GCA_964034835.1. Classification (NCBI taxonomy): domain Eukaryota; kingdom Metazoa; phylum Arthropoda; class Insecta; order Diptera; family Muscidae; genus Muscina; species Muscina levida. The sequence continues at coordinate 137,329,819 of OZ035881.1, forward strand.
ATTGTTGACATCGTTTTGTCTCGGTGGCGAACAATGTCGTTGATGATTGCACCTTCTCCTTTGCAATGTTGAGCCCCGAGGTTGTGAGCTGTCGGGATACCTTCGAAGAGAATAAATATCAACAAACTCAAATTAAAAAATCTACCATCCCCTCATGAAAGTTCAACGGCATTAATATTATCTAACATGTAAGTATGGTATTGTAACTAGTCCCAGTAGAAGATCCACTCTTTCTGGTACATCCCATACAAAGTGCCCTCTTTTTGGAAGATTTATTCCATAACTTCCATACAGAAAACTGCACGATATTTTAATTTTTTTTTTCATACAGTTGATTGTTAGTGTTAGTCGATCGTAGTGATTAGTTATCAATTTTGTGTTAGTGTATCAAATGATATATCAAATCAAATTGGCTAAACGATCAGAAAAGTGTTATATTGTTGATATTAATGGTCAAATCAGTGTCACGCACTAAGATGACGCGTTTCGAACTCCATGACGAGTTCATCTTCAGACCCCTTTGTGACGAATTGATGCAGTACTGAACTTCATAACCTGTATATATATCTACAATTGTGTCAAACATGTACATTAGGCATATAAAAAATTTTTACGAAAACTTTGGCATAGCACTTCGTGGTTTCAAATATTGTACAATTAATGAATATCACCTTTTTAGGTAATGTTCCGCACCAAACGTGATTTCGAAAAAAATTAATAATTTTTTTTAACACATATGTTTTAAATTGTTGGGGAATGGGACTTTGCCCAGAGGCTGAAAGTTACTGATTGTCACTCACTTGGGAGTGACCAGAATCGATTCCTTTGCGGCACTGTTCAAGCAGCTAACTACTTCCGGTCTTAGACCAAGTATCCCCCGGGCAATGACTTTAAAGCAACCGCTTAGAAGTTAGCTAGAGTTAGAAGGCGAAACGTTGAGTAACCTAATCGGCATGCTACCACCGATGCGTCTTAGGAAGTAGGTAACAGAAGTTACTGAAGCTCAACACAGGCTCTCCTAGTGGCTTTGGCAGCCCCAAGAGACTAGGATCGGGAGCGGTGGCCTAATAAGCCACTCTCCTTAAACAAAATTTATTATGAAAACACGGAGAATAAATAAAACAAGAACCCCCCCCCCCCCCCCCAAATGTTGACGACCCCCGCAAACGATATAAGGACCATGATTTAAGGATATGCACCTGGAATGTCCGAACTCTTTACAGAGATGGTGCCTCTATCCAACTGGCGGATGTCCTCGACAAATACAAGGCTGACATCACCGCCATACAGGAAATAAAAATTACGGGACCGGGATGCACACGACGAAAGAACTGTGACATATTTTACAGCTGCCATGCAGAATGACACGAATTTGGATGTGGTTTCATAGTCGGCAAGAGACTTCGACACCTGGTCTCGCGGTTTAACCCTGTAAGTGACCGAATAGCCACCATTCGCTTCCGGCCGAAATATTTTTACATCACGCTGATTTGTGTACACGCCCCGACGGAAGATAAAGACGATGAGATTAAAGATGCATTTTACGAGCGCCTAGAGGAAACATACGACCGCTGCCCTGGCCACGACATTAAATTTGTTCTGGAAGACTTTAATGCAAAAAAAGGAAGGAAGATGTTCTTGGTGGGGAAGGAACATGGTAGTTAGTGGAACCAGATTCCAGCACAAAGATATCCACAAGGCAACTTGGTTAACCCCCGATCAAAACACCAAAAATCAAATTGATCATGTGGTAATTGATGGCAGGCATGCATCTAGTGTCATGGACGTGCGTGTGATCCGTGGTGCTAATATTCGCTCGGATCATTACCTGGTTAAAGCCAAGGTTCGCACAAGATTGAGCAGAGCGAAAAACGCACGTAACCAAACACAAAGAAAGCTGGACATCGCGCAGCTGCAAACGCCAGAGGTAGCTACTGCCTACTCCGACCAGCTCTCCCAACTTTTACGACACAACGCCTCTACTTCTGACGTTCCCAAAACACAGTGGCAGCATATTGCGCATTCCATGGCAACCGCCGCAACAACCGTGCTAGGATATGAAAAGCGGCGCTCAGACGAATCCTGGTACGATGAAGAATGTCGCATAGCGCCGAACAGGATGCTGTGTATAGGGCAACGCTACAGCCAATTGTAACCCGTGCTGTTAGTGAACGGCATAAGGAGAAAGTAAAACGGGCGAGACAGCTATTTAGGCGAAAATAAAACGTCAGATGAAGGAACGGGAGAACGAGGATATAGAGCGATACAGGGATAAAGGTGAGGCCCGAAAATTTTACCAGAAAGTAAGAGCAAATGGATACGGTAATGGCCTTCCCACCTGTAAGGACATTGATGGAAATTTGGTCACGGATACGCAGAGTGTGCTGCACATATGGAGAGAACACTTCCAGCAACTGCTGGTCCCAGAAGGCAGCGCACGTGAAGTTATCACGCCAATTGTCGACGACGGCTTAGATTGCCCACCACCAAGTCATGCCGAGGTAAGAAGAGCAATATCGCGGCTGAAAAACAACAAAGCAGCCTGTGCCGACGGTCTGCCCGCAGAGCTCTTTAAGTCTGGTCGCGAGGAGTTGATAACGAGCACGCACCAGCTCCTGCGCATGGTTTGGCTGAAAGAGCGCATGCCCGACGATTGGAATGTAAGCGTATTATGTCCTGTGCTGAAAAAAGGTGATCCAAGTATGTGCTCCAACTACCGCGGGATCAGCCTTTTACCCATCGCATATAAGGTCCTGTCGAGTGTGCTATGTGAAAGACTAAAGCCAGTGTTATCCAACCTGATCGGGCCTTATCAGTGTGGCTTTAGACCTGGAAAATCAACAACTGACCAGATTTTCACACTTCGGCAAATCCTGGAAAAGACCCAAGAGAAACAGATCGACACGTACCATCTTTTTGTCGAGTATAAAGATGCCTTCGACAGCCCGATACGGCAGAAATTACTTGAAGCCATGGCTGAGTTTGGTATTCCAGCGAATCTGATACGTCTTTGCGGAATGACGCTGACTGACACGAAGTCTTGAGTGAAGATTGGCAAGGACCTTACGGAGCCATTCTATACCAGACGACGCCTAAAATAAGGCGACGGCCTATCGTGCGATCTCTTCAACATTGTGATGGAGATGATAATGAGAAAAACTGCAGTAAACACGAGTGGCACTATATTCAACAAAAGCCACATACTACTCGCGTACGCTGATGACGTAGACATCATCGGTTGAAAACTGCGGGATGTGACTGCAGCCTTCTCAGGTATACAAAAGCAATCAGCGAAAATGGGCCTAACGGTGAACGACGACAAAACGAAGTTATTAGTTTCAACGAACAAAGAATCTACTCGTTTGGGAAACTGCGTGAACGTTGATAACTATAATTTCGAGGTGGTAGATAATTTTGTCTACCTAGGCTCCGCCATTAACAAAGCAAATAATGTCGGCCTAGAAGTCCGGAGAAGAATCCTGCTTGCAAATAAATGCTACTACGGACTAAGCAAGCGATTCAATGACAGAGCCCTCTCTCGACGAACAAAACTTCAGCTATACCAGATACAGGTTCTAACTGTCTTAATGTATGGGTCAGAATCCTTGGTTATGACACAAGCGGATGATTCGGTTCTGGCGATATTCGAGAGAAAAATACTCCGTAAAATATATGGGCCCTTCATCGTTAACGGAGAGTATCGGCGTCGTATGAATCATGAGCTGTACGAGCTGTACATTGACCTGGTCAGACGCATTAAGGTGCAACGGTTGCGTTGGCTAGGTCATGTTGTACGCATGGACGGAAATGCTCCAGCTCGAAAAGTCTTCGACAATGAACTCGATGGACGGCGCAGAAGAGGGCGACCAAAACTCCGTTGGAAAGACCAGGTTACTGAGAACCTTACAGAACTCGGTGTGACTAACTGGAGAAGAAGCGCAGAAGATCGAGGCGCTTATAATATTATTCTACGTGCGGTATATAATCCACTGGGATTGCATAGAAGTACCAGCTAAGTAAGTAAGTACGTTTTAAATTGTTATATGAAATATATTTTAAGTTTAAAGTATGTGATGACTTACAAGATGGCAAAATGTCTTGCATATTTTTAATTGCACGCTCTGCGCAGATGTTGTTTCGCTGAACTTCCTGAATGTGACGGAACATAGTTAAAACAATATAAAAAAGAAGGGCATAGAATGAGCCAAAGTTGATTAGTTTATTGAAAGCATTTGACCAGACGGGTTGTGTTTTTTTTTAAGTTTCAAGTGCTTTAATAAAATGACAAGTTTTGATTTATAAAAAGTAACAATAAATTTATCTCGATCACTTAACCGGTCTTTGGCGATGCTGCACAAACATTGTCGTTTATTTGGTCCTTGACGAACTGTCAGAAGACATGTTTGTTTACCTAATCATCATAGACAACATGAGTGTCAATGTCGCACATCTGATCGTGCATGATTTATGCGACACTTGTATGAAAAAATTCTCAACGATTTGTATGGACGGTCACCGATAAGTCTTCAACGATTCAATATGGTCGTGCCAACCATCCTTGAGGATGTCTTTAAAACGTTGTCAACTGGAATGGTAAGGGTATTTATCAGTTAGTCCGCCTGTTTTTTTGAATGGTCCACTTCTAATGAATTAGGTAAATACCAATTTCTAAAATTTTTTTTTATACATCCCATTATGTTTATTGTACAATTTGAAATGGCATCCCTAAAATATTTACAATCACATTGAGTTACTTTAACTTCGGTTAACAGGGATGGGTCAACGATGGATCTGGTGTGGAAGTGAATGAGTTGTAAGTTTGTATAATAATGATTGTTAATAGATTTTGAATACTTCTATGAATTAAAACAACTATTACGTCAACCTGTTCCAATATGATTACCAAAGACTGTACATCATTGATACATATAACCATTGTCCATAGCGTTGAATAATGACATAAGTGAATTTACATTTACAAGATACTGAAATCCCGCTTTGTAAGAACCTAACGAAACTGAAGATTGTAGTGAATTTAAGCCATTTGATATTAAAATTTTGTCGCTGTATTTAAATTTTTTTCTATTTGCTAAAGTAAATTTATATATTATTTATATATATTCTCGAAATCCGCGAGGCAGTCATCTTAGGCATCGAGTAGGAGTGTCTTCAAACACACGAGGACTTCAATAAAGTTCTTTGTTTACACAAACTGAATATAAACATATAAATCTGTTCTGGGAATACAATATAAGGCCAATAAACTTGTGATATTCGTAGAAGCAGTTGTTTTGAAGGCACTTCGCCGGTCGAATAACTTTTATATCAACTTTTAATTCTTATTAACAACAGAATATATTTTTTTTTAAATAACTGCCACACATATATCAGGCCGCATTACACTTCAAATGCCACTGCAGGCAGGAAGTTTTGCAGATATTCTAGGACTTCTCTACCAACAATGTTTCTCCCTCCTGATGGGCCATCATAGCAAACAGTATTATCCTGCAATAACTAGGTTAACTTGTTTTTGTATTGTTGGTACTTGACGTCGCGTCGTCGTTGCTGCTACTTTTTGATGATGCCGTGTAGTTGTTTGCTGCCACACGGCCTGAGCGACTAACTAATTGTTAGCTAAAGGCACATTTAGCTTGCTCCTTACAGTTTGTTTTGGTTCATATCGTTTGCAGTGCCGTTCGTTGTCTAACTGTTGGCCCCTCTGTTTAACGTATTAATATGAACAATTTAACATTTGGCATACAGAAAATGTAAATAAAAGAAAACAACAATAAAAAAACAAAAGTCAACTATACTGAGAAGCTTCTAAAGATAGAAAAATAACAGCGCCATATTTCAGTTAAAAATAAGAAACAGAGCAAAAAACAATAACACCGGGGGAACAAAGGCAGTTAAAAAACAACATAAGAACTATGGACCTAATAAAGATGTAGGCCTTCCGGCAGGATATTACAACAAAATAAATGACATACATTTACAATGAAATGATTTAAAGGTAGTACTCAGTAAATATATGTGTAGCAAAAAAAATCTAGTTCAGTATTTGATGTTTTCTTGTTTTCTGTGCTGCGGAATACCGGTATATGCGGGCCAGTAAGCAGCAGGGTCATAAAGGTTGTTAGTTATTAGGATAGCAATTAAAATTTGATATCAGTAGGTCTGGTCACAAATGGAGCTTGTACATCTAAGGGCAAAGCAAAGCAAAGGGTTAACAAAAGCATATTCACAAAAGTTTGTGTTTATGTTAATTATGTATTTGAGTTTAATAAGCAATGTATTTGTATATTGAACTGTGCCAAAATTTAACTGTTCCTTTTCAGAAGACGAAATCTTTATTGATCCATAAAAGGCTCGGGAGGCCGCTACTAATCGAATATAGACACCACTGCACAGTGATCGTTCCCATTGGCTGCCAAATACAGACTGTAAAAATAATTCTGCGAACCAAAGGTATTTTCAAGTGAAGGTCCAAAGTAAAACGTAAAAACCTCTTTCAAAATGATTGCTTAAACAATGGCAGAATTGAATATTGTAAAGAAAGGTATAAACTATTATTTATAAGAATTAAAAACTTCTCAGCATGCTGTTTCCATTTTATTAAATTAATTTATTATATGTGCCTATTTCAGTACTAACTCGTGTGTAGACTTAAATTTCACTTAGAGTTTTAGTTGCGAAGTCGATCGAAGTTGACAAGCAAATTTATTGTGAAATGTTTACCAATATTTACAGATTATATGATATAAATTTCAGCTGCGTAAATTAGCGGATTGTTATGTTATCTTCAATAGAACAAAGCGGCCTCACCGTTTTCGGTGTAATTTTTTTTGTACTCTAAGAGAGGTCCTTGAATCCTTTGTCAAACATTGACCAAACTGTAGATTTAGTCATAGATTGATGAAATCAATAGATGTACCGACTTTGGTATGCCTACTATGAAATTTAAATTTTCAGGATCTAAAAGAGGTCCTTGAATCCTTTGTCCGACATTGACCAAATTTTAGATTTAGTCATAGATTGATAGAATCAATGGATATGCCAACTTTGGTATGCCTACTATAAAATTTAAATTTTCAGGATCTAAAAGAGGTCCTTGAACATTTGTCTGACATTGACCAAATTTTAGATTTAGTCATAGATTGATGGAATCAATGGATATTACTACTTTAGTGTGCCTACTATGAAATTTAATCTTTCAGGATCTAAGAGAGGTCATTGAATCCTTTCACAGATTTTAGAAATTGGTGTCATTAAAAGAGACTGTGAGATGTGCCAAACATTATTCACCTATGAAAACTCCTTCTATTTCTGGCAGAGATTGTATATGATCAGTCTCAGATGGACCTAGTAGAATGTATCTTCATACACGACTTGGTCGTGAAAAATTTATGAACTTGTGGTCAAAACATTCGGTTGACGACAAGCTGACCGACACAATATAAATGTTGTCGTGCATCAAACAAAAAAAAAATAATGTAATGTAATAATAACGACAAGAAATTGAAGAGAGGAAAGAGGACGTAAAAAATTGTCAGATTAATAAAAACAGCAGTGAGCGACGGTTCATGTTTGTACGTTTTCAATAGATTTACTCCAATTAGTGATTTTAACTTATTAAACACTGGCACTGGGTGCCTTTGGTGATGTAAAAGGAATCTTGCATCTCAAGCTGACTCACAACCTCCTTCTTCGTATTACGTTGTTCTTAATATTTTTGTTTATCGTGAATAGCGACTGATAATGAGCGACGAACCCTGGTGGTTGGGCTAGCCACCCGCTTTCAGGTACTTTGCTGACTATGAAAGCACGAGAAAGGAAAGTAACAAAAGGAACCACCCAAAGGTTGACGACACCTGCAAACGTAATAAGGACCATGATTTAAGGATATGTACCTGGAACGTCCGGACTCTGTATAGAGAAGGTGCCGCTATCCGACTGGCGGATGTTCTCAAAAAATATAAGGCTGACATCACCGCCATCCAAGAGATGAAAAGGACAAGGATGCTCGGGACGTAAAAATTGAGACATCTATTACAGCTGCCATGTCAGAAAATAACGAATAAGGATGTGGATTTGTAGTTGGCGAGAGACTCAGACATCTTGTCTCGCGGTTCAATCCTGTTAGTGACCGAATAGCGACAATCCGCATAAAGGAGAAATATTTCTACACCACGCTGTTTTGTGCTCATGCCCCGACGGAAGATAAAGACGATGAAATTAAAGATGATTTTACGAGCGCCTAGAGGTAACAACATTAAAATTGTTCTGGCAGAGTTTAATGCAAAAATAGAAAAGGGAAGATGTTCCTGGTCCATTGATCCGTAAATTCTGCCTGCATATCGACACGTCAGATAACGGGTTTAGGCTAGTTAGTATCGCAGCTGGAAGGAACATGGTAGTGAGTGGAACCAGACTCCAGCACAAGGATATCCACAAGGCAACTTGGCTATCCCCCGATCAAAACACTAAAAATCAAACTGATCATGTGGTAATTGATGGCAGGCTTGCATCTAGTGTCTTGGGCGTGCCTGTGATTCGTGGTGCTAATATTGGTTCGGATTATTACCTGGTTGCAGCCCAGATGCGCACAAGATTAAGTAGATAGAAAAACGCACTTAACCACAAACAAAGAAAACTGGACATCACGAAGCTGCAAACCCCTGAGATGGCCACTGCCTAGTTCAACCAGCTCTCCCAACTACTATAACGTAATACCTCTTCTTCTGACGTTCCTGATACACAGTGGCAGCATATTGCGCATCCCATGGCAACCGCCGCAACAACCGTTGAAGAATGTTGTATAGGGTCTGAGGAACTGGTTGCTGCTTATAGGGCAACGCTACAGCCAATTGTAACCCGTGCTGTTAGGGAACGGCACAAGGAGAAAGTAAAACAGGCGATACAGCTATTTTGGCGAAAAAGACGTCAGATGAAGGGACGGGAGAACGAAGATATAGAGCGGTACAGGGATTGAGGTGAGGCCCGAAAATTTTACCAGAAAGTAAGAGCAAAAGGCTACGGTAATGGGCTCTCCTCCTGTAAGGACAAGGATGGAAATCTGGTCACAGATTCGCAGGGTGTGCTGCATTTATGGAGAGAACACTTTCAGCAACTGCTGGTTCTAGAAGGCAGCGCACATGAAGGTATCTCGCCAATTGTCGACGACGGTTTAGATTGCCCACCACCAAATCAAAATGAGGTAAAAAAAGCAATATCGCGGTTGAAAAACAATAAAGCAGCCGGTGCCGACGGACTTCCGGCAGAGCTCTTCAAGTCCGGTGGCGAGGAACTGATAACGAGCATGCACCAGCTCCTACGCACGGTTTGGCTTAAAGAGTACATGCCCGACGTTTGGAATTTAAGCGTATTTTGGCCTGTGCTGAAAAAAGGTAAGCCAAGTGTGAGCTTCAACTACCACGGGATCATCCTTTTACCCATCGCATATAAGGTCCTGTCGAGTGTGCTATGTTAAAGACTAAAGCCAGTGTTATCCAACCTGATCGGGCCTTATCAGTGTGGCTTTAGACCTGGTAAATCAACTACAGACCAGATATTCACACTTCGGCAAATCCAGAAAAAGACCCAAAAAAACCAGATCAACACGTACCATCTTTTCGTTGACTATAAAGCTGCCTTCGATAGCCCGATACGGCAGAAATTACTCGAAGCCATGGCTGAGTTTCGCATTCCTGCGAAGCTGCTACGCTTTTGCGGAATGACGCTAACTGACACCAAGTCTTCAGTGAAGATTGGCAAGGCCCTTACGGAGCCATTCTATACCAGACGAGACCTAAAACAAGGCGACGGATTATCGTGTGACTTCTTCAACAAAGTAATGGAGATGGTAATAAGGAAAGCTGCAGTAAACACGAGTGGCTCGATATTCAACAAAAGCCACATGCTACTCGCGTAAGCAGATGCCGGAGACATAATCGGTCGAAAACTGCTGGATGTGACTGCAGCCTTCCCAGGTATACAGAAGGAATCAGCGAAAATCGGTCCAATGGTGAACTCCCCAAATTAGCGATTCATATTCCTAGATAGCTCAAACTTGCTTGGCTTATGTGCTTTTGTGTGGAGAACGAAGTCAGAAGGGTCAACAAAGCACAAATTAAAATTTAATGAACAAGAACCATAGTGTTTGCATCGTCATTTACGGAAAAATTTCTTACCCCAATCTATTATAATCCACCATCTCATGGACCAGTTTTAGCCCCGACATGTCTAGACCGTAAAATTGATGCGAAATATAAAAATGCACAATTCCAACGACTTTATATCACCATAGCTCACATAACTGATCTAATTAAACCAAGTATAACATTGATATAATACATTAGTAATTAAAAAAAATAAATCCAAATGATAAACAGAATTTTTGATTACACTACGTAAAATATCCTTTATTATTACAATCAAACAATGACTCTACTTCTCACAAAATCCATCTCCCCTCCCGCCTATACTGTATCTATTATATTCCTTTTGTCATCTTCTGGGTATTTTCCACTCGTAGTGTAAATGAGATTTATGGTATCGACCAAATAATTGCTGTTTAGGAAAGGTCATTTACAACATCAATATCTCGGTCTGTTTGCAATTTGAGTTTCTTGTGCAAACAACCATGTTAACATTTGTCAAGTAATAAAAAACTGCTTAAAAGATAAACTCAACAAATTAATAAGTCCAATAACAAACAACAACAACAACAGCAATAATAACAATAACAGAAAACTGCAAAATCAACACCAGACTTAAGCAACCTTAAGCAACCGCCACTAAAGCCACACAGTCAACCAAGAAATCGGCCAGCTACGTACGCATTGAACGAACAACCAATCATACACGACTAACAAAAGTCAAAAGATTATCAATAAAAATCTGCTATGTCCCAACCATACCACACACACACAAACAAAAGCCAAACAGCCAGGCAGTCAGCCCTTTTGCTACACAAGTGGTACACAGTCAGTCAGCCAGTCCCCTATTCAACCTTAGCCTGTTTCATGCATCCGCCACTTTTGTGCAAATTCACACACTAACGTACACAGATCCACTTCTATATTGGTATAAATTTACCTCATCACGTAGTAAAGTTAACATTATTTAAGGAATTTACAAAAGCATTACGCTCCCGTGAATTTCCAAAAGCGAGACGAACGGTAATCGCATTGAACACTGCACACTCTCTCTCTCTGTTGCTTTTTCGGTTACTCTAATGTTCAGCGTCTGTAACATTAAATAGAAAAGAAAACCTCTGCGAATTGTTTGTTTATTGAAAAATGATTGTGAACTTTACGGGCGACACTACCGCACCGAAAAGAAGAGCTTTCATTACAACATCGACGTTGAATATATATGTGAACTTGTGGAAGTGGTAGCCCAGTGAAACATGTAAGCAACTACGTGTTTTACACGCTAAGTGACTGTTGCTTATTGCTTATTTAGGTGCGAGGGGCTGAACTTGGCCCAATAGAAATAAAATCTTTGCAATTTATAACGACCTTTGCAATTTCTCGTATAAGCTTTTTAATACACCAAGGCTCAAAACTCAACTTGAATACCAGACATAAATCAAAAGTTAAAATACTTCTAGGGTTAATTTTCACTTATTCCGAATATGTTCCAAAATGATGATCCAGTAATGATAACGCACCAGCTTATAAACAGGATTTATCTACATGACTGCATGCCTGACGGTTGGTGTCAGAATACGATTTGTCTTGTGCTTAAAAGAGGTAATACACGTACAAACTAACACATCGTAACACATTTTTACACAAGATCCTTTCCAGTGTGTTATATAATAGACTAAAGCCCATCTTAAGAATCAGACACACATTGCGATAAATCATGGATAAGATCGGAAATCGACACAAACAGTCGTTTATTGCCTATACAGGCCATCGCATATGCCGATGATATAGAGGACTTCGGGATGTTACTGCGGTTAATTCAAGGAATCAGAAATCGACACAAGCAGTCGTTTATTGCGTATACAGCAGCAAAAATTAAGACTAAGATAACGGCAAAAATCTTAAGTTGCCATTTAATTTTTACAGGACGAAAGAATGTCATGCGTTCTCTTTAATATCCTCAAGCGGAATATTGGTGAAAACACAACTGGTTTCATCGCGTATGCCGATGATATAGAGGACATTGAGATGTTACTGCGGTTATTTCAAAGAATAAAAAGCATTTGTCAAACGTGGTTCTGATGAATGTAGTCGGAATGGATGAAAGTGCTCCTCCTAGAAATGTCATTGACAATAAAATCGAAGAATCGATCAAAGCTTCGTCAGATGGAGCATATGAATGAGTTATTACGAGTAACTACTATCCTTGGAGCGCAAATGACCGAAGCGATTGGAATTGTTTTCAATTGCGACAATTGATGAATAAAAATCTGTTTGTTTCCCCCATGGAACAAGAAGAAGAATTAAGTATGTGATAAATGTTCCTGTCCATTGCTTTGACTGTTCCTTTGTCACAGGTATATAATTGGTGTAGTCATGTCAAAAATCGGCTTTTTTGCCATTGAAACATTGACAAACACGTAATTGAAACATCTTCACGATAATGTTTTAGACTATTGTGAGAAAACGGGCGCCCATCTTAGTCACAGCTTCGAGAGCTCTAAATTTTCGGTCACTATGCGAAAAAAACGTCAGATGAAGGAACGGGAGAACGAGGATATAGAGCGATACAGGGATAGAGTTGAGGTCCGAAAATGTTACCAGAAGGTAAAAGCAAAAGGTTACGGTAATGGGCTCCCCTCCTGTAAGGACAAAAATGGAAATCAGGTCACAGATACGCAGAGTGTGCTTCATATATGAAGAGAACACTTCCAGAAACTGTTGGTTGCAGGAGGCAGCGCATGTGAAGGTATCACGCCAATTGTAGACGAAGGCTTAGAGTGCCCACCACCAAGTCAAGCCGAGGTAACAAGAGCAATATCGCGTCCGAAAAATAATAAAGCAGCCAGTGCCGACGGACTTCCGACAGGTAGGTGGTGAGGAGCTGATAACGACAGTGCACCAGCTCTTACGTACGGTTTGGCTGAAAGAGTGCATGCCCGATGATTGGAATATAAGCGTATTATGTCCTCTATTGAAAAAGGTGATTCAAGTGTGTGCTCAAACTACCGCGGGACCAGCCTTTTACCCATCGAATATAAGGTCCTGCCGAGTTTGCTATGTGAAAGGCTAAAGCCAGTGTTATCCAACTTTGGCAAATCCTGAAAAAGACCCAAGAGAAACGGGTCGACAAGTACCATATTTTCGTCGAGTATAAAGCTGCCTTCGACAGCCCGATACGGCATTCCTTTGCGGAATGACGCTGACTAATACGAAGTCTTTAGTAAAGATTGTCAAGGACCTTACGGAGCTAATCTATACCAGACAAGGCCTAAAACCAGGCGACGGCCTTTTGTGTAACCTCTTCAACATACTGATGGAGATAAGAATTAGGAAAGCTCAGTGATCACGAAGGGCACGATATTCAACAAAAGCAACATGCTTCTCGCGTTCGCTGATGACGTAAACAGAAGGAATCAGGTATACAGAAGGAATCAGCAAAAATAGGTCTAACGGTGAACGAGTACAAAACAATGTTATTACTTTCAACGAACAAAGAATCTACTTAAAAAAACTTAAACTTAATTCCCCTTTGCACCCCATGAATGAGGTATGGGATAGCTTCTCGCGTTGTTGTGAATTAACACGCTTTATATTTTTAGATTCTCAACTAACGGCACCTACTTGTTTATCGACGAATGCGAACGTCACTGTTTGAGAAGCTCTTACTAGACACGACGATTGAATCGACGCTTAATACTGTTTATCTACTTGTTTATCGACGAATGCGAACGTCACTGTTTGAGAAGCTCTTACTAGACACGACGATTGAATCGACGCTTAATACTGCGAAGTTGCTGTCAACAACATTCGAGGGGAGCCGACAGTGAAAGAAAATTTTTTTTTTTTTTTTTTCTACTCGTTTGGCAAACTGCGTGTACGTTCACAGCTATAATTTCGAGGTGGTAGATAATTTTATCCACCTAGGCTCCGCCATCAACAAAACAAATAATGTCAGCTTCGACATTCGGAGAAAAATCCTGCATTCTAATAAATGCTACTACGGACTAATCAAGCGATTCAATGACAGAGCCCTCTCTCAACGAACAAAAAATACAGGAATACTAGATACTGGTTCTAACTATCTTGATGTACGGTTCACAATCCTGGGATATGACACTAGCGGATGAATCGGTTTTGGCAGCATTCGAGAGAAAAATACTCCGTAAAATATATGGGCCCATCATCGTTGACGGAAAGTATCGGCATCGTATGAATATACACTGACATTGACGTGGTCAGACGCAACGGTTGCGGTGGCTAGGTCATGTTGTACGCATGACGGTGCAACTCCGTTGGAAGGACCAGGTTATTGAGAACCTTACAGAACTTGGTGTGACTAACTGAAGATCGAGCCGCTTATAATATTTTTCTATGTGCGGTATATAATCCAATGGGATTGCAAAGAAGTGCAAGCTAAGTAAGTAAGTAAAGTATGCAAAGTAGAGCACTGTGCTTATCATATCAGTTAGATCACGCACCTCAAACCGATGGTCATGTAATAACAATTCACTATGGTGCACAGTGGGCTGACTTTTTATGTTTTTGTGCAAAATTTTAACTAGGAAAAATAGTATTTCATCAAAATCGGTTACTATCACCGCCCTTCGAGCACACAATCCAATTTTTTTTTATTGAATATTTTTGTATAAAATATTTCCTTTTCATTCCAAGCAATTATTATAATTACTATCGGAGCAAAAATTCAGCTTTATTGCGGTGAACACTCAGAAAACACTCTATAGAAACAACTTCATGAAGCTGTTTTTTATGTATTGCGAGAAAAGGCATACAGTTTTCTCAGCTGTACATTACGGCGGTAGCAAAATGTATGGACGGTTTTTTTTGTGGAAATTTAAAAATGCCCGATCGGAATAGTGGTTCACTTGATGTAAAAGATACATGACGGAAGTTTTAGTAAGATCGGGAAACTATTTCCCGTACCCCAAAGAGGACAAAGGTAGGGTTCTTAGTCAATCATAATTTTGTTACTAATGTTCGATTAAGTAATTGAGTATATTTACCACAAATATATAAAATCCAAATATTGACGTGTGTTGGCGGCTTCTTCGTCCTTTTTGCCGAGTTGTTTCCAAATAGCGAATTACAGCCACTTCCACCCTGGCTGATACTTTACCGAAAATACGTACCAAATATCAGCTTTATATCTCTTAAAGTTTATGGGATACAGCCTTTTACAGTTTCAAGTTCTATACCACGCCCACTTGGATCACGAACTTTGCAGCCAAATGCATCCACACAAATTTTCAAGGCGATTGGAGAAACAGTCCTCCAGAAATGGCTGTTAAAAATGTAGGGTCCAATTAGCGGGACCACATCCACTAGATATATTAAAAATTAAGGTTTCCTATTTTCACTACCGACATCTCAGCTACATTCTGTGAAAATGTAAAAAAGGTCGGTCAAGCCGTTTACGAACAATGACAAACTCATTTTCATATATATAGATTTGACCTTTGACCTCTTTCGGGCTCGGCTTAAAGTTGTCAGATTTTAATCAAATTTTGACCATAGTCGTTTTATAACAAAATATTCCGCTCGGGAATTACCGGAAATCCAAACTTCAATTTTCGCTGCCACCCTGCTATACATTTTCGGTTACTAAAACGATTTGTATTTGAGACCATAAAATCTTGGACTGGTGGATAGAGTAGCTGGCGTACATTGCTATGTTGACTCTAGATTGCGTTTCTAAATCGATTATTAGACACTTACTAGATGTTATTGTATTAGCCCTAAGGAAAACCACATACTATAAGTTATATAAAGTTTATATGAGCGAAACTTAAGATTTTTAATTTATGTTGTAATAATTAGTTCCTTTTACTACATTAATATTGGTAGACGTATTTTTCTCACTCAATACGACTTTTGCTTCTATGTTCTATGTTTATGAATTCTATGTCTATGAATTTCCCTTCAAACTGTTCACTGGGTTTAAAACAAAACACACACACAAAAATCTGATTCAATATCTGTGTATCTTTCCTTTGCCATCGTGCTTGCAACCATGGTGCGGCGGAGTAGAAATGCCTAATATTGAATCGAATTGAATGTGCCTTTAGGCTCACGTAGTACCTTAATATTCAATGAGGCGTAAATAACACCATGATCCCTTTCAGACATTACAAACAATATAGATTACTGTGCTCCGTTCACTCTCGAATTGGCCAATACTTAGCAGTGCGGCCTAACGACGCTGGTGAGCTAAGAATTAAAAAGAAAGTAGGGAAATGGCAGGATTCAGTGGAAATCACTGTCCTAATCATTATGTGTAAAGTGTACTTTACATCTTTTTTTGTTTTTTTTTTTGGGGTAGGAGGAGTTACAGGAAAGAATTATGAACCTTTTTTGGCATGGACGATTATAAGAAAGGAATATTAATTAGAATTATTAACAATTATCGAACAAGATAAAGCTAATAATAATTGTTATTGTAGAATAAACACTTTTTTGTTGTAATTGAAAAATTTAATGATAAATGGAAGCGCTTAATTATAATTCGACTAAAGAATTATAGAGTTTAAAGATAAAGATGAAATACAAGTCAAGGAACGCTAATGTTCTTGAAAAAAAACCAGTTTAACAAAGAAATTGGAGGAAAGCTTATCATCTTCCATATGATAATTAGGGCATAGCTAATACAAAGCTTAGCATTATAATTTTATACAAACTGGGAAACTGTATTTACTTAATAAGATGGGTAGTTTATAGTTTAATTGTGATGAATTGGAGTATTCAAGAATTGAAGTAATTGCTCCGAATTTTGTCGTAGTTTATGAATTTAGTTAATATCAATTTTAATGTTTGCCTTATAAAATTCTATTGGGTTATATACCGCACGTAGAAAAATATAATAAGCGCCTCAATCTTCTGCGCTTCTTCTCCAGTGAGTCACACCAAGTTCTATAAAGTTCTTAGTAACCTAGTCTTTTCAATGGAGTTTTGGTCGTCTTCTTCTGCGTCATCCATCGAGTTTATTGTCAAAACATTACGAGCTGGAGCATTTTCGTCCATGCGTACAACTTGCCCTAGCCAACGCAAACGCTGCAACTTAATATGTCTGACCACGTCAATGTCAGTGTACAGCTCGTAAAGGTCATGATTCATACAACGCCGATACTTTCCATTAATGATGGGGCCATATATTATAAGGAGTATTTTTCCCTCGAATACTGCCAGAACCGATTCGCTTGTGTTATAACCTAGGATTCTGAGCCATACATCAAGACAGGTAGAACCAGTATAGCTTGATTTTTGTTCATCGAGAGAGGGCTCTGTCATTAAATCGCTTGCTAGAGTATTCTCCAGATTGGGAAGCTAACACTATTCCTTTTGTTGATGGCGAAGCCTAGGTAGATACAATTATCTACAACCTCGTAATTATAGTTTTCAACGTTCACGCAGTTTCCCAAACGAGTAGATTCTTTGTTCGTTGAAACTAATTACTTCGTTCTGCCCTCGTTCACCATTATAACCATTTTCGATGGCTCCTTCTGTATACTTGAGAAGGCTGCAGTCCCATCCCGCAATTTTCGTCTGACGATGTCTACGCCATCAGCGTACGCGAATAGTATGTGGCTTTTGCTGAATATCGTGCCATCCGTTACACGATAGGCCGTCGCCTTGTTTTAGACCTTGTATGGTATAAAATGGTTTCGTAAGGTCCTTGCCAATCTTTACTGTAGACTTTGTGTCAGTCAGCGTCATTTCGCAAAGGCGTATCAGCTTCGCTGGAATACCAAACTCAGCCATGGTTTCGATGAAGTTCTGCCGTATCGGGCTGTTGACGAAAAGGTGGTACGTGTAGATCTCTTTCTCTTTGGTCTTTTCCAGGATTTGCCGAAGTGTGAATATCTGGTCAGTTGTTGATGTACCAGGTCTAACGCCACACTGATTAGGACCGACCAGGTTAGATAACACTGATTTTAGTCTTTCACATAACACACTCGACAGGACCTCATTTGCGAGGGGGAAAAGGTTAATACTGCGGTAGTTGGCGCACACACATGGATCACCGTTTTTCAGCACAGGACATAATACACTTAGATTCCAATCGTCGGGCATGCACTCTTTAAGCCAAACCGTGCGTAGAAGCTGGTGCATGCTCGTTATCAGCTCCTCGCCATCGGACTTGAAGAGCTCCGTCGAAAGTACATCGGCACCGGTTGCTTTATTACTTTTCTTACCTTTGCTTGACTTGGTGGTGGGCAATCTAAGCCGACGTCGACCATTGGCTTGATACCTTCACGTGTGCTGCCTTCTGAAACCAGCAGTTGCGTGTTCTCTCCATATATGCAGCAGATTACTGCAACCAGATTCTGCGCAGCCAATTACTTTAGCCTTTTGCTTTTACTTTCTAATAAAATTTTCGAGCCACAACTCTATCCCTGAACCGCTCTATATCCTCGTTCTCCTGTTCATTCATCTGACGTTTTTTTTCGCCTAAATAGCTGTCTCGTCTGTTTTACTGTCTCCCTGTGCCGTTCCCCAACAGCTCGGGTCACAATTGGCTGTAGAGTTGCCCTATAAGCAGCATCCTGTTCCTGAAATGCTATGCGACATTCCTCATCGTTGCTTATCCCAGCACGGTTGTTTGCTGCGGTTACCATGGAATTCGCAATATGCTGCCACTGTGTGTCGGGAACGTCAGAAGTAGAGGCGCAGCGTCGTAGTTGTTGAGGAGCTGATTGGAGTAGGCCGTGGCTATCTCTGGGGTTTGCAGCTTCACGATGTCCAGCTTTCTTTGTGTTTGGTTACGTTCGTTTTTCATTCTGCTCAATCTTGTGGGATCACAGGCACGTCCATGGCACTAGAATCATGCCTTCCATCAATTTGATTTTTCGTGTTTTGATCGGGGGATAGCCAAGTTGCCTTGCTGGAATCTGGTTCCAATCACTACCATGTTCATTCCAGCTGCGATACTAACCAGCTTAAACCCGTTGTCTGGCCTGTCGGTATGCAGGCTGAATTTACCGATCGATGGACCAAGAACATCTTCTCTTCGTGTTTTTGCATTAAAGTCTCCCAGAACAATTTAAATGTCCTGGCTGGGGCAGCGATTATATTGTTCCTCTAGCCGCTCTTTAATCTCATCGTCTTTATTTTACGTCGGTGCATGGGCACAAATCAGCGTGATGTAGAAATATTTCGCCTTGATGCGGATTATGGCTATTCGATCACTTATAGGACTGAATCGCGAGACAAGATGTCTGAGTCTTTCGCCAGCTACAAATCCACATCCAAATTCGTGCTTTTCGGCATGGCAGCTGTAATAGCTGTCGCAATTTTTACATCGCGAGCATCCTTGTCCTGTCCATCTCATCTCCTGGATGGCGGTGATGTCAGCCTTATATTTTTTGAGGACATCCGTTAGTCGGATAGTGGCACCTTCTCTATAGAGAGTCCGGACGTTCCAGGTGCATATCCTTAAATCATGGCCCTAATTACGTTTGCGAGGGTCGTCAACATTTGGGGAGTTGCGTTTGTTACCTATTCTTTTTCGTGTTTTCATAGCTAGTAAAGGACCTGAAGGCGGGTGGCTAGCGCAACCATCAGGGTTGGTCGCTCACTATCTACCGCTATTCATGATAAAAAATATTACGAACAACGTGGCCCAGGTGCCACCACGAAGGACGTTGTGAGTCGTCTTGAGATGCAAGATTCAATTTACATCCCTAACGGCACCCACAGTTACAAGATATTTTTCAGAATTTCTATGGTTTAATCTTTCAGCTTAGTTTTTCCAATAGGATGTAAATGTTTGGATATACCAAGAAAGCCTCGGAGGTTTTAAAAAAACAATGGTTGCTTTCATTGCAGCCCTGGATTCGCACTCACAAAGTGTCACTGTCAGCAAAAGAAATAAGTACTCATTCAACATTAGCTTGGTAATAAGTTGTAATGGAACATAGCATTTTGTTCTTCTCTATTCATCTATTAAGCGTAACCTTCATTCATATTTAAACAACCAATTCAGGATATTTAGTTTTTATTTTTAAAAAAAAACTTACAACCTTTTTCATCTTCATAAAGTATCTTTCATTAAACTTATAAATCTCTTTTCCCTTTGTGTCATTTTTCATTTGTGTTCTTGTTGTTGTTGTTTTTTTCTACAAATATAATTCTTAGGTAGTAACTAAGCTCAAGATGAGCAAACTACATCAACAGCTTAACATCTGCAATGGAATGATTGAAATTATTTATAAAATACCAGAAAAATACAAGACAACAAAAAAGAAACGAGACGACGAGAAAAAAATGAGCAATTGCATTTCGTTGTACGACTAAACAAAAGTGAATGAGTTTATGATGTTTTCCTAGTAACGCCACCAACGACAAGATGAGCAGTTGTGTAAAAAGGAAAGGTGGTGTAGTGTAGTTGCACTTAACTGCAACAACATCTTTAGAGCTGAGTGGAGCAACATAATAGCGCACAATGGCGGAATTGAGAAACAACAGATGCAAAGGTAAACAACTCAGGTACATTTATAATCGTATAAGATATATAAGTAAGTGACACTTGTAGTATTTATAACTTAAGTACTAAATATATATATTTATGAAAGAATTCTAAAATATCTGCAATTCCTTATCATTAATAAACAAATAAACAAACTAATTATAGAAATTACTGACGCTCCTATATCCCCCATAGTGTGCCCGGAGCAGACATCCTTTAAGAAATATTTATGATGAAAACATCATGACGGCGAGATGTTGTTGATGAGGATAACGATGATGCCGTTGAATACGTTGATGTTGATGCTGATGATGAAAAACAGTTAGCAAATGTCTAAACTCAAGAAACGCTATAAAAAAGCTTTTTAAATTGAGTGAAAACAAAATGCATTTAAAAGAAGCGTAAACGAAACTCAAAAGCAAATGACAGAACACTAAAGCTTAAGGATAATAAAGGATTAAACTGCAGCACGCACAGCGAAAACACCAGCGATAAGAAAGACAACAACAGAGCGAACAATAACCTGCGTACACTTTAATTCAAGGAGTCAGATATAGCTTAACATAGTTTTCTTGTTCCTCTTATACATAGCATAGCTCAGTTTTCGCTAACGACAACGTAGAGGAGTGAAGTAACTCACAGCTAACTACTTGAACACAAAGACTTCAGGACAAAGATTTACGCTTAAATATCATTTCCGTGAACGGCTGTTGCTGCGATACGTGGCTATACACAATACTATGGTGATGTTTAGATTAGTTTACATGTGACACTTTTTGTACTTGGAAGTTGAAAGTTTAAAGGATTTAAAAAAGAGTTTAAAACAGTCCTAAAATTTCAGTCAGGCAAACTGAATGATAAATATTCTCAGCCTATGTGGTTGGTAGGATCGATTATGTCTAGTTGTGAATAGTGGTTAAATTTTTAATTTTCCTGGAATTTGTTTACTGCTGATCTGTAAGAATTACACAGTACAACATTTCTCAGTTTATTGATTTGGGACTCAATTCTGAGAATTACACGTGAAAGAAGAAGTTCTGCATCATTCGTTTTGTTAAGTTACATGGCCTAATAATTTAATATCGATTTGAAGTTAGTAAGTATCGTATAGGGGCGTTGGGAGTGTGATGCAAGGTAAAGCTTCTGATCGGTTTAACTTGGCAAACCCAGAGTGATCCTTGCCAATTGCACTTCAAGGACTCACAGGGTATTCGTGGTACTACTGCGGAAGGAGTACCTCCACGTGGTGACGCCTGGAAACGTGCTTCTGACACCCGTCAAAGCACGGCTAATGGGCGGCTGCAATAAAATCCTGGCAGAAGGAGAAAACTGCGACGTGATGCGCTGGGCTTGCAACCCGCCACCGACGTTTGAACAATTGCAATGAAAAGAAGTAAGAAAAGAATAAAATGGACCCCCCAAAATGTTGACGACCACCGCATCAGACTGATTGATTTCTCTGCGGCAAGAAATATGGTAGTTTGCAGCACTAGATTTGACCATAAAAATATTCATAAGGCAACATGGTTATCTCCAGATCAATTGACAAGGAATCAGATTGATCATGTGGTAGTCGATGGAAGGCACGCATCGAGTGTTCTGGACGTACGAGTGATTAGGGGTGCGAACATTGACTCCGATCACTTCCTTACCGCAGTTAAGGTACGCACAAGGCTAAGCATGGCGAAAAACGTACGTAACCAGGCACAATGAAAGCTTGACATCGGTAAATTGCGGACCACAGGGGTAGCGGACGCCTACTCTAACCACATAACTCAACTGCTGCGGAATGCTCCAACCCCTAATAATATAAACTAGCAGTGGCAAACTTGCAGTGACTCCATAAAACCGACTGCGAGAAGCGTTCTTGGGTACTCAAAGCCGTCTCAAGAAGATGCCTGGTACGATGATGAATGTCACAACGCCACGAGAGAGACGGTGCTAATCTTACCCATACAGAGCGAAACTGCAGCCAATGGCAACGCGAGCTGTTCGTGAACGGCACAGGGATAATAGACGAGAGGCAACTCGTCTTTAGAGATGGACAGTTAGTGACAGATCCGGATAACGTTCTGATGATATGGAGAGATCATTTCAGAAATTTACTGAATACGGACACCAATCCAGAAGACCACGCTCCAATCCGTCACGATGGTATTAACTGTTCACCTCCGAGCCAGAGTGAGATACGTGTGGCAATCTCCGGCCTTAAAAAAAAAACAAAGCTGCCTCCTAAATTGTTTAAGGCTGGCGGGTAGGAGTTGATTAGGAGCATGCATCAGCTCATGGAGAACATCTGGCTAGAGGAGAGCATGCCCGAGGATTGGAGTCTCAGTTTGTTATGTCCCGTATACAAGAAAGGAGATCGTAGTAAATGTAAGAACTACCGTGTAATAAGCCTTTTACCAATTGCGTACTAGGTCGTTTCAAGCATATTGTGTGAACGTGTAACGCCAATTGTAGAAAAACTAATGGGACCATATCAGTGCGGCTTTAGACCTGGTAAATCTACGATGGATCAAATATTCACCTTACGACAAATCCTGGAAAAAACTCATGAAAAACAAATCGACACATACCACCTCTTTGTCGACTACAAAGCTGCCTTCGACTCTCCGATAAGGAATGGGCTGTATGAGGCCATGTCTGAGTTTGGTATTCCTGCAAAGCTGATTCGACTTTGCAGATGAATCTTGGAAAACACCAAATCCTCGGTTAGGATTAGTTACGATCAGTCTGTATCATTCAAGTGCATCCTGTACACTATTTAATATAGTTATGGAGAAGGTGATGAGAAAGGCTGGTGTCAACATGTCTGGCACCATATTCCACAAAAGCCACATGCCACTAGCCTACGCCGATGATATAGATATCATTGCCCGAAATCTGCGGGACGTTACTGCAGTCTTCTCAGTCGGCAAAAATGGAGTCGGCAAAAATGGGTCAACGAGGACAAAACAAAAATAGTGATTTCGACGAACAAACAGTCCTCTTGATGGGGACGCAGCGTCAACGTTGAAAATTATTGTTTTGAGGTAGTAGATGAGTTTATCTGCCTCGGATCTTCCGTCAACAAGAAAAATAATGTCAGCCAAGAAATTATGCGAAGAATTGTGCTCGCCAATAGGTATTTCTACGGACTTCGGCAGCACTTTAGTAACACCACCTTATCTTGGAATACTAAAAATAACTATACCAGGCGCTAATCTTACCCATTCTGTTGTATGCTGCCGAATCATGGGTGCTTACTACAACGGACATAAAAAACCTGGGAATATTCGAGAGAAAAGTACTCCGAAAAATGTATGGACCTATTTGTGTCGACGGCGAGTTTCGCCATCGGATGAACCATGAGCTGTATGAGCTTTACCACGACATCGACGTATCTAAAAGAGTCCGAATCCAACGACTTCGATGGCAGGGCATGGTGCCAGGATGGATGTAAATGCTACAGCGAGAAAGGTGTTTCAAGGCGAACCTGGAGGACGGCGCAGAGCAGGGAGACCCAAACACCGTTGGAAGGATCAAGTGGTAGGCGACGTGCCACCATCTGGTAGGACTAACAGGAGAACATACGCAGAAGACCGAAGCGTGTGGAATTCTTTAATACTTCAGGCATCAAATTTATGAAACACGCTCGTAAGTTGTAATGGGCCACTTAAGTAAGTAAGTAAGTTAGTAAGTATCGTATAGGGGAATTTGTCACGTTTTAGGATTTTGTTGGACATAATTTGAAAACGACTAGTCCGATTTAGCTGAAACAAATTAAAAAAAATTAAGAATTACAATTCCTTTAATCTGTTCATATAAGGTTTACCTACATAAGCAATAGTTTCACTTTTCCATACATCAAATAATTTTGAACTGGGTTTATTTTGTAGCAGTTACATAAAAACTGTTTTACTCCGTGGCGTATGATTTACATGGAATATTACTTATGATAACCATATGCCACCATATAACAAAAGAGCCTAAAACGTGACAAATTCTCCTATACGATATCTACTAATTTCATATCAATATTAAATTATTATGGCATGTAACTTGACAAAACGAATAATGCAGAACTTCTCCTTTTTAGGGCTACTTTCACGTGCAGTTCTCAGAATTGAATCCCAAATTATATGTTGTACTGTGTTATGTTACTATTTCATAGCTCAGTTGATCATCATTCCTATTGGTTATTATTTATTACCAATAGGGTTTTGTTCAAGAGTTGTTCAATGTATTACGAGTCAATATTGTACTGATATATAGCGACTGTTGTAACTTAACGCCTCCAGTTTCCGTAAGAGATTTTAACATTTTCCAAAACTATGATTTTCCACTTGAATGGAAACAATATAATTTATTTAAATACGTATGTAGCTTCTCAACAAATAGTCGAAAAACCAAAGCAATTTCTATCTATAATCATCATTGAGAGCCAACAGCTGCTGTCGACGTGTTCAATTTTCCAGATTCAATTTGAAAATACTCAAATTACAATTTCATTGCAGCCAAAACAAAAAAATCGATTAAGTTGAAATTATTACTGGACACGAAAAACACTCAGTTTTCTGGTACAAATTTAATATAACAAATAAACATTTGAATCCAATGTTCAGCTGATTCGCACAAAATCCTCGTCAGTTCGCGAAAATATTTCATTTTGAGACTATACAAATATATATGCATGCATACAAGTGCAAGTGCTGCAAATCCCTGTACATACATGATGATTTATTTAATTACTTTGTCAGTTTAATTGAATTTATGTTAATATGTTTTTAATTTAATTTATTCATTTGTCATACCATTGTAATAATAATTAGTTAGGTTTTGCTGATTTCATAACACAATATTTGACATTTTGTAACTGAAAGCAAAACAAAGCATTGCAATGCATACAAATTATGACGTATAATACAAAACGTAAATAGTTCACGGCACGTCAATACTTTTGGGTATTTTATACATGATTGTGACCGGATCTAAAATAACAGAAAAAAACACCGAACAAATATAGATATTAAATATGCTAACAAGAATTTTAAACAAAACATTTTTATTTATTGTGGAATTACTGAAAATCAATAAATATTATTGTTTTGTGTTCGTCAATTTATACTGCATAAAGCAAAACTATGTTTGCGTTATATGAACGCAATGTTACTATACGCAAGAATGGTGTTATTTGGGTGTAGTTTAAATTAATACCATGAATAGTCTCATCATGTGGAATGGGGAATGTTCTAATTTGAGTCTTACTTACCGTTAATCACTTAACCACCAGAATCTCTCTTTGGATGTTCCCAAGCAGCCCACAACATCCGAGATATCACATATTCCTCGGGCAATGTCATTCAACATACGTTCAGTGGTAGCAAATGTGAGAATTCGCAATGATGAGGAACGTAAATGTCATACTACTACCCATGGGTCTTTGGAGGTAGGTAACAGAAGTTCCTGAAGCTCAACACAAACGGCTCTCTTAGTGGCTTTGGCAGCCCCAAGAAAGTAGGATCGGGAACCACTCTCCTTAAACAAAAAAAAAATAATGAAATCTCCGAATTCTGTACACTTCTGTCTCTATCCAATTGGCCGATTTTCACGATAAATACAAGGCTGCCACACACGAAATGAGATTGACTGGACAAGAATGCACACGACGAAAGAACTGTGACATCTTTTACAGCTGCAATGCAGAAAGACACGAATTTGGATGTGGATTCGTAGTCGGCAAAAGACTTCGGCATTTGGTCTCGCGGGTTAACCGAATAGCCACTGTTCCCATCAAGGCGAAATATTTTGACATTACGCTCATTTCTGTGCACGCCCCGACGGAAGACAAAGACGAGGAAGCATTCTATGGGCGCATGGAGGGACTATATATAGGCTGACCTGCACGTTTCATAAAAACTGTTCTGGGCGATTTTAATGCCCTTGGTTTAGCAAACGGAAAACACTGCCTACGGAACAACACCTACGATAACGGATTCAGACCGGTTAGCTTCTCGTAGGCAAGAAACACGGTAGCGAGTGGAACCAGATTCCCGCATAAAAATATTCACATGACAACCTCAATATCCCCTGATCAAAATACAAGAAACCAGATTGATGACGTAGTAATCGATGGAAGGCATGTCTCAAGCGTTATGGACCTGAGTGTGATGCGCGGTGCAAACATTTACTCGGATCACCACCTAGCTGCAGACAAAGTGCGCATGCGATCAAGTATTGCTAAAACGTTCGTTACCAAAGGCAAGAAAGCTAGACAACACAAAGCTGCAAGCCACCGAGATAGCCAATGCGCACTTAAACCAACTCTATCAATTACCTCGGAACACTTTCGTTCTCTGCTCTTTTCCGAAGGCAACATAAGTGACGAAATCACAACAATCATAGACGACGGAGTAGATTGTCTACCACCGCGCCAAAACGAGATCAGCACGGTGATCGCAAGGCTTAGAAATAATGTAGCTACGGTAGCCGATGGACTGCCGGCAGCGGTTTTTAAAGCCGGCTGCGATGAGCTGGCAAAATGCATGCGCCAGTTCATAAACGCGATAGGCATACGGAATGCATGCCCGATGATTGTAATCTAAGTGTTCTATATCCTGTGCTTAAGAAAGGCGATGGAAGTGTGTGTACCAACTATCGCGGAATCAGCCTTTTACCCATCGCTTACAAGGTCATGTGTGTTATGTGAACGACTAAAGTCCATTCTAGCGAGCCTGATTGGACGACAAGCCCTGGAGAAGACCAAAGAAATGCGATACCTAGCATCTTTGTATCGATTACAAAGATGCATTCGCGATCCGATACGACAGAATTTATTACATGCTATGGCTGAGTTAGGTGTCCCTCAAAGCAGATTCGACTTTACGCGATGGCACTAACTGACACAAAGACTTTAGTTAAAGTAGACTAAAATCTGTAGTAAACAGGACTGGTAGCATCATGCAGTAGTCACATGCTGATGATATAGATATCATTGGCCGAGGACTGCGAAATAAATCTGGTCTGTTTAATGAGGACAAAAGTATTTGTTTCAACGATAAAAAATAATGTCAGCTTGAAAATCAAGAGACAAGTATTGATCGCTGCTACTATGCGGTAAGCAAGCGATTTTATAACAAAGCCCCTCTCGAAGAACAATGATCCACCTGAACCAGACACTGACCTTACCTGTCTTGTCCTACAGTGCAGAATACTGGGCAATGACACAAGCGGATCAATCTATTCTGGGTGTCTTAGAGAGTACACTATTATTATATAATATTTGGATCCATCATTGTATACGGTGTGTACCGTTGTCGAATAAACCATGAGCTGTATGAAATGTACAACGACATCGACGTAGTCAAACGCGTTCAAATAGACCGAATGCGCTAGCTTGGACACGTTGAACGAATGGGTAAAAAAGAAAAGTCTTCGACGAGGAGGGGGCGACCAAATCTTCTTTGGATAGACCAGGTAACGTGCGGCTACTGATGGATGAGTTTCTATTGTCGGTGTCATATAAGAAGAAAAAGAAGGCCCATCATTACGTTGACAGATGGTTAAGACCCATATGTGAATTCGTTTAAGGAACTATTGATGCATAGTAGATACACTTCTCAGATTTAGAGTGTCTTAGTGGAAAATCTTTCTTTTGGCTTTCATAAGTTTGAATTACATTGCCTTTTATATTAGATGGGCGGATAATGCATTAAAATCAATTATTGGAAATTCAAATCCCATATAAAATATCTTTTCATTCATATTTGTTACCAATTTATGGTTAGAAACGATGATAACTACAAAAAAAAACACATAATACTAATATTTTTTGCAATCTTATTGTAGCTGTAGCAAATATTTGCAATAATATTATAACATATTTTTTCAATACAGTGCCAATGCTGAAATCTGATTTCAATCTATTAACGGTGTGCCAATATTTCTATTTTCATATTGATTTTTTTTTTCCTAATTTCATTGCACTATATTGGCACCTTATTCTGCCATTGCTTTCACAACATCCACCAATACAATAGCGAAAACAAATGCAATTGTCAATGTTAATATATAGCATATGTAAATATTTCTTGCGACACTTTGATACAAATATATTTAGCAAATAAAGTTGTGTACCAACTGACAGCACGAAATCCAAATACATCTAAGAAAAAAAAAACACTCAACTACTGATTTCTGTGCAAAGAAAGAAGAACAAGCTTGAGCATGAGAAAACTGTAATGTATGCAATATCAAGTCAATATGCGCTGCACAGTGGCTAGAGATTTGCATATAAAGGAAAATGATTAAAAAATTTAATAAAATATAGTTGCAGTACAAATAACCAACTTTATAAACATTTTTTTCAAATGGTGGGGTACCTGGCAACGGAATTTAATTTGCATTACATTTTTATACCACCACCCTTAGGGATGAAGGTATATATCATTTGATACGACCCAAAAGTGTAACACATAGAAGGAGTGACTTTAGACCCTAGGTTTCTTTGAACCAAATTCGATTCATGACTTTTTAAGTCGTTTGAGCCATGTCCGTCTGTCTGTCTGTCTGTCTGGTGGCTGTCCGGCTGGTTCGCACGATAACTTTCGAAAGACGCAACCAAATGTCTTGAAATTTTGCACGAGGTCATATTTCCCCAAAACTACTTACGGTATTGCAAATGGGCTACATGGCTCCGCCCCTTCTGGTACCTCCCATACAAATACATCATTCCGCCCACTTTAGAAATCGAGTTATAATATCAATACACCCAACGGGATCGTACCCAAATTCTGTACTTAGTAAGGCTATTACAGGATAAAGTTTTGGAAAAAAAAATTGGAAGTCTAGCCACGCCCCTTCTGGTACCTCCCATACAAATTCACCTTTCCGCCCACTTTAGATATGGAGTAATCATATCAATAAATCCATCGCGCTCGTACCCTAATACTTTATTTAGTAAAGCTATAGCAGGATACAGTTTTTGAGAAAAAAACTGAAGTCTACCAACGCCCCATCTGGTACCTCCCACACACATCTGGTACCGCCCACTTTAGAAATCGATTAATATTATTATTAGAACTACCGCGATCGTGACCAAATTCTGTATTTAGTAAAGTTCAAGCAGGATAAAGTTTTGGAGAAAAGATCTGGATGTCTAGACACGCCCCTTCTGTAAATGTACCACGCCGCCCACTTTAGAGATGGAGTAATAATATCAATATTCTCGACACGATCGTGCCCCAATTCTGTATTTTATTAAGTTATAACAGGATAAAGTTTTGGAGAAAAAATTGGAGAAAAAATTGGAAGTCTAGCGGCGCCCCTTATGGGACCTCCCATACAAATGTATCTTTCCGCCCACTTCAGAGATGGAGTAATAATACCAATACATCCAACGCTATCATGCCCAAACTCTGTATTTAGTAAAGCTATAACAGGATAAAGTTTTGGAGGATAAACCTAGAAGTCTAGACATGCCCCTTCTAGTACCTCCCATACAAATTTACCACTCCACCCACTTTAGAAATCGAGTAATATCAATATAATAGCAATTTTTCTTATTTTACTGAGGGTGATGGTATATGTAAGTCGGGTCGCCCGACTGAAACTTTCTTACTGGTTTTTACCAATTTTACAACTTGATGCCACGCTACTATTTCTGTCACACATACAGAAATAGCTTTCAAAGCTATTTAACATGGTGCTATCTCACTCACTCTTCATTATGGTACATGCAAACCATATGCCCATATTAACATTGTCAACAATGCAATGGCAAATGCAAATATGGTGGAATGTAAAAACACTAGAAAGGGATAGACTTATAAAACATGCACCTTTAACAAATGGAGTAACAAATGTAGTTGAACCAATGTCTCTCACTCTCTAGATAAAATGCCATATTGATTTTGTTTCTCTTCTAATGTCAACAGATCATAGTGCGCTTTCTTTCGCCATATTTTTTCTTTCAAGTGATAGTTGCAAAACTAAACGCAATAATGGCGTTTCTAAAGGTGAAACATTGTTTTTATAAAGACAAAAGGTGTTAAACCCTTAAGTATGTGGATGAGGTTAAGGCTTATTAAACTTGTAAAAAATTTTTTTTTTTTGGATCAAATAAGTTATGTTCATATTTTAAGTCCATTCCCCTGTTGATTAACATGATAACTAAAGTATATCTTCAAAAGTTTATTACATTTAAATGAGTTTAGTGTTGAAAACCAAAAACCGTATTTTTCGAATACAAGCAAAACCGATTTTTTGAAATTTAAAGTATTTGACTACAGTTATAGCGTACTATTTTTATACCCTTCACCTGCGCACGAATGGGGTGAAGGGTGCATAAATTTTGTTCCACCATTTGTAGTGCCCCTAAGAAGGCAATATATATAAATGATCAGTGCCGAATTTTCAGTCGATTTGAAAAGTCTGTCTGTCTGTCCCCGCAATTACTGCCGTAGTATGCAAGTTTCTATCATATAAGAAGAGGTTACGCTGTAAGATCGGTCTCATCGGTCAAAAACTACTGCCATCTCTCATACAAATTGATTCTTTTTGGGGCCTGCTCCTATGACTACAGTCGTAATTTGAGAGCTATCGGGCGGAAATTCGGTATGCAAACTTCTATCTTATAGATGGGGTTACTTTATATGATCAATAAGATTGGTCAAAAACTACCACCATTTCATCACTGCAACTACATTAGTAGTTTAAGAGCAATAAAAGCTATGCAAGCATATATCCTCTATTTAGAGATTAAGTTCCAAGATGAGCAAGATCGGATAAAAAAAACGTACACTCCCCATACAAACTCCCCCTTTTTGGGGGTGTCCGTCTGTCTCTACACCTGATTACAGCAGTAACTATGAGCTATCGAGCTGTAATTTGGTACACAAGTTTTCATCCTCTTAGCTGAGGTTAAGTTCTAAGATGAGCAAGATCTGATAAAAAGCACTCCCACCAAACATCCATACTACGGCTGTAGTCTAAGAGCCATAGAACGGAAATTTGGTATGCAAGCCCATGTGAAGATTAAAATCTAAGATGAACAAGATCGGACAAAACTACTGCTACCACCCATACCGCACCCCCTTTGAGGGGGTGTTCGTCTGCCCACGCAGAATGCAATATTTTATCCTCCAAGCGGTGGTTAAGTTTTAAGATGAGCAAAAATCGGACATAAACTACCTCCTATACAAAACAATTAAACACACCCAGGAAAATTTTTCAGAACTTGTTGCGAATGGTATTGATACTAGAATCGTTTCTTTTTTAATCGACTTTCTATTCCGTTTCCGGTTCCATATAACCGATTATGTACAACATGTTGCACCACAGATTCCGTAGAACAGAAAATGAATATTCGTATTCGAAATAAGTATTTTTTAGAGGGTATTTATTAAGAAAAATTCAAAAATCTGAGTTAAAATATATTTCGAATTAGCACCCAATAGAAAACCAATTAAATTTCAGAAAACAGCATATGTAATTCAGTTATGTAGCAATTCATTTCATAACAGGTTCCAGGAGAACATGTTGGTTTTGGGACAATTTCAAACAAAAATAATATATTGTGCAACCGAAAGTGGAACTTGTTACTTATCAGTAAAAGCTATTCTGTAATTGTTTCTTTGCAACAAAATATTTTGCTGGGCAATTAAATTAAAATTACCCAAACAATATTATCAGGTCATATAAAAAATTCAAGCTCAGTATTTGAAATTTCTGTAAAAAAATATTGACAAAATAATTGACAAATAATGGTCGATAATGCCCAAATTCTGTATTTTGTTAAGCAAATTTATGTTTTTACTGAGGGTGAGGGTATATATTAGTCGGTTTACCCGACTAAAACTTTCTTACTTGTTTTGCGGCACAAAGTTTAAGAATATATAATTGTAGTGCAAATACATGATGCAATACTCGTCTTTTCTGCCCATACACAAGAAAGAAGATCGATGTAAGTGTAAGAACTACCGTGGAATAAGTTGCACCAGCTAGTCGATCTGCTACTAGTGTGCCAAAAACCAAACCGACACAGCCAAAGGCATTCATAATCCAAACCTGGTACATAATGGTACTTCGAAACCTGTCGAAACTCCTGCTTCAGGTGCTTGTGACGCAACAAGGCTCCAGTTTGCCGCTAATTCAGCTTCTTTAGTGCCTACAGTTGAGCAAAGGCGTATTACAATTCGACTCCCTCTGAAGAATCTCTCTCGGCCTCAACGGCCTTGACGTGCGAGATTTGATGCAATACATCTTGGCGATGTTCCACAGAGGCCAAGATCCCCTTTGAACTCCAACCCTATGGAAATCCTGGCAATTCTTGAACACAGCATTCCATAACTACTAACGCAGAACTGGAAAGTAGTTAAGGTTACTGAGGCGGTGGAAGACTCTAGGAAGGCCACCACAATACTCACTTTTGTCACTTATAGAGACAAAACGGAGTGTGTTCTATGGATTTGACTTCATCTTCCTGCGTGTATATAAAAGCGATGATAATAAGAAGTCTTCAACATCGGCTTGTACATCTATCAACGAAGACTTTATCGTCATAATTGCATGCATATAAGTATATATACCCAGGTATGAATGCTGTTGATATAAGGGTGCAGTGGTCTTTATCTTCCAAACGGGATATCGTGAAATTTCAAGTCGATCCGATAATCCAGTTTAGAGCTACAACGTTTTAAAAACGCAAAACATGTCACCAACCTACGCCGATGATATAGACATCATTGACCGAAATCTGCAAGATGTTACTGCAGTTTTCTAATCACTGGAGAAAGAGTCAGCAAAAATGAGTTAAGCAAAGACTCCTATCGATGGGGACGCACCGTAAACGTTACCAATTATTGTTTTGAGGTAGTAGATGAACTTACCTACCTTGGAGCATACAGAAAAATACAGAGGTACATGTAATATTATAAGAAAACCCATAAAAATTTTCCTTTTTTGTTAGTATAGTGTGATAATAGCTTTACTGAATGCCAATATTTTCTGAGCCCATGGAAAACCCATTTTGAAAAGAAAAGTATGCTAAATTTTCAAAATAAAAATTATGAAAATCAAATCTAAGACAAGGTACATTTTCCAAATTTGAATAACTTTGGCCAACTGGAACCTTTTATTGTTATCCTTGATTCCTAAGAAGTCGTTGGAGATAATGTGGTACACCCACATTGAATTTTAATCTAACTTTTCATGGCATAATAACACTGTGCAACATTTGCACAGCGAGTCTGAGTCTGATCAGAAGGAAAGTGAAGATGGCAAGTAAATACTTTGTTAGATATTTGAAAACATATAAGAACACTATTATTTGTAAATTTAAAAAAAACGTACTGCATCTAAACGAGGAATATAACCAATAGATTTTTGAAAAATTGATAATCCACATGTTCTTGTATCTTTCCAACTGCTGTGAATAATAATAATCAAAGATATTTTATTTCGCTTTTCGATGCCAAAAATCGGTAGCCATGGAGTGCAAAGTATGCGTATTTCTATCGAAAGTTACATAATGTACACTAAGCCGGGTCGATCTATATGAAGAAACAAAAATATATGAATGTTACCGCCTTATATGAACAGTCTTATAAAAACAAATTCGAAGGTGCAAAATTTTTATTTTTGTGGGCGTGGCAAAAACGCCGGTTTTGACGTTTTGTCCATAACTTTGTTATTTGCTGTCCGAATCTTAAGTTTTATATATCGTTGAAGATGGATTAACAAGAGCTTTGTTATTAACATTGTTACTTAAAACTATGACGTCATATTCCAGTGGTTCTCAACATAGTATCGTTAAAAACCCCCCTAATCATAAAATTTTCTGATACAGATTTGAAGCCCTCTAGAAACTATAAAATAATTGCGAAATAAACGTTACATTTTCTTCATAAACCAAAAAGTTATATTGATTTAACATTTTAGTACATATGATAGTTCGAAGTAGATTTGTATAAAAAGTTTTATTTGCTCAACCAATGATTTCCTCATGATCCGATATGGCATTAAGCGTCATCATACTTAATTTACATTGGTCGCTAAAAAAATCTTTGGAAGTTCTTCAGTTAGATAGTATTCCGATTATTTGGTATTTTCGAATATTGATTTTTATTTGTTTGAACTTTATTTATTTTTCAATTGTACACGTTTTATAACAAACGAATGTAATAAAAATAAACAAATGTATATTTCGGACTATCACATGTACTGACTTTTAAAATCAATATAACTTTTTTGTTTATGAATAAAAGTTAACGGTTTTTTCTAAAATCGTTAATAGTTTTTCAAGGCCTTCAAATCTACATCAAAAAATTATATGCTTAGGGGGGTTTTTAAGAATACAATGATAAGAACCGCTGGAAGATGGCGTCGTAGTTAAAAGTCTTTAACACACTAACAAAGCTGTGGCTAATACCTTTTCAACGATGCATAGATCTTGACAATCGGTATACAAATAACCATGTTATGGTAAAAACCCCGAATCCGGCGTTTTTGCCGCGACCACAGAAAAAAAATTTTCGCTCCCCCGAAATTGTTTTTACTTAATTTTTCATATAAGGCGGTAACATTGACAACTTTTTTTTTCGACCCGGCTTAATGTACACCCTTTAAAGGACTTTTAGAAAGTAATGAGATCACATTTAAATTAAATGTTATATAAAATATTATTAACAACCCCACTAGCTACTTTGGCTTTCGTGTCTATCTAATAAATCTCCATACTTTTTTAAAATAAGAATAAAACTGTAAAATTATTTAAGAGAATATTGGAAAAGAGCCGCATTGTGACATATGCGTTAAGTCATTTTATTGGCGAGTTTATTTAAATTGTATTTGATGGTATAATTTTAGATCTTAGAACACATCATTCTATATTTTATGGTAAAAAGAAATAAAAATTTCGTGATATGCAATATACTGAGAAGCATTCACCGAGAAGCATTCATATATTCAATAGATTTTTAAGCTTTAACTATTCGACTTACTTACTTACTTAATTTCCCTTTGCACCCCATGAATGAGGTATGGGATAGCTTCTCGCGTTGTTGTGAATTAACACGCTTTCTATTTTTAGATTCACAACTAACGGCACCTACTTGTTTATCGACGAATGCGAACGTCACTGTTTTAAGAAGCTCTTACTAGACACGCCGATTGAATCGACGCTTAATACTGCGAAGTTGCTGTCAAACAACATTCGAGGGGAGCCGACAATGAAAGAAAAATTTATTTATTTTTTTTTCTTTTAAGATGACTGGAGCCAGGTTTGAACCTGCGATCTCCCGCATGGTAGTCGCGTGTTCTAACCACTATGCCACGGCCGGTCCCAACTACTATTCGACTATTAACTGATTTATTCTGTTAACCATTAAGTTAATCTACAAATAACTACTTTAACAAAAACACAATTTCACAGTGTGAATAATTAAATGCTGCAACAAGTTTAAGTAGAATCACTAAATTGTTTATAAAAAACAATATTTTCACTTTCGTTCACTCTCATTTGTTCTCATTAAAGTTTGCGTTTCATAGAGTCCTTCGCTAAAAGTCCTTAAAATAAATATAAAAATAACATTTTAATGCAAAATGCTTCACAAAATGAAAAGGAAACACACGACGCCAATAGCGACCACAACCACTGGCACTGGTGAAGCAAACGAAGGGAAAGGTACCAGAGTAAACGCAAATCATTTTTATCTCAAGTGTATTTACGTCTGTTAAAGCATAACAAAACGTCAGAAATTAAGCGCAAATGAATTGCCACTTGAGTTTCAATTGAACAACACAGTAAACACCAGCAGCAAGGGCCAACCCCACTGGGTATCAAGAACGTAAAATTCAACCCAACCAATCCGGCACAATCGAGCGCATAGCCAAGCAACAAGACTGTTTGCCGAAAAAGCAAAAAGCAGCAGAAAAAAACCAACATCAACAACAACCACAATGCAGGCAAATGTGTTGTTGCAATGGCAATACTTACAGCAACAATGGAATCCTTGACAGCAACAATAACAAATAGCAACAACAGCTAGCTATGG
Source organism: Muscina levida (assembly GCA_964034835.1). NCBI lineage: Eukaryota > Metazoa > Arthropoda > Insecta > Diptera > Muscidae > Muscina > Muscina levida. The sequence continues at coordinate 137,366,490 of OZ035881.1, forward strand.
TATTCCTAACAACAGCAACATTAGTGTATCGTCCAAATAATGGCACACTGAAGTCCGTCCTTCCCGTTGTCCGTCCGGCAAACGATAAACATCTAAAAACATTTTTCTTCTTTAGAAATTCTGCTGCCGTTCAAGTGGAAATTATGTCTTATGGAGCAAAAAAAAAAAAACAACGCGCAACACTTTTGAATATGAAAAGTTTTGTTGTTGCTGTTGCAAAACTTCCTCTCAGCTCACTACCCCAAACAAAACCCTTAATTTCTAACCGCTTCTGCTACAACATCGTTGCTGTTGAGAAAAGGTACTTTGTGTTTTTGCTGCGTTGTTCTTTAATGGAATTAAATCAAATTAAGTCTTTTGTGGTTTACTCTTAAAGAGTTAATAGGAATATATTTTTATGTAGCGTTACGAAAAATATGACATTGCAATTAGAGTAGTTATTACGCTACTCCGACAGAAGTATTTTGTTGAAGGTTTCTTAGTTGTGGGTTAAATGCATTTGATGCAGCTGCGCTTGGTTGTTTACTCTAATTAATAATGCGTTAAGTAACTGATTATTTGTAGCGAAACATTTTGAATTAAAGTGGTCATTAAAGCGACTTCTTCCGGCAATCTTAGGAATTGTACAACAAATTCTGTTTTAATAATTTTATGATAACTTATGAATAGTTCGGAAAGTATAAGATGTTAATATGCATAAAAATAAACGTAATTTCCCTTAAAACCCCATGAATAAGGTATGGGAAAGCTTCTCGCGTTATTGTGAATAATTACGATTTATATTTTTAGATTTACTACTAACGGCACCTACTTGTTTATCGACGAATGCGAATGTAGCTGTTTAAGAAACAACATCGAGAGGGCCGGCAATGAAGAAAATGTAGATGACTGTAGCCGGGAATCGAACCACGGATCTCCCGCATGGTAGTCGCGTGTTTTAACCACTATGTCACGACCAGTCCCTTATATGTATATGTATATGAAACCAAAAAAATTATCTCCATACATGTCCGCATACACTGTTCGGACTGTATCGAAAACCTACGCAAGCTTTTATCCTATTAATATTATAAATGTGAATGTCTGTCTGTTTGTTTGTTTGTTTGTATGTTTGTTGCTCAATCACGCCTATACGGCTAAACCGATTTCAATGAAATTTGGAAGATAGTTAGTGTACTATATGGAAATTGCCGTAGGCTATAAATTTTTAAAATTGTTGACCTTATGGGCGGAGGTGGCGTGGCAAAACTTTTTTTTGAGCTAAGGAGATAAAATTTGATACACAGATAGTACTCGGAAACGCGAATTTGAATATTCGGACGAAAATTTATTTTTGAACCAATAGGCACAGTGGGCGTGGCAAAACTTTTTTAGAGCTAGAGAGATAAAATTTGATACCAAGATAGTACTCGACAACACGAATATGAATATCCAGACGAAATTTGAATTTTGGACCGAATGGGCGGAGTGGGCGTGGTAAAACTTTTCAAGAGCTAGAGAGATAACATTTGATATTAAGATAGTACTCGACAACAATGAATATGAATATGTGCCAATGGGCACAGTGGGTGGGGAAACCTTTTTAAGATCTAGAGAGATAAAATTTGGTACCAAGATAGTATTCGACAACACTAATATGAATATGCAGACGAAATTTTAATTTTTGACCCAATGGGCACAGTGGGCGTGGCAAAACTTTTTTAGAGCTAGAGAGATAAAATTTGATATTAAGATAGTACTCGACAACAATGAATATGAATATGCAGTCGAATTTTAAATATTTTACCCAATGGGCACAGTGGGCGTGGCAAAACTTTTGTAGAGCTAGAGAGATAAAATTTGATACCAAGATAGTACTCGACAACACGAATATGAATATGCAGACAAAATTTTAATTTTTGACCCAATGGGCGGAGTGGGCGTGGCAAAACTTTTTTAGTGCTAATGGGATACAATTTGATACCCAGATAGTACTAGACAACGCGAATATGAATATGCAGACGAAATTTTATTTTTGGATACAATGGGCATAGTGGGCTTGGCAAAACTTTTTAAAGCTAAAGAGATACAATTTGATACCCATACAGTGCTCGACAACACTTATTCGAATATGCAGACCAAATTTTAATTTGGACCCAATGGGCTTAGTGGGCTTGGAAATACATTATTTTAGAGCTAGAGATATAATCTGATACCCTGATATTGCTCGACAACACGAATATGAATATGCAGACGAAATTTTAATTTTGGCCCAATTAGCGAAGTGAGCTTGCAAAACATTTTTTTAGAGATGGGCGGATTTAACGTAGCCAATTTGTATTTTAGTCCTAGAGGGAAATTTTCTAACCAAATTTTTATTTTTAATCTGTGGATGAAAGCGTGGCAAAGCTGTGTTTTAGCCCTAAAAATATTTGATACACATATATTACTTGGCACTACAATTACAAATTCTATGCCCAACAATTACTAATATTCAATCAGTGGGCTGAGAGGGCATGCTTAAATCGAATCTTAGTCATAGAAAAATAGAATTTGGAATTGCAGACGACAATTTTGATATTTTTATCCTAGAGACATGAAATTTGGTGTACAGATAGTACTGGATCAGCGGGCGGATGGTCATAGTGAGATATAACATATAAAACGTTGTTGATTGGACTGGTTTTGAGTTACTTGGGGTAACGAAATGTTTACCGAGGGCATAAGATCAACGCTTAAAATTATCCCATTATGAAAGCAAGCCAAACATATTATTATCGAGTTAAGGAAACGTTGCCAAAGTATGTTTGAGTGGCATACACACAGCTTTTATAAATGTGAGCTAATTTAAATTGATATTTGAGTATTATATAAAGTTGGTTTTGAAATATTAGTCAATTATGCAATAGCGAAGCATTGCCGGGTCCACTAGTCAATATATATAAAAGGCTTGGGTGACTGACTGATCACTCCCCAGCCCAAACGGCTAAAGCTAGAATCGTGAAATTTGGAGTGTAGGTTCCTTATACGACATAGGCGCGCACTAAGAAGGGATTTTTGGAAATTCCGACTGCAAGGGGGTAAAATGGGCGTGGCACCGCCCCATACAACTCGAATTTTGAAAAGGCTGTATCTTTAAAATTATTAAAGGTACGAAGTTAAGATTTGGTACGTATATCAATCGTATAAGAAAAAAATACTTTGTTTGTGGAAAGTGGGCGATGCCACGCCCCTTTTTAGAAAATCGTTATATGGGCCAAATAAATGGACCGATTGAAATTATATTTTCTTTGTTTGATGCTGTCCATATGGCCTCTATCATAGGCTACATGAAAACATAGTTAGACAATGGGGCGTGGCACCGCCTACACAAACCGAAATTTCAATCGGTCTTAACTCAAGAGCCATTAGAAGTATGAAGATGAGATTTGCTACATATGTTACTGATATAAAGAGGATTACGTCTCGCTGGAAAATGGGCGGTGCCACGCCCCTTTTTAAAAAATCGTTATCTGGACGAAATAAATAAACCGATTGCAACGAAATTTTTACTGTGTAGTACTTTCCCTAGGATCTCTATTATAGGCTACATGAAAACATACTTAGACAATGGAGCGTGGCAGCGCCCACACAAACCAAAATTTCAATCGGTCATACTTCGCGAGCCATTAAAGGTATGAAGATGGGATTTGCTACATATGTTAATGGTACATGGGGGATTACGTCTCGCTGGGAAATGGGCAGTGTCACGCCCCTTTTGAAACAAATGTTACGTCGGTCATATTAATGGAACGATTGTAATAACATTATCATAATCAATATATTTAAATTGTCTACTGTATGTTATGTAGATAGGATGATAAAATTTGGGATGGTTGTTCCCCTTTTCGAGTATACGTCTGCTAAGAACAGATTTTTGGATATTCGAACTTTTAAGGGTAAAAATTACCCGACCAATCGTCTAATGCTATAATCGAAGAAATTGACATGGACACTATCAAATAAGATGAAAGGTTTGTTTAAAATACGATCTTTATGGATTAAAATATCGACAAAGAGATACAAATTTTACTATCGGCCAGACCAAACGGCGAATGATATAATCATAATAATTTTTATAGGCTTGGAATTCGAACGACGCAAGAACAGTTTTCGGAATTCAAACCTTTTAGGGGTAAACGGGGCCGGGTTTAACTGGAACTAAACGGCTAAAGGTATAGTCGCAAAAATATTAGTGAATATTTTAGTTATGCGATGTGAAGTAATTTTTCGAAAATCGTTCTTTAGGTGTAAAAATACAGATAAAGGGATAAAACTGGTACCATCAACCAGCCCAAATGCCTAAAGGTAGAGTTTCGAAAATGTATATAGAATTAGCCGGCCGCCAGATGAGGTTTTTAGAAATTCGAACATTTAGAGGTTAAACGGCAGAAATGGGATAAAACTGGTACCATCAACCAGACCAAGCGGCTAAAGCTATAAACGTATATGAATATGCTTCCTATAGAATTAGAGAGAGTACCATTTTAGTTGTGCGATACGAATATCTCTTATGAAACTCGTTCTTTTAGAGATAATAAGGGACTAAAGCGGTACAATCACTCAGACCAAGGGGATAAAGCAACAATCACATAAATGGTGTGTTCGTTCGTCTTCTGAAGCGTTTGCATTTTACCTGTATTGCTAAAATTCATTAGAAGATTCACATGGGTGAAGCAACGCGTGCCGGGAAAGCTAGTTATAAAAATGGAACACGATTCTATTCTGTAGACAGTTCCCTGTACTTTGTATGCGAAAATTTGTATACGCACTACACAAAGTTGTAATGAAATTAAAATCAGCAACCCTGAATGGTTTGTATACAGATCATACTGTAATATGATTTGTACATGCATACTGGGAAGATATGGCAGAGTTTATTGCCTTCTCAAAAGTTAACATGCTTAAATTTGATTGACACCGCACAAAGTGATCTTAAGTTTAACGACTTTTAAGAAGCTTTTGCTACACTTATGCCGCTTGTCTAGACTACTGGAAAACAGTGTCTACAATATCGAGGAGGCCTTCGATCAAAAAAAATGAAGAAAGCTGTGACAGGGGTCAGACCTAGGTGTAACCGCATGATACTCGCGTGTTCAAACCATTATGCCTTGGTCGACTGCCGTAGGGTCTAGTAGAAAATGTAACATTTTCTATTGTACTTTTTTTTGCTAATCATAGGGTCTTGAGACCTACAAAATAAATTGTACAAAGAACTTTAAAATTTGTTGAATATGTGCTTGCTTGCTTCGTCCCTTATGCTGCTGTGTTCCCCGCGTGTTTGGACCAGATTTACATCTCTGTATTTACAGGTGGGGATCCCTTTTCCAAAACCCCTTCGGACTTCACCTCATTCCTGTACTGTTCCATATTTCAGCTCTGTCTTTTATTCCACAGGCGATTGATGATTCGTTTTATATTCCTTTTCTCCTCATTAGGTCGTTCCGTCAGCACGCGTTACCATTGACTGCAGATATTGCCTTGTATACAATAACTATTTCTTTATACATTACGCGACATTCCTCATTCGAATGAGATTTGCAATATGATGCCATTGTGTGTCGGGAACATCAAAATTAGTTGGTCAGGTTGCAGTAATTAAAAGATTTGGTTGAACAAGGCATTGGCTATATCGGGGGCATGCAACTTTGATGTCTAGTTTAGCACTTCTAAATATCTGAACAGCGATACTTGTAATAAGTCACATTAATAAGTAAACTCAACATAATATTGAAAGAGTTTAGAAAACATTATCAAAGTACTTTAAGAGGTAAATATATGTACTTTGGCATATATGTAGCATTTATGACAGTGAGGAAATTCCGTGAACAAAATTTCATTAAAAGGTTCATAATATAGAATCCCTATGACACTTGAAATAACTAATAGAGGATTAAACTTGGAAATCTGAATCGGTTGTATAATAACCTTACCTACTTAATTAGCTGGCAATTCTTTGCAATCTTACGGGTTTATATACGGCACGTAGAAAAATATTGTAAGCGCTTTGATCTTCTGCTCTTCTTCTCATGTTAGTCACACAAAGTTCTTAAAAGTTCTCGGAAACCTGGTCTTTCTAACTCAGTGTTGGTCGCCCTCTCGTGCGCCGTAGATCGAGTATATTGTCGAAAACTTTTCTAGCTGGAGCATTTTCGTCCATGCGTACAACATGTCCTAGCCAACGCAACCGATGCACTTAAATGCGTCTGACAACGTCAACGACAGTGTACAGCTCATGATGATGGGCCCATATATTTTACGGAGTATTTTTCTCTTGAATTCTGCCAGAACCGATCTTTGTGTCATAACCCATTAATACAGGTAGAACCACTATCTGGTATAGATGCATTTTTGTTCGTTGAGAGAGAGCGTTGTCATTAAATCGCATGTTTAGTCCGTAGTAGCATCTATGATCAAGCAGGATTCTTCACCGGATTTCGAGGCTGACATTATTTGTTGTATGTACCTTTCCCAAACGAGTAGATTCTTTGTTCATTGAAACTAATAACTTTATTTTGTTCTCGTTCACCATTAGAGCCATTTACGCTGATTACTTTTGTGTACCTGAGAAGGCTGCAGTCACATCCCGCAATTCGACCGATGATGTTTACGTCATTAGCGTACGCGAGTAGCATAAGGCTTTTGTTGAATATTGTGCCACTTGTGTTTACTGCAGCTTTCTTCATTGTCATCTCCATCACTATGTTGAAGAGATAACGTCTGGTAAAGAATGGCTCCGTAAGGTCCTTTCCAATCTTCACTGAAGACTTCGTGTCACGTCAGCGGCATTCAGCAAATGTGTATCATTTGTTAAATTACCAGGTCTAAAGCCCCACTAGGTTGAAAAACACTGGTTTTATCCTTTCATATATCACCCTCGACAGGACCTTGCATATATGTGATGGGTAAAAGGCTGATCCCGCGGTAGTTTGAGCATACACTTGGATCACCTTTGTTTTTAGCACAGAGCATAATACGCTTAGATTCCAGTCATCAGGCATGCACTCGTTAAGCCAAACCGTGCGAAGGAGCTGGGGCATGCTCGTTATCAGCTCCTCGACACAGGACATGAAGTGCTCTGCCGAAAGTCCGTCGGCACCGGCTGGTTTATTGTTTTGCCGCTGCGATATTGCTCTTCTTAACTCGGCTTGACTTGGTGTTGGGCAATTTTAGCCGTCGTCGACAATTGGCGTGTTGCCTTTACGTGCACTGACTTCTGGAACCAGCAGTTGCTGAAAGTGTTTTCTCCATATATGCAGCACAGTCTGCGTATCTGTAACCAGAATTCCACCCTTGACCTTAAAGGAGGGAAACCCATTACCGTATTCATTTTCTTTTTCTTTCTGGTAAAAATTTTTGGTCCTCACCTCTATCCCTGTATCGCTCTATATCTTCGTCTTGCCGTTCCTTCCTCTGACGATTTTTTTTCGCTTAGATAGCTGTCTTGCCTATTTTACTGTCTCCTTGTGCCGTTCCCTAACAGTATGGGTTACAATTGGCTGTAGCGTTGCGCTATAAACAGCATCCTGTTCCTCAGACGCTATGCGACATTCTTCATCGTATCAAGATTTGTTTGAGCGCCGTTTTTTTATATCCTAGCACTGTTGTTGCGGCGGTTGCCATGGAATGCACAATATGCTGCCACTGTGTATCGCGAATGTCAGAAGCAGAGCCGTTGTGTCGTAGTAGTTGGGCGAGCTGGTTGGAGTGGGCATTGGCCATCTCTGGGGTTTGCAGCAACGCGTCCAGCTTTCTTTGTGTTTGGTTACGTGCGTTTTTCGCTCAGTTCTATCTTGTGGGCACCTTGGCTGCAACCAGGTAATGATCCCAACCAATATTAGCTCCACGACACTTGATGCATGCCTTTCACTAATTACCAACTGATCAATTTGATTTTTGGTGTTTTGATCTGGGGATAGCCAAGTTGTCTTAAGGATATCTTTGTACTAGAATCTGATTCGACGCACTACCATAATCCTTTCCTCTGCGAAGCTAACCAGCTTAAACCCGTTACCTAACGTGTCGGTATGCTGGTTGAATTTACCGATCAGTGGACCAAGAACTTCTTACCTTCCTACTTCTGCATTATAGTCTGCTAGAACAATTTTAATGTCGTGGCCAGGACAGCGGACGTATGTTTCCTCTAGGCGCTCGTAAAATGAAGCTTTCATCTCATCGTCTTTATCATTCGTCGGGGCATGAGGACAAATCAGCGTGATGTAGAAATATTTCGCCTTGATGCGGACTGTGGCTATTCGATCATTAACAGGATTAAATCGCGAGACAAGATGTCTGAGTCTCTAGCCAACTACAAATCCACATCCAAATTCGTGCTTTTCCGCAAGACAGCTGTAATAGATGTCGCAATTTTTACGTGGCGAGCATCCTTATCCTGTCCATCTCATCTCCAGGATGGCGGAGATGTCAGCCATATATATTTTCAGGACATTCGCCAGTCGAATAGTGTCACCTTTTTTGTAAAGAGTCCGGATGTTTCAGGTACATATCCTTAAATCATGGTCCTTATTACGTCATGGTCCTTATAACGTCGTCAACATTAGGGGAGTTCCGCTTGTTACTTTTTCTTTTTCGTTTTTTTATAGCCAGTAAAGGATCTGAAGGCGGGTGGACATCGTCACTCACTATCTGCTGCTATTCATGATACAAAAAATCAAGAACAACGTTGCCCAAGTGAGTCATAAGTCTTGAATGGTCTACTTATTCTCATAACCTTTTGTAAAACAATGCACAGGGATAGTTTGATAGTAATATTTTGGATCCAATTCAACTTCATGCCTTTTCTGACACTTCATGTTATACTTATGTAAGATATTTCAATATATGAATAATGTACATACGGATGTACGTATCACCAATTGTTTATAGCCTTATAGACAAAAAACCACTAATCTTGGTAGTAAAATGTACACATCACAATACTTACAAACAAACTTCTCCAATACTCTATATTAAATTCTGTATTGACCCTTTCTAACTTTCGAGCCGAGCTATGTATGTATGTTTTCAAATTGTTCTCATAGATAAACGATGATAGCCATTGCTACTAGACACCATTGTTTATCTATGAGAAACGATTTTATTTTATAGCTACGTGTGGTTATTCTATGGTTTATGTTAGTTGTATCTGTATTGGTTTCTGGTCTATGGTCTGAGTCTGGTTGAGTATCCAAAACCAGTATACAGTATATACACAGTGCTATCATGAGTGCGACCTCGTGGTACAAATTGAAGTATACCCATCTAAAATGTATTAAATTGTCAAATTCGACAACAACACCTAAAGCATTGGCAATGTCAGCCGCAACAATAGAGAGCAATCTAGCAACATGATGAAGACAATGACATAGATTTGACAATTTTTCCAATAATGTGATGCCAGTCACACAGGAATGTCACTCATCACTTGCAGTCACCAACAAATATTCGCTTGTAATCGCCGGCTACATTTTATGACAACAAAAGTCGTTGTAGTAAACCAAAATAGGCTAGTTTTACACAATCCCTCATACAAATGGCAAGGTTATGGTGGTCAGTGACCGATTCTATTAATGGCGTATGGGAAGGACTAGGGCACGGATGAGGGGAGGGTTTAGTAAATTGAGGAGCAAAAGTGACAATCAAAGAGATAGAATGAGTTTGCAAAAATTATTAAACAACTACAAATATTAGGTTGACGGAATAAATGTGATTTAAAGGATTTACATTACACAGTACAACACATGATTTTGGGACTCAATTCTGAGAACTGCAAGTGAAAGTAGCCCCAAAAAGTAGAAGTTCTGCATCATTTGTTTTGTCAAGTTACAAGCCATAATAATTTAAAATCGATTTGAAGGAAATTTGTCACGTTTTAGGCTCTTTTGTTTGAAATAACATAAATACTATATGATGGCGTATGATTATCATAAGTAATATTTCACGTTAATGCGCCACGGAGTACAACAGTTTTATTGTAACTGCTACAAAAAAAAAAACTCAACTCAAACCAACAAACTGCACATTCCCATAAACAATTTACAATTTGAACCCTATAGTGTCCAAAAAATCACCCTGATCAAATCAAATTTAAATAAGAATTTTAGATTCAAAATATTTCTGGAGAAAGCTGTTAAGGCTGAAGCAGACCAATTTGTCTTCGGTATGTGAAAAATCAGACCGCACAAGGGACTTTCAAATGTTTTTTTTTTTTGAAGTCCACATCCTGTAATTTTTTTCTTCTAAGCACTACACATCCAATTCGTTTCCAGACAACGAGTTGCTAACAATACATTAAAAAGTTATTGACAGAATATCCTAGCAAACAATAAAATTGCCGCAAAGTACAATCTTAACATTTTTCTCAGTTTCACACCCCTGCGGCTTTGGTCTCCTCCGCTTTTGATCCGAAGACATGTGTAAACATCATTGGCAAAAAAGGTATCCAATCAACTTTACAACAGTAAGCAATTACAAGTTTGTCTTTTTTTCTTTTGTGCTGACGTTCTTTTATATCCGGTATATGCGTGTAAATCGCCTCATCTGAAAGCTGCATTGAACTTAGACACATAAAATCTATAATATTTTGCAGGTTTACATTGCTATTGTAAACAACGACAACAACAACATTCAGGTCGTACAAATCGGATAAACCACTGAAGTAAAACCCTTTGATTTCCACCAATAAGTTGTGGGTTGGTGGAGGAGAAATTCCCCACTTTATATTCAGTTTTTGAATGCGTATAACGATGGCCAAATCGATGTCGGTGTGCGTGCGTGGGAGAATATGTGCAAAATACATACATTCATACATTTTATATTGACATTGGTTTTCGTTAAACCTTGTCCTCTTTCTGTTCCACCACTGTACACACATTGGCTGTGGGTGATTACGAGTATATGTGACCGTGTGTGGGTGTTTGGATGACTGTTTGTGTGTATGTGAGAACGTATTGTACTTAAAAGGTAAAGATTAAATCAACATGTCAACACATGTTGGCTCAAACTACAATACCCCTGCTTTTGACATATTAATCCTTTAGTTGGTCCGTGTTTTTTTTATACGTTTACACTGTACTACACTCTACACATCGTGTTTTCCTCCTTCTATTATAGCGACAACGACAAGAGTACTTCAGTAGACATACCATCGTCAGCATCATCATCGCCCCATCAATAATGTGAATTCACAGTGGACGGATTGGCTGTGTTAATGTGGTTGTTAATTTCGATAGCTCTTAAACTAATGCTTTTATCGCGGGGACTGACAGAGGGACACCCCCAAAAAGGGGTTGTTTGTATGGGAGGTTGCAGTAGTTTTTGTGATATCTTGCTCATCTAAGAACTCAAACGTCTAGATTATGGGAGCTTGCATACCAAATTTCAGCTTTATAGTTCTTAAACTCGAAATCAAATGCTCTACAGCGCAGAATCGTGGGTAATGACACAAGCGGATCAATCTATTCTGGGAGTCTTCGAGAGAAAAATATTTGGACGCATCATCGTGAACGGCGAGTACCGTCGTCGAATGAATCATGAGCTGTACAACGACATCGACGTGGTCAAGCGCGTTCAAATAGACCGAATGCGCTGGCTTGGACACGTTGTACGAATGGACGAAAACGCTCCGGCTCGAAAAGTCTTCGGCAATAAACTCGACTGGCGGCGCAGGAGGGGGCGACCAAAACTCCGATGGATGGACCAGGTGACGGAAATGTTAAGTAAGCTTGTTATGACGAACCATATACGGAGCGCAAAAGACCGAAGCGCTTGGTATGGTTTTCTACGTGCGGCTAATGATAGATGAGTTTCTGTTGTTGCTGCCAGTAAATAAGAAGAAAAAGTTCTTAAACTCCAACTGTGATCGCAAGGGAACTCCCCAAAAAAATGGGCAATTTGTATGTAGAAGTAATTTTTGTCCGATCTTCCTCATCTTAGAACTCAACGTCCGCTTGGAGGAAAAATCTCGCGTACAAAATTTCAGCCCGATGCCTCATACCTACTACTACCTAAGTTCCCTTAACACCCCATGAATGAGGTATAGAATAGCTTATAGCGTTGTTGTGAATTAAAACGCTTTATATTTTAGATTCACAACAAACGGCACCTACTGTTTATCGACGAATGCGAACGTCATTGTTTGAGAAGCTTTTGCTAGACATGCCGATTGATTCGACAATAATACCGCTATGTTGCTGTCGACAACATCGAGGGGGCCGGTAATGAAAGAATAATGCAGCTGACTGGAGGCAAGATCCCGGGATCTCCCGCACGGTAGTCGCAGGGACGGACAGGCGGACAGACAGACGGACATCTTTAAATCGCCTTAGAATTCGACGCTAATCATTTATATACGTATAAACATATATTGTAGAGTAATAAGGACCATGACTTATGGATATACACCTGGAATGTTCGAACTCTCTACAGAGAAGGTGACTCTATCCAAATAGCGAATGCCCTCGACAAATGCAAGACTAACATCACCGCCATACAGGAAATGCAATGGACGAGACAGGGATGCACACGTCGAAAGAACTGTGACATCTTTGGTACCGTGCAGAAAGACACGAATTTGGATGTGGACTCAAAGTCAGCAAGAAACTTCGACATCTGGTCTCGGAGCTTAACCCTGTAAGTGACCGAATAGCCACTATACGCATTCGGGCGAAATATAAAATAATAAAAATGCATTCTATAAGCGCCTGGAGGTGATATATGACCGCTGCCCTGCACATGACATTAAAGTTGTTCTGGGAGATTTTAATGCTAAAATAGGAAGGGAAGATGCTCTTGGTCCATGGATCGGTAAATTCAGCCTGCATACCGACACGTACGACAACGGATTTAGGTTGATTAGTTTCGCAGCGGGAAGGAACATGGTAGTGAGTGAACCAGATTCCAGCACAAAGATATCCACAACTCAACTTGGCTACAACACCAAATACCAAGTGAAAAACGCAAACCCCAGAAATAGCCACTGCCTACTCCAACCAGCTCTCCCAACTACTAAGACACACCGCCTCTACTTTTGACGTTCCCGATACACAGTGGCAGCATATTGTGCATTCCATGGCAACCGCCGCAACAACTGTGCTAGTATATGAAAAACGGCGCTCAGACGAATCCTGAATGTCGCATATCGTCTGAGAAACAGAATGCTGCTTATGAGGCAACGCTACAGCCAATTGTAACCCGGGATGTTAGGGAATGGCACAACGAGGCAGTAAAACAGGCGAGACAGCTATTTAAGCTAAAAAACGTCAGATGAAGAAACGAGAGAACGAGGATATAGAGCGATACAGGGATAGAGGTGAGGCCCTATTATTTTACCAGAAAGTAAAAACAAAAGGCTACGGTAATGGCCTCCGCTACTGTAAGGACAAGAATGGAAATCTTGTTACAGATGCGCAGAGTATGCTGGAGAGAACACTTCCAGCTACTGCTGGTTCCAGTAGACAGCGCATGTGAAGCTATCACGCCAATTGTCGACGACGGCTTAGATTGCCCACCACCAAGTCAAGCTGAGGTAAGAAGAGCAATATCGCGGCTGAAGAAAAATAAAGCAGCCGGTGCCGACGGACTTCCGGCACAGCTCTTCAAGTCCATGGCACGATATTCAACAAAAGCCACATGATACTCGCGTACGCTGATAATGCAGACATCATTATGCGAAAACTACGGGATGTGACTGCAGCCTTCTCAGGTATGCAGAAGGAATCAGGGAAAATGGGTCTATTGGTGAACGAGGACAAAACGAAGTTATTAGCTTTAACGAACAAAGAATGTAATCGTTTGGGAAACTGCGTGAACGTTGGCAACTATAATTTCGAGGTGGTAGATAATTTTATCTACATAGACTCCGCCATCAACAAAAGAAATAATGTCAGCCTCGAAATCCGGAGTAGAATCCTGCTTGCTAATAAATCCTTTTATGGACTAAGCTAGCGATTAAATGACAGAGTCCTCCCTCGAAGAACAAAAATCCAGCTATACCACATATTTCTTCTACCTGTCTTGATATATCGTTCAGAATCCTGGATTATGACACAAGCGGATGAATTGGTTCTGGCAGTATTCGAGAGAAAATAAAACGTAAAATCATCGTTAACGGAGAGTAACGGCGTCGTATGAATCATGGGTATGTTATGTTATACGCATGCACTAAAATGTTCCATCTCGAAAAGTCTTCGACAATTAACTCGATGGATGGCGCAGAAGAGGGCTACCAAAACGCCGTTGTAAGGACCAGGTTACTGAGAACCTTACAGAACTTGGTGTGACTAACTGGAAAAGAAGCGCAGAAGATCGAAGCGCTTATAAATTGTTTTTTTACGTGCGGTATATAATCTAATAGGATTGCAAAGAAGAGCCAGGTAAGTAAGTAGGTTCTAGCGGTCCCGACAATGCTTCGCTATTGCATACTTGACGAATACTTATAATATGTTTGGTTAGCTTACTTAAGGCTAAGTTTAATCGTCGATCTTGTAAGCTCTGTAAACAATTCGTTACCCCAAATTAATTCTTAACATGATCAAACTTTCAACGTCTCACTAACCGAAATTAAAAAATCCGTCTGCAAATTCATATCTATAGCGCCAAGAACTTAAAAAAAAAAACTTAATTTCCCTTTTCACCCCATGAATGAGGTATGGGATTGCTTCTCGCGTTGTTGTGAATTAACACGCTTTCTATTTTTTATATTCACATCTAACGGCACCTACTTGTTTATCGACGAATGCGAACGTCACTGTTTGAGAAGCTCTTACTAGACACGACGATTGAATCGACGCTTAATACTGCGAAGTTGCTGTCAACAACATTCGAGGGGAGCCGACAATGAAAGAATTTGTTTTTTTTTTTTTTTTTTTTTTAAGATGACTGGAGCCAGGTTTGAACCTGCGATCTCCCGCATGGTAGTCGCGTGTTCTAACCACTATGCCACGGCCGGTCCCAAGCGCCAAGAACTACATGTGTATAAATATTACCTTAAAATATAAATAGCCCCAAAACATTGTTCCCTTGTATTTGTTTGATTCAAAACAATATTCCAAGTGCACTAAGAATGCACATCGTCGCTTTGACGACTTAATCAATCGTTAACTAAATTATCACATTGTAACTTCATCGTGTCACTCGTTGGCCGATCGTGCAAGCAGACTACACTTCGCTACTGCGCACATGTGCGCGATTTTGTGCATTGCTGCTCTAGGGCTAAATTACAGTTTTGACATGCCTCCTTCGCCCACTGATTTAGAACAACAATTACGTCAGCAAATATGAACCTGAATTGCCGTGAACTATCTGGGCTTCAAATTTTATCTCTCGAGGGCTAAACCACAGTTTTGGCACACCCACTCCGCCCACTGATCCAAAATAACAATATTGTCTTCAACAACAAATTATAACTGGTTGCAATTACCAATACCTTAATGTAATTTAAATAACTATAAATAACGCCCTTATAACAACTAATACTAATTATATATTTTCCGCCCACTGTGTTTCGCCATCATTATGGACGTACATGAACACACAAACAGCAACTCTTTGGCCCTTTCCCACAATGTGTGTTCTCTGTGTCATCTACTGCTATTGTGATTTGTGTGTAGTGGTTGTTGTTGTTGTTGTGCGATATTGCTAAAGTTGATATTGGCGTTCATTGATGCGTTACTTCGCCAAACGCTCTTATTCTATGCACTATGATCCAAGACCACTCACCCATAGCTTGTTGGCTCTGACGACCACTTTTCTATAGACATATTGTGTGTATTAGAGTGTGCGTAGTGGCTTTTCAATCACAATAGTTTTATTGAATGTTCATGTCACTTGTGTTATTAAAACATAATGCTTAGCACTAGTAACAGCATACAAGGTAAGGATATTCTAAGAAATTTAGGAGAGGTATTGCTGCTGGTGTAAAGCCAACAAACGATAATACAAATCAGGAAAAGTGCATGCTACAGGTTTTTGGCAAAATTCGCTTGAAGGGACAGTTGAGAAAATCGTTAATGAGAGTTGTTATTACAAGAATTGTAACGATAGAATTAATTTGTTAACAAATCATCAACACCAGTGTCAAATAAGCTAAAGAATTGACTTACTATGACAACTATCGTATCGTATGAGTAAAAAGGCAATGCAGACACGTGTAAAAATTACTAAGGCTATCGTATTTTTATTTACAGCTGAGAAATAGATTTACATGTATTGGGTTTGCTTTCTATAATATTTTTTCTCACAGGAAATACTAACATTAAAATTAATGTTTAGTTTAATTAACAGATTTCAGTTTAACATGTACAAATTGTTTCGGACAAACAAATATAATTCTTAATTTACATCACATCATATCGAGTGGCCAACAGTCGTCTGTGGTTTTTTAATCTCCTTATCAGTAAGTCACATAAATACAGAAACAGAAAATCTCTCACAAAGTAATGTTTAAAAGGAACTTCTGGTATATTGACAACAATATCTCAATTATATTCAAAACAGATGTGTACGGTTAACAAACGCAAATGATTTTGTCAAACAAAATTAAATTTAATGTGATGACTTTTTGGATAAATTAAATCTGAAAAACAGATTCGTTGTTTTCTTTCAAAACATAAAAACACAAACCATTCAATTCGTTTAATGAATCAATTTAATTTGAAAACAACTAACAATAACAGTAAAAATTAATCAGCATAACAATCTATTTGGTTGATTGTGTCATAACAAATTAATGAATAATAAACAAATGATTTTACAAAAACACAAGTATGTATATATTTAAAAAAAAAAGAAAATGAAAACATAAATATTACGATATACATAGCCACAAGTTATGACGTGAAGTTTTATTTTGTAAATTAAATTTTTGTTCCCCCAATTATTTAATCTTTTTCATAGTTGCTAAATGTCATAAATGTTTTGCTTGAACGCAAGCTAATATTATTCTAATGTATACATTAAAAATCGATTTCCTTTTTCCCCAGACACATTTCACATTGTAATTAGTTTAATTATCGGCCATCAGCCAGGCATCCTAAATCTAAACAGCAACAACAAAAAATATTAAAATAATAATAACAATAAACGCGGCCAAAGACCACTGAAAACTAATTTAATAAAAATAACAACAATTTGTGATAATACTATGTGCAAATTAATTTTTCATAAGGTCATAATGAAATTATATTTGACGTAGCCATAAAGGCAGCAAAAAGTTAATTTTGTTCTATACGCACGTTTTGTGGAAATCTAATAGGTGGGCTGCAGAGTCAATGCTATGCAGATGGAAATGTTTCAAATAAAAAGGGTAATATGATGACTACTACCTGCGTGTAAAAGAGTGTAAAGTTTATGTTGGCAGAGTTATATAAATGACACAAGTAAATATAGTTGAAGCAAATTGTTGTAGGCAGATAACAAATAATATATGACATAGACATTAAATAAATGATCCTATATTACACATAAGGGCGTCGGGAGTGTGATGCAAGGCAAAGCTTCAGATCGGTTACACTTGGCAGACCCAGGGTGATCCTTGTCAATTATACTTCAAGTGTACTCACAGAGCTCCGTATTCGTGGCGCTACTGCGGATGGAGTACCTCCATGTGGTGACGCCTGTAAACGTGCCTTTGACACCCGTCAGAGCACGGCTAACTGTGAGGGACGAAACCTAAAATCCAGGCACGTCGGCTCAGAGTAAGCAGTTCCCTGGTCGGCGTCTGACCCAAAATGGGCGGTTGTAATGAAATTTGAACTATTACAATGAAAAGGCCAGATAAATTGACGAGGCATCAGATAGATCGCGTGGTTATCGATGGAAGGCACGTATCGAGTGTTATGAACGTACGACTGATCACGGGGTGCGAACATTGACTCCGATCACTACCTGGCCGCAGTTAAGGAAGGATGTAAATGCTCTAGCGAGAAAGGCGAACCTGAAGAACGACGAAGTGCAGGGAGACCCAAACCTCGTAGAGAGGACTAAGTTGTAGGCAAAGTGCCACCATCTGGTAGAACTAACTGGAGAACGCAAGCAGAAGACCGAAACTTGTGGAATTTTTTAATACTTCAGACATTTAATTTATGAACCATGTTCATGGGCCACATAAGTAAGTAAGTAGTATTACACATAAACAATTTTTTGTTTGTGGCTGAGAAACACCTCTTACTCAGATTTGCAATTAAAAGTTGTTTGTATCTGGCAGAGGTGAAACTATGGTGTCCGTCCAGAGGCGGAGACGACCGGCTGGCACTAAACATCCATTTGTTGATAGGAAATATGAGAAGGCGCATTGTTGATGAACCAATGCGTTTTAAGAAGTAGATAACAGATCCCAGGAGGGACTCGTCAAACTAGATCAAAAGTATGGAATTCTGAACTTATTCCAGTTTTGAACCAGTTTAACGTTACTAGTAAATGATAACGAAGACGATTTTTTCTATAATTTTAGACTAACTGTCTGACTAGAATTTCTGAACTGGTACTATTCTAGTACAAAAGGGACAAATCCCCCCAAGCTTAGGACAACTACATATTAAATGAGACAGTTGTTTGCATGGCAGGTGAACTAGACATGGAGTACTAGCCTTAACTAGTTCCGAACTAGTATTTTTCCCTACTGAGAAGTTACTAAAGCTCAACACAAAGGCTCTGTTAGTGGCTTTGGCAGCCCCAAGAAATTGGGATCGGGCGCGGAAGCTTAATAATCCACTCTCCTTAAATAAAATTAAAACTATAATGAAAAGACACAGAAAAGGAAAAACAAGAAACGTCCCAAATATTGCTGCCCCCACAAACCTTATAAGGATCATGATTAATTGATATGCACCTGGAGCTCTCTACAGAGATGGTGCCTCTATACAATTGGCGGATGTCCTCGACAAATACAACGCTAATATCACAGTCATACGGGACTGGGCTGTACACGACCATATAACTGTGACGTCATTTACAACGAACATGCAGAACCACATGAATTTGGATGCGGTTTCATAGTCGACAAGAGACTTCGACATCTGGTCTCGCGGTTTAACCCTGTAAGTGACCGAATAGGCACACTTACGTCAAAGCTGCATTCTATGAGGGCCTGCAGGAAATATATAACCGCTGCCCTGCATAAAATTGTTCTGGGAGATTTTAATGCTAAAATAGGATAGGAAGATGCTCTTGGTTCAGCAGTCGGGAAATTCAGTATACACAACAACAACTCCGATAACGGATACAGACCAGTTAGTTTCGCGTGGGCAAGAAACATGGTTGTGAGTGGAACCAGATTCCCGCATAAAGTTATCCAAAAGGCAACCTAGATACCTCCCGATCAAAATACAAGAAATCAGATTGATCACGTGGTAATTGATGGAAGGCCTGTCTCAAGCGTTACGGACGTGCGTGTGATGCGCGTTGCAAGTATTGACTTGGATCACCACCTAGTTGCAGCCACTATTACGCACACTATTAAGTAGTGCTAAAAACGAGTGTTTCAAATGCAAAGGAAGCTAGACATTACAAAGCTGCATACCACCGAGATAGTCAATGCCTACTCCAACCAACTCTTTCAAATAATTCAAACAAACTTTTCTAGTTCTGATGTTCCCGACACAAAGTGGCTGCATATTGCGAATTCTATGACCACTGCCGCAACGATCGAACTGGGTTATGAAAAACCACGCTCAGACAAGCTCTGGTACGATGATGAATGTCGCGAAATGTCTAAGGAAACGGATACTGCGGTGACGGAGCGTTATAAAGAGACAAGGAAGAAGATGAAACATCGTTCAGGCGGAAAAAGCGTCTGTGTGAGAAAAGAGAGAGCCAGGATATCACAAACTACAGGGATAGAGATGAGGCCCGAAAATTCTACCAAAGGGTTAAAAGCAAAGGTTTTGGAACAGGGATTCCCACCTGTAAGGACAGAGATGGAAATCTGGTCACGGAATTCAGAGTGTGCTGCAAATATGGAACGAACACGTTCGTACTCTGGTCGTTATCAATGGCAGCATAAGTGACGAAATCACGCCAATCATCAATGCCATAACGAGATCAGCACGGCGATAATGCATGCATTCTATGTCCTGTGCTTAAGAAGATCGAAGTGTGTGCACCAACTATCGAATGATCAGCCAGGCGAGTGTATTATGTGAAAGAATAAAGCCCATCCTATCGAGCCTGATTGGACCTTATCAGTGTGGCTTTAGACCTGGTAAATCGACGATCAACCAGATATTCACACTACGACAAATCCTGAATCCTGATCGATGACAAAGCTGCATTCGACAGACAGACAGGCTGAGTTTGGTATCCTAGCAAAGCTGAAACTACTCTGCGGCATAACACTGACTGACACGAAGTCTTCAGTGAAAATAGACAAAAAAAAATCTGACAGATTCATTTTTCATCAAGCGATGGTCTGTCATGCGATCTCTTTAACATCATCATTAAGGAGATGATCATGCGGAAGGCTTCAGTAAATACGACTGGTACCATCTTAAATAAAAGTCTCATGCAGCTCGGGAATGCCGATGATATAGGTATTATTGGCCGTGGATTGCGGGATGTTACCGTGGCAGATACTACTTTTTTGACTAGAAAACACGCTAGAAGTGGTAGATGTGACCATTTTGCTTAATGTTTTTCGGTCATTTACAGCAGAAAATAGGTCACACATCACAAACTCATTCACGCTTCCGAATTTGCCCTTATCTCAAGTTTCGAATTTAGGCGCTCATGACTTTCTTTCTTAGGAGGGCAGTATGAAAGTGAGAGCTTTGTGTTTATTCAGAGATCGAGATGGGTCTGGTAGGCGTAGCAACATCAAAATAAAAAAAATGTTTCATATTCAAATATTAGGAGAAGTACAACAGCAAGTGTCGTAAAATTAGTTCCTTAGTTACTAATATGAGTAATTTGCCCAATAATGGAATTTATCAGAATAGTAGGCGAGGCACCTTTCAAGTAATGGACCCATCGTTACGAAATTGTTTTAGTACGAAACATTTTTATACCCTTCACCACGAGCACGAACGTAGTGAAGGGTATACTAATTTTATTCTTTCATTTGTAACGCCCATAAGGAGGCTTGGTAGGTACGTCAATACATATATATAATATATCTATATATATAAAATTCTACTGTACGTGTGTTGTGACTGAACTCCTCCTAAACGGCTAGACCGATTTGCATATTTTTTTTGTATGCGTTTGGCTGGCGCTCCGGGTGGTTTAGATTTACAACTCGGTCCAATTGAACAAAGGGGAGTGGCACCGCCCATACAACTTGAAAATCAAAAGGGCTGTATATCATGAACTATCAGAGGTATGAAGATGAGATTTGGTATATATGTTGTTGGAGCAGTATTAATTACAGCCAAAGGGGAAGTGGGCGGTTTCACGCCCCTTTTCAAGAATCGCTCTAACGGCTTGTCTAATAGATCGATTGATACGAAAATTCTACCAAGTGGTACTGTTGACCTGTTGAAAGTCCCTGGCTATTTTAGGTTGTGATTGGATAAAGGGGCGTGGCACCGCCCATACAACTTGAAAATCAAAAGGGCTATAACTCATGAACTATCAGATGTATGGAGATGAGATTTGGTATATATATTGTTGGAGCAGTATAATTTACTGCCAGGTAGGAAGAAGGCTCTGCCTCACCCCTTTTTCAAAAATCGCTCTAACGGCTTTCCTAATAGACCGATTGATACCAAGTCGTACTGTTGACCTGTTGTTAGTCTCTGGCTGTACCTAGTTGTGACTGGATAAAGGAGCGTGGCACCGCCCATACAACTTGAAAGTAAAAAAGGCTGTTTCTCATGAACTATCAGAGGTATGAAGATGTAATTTGTTACATATGTTATTGTTGCAGTATGAAGGGTGGAAGTGAGCTGTGCTACACCCTTTTAAATAAATAGTTATAACTGTCAAAATTCCACAGTATATAAGGTGGGCCAATTTCTTGCGGTATGAATTACAGTAAGGGTGGAAGTAGGCTGTGCTCCACCCCTATTAAAATAAGTAGTTATAACTGTCAAAATTCCACAGTATATTGCAGTTCGCCCAGAGATATGAATAGCAATGTGGGCCAAAATCGTAACCAAAATCGGAATCTACGATGAATTGTTAGAAAATTTCACCAATAAAATGTGTGTAATTTTAACTTTTGAAGCAATCGCAGATGCAACATTTATTTATTTATAATTTACTAGCTGGCCCGGCAGACTTCGTCCTGCCTCCAAATTTTTGTAAAACATGTTGAGTATAGTTGAAATCTAAAAACGATTGGTTTATTTTTTTGAACTGTAAAATATTTCAATATAAAGGGCGAGGTTTTTCCGGACAAATTCTGTTAGTCATATATCTTAAAGGTTATTATATATTATTATAAGAATTGCTAAAACGGATCAGCAGTATCGTTCATGATGTGATGAAAACTTACTAATTGATGGGCATATATTTTAAAACCACATTTTTAAGCCGATTGACTGACATATAACTTTCTGCGTTGGTGTACTGGGTGATTGTACCTTTTTATCCTAAGGAGTACGAATTTCCAAAATGCATTCATTAGGTTCAGCAACCCCATTAACCGCATGGTCTAGATGATATCAACAGTTATTCCTATTTTCGTTATTGTCCCCATTTTGTGAAGCTCTCTAATTCAGTAGGAAGTGCGCCATTATAAAAGTTAGTCGTTCTTCCTTAAGCCCTTTTGCGGTCTGGGTGACCATCTACAGCCAATCCTTAACCTTCACTGAAATTTTGGGACAAATGGGGTCAACCGTTTTCACAATTAGTGGTGACATCAAAATGTACATTTTTTTTATATATAGACTTCTGAATAACTATGATGTTAAAAAAAAATTGACTAAATGACATTCCAAAAATTAAGTGTATCATAAGCTAAACACCGGCATCTGGTTCCAAACATACATTCAAAATCTTCTCATTCCAAAAAAATCATATATTTTAAGTTTAAGTAAAATCGGACAATCGATATAAATTTTCGAAATAATTCAACCCCAGCTAAATCAACTGCTGGTCCATATATACAAAAAAATTCTCACAATAAAACAAATATACATTCTGAATTTCAGTCAAATTGTTTAATTCGTTAAAATTTTCATTATAATTCCACCATAGCGACACCTACAGGGTCAATTTATACAAAAAAATTTTCTCAAGGTTCCACAAACATAAATACTAAATTTCAGTTAAATTGGTACATGCATTCAAAATTTCGATATAAATCCATCCTAGCGCCATCTGCCGGGTCCATTTGTATATAAAATTTTTTCTGATGATCAAACAAACATGGATTCTGAATTTCAGTTAAATTGGCCCATTCGTTTAAATTTTAATTGTAAACCGACCCCAGCGCCATCTACCGGGTCCATTTGTACGTATAATGTGTTCTCATGACCAAACGAATATCCATTCTAAATTTCAGTTGAATTGGTACATGCATTTAAATTTTCGATATAAATCCACCCTAGCGCCACCTGGATTTGATTTTTTTCAACACAAACAATCTACGGAAAATTTCGAATCGAATAAAAAAAAATCAGCCAAATCGCTCCAGCCGTTCTCAAGTGATGGTATGACATACGTGGACCGTTTCATTTTTATATATATAGATAAAGTAATAATTTTCCTAAGGGTGCCAAATATTTTAATATAGAATGAAATTAAATTATTGTTCTTTAATATCAAATTAGCTGACCTGACAGACTTTGTCTTGTCGCCAAAGTTATCCATAACTAGTAAGGTTATTATCTTCGGATATGTCGAAGCTCAGATACCCTTCACTACAACTGATACAACTGGTTATTTGCACTACAAGAAAAGAAAAGGGATAGAGTATGATAGGTGGACGTTACCTTTAGCCTCTCACATTTTTTCTTTGTCAATAACTATTTACTGATACGACAAATACTGAGATTGAAATGTTTGTATAAGCTGAGAAAATCGATGGGAAGTGTGAGTATTATTCGACCGATCGGGTTCATCTCCGAACTTAACCTCTGCTTAGAGGATAGTTGCTTGTATACTAAATTTATACATATAAACGATGGGAGTAGTTGTGTCAGATATTGTTCTTCTCGGAACTTAACCTCTGCTTAGAGGATAGAAGCTTGCAAATTTTAGCTAGATAATTCTTAAACTACTGCTAAAATCACCTGGAAAGACAGCGGAGACACCCAAAAAAGGGGAGTTTGTATTAGACAAGGGAGTAGTTTTTGTGCGATCTTGCTCATCATGCTCTTCAGCACGATAGCTACTTAACTACAGCTGTAATCGCGGGGACCGACTGCAAAAAGAGAGAGCTCATCTTAAAACCTCTGCTTTGAGGATATAAGCTTGCATTAAAATTTTCAGCTTGGTAGCTCTTAAACGTCGACTGTAATATCAGGGATAGATCCGTAAAAACGGGATAGGTTTTGTGTAGTTTTTTTACTGTCTTACGCGCCATAAGACAAAGTTTCAGCTCTATATCTCTTAAACTACGACTGAAACGGCAGGGAAAGACGAAGTACTTTTTGATCGATAGGGCCGATGTTAAAGCTTAGCCTTTGCATTTAGGGTGCAAGCTTGTATTCCAAATCTTAGTTCAAAATCTCTTAAATAACGGCTCTAAGTTCTGCTGTGGGGACAGCAGACTGACGGGAAGCAGACAGACGGACTTTTTTAAATCGATTCAGAATTAGACGCTGATTATTTATATATATACTAGTGGGCCCTGCAATGCTTCGCTATTGCATATTACCTTGTAATATATTTCACATTTAGGTCTACAAAGTACTTTAAAACGGTACTTAAGCTCGAGAATAATATGTTGAGTTTATTAACTTATGTAACTAATTTCAAATAACTCCTTAGCATGGAAGTTAACTAATTAAGGTTTATTGTTTAAAATTCTAAATATGATAGGCTCTATGACGATAGTAAAAAGTTCATTATTAAAGTCATATCTATAGTTTCGACATGTAGATTAAGTTTTGTCTGTATGTAGGGAGAAAAAACACTTCTTTCATAAATCGAAAACAGAAATTTCTCTAAAGATCAAAAATCAATTGTTATATTTATCTGTAGTAGCGGGAACCGTCTGTATACTAACTATGTCTTTGGGTGTAAAAATCACTTTTGTTATGCCTTCTCCTCCTGTTGACCGCAAATGAAAATTTCGTTTGAAGCTTCATGCCTTTAGCCATAAAAACCTCCTTTGCCATGTCTTCTTCTCATACGGACCAAGAACATACCCGAATACTCTCTATATATTGAACTCATATTACCATTTTTTGAGATAATTCGGTCACCAACGTTTGGCTTAACAAAGTGATGATCTCACGCGCTGCGTGGCATATTACGCCGTCGTGTTGAAAACATTTCTCCTTCAAATAATGTGCAATGACATGATAAATAAAAAAAATCAATTGATCGTCCACTTGCTCTAGTTCTTCTACCAGTTGGATTTTATATGAATGTAGACCAAGATCTTTCCTCAGCATTTGCAGACACCGCGTTGCTGAGAACGGCGTTGGTTCGATAAATTCAAGTCCCCTGTCACACTTACGTCTACAGCGTCGATGGCTTCTATTAGCTGCTCAGATGGATGATTATATGCGCCTTAAACTTCACAAAGTTTGGCGAACAGAACGCGCATTTTATCTATAGGATTTATTACCGATTCGCTCTCCTGAAAAGTAATTAAAAAAACATATCTGTAAAGTAAATTAAAAACAAATCACTGTTTTAATCTGCGCAGCTACCATGTGTCCTAAATTGCCTGGTTAACGGACCATTATTTGATACATTTAAAAAAGTTAATATTGCAGTGCGTGGGCAGAGCCTCTGCACTTTTTACTCATTAAGTTCCAAATAGCCTGTTCATTAGGGCGGATCAATTTTTCCGCGTCGAAAAAAACTTGGTAATCGTATACCAATATCGGAATCAAGGATGAATTCTTAGAAAATTTCACTTCATTTTATTTTTAGTTTTCGGTTTGTGCTCATTTAAAAACAAAAAAATCTCTATCTGAAATCTTCCTGCTTCCCAGCGCGAGCTGGTTGTTAATTCAATTTTTTTTTTATTATTTTTTATTACCTTTATTTAAGTAATTAAAAGTAATTGAAATATAAATAAATATTTTACAGTTAAGAAAAAGTTATTTTTTTATGGAAATATTATAAATGTTCTCTATTTGCTTTAATTATTTTGTATATCAAAGATTTAATCGTAATTTTGTATCTTCTTATACCATTTTGCCAGTGTTGCTTTGAGCTTATACATAGTATTTCCATTCATTTATTTGCAAAACATTTTCTTAGAAATTGCATAGATATTATATCATACTAAGCGACAAGAATTTCTAGTTAACAACTGCCATCATGTACATGCAATTTCTTACAGAGAGTACGTAATAGTTTTTATTGAAATGCTTTATATTACATTCCTGATAAGACTCTTTCTATGAGGGGCATTCTGCTGTTAATAGTCTTTAAGTACTGTGCAAAATAATTTAATTGTATACTAAAGACATTGCACACAAAAAAGAAAGCTAAGAAAAAAAATCATATTCGAGTGCTTTATTTTTATTAATTTTAATGAATTGTTAGTTTATTTGAGAGAAGTGGCTTATTAGGCCACCGTCACTAATCGAGCAATTAATTGAGATTTAACAACTTATGTTACCTATTCTCTAAGACAAATCGTTGATGGTATGACATTAAGGCATGATCGGCAGAGAGTTTTTCAAAGTCAACTAGCAGCTCACATACAGTGGTTCATTTTTTATAGAATGAGGCATATGTACAAGTTATGACACTGTGAAGTATACTTACAACTCACTATCTATAAATTCCTTTAATGCAAAGCTACATCATACAATAAAATAGTTTATTTACACGTATCTATGTGTAACATATGACACATATCTTTTAGATTCCGAGAAAATATTTTCATGTAGTAATTGAAGCTGGTAGCACGAACGTTGTTGATATGCTAGAAAATGTTGGTTAGTTTTTAAGCGTAAATTATTATGAAATTGCAAAGTGGAAGCTTATAGTGCTATGTGCATCAAACAAGAAAAAAAACATAACTGTAAGAAAACCAACAAGACGGAAAGAAAATATATAAATATTATATGTGTTATGTGTATTTTGCATATTTCTGAGCAATTATTTAAATGCAGTTTCAATTTATTCTACATATTTAACAATATATTTTAGGCAAATCCGAAGAAGTGTAAATTGTTTAAAGATTATTTTTTCGAACTGGACCGTTATCACTCACTTGTGAAACATATGATCTACAGTAACTTACGCCTTTCTATAGCTCCGGCTCATATTAATGTTACTAAGACTAAACATTTGTTATCGGTCACGATGTAGCTACAATATTCAGAAACTCCACAAAAGCAGGGAGTGTAACACCATTACAAATACAACCCTTTCACACAAACCAGCAGGACCTTAGTTTATTAGCTTTGTACCACCCTATTAAAAACAATTGACACCGCATATCCTTCACTCCCAAATTTCGCGTCTCATTATTACAATACAAAAACTCCTAAGAATACCAGAGTGCCTAACAAAATATTATCACATCAAATTCAACAAAATTAGCCGCATTGAGCATCAGCCGGTGTATTATAAACCAATACTAATATTTATTTACATTTGTTTTCACATCTAATTCAACTCACGTATTGTAAATAAATCTCTAAAGCACGAAAACTGTGAAATAAATTCAATTATTTATTAAAGTTCTTGCCGTTCGGGCGAATTATTATTATTTATGCAAATTGAACACTTGATGCATATTTAATGTTAATGATGATTTTTACGCTCGCTCACGTACAATTTACTTTAATTTAGTAGTATTTTCATTTTTGTTAATTATGCTATTTGTGGCTATTTAACGAAAAATGCCAACAATCAACCACCAACGCCGCCGACAACAATAGCAACAACAAATACAACACACGACACACACAGTAGCAAATATTTATATCTATTTACATTTCAGAATTGAGAAAAAAACAATTTCTGATGAGCTGCATAAAAAAAACTGGCGTAGATTTAAGCAAATATTTTATCAGCCAGTGTTCATTAATGCATTGTATTATATCCATTATATACCTAAATCTATAAATATGATATGTGTGTGCGTGTGTCTATGTTTACTCGTTGCAGTATAAACGCAATTATATATTGGTACACAGGTAATACATATATCGGTGCACAATGAAACGTTTACCTTGTATTTTCTTCATAGGTGAGCGAATCGAAAATAATTAAGTATGTGAATTGTCAGTGAAAGTAAGTTAAATTGGCAATTATTACCGCCACAAGCTATATGTCAATGCAATTGGATTTAACAATCACTTATTCAATAAAAAGTTTTACAATGTGTTTTTGCCAATCCGTGGAGCAATTTAACTATATGTTATTTTCAGGGTTTATTTATTTACAAATCAATAGATGGTAATAAATTTCAAAAAAAATTTTTTATACTAAATTGCCATATTTCATTTCGCTCCGGTCCAATGAAAGAGTTTATAGGTGACAATATTTCAATTTTCTTAAACTCAAAATAATGTAAGTAAAAATCCAGGAAGCATCCCGACTTACATATTCCCCTCCCTTGAATTTTGACTCGATTTCTAAAGTGGGCGGAGTGGTACATTTGGACGGGAGGTACCAGAAGGGGCGCGGCTAGACTTCCAGTATATTTCTCCACAGCTTTGTCCTGTTATAGCTTAACAAAATACAGAATTTGGGCACGATCGTTTCGAGTGTATTGATATTTTAACTCCATCTCTAAAGTGGCGGAGTGGTACATTTGTATGCGAGGTACCAGAAGGGGCGTGTCTAGGACCTCCAGATTTTTTTCTCCAAAACTTTATCCTGCTTGAACTTTGCTAAATACAGAATTTGGGCACGATCATTTTAGGTCTATTAATAATATTAATCGATTTCTAAAGTGGGCGGTACCAAATGGATATGGGAGGTACCAGATGGGGCTTGGCTACACTTCCAGTTTTTTTCAGAAACGGTATCCTGTTAAAGCTTTATTAAATAAAGAATTTGGGTACAATCGCGTTGGATTTATTGATATTATTACTCAATCTCCTCTAAAGTGGTCGGAAAGGTACATTTGTATGGGAGGTTCAAGAAGGGGCGTGGCGAGACAATTTTTTTTTCCAAAACTTTATGCTGTTATACCTTTACTAAGTACAGAATTTGCGTACGATCTTGTTCGGTGTATTGATATTATTAGTCGGTTTATAAAGTGGACCGAATGTTGTGTTCGTATGGAAGGTACCAGGTACCGCATCAGCCGGACAGTCAGACAGACAGACAGACGGCTCAAACGACTTAAAAAGTCATGGTTCAAAGAAACCTAGGGCTAAAGTGACTCCTTCTTTGTGGTACACTTTTGGGTCGTATCAAATGATATATACCCTCATCTCTTAGGTGAAAGGTATAAAAACTCTATAAGCAATAGTATAAAAGATCTTGAACCGATCGATGAAAACAAATTCATTATGTACACATATACATCAACAATACAGAACTAGAGCATTTTAGTTAATTACATAGCCTTTTTATACCATCACCGTTAGGAATGAGGGTAAATATCATTTGATACGAAAAAAAGTGTAACGCATTTAAGGAGACGAGTTAGACCCCAAGTATCTTAAGACCAAATTCGTTTCAGGACTTTTTAAGGCAATTGAGCTATGTCCGTCTGTCTGGCTGGCTGGCTGGATGGCTGGTCAGCAGGATAACTTGAGTAAACCTTAACGGATCGGTATGAAAATTTACCAGTATAAATATTCTTCAAAACGAACTCATGGGATTGAAAATAGGGCAGAATAGCCCCACTACCTTCTGGTACCTCCCTTTCTTTCTTAACCTTCAAACGGACAATCGTAGGATATTTAAATTTGGTCAGCTTATTTATCTTAGCAAAGTAGACAAACACTAAGAAAACCGAAACCTTTGCCATACCCCTTCTGGTACCTCCCATACAAATGACCTAATTGACCCTTATAGTTTTACATACATATCTTTTTTGTAAGTAAACTGAATTCACTCAAATTTTGCATATGATGTTTGCATATAAAAACTGGACTCAGCAATGAATATGAACTATATCGATTCACGCCTTCTGGTACCTCCCCTACAAAATGACCTATTTTTGTAAATTTAATATTTCTCCCATAACTTCCAAACGGACACTTGGAGGATAATGAAAATTGGTCGGTTAATTTATCTTGTGATAGAAAGCAAAACCTCAGAAAACCTTACTATTTGACTCACCCCTTCTGGTACCTCCCATACAAATGCCCGAAAATTTGAATCAGGAATGAATATGGATTATATCGGATCACCCCTTCTGGTACCTCCCATACAAAATTACCTAATTTTGAAAAAAATATATTTATCCCATAATTTCCAAACGGACACTTGGGGGTAATGAGAATCGGTCAATTAATTTATCTTGTGATAAGAAGCAAAACCTTACAAAACATAACTATTTGACGCACCCCTTCTGGTACCTACCATACAAAATACCGAACATACCCCCATAGTTTTAAATACATATATTTTTGTAAGTATACTGAATACAATCGAACTTTGAGTAAGTTGTACAGTTATTATCATATTTGAATCAGGAATGAATGTGAATTATACCGGATCACCCTCTGGTACCTCCCATACAAAATGACCTTGTTTGGAAAATTAATATTTCTCCCATAACTTCTAAACCGGTACTTGGAGGATAATCAAATTTGGTAATTAATTATATTGTAATAGGAATTATTATTGGGTGATGGTATTTATCAGTCAGTTTTCCTGACTGAAATTTCTGTACTGGTTTTCATATCAATTATTTAATATTTGTAAAAACATCTTTAAAGTCATTTTAATGGTTATATTGTAGAAATTGGTACTTACCGAATATTTTTCATCATGTGTCCATAATTCCACTTTGAGTATAATTTTTGTCATATCGAAAAGTTGACAATCCTGAATGTTCTTAAGATGGTGGGACTAAAAAGAAACACAAACAGAAAGTTATTTTGATTAACATTTCAATTATTTTCTAAGTAAAATATTGTACGTCAATGTAGTATTGTATTTTAATAACACTGTAATAGTTTTTTTCCAAAAATTTTAAATTACATGACCCCTTCGATGGTTTTATCCTAATTCGGCAATGATAACTTAAACTAGTAACAAAGTTATACCCTCAGATACCCTTCACTTTTTTATTAAACTTGGTATGGCAAAAAAGGGAATAAAGTGAGAGGTGGACCTCCACTTCGATGGAATAAATTTGCCTATTAAATTTAAATTACTGCTGTAATCGCGCCCCAAAAAGAGGGATTTTGTATGAGGGGTGGAAGTAGTATTTGACCGATTGGGCTCATCTTAGAATTCAACCTCCGCATATAGTAGGGAAGCTTGCATACAAAATTTTAGCTCGTTAGCTTTTTAAACCACGACTGTAATCGTAGGGACAATCACCAAAAAGGGGGAGTTTGTATGGACGTCGGAGTAATTTTCGACCGATCTTGCTCATCTTAGAACTTAACCTCCGGTTAAAAGATAGAAGTTTGCATTACAAATTTCAGCTGGATATACCTTAAACTGCTGCTGTAATAGCGGGTATAGACAGACGGACACCTACATAAAAAGGAATTTTGTATGATAGGTGGGAGTAGTTTTTAACCTATAGGGCTCATCTGAGAACAGAACCCCCGCTTACATACATTTCAACTCAATTTCTATTAAAGTACAGCTCTAATCGTAGATACTTACCCCTTAAAAAAAGGTAGAGTTTGTAAGGGAGGTGGAAGCAGTTTTTGGTCGATCTTGCTCATGTTAGGTAATAACCTCCGCTTTGATGTAGAAGCGCTTTGAGGATAGAAGCCACATTACACTTTTAAACATATTTTAGGAAAGCCTTTTAAGCTCGATAACAATATGTAGCGCTTGTCTACTTTTTTAATGCACCCTCCGCTCACTTACCGAAATTAAAAAATCTGTCTGCAAATATCTATTCTGCCGAGTACTATCTGTATACAAATATTACCTAAACAATATTTACCACGCCCATTCTGAAAAATTAACCTGTAATGCCGAGTAATATCTGTATACTCTTACAAAATTGTATCATTTTAGGCCTGGAACACAGTTTGACCACGCCCACTAATCGAAGATTTATAATTGTTGTGTAATATCTATCTATAACGTTTTATCTTTATAGGACTAAGTATAGTTATTTCAGTTGTAGTTATTTTCGACCGCATATTTCAAACAGTCCTGTCGAGTACTTTCTGTGTTCCAAATTGTTATCTCTAGGGATAAATTACAGTTTACCACGCTCACATAGCCCACTGATCGAAAATAAAAATTTCGTCTGCAAATTTGAACCTGAAGTGTCGAGTACTATCTGTGTACCAAATTGTATCTCTTTAGCTTAAAAAAATGTTCAGCCACGCCCACTCCGCCCATTTAATCCAAAGATTACTTAATATAAAACCCTTAAAATTTTCCATATAGAGCATTATAGAGCGA
This sequence comes from Muscina levida, assembly GCA_964034835.1. Taxonomy (NCBI): domain Eukaryota; kingdom Metazoa; phylum Arthropoda; class Insecta; order Diptera; family Muscidae; genus Muscina; species Muscina levida. Next base: position 137,399,091 of record OZ035881.1, read on the forward strand.
AATCTGTGAAGAAATTTAAGTTGTAGAGCGTTTTATAGGAAATTAGAATATATTAAAAAAGTGGGCGTAGAAATGGGCGAATGGGTCAAATTTTTGTTTTATAAGACCCACTCTCGGGCTATCGCAACCGTGATTAAAAAAAATTTGTCAAAACGGTTCATGCGTTCTCAAGTGATGGCCTTACCAACGCACAACAATTAATTTTTATATATATTAGATTGTCATAACCACCACTCCTCCTTATTGGCGTTACAAATGGAAGAACAAAATTGATTCACTCCGTTCGTGCACGTGGTGAAGGGTATAAAAACTAATGATGCAGTTCGAATCCTTTTGTCCGAATTAGAGCAGCACCGTCGGGTCCGATCATGTCAATAACACTGTATGAAACAATATATGTGACCTGGCCTATGAAAAGGTTCATAAGGTCAGAAAACATCTTTTCCATACAACCGTTAATAGAAACAGACCGTTAGAAAACCACATGCAACATCATCGCCAAGCAAAAATACGTCAAAAATATAAAAAATGATGTTAGTAAAAATAAAGCATTTAGAAGTGGAATTCGGAAAGAAATAAAAGGGGTAATTCCTATAGGAGGTTATATACTTCATCTACTATGGAAGAAGGCTGAAAACAAATTATGAGATGGCTTAGACAGACTTTACCCAAAAAAAGATGGCCCGAATCTATTGAAAACCCATTTAACATAATGTATTTTTTACTTTCACAATTAAGCCCATCACATGGGCTTAAAACGGTTTGTGGTTTGATGGCGTCTTTTCAATGCCAAAAGGTGATATTATTGATGAATCTGCAAAACAACATATGAAATTTTTAAATACGTCGGCACAAATGAATAAGTAGAAGACTGGCATTCAATTTTTTTTTTAATTTTAAGAAATGAAATTGTAGTTAATTGTAGGAAGTTTTGATTAATATTTTCCGAATATGTCATTGTTTGTGCGTCATTAACGTATTTGCTTTAGACTTATTGTTCAGACTTGCACTACTGGCCTTGGCATAGTGATTAGATCGCGCGTCTACTATGCGGGAGATACCGGGTTTGATTTCCGCCTCCAGTCATCTACATTTTTCTTTCATTGCCCGCCCCCTCGATGTTGTCAACAGCAACTTTGCAGTATAAGTGACGATCGCCGATAAACAAGTAGGTGCCATTTGTTGTGAATCTAAAATAGAAAGCGTGTTAATTCGCAACAACGCGAGAAGCTATGCCAGGATATCAAAAATTACAGAGATATAGATGAAGCCCGAAAAGTTCTTCCAAAATATTAAAAATAAATGTTTCGGAACAGGGATCACCACATTTAAGGATAGATATGGAAATATGGGCACGGACATGCAAAGTGTGCAGCACATATGAAGGGAACACTTTCGTACTCTGCTAGTTCTCAAAGGCAGCAAAGGTGACGAAATCACGCGGGAGAGCTGCCGGGAGAGATTTTTAAAGCCGACGGTGATAAGCTGGCAACGTGCATGCACCGGCTCATAAACAAGTTTTAGCTAAAGGAATGCGTGCCTGATAATTGGAATCTGAGTGTTCTATGTCCTGTGCTTAAGAAAGGCGATCCAAGTATGTGTACTAAGTTAGGTTAGGTTAATTCGGCAGCCACATTCAACACGGTTCACTTGGGTTCTAGTATGTGTCCCGTTGTGATACCAACAACGCGAGAAGCTATCCCATGCCTCATTCATGGGGTGTAAAGGGAAATTAAGTTAAGTTTTTCTACTTGCACTACTCGAACTTTATGCAATGCGGTATGTATTGTACATGTAGCTGATCGCAAAACTTAATGAGTCACCTGTGGCAATTAATTATGGCACACTTTTTTCTCACATGTACTTACCTGGCACATATTGTATTTAGAAATTTAAATTGATAATAAAATAATTATACAAATATGTTAATAACATTAACAAACATCAGCACCATCAAAAGGGCATTGTATGAATAGCAACAAAAAAAAAATGGCAATAATAAATACATGAATATAATACTTAGTATACAAGGTATATAAAATTGATTAAATTAAGTGCAACTAATTTGTTTGTTTATTTGTATAATTAGCTAAAGCAAATATTAAACAATAATATTTATAAACAAAACAAAAAAAAAATGAAAACACACAATAAAGCATAGGCCATAGGCCAGTCAAAAATTCACAGACATGTAACATTTTTCATAGAAATTGTTTATACAGCAAATTATTCAATATTAGCATTTAACCGCGAATCAATTTTAAATCTAAATATTATTAAAACATAATGGGATAAATATCAGAATAATTGAAGGTATTTAATGTGGAATTTTGCTTCATCAAATTGTACGTGCAAATTTTAAATATCAATAAAGTTTACGGTCAATTAGGCAGCCTAGCATTCTATTTCGTCCAATGTTTGTTCGTTCGATGATAATTACTTGGCCTCGAGCACTGGCGTCATTTAGTATAAAACATATTTTGTTATGTATGTTATGAATTTCAGTCATCCTGGAATTTTAGGTGTCAGTATTGCATAGAGCGCTATTAACTGGCATGCAAAATGAGTGATTTTTGTTACTTTAACATAGACAAAAACAAAAAAAAAAACCATAAATGCGGCAGCAATTTAAGCAATAATTGAGTAAAAATTAAGTTCTTCAAATTCTAGCGGAACTGTGTTTCTGAGGCATTATATCGTTGGAAGACCTTAATATGTGTGAATAAAATCGTTTTCCTTAATATCTATATATATAAAAATGGTGGCAAAAATGTATAGTAATTCATCAATTGAGAACGGCTGGACCTATTTTGCTGAAATTTTTTTTCAGTTGTTCGTAATTGCCAGGAGAAGGTTTATGTAAAAGAAAATTTTGGAAAAATCCTCCGGAAAAGCCGGAAAATTGGAAAAACCGAAAATGGATTTTTTGTATGGAATTTTGTGTGCAATTGTTACGAATGATTTTTCGAATGGAAAAATAAAAAATTTTGTTGGAAAAGTCGGAAAATTTCGGAAAAATTCGAAAAATTTTAATACTATTTTTCGACGAAATTTTGCTTTTTGTCGTACGATGTGAGTTTTGAACGATGTAACTTGCGAAAAATTTCGGATAATTTATTCCGAAATGACTTTCCGAATGGAAAAATAGATAAATTCTCGGTGGAGAACTCGGAAAATTTCGAAAAAATCGAAAAATTTTAATTTTTTCGCCAAAATTTTGCATTTCATCGCCTGATTTGAGGTAAATCGCAAATTAAATTTTTGTCGGTTTTTGAATGGAAAAATAGAAAATTTTAGTTGGAAAATGCCAAAAAAATTTCTCTTTTTTTTCGACAAAATTTTGCATCTTATCGTATGTATTGGTCTTTTTGGGCGATGTAAATGTGAACAATTTCGAACAATTATGACTTTTCGAATGGAAAAATAGAAAAACTTCTTGGCGGAAAACTCGGAAAATTCAAGAAAAAAATCTAAAGATTTGCATGCCTTCGACAAAATCTTCCATTGTATCGCTTGATTTGATGATTTCAGACGACGTAAATGTGCAAATTTCGTTGTGTTGCTGAAAAATTATAAAAATAGTGTGAAAAATGTATAGTAATTTATCAAGAGAGAACGTTGGCCCAGTGTAGTCTATTATTTTTTTCAAGTGTTCATAATTGGCAGGAATTTTTAATGCCACAAAACTTTGAAAAAATCTTTAGGAAAAGCCTAGAAATTTGAGTGCAATTGTTACAAAATGGCTTTTCGAATGCAAAAATAGAAAATTATTAGCAAAAACCTCGGAAAATTTCGGAAAAGCACCAAAAATTAGATTTTTTATCAACGAAATTCTGCAGTTTTCGAAAGATTTGATGTTGGTTGAAAAATTTAACGAGATAAATAATATCTATATATATAAAAATTGTGTAATAGTAATTCATATAGTCATTTATCAATTGAGAACGGCTGGACCGATTTTGCAGAAATTTTTTTTTTTAGTTTTTCGCAATTGCCAGGAGGTAGAAAATTTTGGGAAAATCCGGGAAACTGGAATAACCGAAAATTGTTTTTTTGGATGGAATTTTGTGTGCAATGACTTTTCGAATGGAAAAATAGAAAAATGTTGTTGAAATATTCGGAAAATTCCGGAAAAATTCGAAAATTGTTAATTTTTTTTCGTCGAAATTTAGATTTTTGTCGTATGATTTGATAGTTTTGGACGATGTAACTGCGAACAATTTTAGATAATTATTCCGACATGACTTTTCGAATGGTAAAATAGACAAATTCTTGGTGAAAAACTCCAAAAAACTCGAAAAATTTGGATTTTTCCAATAGGACATGGTTGTTTTTAGGGAAAGTAATTTACTAGACTAATGCCTCCTATTAGACAATCGAACTTTGGACGACGGACGCGTCAAGCAATAATTAGTCAGAACTTCCGTAATAATCAAACTCAAAAGTAACGTACCAAAAAAATGAATGGAGATGTGCCCATATTGCACAGTTTCGCGCTGCACAATCACCACCTCAAATTTAACAAAATGTTACTAGAAGAAGGTCAGTCGTAAATATAGACCTTTGAATATGATTCCACAATCGCCTACAAAGATCTTCGCTGCGTTGATATCGGTTCATTGTCTGTCGTATGCCAGCATTGCAATGCATTGAAGTTACAATCGGAAACTCCCGGATAATGCTGCGCTGATGGCAAGGTGAAATTGCCGTTTTGACTCATCCTCATTGGATCAACCCGGCAACAATCCGAGTTAAAAGGTAATGGCGTCTCATTACACGGTGGAACAGTGAAAAAACGCACGAACGTAGTTATGCAGTTCAAATAGTATTACTGGAGCTGAGTAAACCCCTAGCTCAGTTAAAAATATTTTTTTTACTTTTTTAAAATAGGTCGCATAAACATTCCTCCCATTTTGCTCGAAATTGCTTCTACACATTCAGATTCAAGGGCAAATACAAATACAAATTTTCTGCATTGGATACAATTATAATTGAATTTTTCAGAAAACCGGTTTCCGTTTTATTCGAAAAATACCTTTTTCCAACAATTCGGTTTTCGAATACATTTTGGATATTTTAACATAACATATAATTGCAATCTATATGATGTACTCACAAACTTAAAAGGCGTTTTCTGTAAATTTTTCATATTACACATACCTTGGTTTAGAACTAAGGTATCCATTTGATCACATGCATGTTAATCACCTTTTCAAAATATCTACTGGCGCTTTGTAATGGCCAAATTCCTGTTGATGTTTCAACTGGATTGATGACGTTCCCGTCAAATTTTTTCAAAGGAGATGAAGTCCTTATCCCTCGAATTTCTATTATTCCAACCAATTTTCCCTTACAATTCTAGCGATTTGGAAATTTGTGGGATCAATCCCGAGTTTCTCAGTTTTTTGCGTGTAAGCAAACTGTCTTCGTTGTTTGTTTTAGCGAAAAACATTGTTTATTTTGATGTGAAGAGCGGCCTTTCACTGATTTCGATAAAATTCAAATAAGTCACATTAAAATTTGAACTTTATGTGTTTTAATATTACTCTGGAGTTTATATGAACGCGTAAACTTAGAGCGAGACGAAGATCGCCGAGTCAGAAGTTGTATGGCAGAACAACGTTTGCCGGGTCAGCTAGTTATATATAAAAGTAGTTCACATATAAGATAATAAAGCAGAATTAGATTTAATGTATACAATAAAAAATATAGCAGTATGAACAAAAGGTCTACATTTCTTCCTTTTAAATATTCTCATTACTGTTTCGTATGACTGTAATACTTACTTAACTTACTTACTTCCTTAAGTGGCCCATTACAACTCACGAACGTGGTTCATAAGTTCGACGCCTGAAGTACTAAAGAATTCCACACGCTACGGTCTTGTGCGTGTGTTCTCCAGTTAGTCCTACCAGATGGTGGGACGTCGCCTACCACTTGATCCTTCCAACGGAGTTTGGGTCTCCCTGCTCTGCGCCGTCCTTCAGGTTCGCCTTCAAACACCTTTCTCGCTGGAGCATTTACATCCATCCTGGCAACATGACACAGCCAACGTAGTCGTTGCATTCTGACTCTTTTAGCTACGTCGATGTCGTGGTAAAGCTCATACAGCTCATTGTTCATCCGATGACGAAACTCGCCGTCGACACAGATATTTTTCGGAGTACTTTTCTCTCGAATACTCCCAGGTTTTGTATGTCCGTTGTCGTAAGCACCCATGAATCGGCATCATACAATAGAATAAGTAAGATTAGCACATGGTAAAGCTGTTTCTTAGTATTCCGAGATAAGGTGGTGTTACTAAAGTGCTGCCGATGTCCGTAAAATCATCTATTGGATAGCACTATTCTCCGCTTAATTTCTTGGCTGACATTATTTTTCTTATTAACGGAAGATCGGAGGTAGGTAAACTCATCTACTACCTCAAAATCATAATTTTTAACGTTGACGCTGCGTCCCCATCGAGAGGACTCTTTGTTCGTCGAAATCATTATTTTTGTTTTGTCCTCGTTGACCGCTAAACCCATTTTTGCCGACTCCTTTTCTAGGGATGAGAAAACTGCAGTAACGTCCCGCAGATTTCGGCCAATGATATCTATATCATCGGCGTATGCTAGTAGCATGTGGCTTTTGTGGAATATGGTGCCAGACATGTTGACACCAGCCTTTCTCATCACCTTCTCCATAACTATATCAAATAGTGTACAGGACAGGCTATCACACTGCCAGAGACCTCTTTCTGTGTTGAATGGTTCAGACTGATCTTTACCAATCTTAACAGAGGATTTGGTGTTTCCCAATGTACATATGCAAAGTCGAATTAGCTTTGCAGGAATACCAAACTCAGACATGGCCTCATAAAGCCTATTCCTTATCGGAGATCCGAAGGCAGCTTTGTAGTCGACAAAGAGGTGGTAGGTGTCGATCTGCTTTTCATGAGTTCTTTCCAGGATTTGTCGTAGAGTGAATATTTGATCCGTCGTAGATTTGCCAGGTCTAAAGCCGCACTGATATGGTCCAATTAGTTTTTCAACAATTGGCTTTAGACGTTCACACAATATGATTGAAAGGACCTTGTACGCAATTGGTAATAGGCTTATTGCAGGGTAGATCTTACATTCACTACGATCTCCTTTCTTGTATATGGGACATAACAGACTGAGACTCCAATCCCCAGGCATGCTCTCCTCTTGCCAGATGTTCTCCATGAGCTGATGCATGCTCCTAATCAGCTCCTTCCCGCCAGCCTTAAACAATTCAGCAGGGAGACCATCGGCTCCAGCAGCTTTTGTTGTATCTCGCTGTGGCTCGGAGGTGTACAGTTAATACCATCGTCATGGATTGGAGCGGGGTCTTCTGGAGTGGTGTCATTATCCAGTAAATTTCTTAAGTTATCTCCCCATATCTTCAGAACGATATCCGGGTCCGTCACTAGCACATCGTTGTCCTTGCAGGAGGGCAACCCTGTTCCACGCATTCTCGCTTTAACTCTCTTGTGGAATTTTCGGGCTTCCCCTCTACTTCGGAGCAACTCAGTGCACTCATCCTGCCACTTCTTCAGCTCCTTCTTTTTCCGTCTAAAAAGACGAGTTGCCTCTCGTCTCTTCTCCCTGTGCCGTTCACGAACAGCTCGCGTTGCCATTGGCTGCAGTTTCGCCCTGTATGCAGCAACCGTCTCTCTCGTGGCATTGCGACATTCATCATCGTACCAGGCATCTTTTTGAGATGGCTTTGAGTACCCAAGTACGCTTCTCACAGCCCGTTTTAAGGAGTCGGCTATATTTTGCCACTGCGAGGTTATATTGTCCGGGGTTGGAGCATTCCGCAGCAGTTGAGTTAGGTGGTTGGAGTAGGCGTTTGCTACCTCTGTGGTCCGCAGTTTACCGATGTCCAGCTTTCGTTGTTCCTGGTTACGTACGTTTTTCGCCATGCTTAGCCTTGTGCGTACCTTAACTGCGGTAAGGAAGTGATCGGAGTCAATGTTCGCACCCCTAATCACTCGTGCGTCCAGAACACTCGATGCGTGCCATCCATCGACTACCACATGATCAATCTGATTCCTCGTCAATTGATCTGGAGATAACCATGTTGCCTTATGAATATTTTTATGATCAAAACTAGTGCTGCTAACTACCATATTTCTTGCCGCAGAGAAATCAATCAGTCTGATGCCATTGTTAGACGTTTCGGTGTGCAGACTGAATTTTCTGATGGTAGGCTCAAATGCGGTCTTCCTGCCTATTTTAGCATTACAAACGCCTAGTAAAATTTTGATCCCATGGCTGGGGCTGCGTTCATATACATTTTCTAGGCACTCGTAGAACTCGCCTTTGTCCTCATCGCTTTTCTCTTCTGTCGGAGCATGGGAACATATAAGTGTTATGTGGATAAACTTTGTTTTGACTCTTATGGTGGCTATACGTTCACACACCGGGTTGAACCTTGAGACTAGGTGTCGCAGTCTCTTGCCAACCACAAATCCACATTCAAACTCGTGCTTGTCCGCATGGCCACTATAGTAGATGTAGCACGTCTTCATGCGCGAGCACCCGTGTCTCATCCACCGGATTTCCTGTAAAGCGGGTTTGTCAGCCTTGTATTCTTCGAGGACTTCCGCCAGTTGGATGGAGGCGCCTGGTCTATACAGTGTTCTAACATTCCAGGTGCATATCCTCAAATCATGGTCCTTAAATCGTTTGCAGTGGTCGTATGACCACCGGGGTATGACCGCGCCATGGAGGAAAGGTATGACCGCTGCCATGCATATGACATTTAAAATGTTTTGGGAGATTTTAAGACTAAAACAGGGAAGGAAGGAAATTCAGACTAAACAACAAACCAGATTGATCATGTCACAATCATTATGGACGTGTGATTCGCGGTCCATATATAATCTCGAATCAACACGTAGTTGCAGCCAAGGTACGCACACGATCAGGTAGTGCTAAAAACGCATGTAAATAAATGCAAAGGAATCGAAACATCACAAAGCTACATACTACCGAGATAGCCAATACCTACTCCGACCCACTCTCTCAATTACTTCAACCAAACCCCTCTAGTTCTGATGTTCCGACACAAAGTTTCAGTATATTGAGAATTGTACAATTCGCGGATGCCGATGGACTGCCGGACGAGTTTTTAAAGAAAACAGTGATGAGCTGGCAATGACAGTCTGATACAACAGAAACTATTGTATGCCATGGCTGAGTTTGGTATCCCTGTGAAGATGATACGACTTTGCGAGATGACACTGACTGACACGAAGTTTTCAGTGAAAATGCGCATAAATCTAACAGAGCCATTTTCTACCAAGCGAAGCTTCAGACAAGGCGATATTCTGTCATGCGATCTATTTATCATGGAGGTGGAGATGATCAGGTGGAAGGCAGCAGTAAACACAGCTGGCACAATCTTTAAGAAAAGCCACATGTTGCTCGCGTATGCCGATGATATTATTGGCCGAGGACTGCGGTATGTTACTGCATAGCTTGTATGTTTTTGGCTGATATCTACTTCGCATGTTAATGTTCGACATACATGGTAGATATAAATATACTAGCTGACCCGGCAAACGTTGTTCTGCCATACAACTTCTGACTCGGCGAACTTCGTCTCGCTCTAAGTTTACGCGTTCATATAAACTCCAGAGTAATATTAAAACACATAAAGTTCAAATTTTAATGTGACTTATTTGAATTTTATCGAAATCAGTGAAAGGCCGCTCTTCACATCAAAATAAACAATGTTTTTCGCTAAAACAAACAACGAAGACAGTTTGCTTACACGCAAAAAACTGAGAAACTCGGGATTGATCCCACAAATTTCCAAATCGCTAGAATTGTAAGGGAAAATTGGTTGGAATAATAGAAATTCGAGGGATAAGGACTTCCTCTCCTTTGAAAAAATTTGACGGGAACGTCATCAATCCAGTTGAAACATCAACAGGAATTTGGCCATTACAAAGCGCCAGTAGATATTTTGAAAAGGTGATTAACATGCATGTGATCAAATGGATACCTTAGTTCTAAACCAAGGTATGTGTAATATGAAAAATTTACAGAAAACGCCTTTTAAGTTTGTGAGTACATCATATAGATTGCAATTATATGTTATGTTAAAATATCCAAAAGTCATGTATTCGAAAAACGAATTGTTGGAAAAAGGTATTTTTCGAATAAAACGGAAACCGGTTTTCTGAAAAATTCAATTATAATTGTATCCAATGCAGAAAATTTGTATTTGTATTTGCCCTTGAATCTGAATGTGTAGAAGCAATTTCGAGCAAAATGGGAGGAATGTTTATGCGACCTATTTTAAAAAAGTAAAATAAAATATTTTTAACTGAGCTAGGGGTTTACTCAGCTCCAGTAATACTATTTGAACTGCATAACTACGTTCGTGCGTTTTTTCACTGTTCCACTGTGTAATGAGACGCCATTACCTTTTAACTCGGATTGTTGCCGGGTTGATCCAATGAGGATGAGTCAAAACGGCAATTTCACCTTGCCATCAGCGCAGCATTATCCGGGAGTTTCCGATTGTAACTTCAATGCATTGCAATGCTGGCATACGACAGACAATGAACCGATATCAACGCAGCGAAGATCTTTGTAGGCGATTGTGGAATCATATTCAAAGGTCTATATTAACGACTGATCTTCTTCTAGTAACATTTTGTTAAATTTGAGGTGGTGATTGTGCAGCGCGAAACTGTGCAATATGGGCACATCTCCATTCATTTTTTTGGTACGTTACTTTTGCGTTTGATTATTACGGACGTTCTGACTAATTATAGCACGACGCGTACGTCGTCCAAAGTTTGATTGTCTAATAGGAGGCATTAGTCTAGTAAATAACCCTCCCTAAAAACAACCATGTCCTATTGGAAAAATCAAAGGGCAATATTAACGACTGATCTTCTTCTAGTAACATTTTGTTAAATTTGTGGTGGTGATTGCGCAGCGCGAAACTGTGCAATATGGGCACGTCTCCAATCATTTTTTTGGTACGTTACTTTTGCGTTTGATTATTACGGAAGTTCTGACTAATTATTGCTTGACGCGTCCGTCGTCCAAAGTTCGATTGTCTAATAGGAGGCATGAGTCTAGTAAATTACTTTCCCTAAAAACAACCATGTCCTATTGGAAAAATCCAAATTTTTCGAGTTTTTTGGAGTTTTTCACCAAGAATTTGTCTATTTTACCATTCGAAAAGTCATGTCGGAATAATTATCTAAAATTGTTCGCAGTTACATCGTCCAAAACTATCAAATCATACGACAAAAATCTAAATTTCGACGAAAAAAAATTAACAATTTTCGAATTTTTCCGGAATTTTCCGAATATTTCAACAACATTTTTCTATTTTTCCATTCGAAAAGTCATTGCACACAAAATTCCATCCAAAAAACAATTTTCGGTTATTCCAATTTCCCGGATTTTCCCAAAATTTTCTACCTCCTGGCAATTGCGAAAAACTAAAAAAAAAAATTTCAGCAAAATCGGTCCAGCCGTTCTCAATTGATAAATGACTATATGAATTACTATTACACAATTTTTATATATATAGATATTATTTATCTCGTTAAATTTTTCAAACAACATCAAATCTTTCGAAAACTGCAGAATTTCGTCGATAAAAAATCTAATTTTTTGTGCTTTTCCGAAATTTTCCGAAGTTTTTGCTAATAATTTTCTATTTTTGCATTCGAAAAGCCATTTTGTAACAATTGCACTCAAATTTCTAGGCTTTTCCTAAAGATTTTTTCAAAGTTTTGTGGCATAAAAAATTCCTGCCAATTATGAACACTTGAAAAAAATAATAGACTACACTGGGCCAACGTTCTCTCTTGATAAATTACTATACATTTTTCACACTATTTATATATTTCACAATAATCCAAAATTTTTCAGCAACACAACGAAATTTGCACCTTTACGTCGTCTGAAATCATCAAATCAAGCGATACAATGGAAGATTTTGTCGAAGGCTTGCAAATCTTTAGATTTTTTTCTTGAATTTTCCGAGTTTTCCGCCAAGAATTTTTTCTATTTTTCCATTCGAAAAGTCATAATTGTTCGAAATTGTTCACATTTACATCGCCCAAAATGACCAATACATACGATAAGATGCAAAATTTTGTCGAAAAAAAAGAGAAATTTTTTTGGCATTTTCCAACTAAAATTTTCTATTATTCCATTCAAAAACCGACAAAAATTTAATTTGCGATTTACCTCAAATCAGGCGATGAAATGCAAAATTTTGGCGAAAAAATTAAAATTTTTCGATTTTTTCGAAATTTTCCGAGTTCTCCACCGAGAATTTATCTATTTTTCCATTCGGAAAGTCATTTCGGAATAAATTATCCGAAATTTTTCGCAAGTTACATCGTTCAAAACTCACATCGTACGACAAAAAGCAAAATTTCGTCGAAAAATAGTATTAAAATTTTTCGAATTTTTCCGGAATTTTCCGACATTTCCAACAAAATTTTTTATTTTTCCATTCGAAAAATCATTCGTAACAATTGCACACAAAATTCCATACAAAAAAGCCATTTTCGGTTTTTCCAATTTTCCGGCTTTTCCGGAGGATTTTTCCAAAATTTTCTTTTACATAAACCTTCTCCTGGCAATTACGAACAACTGAAAAAAAATTTCAGCAAAATAGGTCCAGCCGTTCTCAATTGATGAATTACTATACATTTTTGCCACCATTTTTATATATATAGATACAGCTAATGATGTTGCAACGGGCATCAATTTGTCTCAAAGGGATCTAATTATGAACTCTTGACGGAGTTCGAAACGCGTCATCCTTGTCCGTGATTCTGAATTGGCCGTTAACTCAAACAATAAAAACACTCTGATCTCGATAGCCAAGCAAATTGACAAAAATAATAATGCCAGCCTGGAAATCAATAGTTGAGCATTGATCGCAAACCGCTTTGCGCTGACGGAAATCTGGTCACGGATACTTTAGGTGTGCTGCAAATATGGAGGGAACACTATCGTGGTCTGCTCGATCTCGAAGGCAGCATAAGTGACGAAATCGCGTCAATGATTGACGACGGAGTATTTTGTCCACCATCGAGCTCAAATGGGACCTGTACGGCAAATGAACGTCGTACAAATAATAAAGCTGCGGGAGCCGATGGACTACCGGGAAAGCTTTTTAAAGCCGAGTGTTCTATGTCCTGTGCTTAAGAAAGGCGATCCAAGTGTGTGGACCAACTATCGAGGAGTTAGCCTTTTACCCATCGCATACAAGGTCCAGTCAGTGTGTTATGTGAAAGACTAAAGCCCATCATATCAATACTGATTGAACGTTACCAGAGTGGCTTTAGACCTGGTAAATGAACGACTGACGAGATATTCACACTGCGATAAATCCTGAAGAAGACCCAAGAAATGCAGATCGATACCTACCATCTGTTTATCGATAACAAATCTGCATTCGAAAGAAAGAGTTGGATGATTTGGCTGAGATTGGTTTCACCTGGAAGGTGGTACGACTTTGTGGATGACATGGACACACACGAAATCGTCATTGAAGATAAGAAAACATTTAATAGAGCTATTTCTACCATGCGGGGCTTTAGACAAGGATAAAGTCTGTCGTGCGATTTCTTTGAGATGATCATGTGGAAAGATGCAGTAAAAACGATTGGTACCATCTGTAATAAAATTATTGGCCGACGACTGCGGGATGTTACAGCGACCTTTTCAAGCTATGAGAAGCAGTCGGCAGAAGTGGATTAATCTTTTCTGGGAGTCTTCGAAAGAAAACTACTTCGTTACCGGCGAGTACCGTCGTCGAAGGAACCATGAGCCGAGAAACGACATCGACGTAGTCAGGCGCTTTTAGATAGACAGAACGCGCTAGCATGGACACGTTGTAAGATTAGATGCAAATGCTGCAGCTCGTAAAAAAATTGTTGGTGAAATAGCTGTTACCTAAACATGATGTGACGAACTATCTACGGAAATTTTTATTTTTCTGATGTTTTTGTGGCTTTAAACAACATTTCCACTTATGGGATATTTGAAAGAGTTAGTTGTCTAATTTACCCACATTTGATACAAAGTTTTATTAAAGTATCAAGCTTGACTGGCAATAAAATCTTTGATTAAGTACTCAAAAAAAATTTAATTTAGAAAATTTAATTTTAGTCGTTAAGACCGCATCAAATTTTAGAAACAATTAAAGAAATTACTCACAACTATTAGTGCAGTTGATAGGAAACTGTCAAATGTTGTCGCAGCAATTAAGACATTTACATGTACATTAATACTTAATATTTGGCGTTGTTGACTCAGTACGATGGTATTACTATAGTATCCCTACTTTAGTGCAATTAACACTAACTTAATCGTCATATCATGGACTAAGAAATTAGCTACATTTTAAACGTTTCTTATTAACCTAAATATCATATACTTTATATTGAGACTGATAAGCTCAATATAAAGTATATCTGCAAGCTATATCCCCGTGAGAGATAAGAAAAATAACGATGATAGTACGTAACAAGACATTGTAAATATATCAAACCTCTATGGCGCCTTCCAGTGCAACAACTGAAAAAGGGACACAGCCATTTAGCACTTAAGAGCATTTCCCAAATAACTAACTATGAAACTTATCGAACTACTTGCCACAGCTGTCAATTTGTTTAAACAAATACCCAGTAAAAGTCAATACATAGAGAGCATTCGATTGCTATTCCGAAATGTTTACACAATATTTTCCACTATTTGTTATCACATTACAAGGGGGAACATCAATTTCCCAGAGTGACAAACAATAAGGACTTGTAACTGCTCCACCTCTTTACTCCACTCACCCCACGTGAAGAATAAATTGCCAAAATTTACGTTTTAGATTAGAAACCACAAATAAAATTCAAATAAAAACCAAAGATACCACCACTCTTCAGCAGCTGACAAAACAAAGAGAGCAGTCGTTTAACCAAAATATAACCGCTATAAATAAAAACGTATGTAGACCTCTTGACGTGAGCACCTTTTTCGGCTCGCTTGGCATTTTAGAAGTATAAAGTTTGAAGTAATCAATGATATCAGTGGGTGAGCACACAAAGAGCACACGTCATGTGTCATTATAAATCAGCATGACACACACAGGCATTGGAAAGGATAAATACGCGTTGTTCGAACTCAAAACAAACCGACAGCATTGTCCAACGAGTGTGCGAGAGAGAGAGAGAGATACGAAATGCAAACAAATGTAAGTAAGAAGTCGCCGTAGTAGTCACCGTTCAAAAAAGAACACACAAAAAGGACAAGTCAAGCTGAAGGATGGACAGACGGTCAGGCGGACACGTTGATATACATCGCATGCATGCAAATACACTCTGCACATCCTTCCCAACGCTCACACAAACGCATGGACACCTATGCCTCTACAATGTAGCATACATTAAAGAAAAACGCAGTCATTCATTTATTTGGCCAAAGCGCAAGAGAGCGAGCGAGCGAATGAGTGAGTGAGTGAATGTCAGTCTAAGTGTCTGTTCGTTAAACAACACCAAGCGACTACAAGGACCCTCTTCTGAGCAAATATCACTATCTGCTCGGTATGGTACATTTTGGTTTGATTATTACACACACACACACACACACTAGTAACTGAAGAAGGTGTTTTCATTTTAGTACGCGAGTATGTGTTGTTGTATTTGCTTGTTATACCACTTTACTTGGCATGTGGCCTCTTTCAACTACATATTTTCATATGTAGAAAAGTCATTGGTTATATATACGTAAGTTTGAACTGTAACAGGCTCACTGTGGTTCAAAACTGGATATTGTTTTGTATTGAGTGTTTTTGTATAAAGCCTCAAATATTCTAAGCACAGTGGTTCGAATTTACTTTTTTTTTTAATAATTGTGTAACTTCCCAGTAGTTAAAAATACTAGTTCGGAGCTAGTAAAATACAAGTAGGCCATAAGATGTCATCCGATGTTGTTTGGGTCTCATTTTTTTTCTAAACTAAAAACTTGGATTCTGTTATGTTTATTTGAATCTTTAGAATTTTATTGGTTAAGTCCAGAAGATGATATCTGCCAAATGGGAGCTCTGTTAATTGTTTGCCATACGGGCTCGTTTTATGGCATTTTTCATCACTTCGGCGAGAACTTCGGGCGACATATTCTCGCACTCTTGTCGAATGTTATCCTTGATGGCTTCCACAGTCTCGAACTTGTTCACGTAAACACGGGACATCAACTTGAACAGTTAAATCGGGGGATCTTTTGGGCCAGTGCAAATCGCCAAAACAAAAAATGAGGCGACCCGGGAACGCCTCCTTAAGAATGTCGGTTGTGGCTCGCGCAGTGTATGCCATTGCTCAGTCCTGTTGGAACCACATGTCCTTCAGTCCTAATTCGTCCAATTGCGGCAGAAAAAACTCGGTTAACATCACCTTATAGCGCGCACCGTCCCCTGTTGACGTTTGACCAGCGGCGTACTCGGCAAAAATGGCCCGATGACTCCTGCACCGTGAATAGCGCACCATGCAATCGCAATCCTCGTGCATCACTCGTGGATTTTCGGTGTCCCGAAAGCGATAGTTTTGCTTGTTCACGTACCCGCTGAGGTGGAAATGAGCCTTATCGCTCATAATGATTTTGGTCGAAAAATCGTCCACTTTGTCCTCGAGATTGAAGATGGCTTGGGCGTAGGTTACACTTGTTTGGCGGTCGACAGGCAGCAGCTGGTGCACGAACTGGACTTTGTAGGGAACGCGCGCATATCTTTGACCAAAATTCGCCTTAGGGATGACCGACTGAAGGCTAATGCGAGGCACGACGTCTGGTCTACGTTTCCGGCGACAGCTCGACATCCTCGGCGACAGCGGCGATATTATCAGCAGAACAGACGCTCTGGGGTCGGCCACTCCTGGCAACGTCTCGTTTGGTCCCATACTCTTCAAGGTTGGTGGCTAAAGTCGCAGTGTTTGCGCAGTCGGTGTTGGACGGCCGGGGAATCAACGACGGAATTCGCGCAGCGCCAACACTATAGAGGAATTGTTACGCAAAAAAATAGACACGATTATTCCGCGTTCTTAGGGATTGTATCGCTCCATGGATTATTCACTTGTATTCTACATCTTTCTAGTCCACAAATGTCAATACAGATTTTACATTTGTGGCCATTTGCAAAAATAAAAGCATCTTCCAATAGGGTGATCTCTTTTGGTCTACCTATACTAATTCTATGTAGGATAGTGATCTAGTTTTAGTAGTCCTAGTCTTGGGGGAATTGTCCCTTATGTACCAGAATAGAACTAGTTCAGAAGTTCTAGTCGGGCGGAAGTTCTTTCGGTATTGCAAATGAGCTACATGGCCATGCCCCTTCTGGTACCTCCCATACAAATATATCATTCCGCCCACTTTCGAAATCTGGTACCTCCCCGAGATGGATTAATAATATCAATACACCCACGAGATCGTGCCTAAATTCTATATTTAGTAAAGCTAAATCAGGATAAAGTTTTGGAGACAAAAACTGGAAGTCAAGCCACGCCTTCCCATACAAATGTGCCACTCCACCCACTTTAGAAATCAAGTAATAATATCAATATACATACTAGAAAATATTAAGTTTTACTGAGGCTGAGGGTATCTGTAAGTCAGTTTTCCCGACTGAAACTTTCTTACTAGTTTTAAATATTAAAATGTACAAATTAAATTGCAATCACAAATGTATGACCATGATTTCGTACTTTACATCTTTGAATTGCTCATCATTGTTTTTATGTCTGATCTCAAATCAATGATTCGTACAAAATATGAAACCAATAAAAGTCCCAGCCTTAGTTATTCACCAATTTACAGCACCTCCAACCACTGTGTGACGTGTGCCATAGCCATACGCTCTCTTGGTGTCTGCAAGTGTCCTTTTTTTTTGTTCTTTGTGCAACCATCACTGACATCACACCCATCAAACCAGCCACCATCCAATTCAAAGCATATCACATCTGCCGCTTGCCGCCGTCTGCCACTGATATTGCCAGGTCCGTTTTGCACCTTTATGGTTTTAATGTCTCTGTTTGGTTGGTTGTTCGGCATTTGGGCTCACGTTTGTTTGCTTACATAGATGGCTCAAGGAATCATGTTCATGTTGGCCACCATGACAACGACGCTGCTGATGATGATGTTGTTGTATTATTATCTAGAGCACGTGTAAGTTCCTTAACATATTGACCTTATACATTAGCAAACGTTTCGGGTTTATAATGACTTCTTTGGTTGAGATCCAGCAGCTATACAGGACAAACAGGATGATAATCATTTAATTTCATTTGCACACAGATGCATAGTGCATCGATGTATAGAAATGAGTGTAGTGTGGATCATCTTTGCTTTGGTAAAATGTGAAGCAGTATTGTGACAAAGAAATTAATCATGAGATTTTCTTTTAAAGCAGATCAAGTTAATTACTAAAGTTATGTATTGTATTATGAAAACTTGTTGGACGAGTAATGGTAATGAGACATGGCTGCATATGGGAAACAATTACTAACTAGAGCCTATAAATACGACCGCATAATGTGTATGTCAGATCGTTAGAATATTAATAATAGACGGAAATAATGTATAGTTAAATTTTTTTTTAAAAAATGTTTTTTTTTGTCACGATAGACTATTTAGTGTGGAATCAATTCTGAACTATTTCATAAACTTTGATTCGCACCATTTTCTCGACCCGAGAAGATACCAAATGGGGGTATCAAAAAAAAAACGGTACGTAATGGGGAAAATGGGCCGTTAAGACTTAATTTCTCCATAAAGTTTTTGGCCGTTATTTCGTTAACGTCCATCTCCAATTAATTAATACATCGTGCAGTCTCGATTATTGCAATGTTACCCGCGAAGCCAACTATGCTTGCATGTCACAGTGAAGAGTTCTGCCTGGAAAATAGCTATCAGTTATATTATTTAGAAAAAGTAAGAAACGGAACCCCCCAAATGTTGATGACCCTTGCAAACTTAATAAGGACAATGATTTAAGGATATGCACTTGGAACGTCCGGACTCTCTATAGAGAAGGTGCCAATATCCGACTGGCGGATGTCGGCAAAAAATATAAGGCTGACATCACCGCCATCCAGGACATGAGATGGACAGGACAAGGATGCTCGCGATGTAAAAACTGCGACATTTATTACAGCTGCCATGTCGAAATGCACGAATTTAATGCAAAAATAGGAAGGGAAGATGTTCTTGATCCATCGATCGGTAAATTCAGGCTGCACGTCAGACAACGAGTTTAGACTGGTTAGCTTCGCACTCATGGTAGTGAGTGGAACCAGATTCCAGCAAAATCAAATCGATCCCCGATCAAAACACCAAAAATCAAATGGATCATGTAGTAATTAATGGCATGCATGCATCTAGTGTCATGGACGTGCGTGTAATCCGTGGTGCTAATATTGGCTCGGATCATTACATGGTTGCAGCCAAGGTGCAAGATTGAGCAAAGTGAGAAACGCACGTAAACAAACACAAAAAAACTGGACATCGTGAAGCAGTAGGTAGCCACTACCTACTCCAACCAGCTCTCCCAACTACTATGACACAACGTTACTACGTCTGACGTTCCCGATACACAGTGGCAGCATTTTGCGCTTTCCATGGCAACCGCCTCAACAACCGTGCTAGGATATGAAAAACGAAGCTCAGACGAATCCTGGTACGATGAAGAATGTTGCATAGCGTCTGAGGAACAGGATGCTGCTTATAGGGCAACTCTACAGCCAATTATAACCCTGGTTGTTACGGAACGGCACAAGGAGAGACAGATATTTAAGCGAAAAAACGTCAGATGAAGAACCGGGAGAACGAGAATATAGAGCGATACTGGGATAGAGGTGAGGCCCGAATATTTTACCATTAAGTAAAAACAAAAGGCTACGGTAATGGCACCCCCTCCTGTTAGGATAAGGATGGAAATGTGGTTTCAGATATGCAGAGTGTGCTGCATATATGAAGAGAACACTTCCAGCTACTGCTGGTTCCAGAAGGCAGCGCAAGTGAAGGTATCAAGCCAATTGTCGACAACGGCTTAGATTGGCCACTACTAAGTCATACCGAGGTAAGAAGAGCAATATCGCGGCTGAAAAATAATGAAGCAGCCGGTGCCGACGGACTTCCTGCAGAGGTCTTCATGTCCGGTGGCGAAGAGCTGATAACGAGTATGTAATACCTCCTACGCACGGTTTGGCTTAATGAGTACATGCCCGATAAGTGAAATCTAAGAGTATTATGTCCTATGCTGAAAAAATGTGATCCAAGTGTGTGTTCTAACTATCGTGGGATCAGCTTTTTACCCATCGCATATAAGATCCTGTTGAATGTACATTGTGAAAGACTAAAGTGTTATCTAATATGATCGGGCCTTATCAGTGTGGCTTTAGACCTTGTAAATCAACAAGTGACCAGATATTCACACTTCGGCAAGTCCTGAAAAAGACCCAGGAGAATCAGATCGACACGTACCATCTTTTCATCGACTATAAAGCTGCCTTCGACAGCCCGATACGGCAGAAATTACTCGAAGCCATGGCTGAATTTGGTATTCCATCGAAGTCGATACGTCTTTGCGGGATGACGCTGACTGACACGAAGTCTTCTGTGAAGATTGACAGTGTTCTTACTGAGCCATTCTATACCAGACGGGGCCTAAAACAAAGCGACGGCCTATCGTGTGACCTCTACTACATAGTGATGGAGATGATAATGATGAAAACAGCAGTAAACACGGATGGCATAATATTCATCAAAAGCCACATGCTACTCCCGTACTCTGATGACGTAGACATCATCGGTCGGAATCTGCGGGGTGTGACTGCAGCCTTCTCAGGTATACAAAAGGAATCAGCGAAAATGGGTCCAACGGTGAACGAGGACAAAACGAAGTTATTAGTTTCAACGCACAAAGAATCTACTCGTTTGGAAAACTGCGTGAACGTTGACAACTATAATGTCGAGGCGGTAGATAATTTTATCTACTTATGCTCCGCCATTACTAAAACAAATAATGTCAGCCTCGAAATCCGCAGAAGAACTCTGCTTGCTAATAAATGCTTCTGCGGACTAAGCAAGCGATTCAATGACATAGCCCTCTCTCGACGAACAAAAATTCACCCATATTAGATACTGGTTCTACCTGTCTTGATGTATGGTTCAGATTCTTGGGTTATGACACAATCGGATGAATTGGTTCTGGCAGTATTCGAGACAAAAATACTCCGTAAAATATATGGGCCCATCATCGTTCGCGGTGAATATCGACGTCGATTGAATTATGAGCTGTACGAGCTGTACACTGACATTGACCTGGTCAGACGCATTTAGGTGCAGCGGTTGCGTTGGCTAGGTCATGTCGTTCGCATGGACGAAATTGCTTCACCTAGAAAAGTCTTCGACAATGAACTCGATGGACGACGCAGGCCAAGGCGACCAAGACTCCGTTGGAAAGACCAGGTTAAAGATAAGCTTACAGAACTTGGTGTGACTAACTGGAGAAGAAGCGCAGAAAATCGAAGCGTTTACAATATTTTTCTACGTGCGGTATATTATCCAATAGGATTGCAAAGAAATGCCAACTAAGTAAGTAAGTAAATATGACATCCCTTAGTTGAAATAAGTTTAAAAATTATGGTTTGGCATACTATTTAGCAGGATTTAAGGGTTGGACTTTTTAACGAGTCCCAAGCCCCTATTACTGCCGATGTTAGTCTGCTAACGCTATTGTATTGCTCTTTGTTGGAGTACATTTTATAAACAAGTATGCCTTAAACATTTTCAATAGGGTTCAGGGGATACTGAGTAATAGCTAAATATCAAGTTTTTATCTCTGTCAATTTCAACCAGTCAACCGGTTTCAGTTTTACCTAGGTGGCACCGCCCACTGATCGAAAATTAAAATTTCGGCAGCATATTCATAGTTATGGTGCGTAGTGCTATCATGATATAACAATTTATCTCTCTAGAACTTCAATACAGGTTGACCACGCCCTTTCCGCCATTGGATCGAAAATAAAAATTTCGTCTGCAAATTTGAACCTGAAGTGTCGAGAACTATTTGTGTACGAAATGTTGTCTCTCTAGCTCAAAGAATGTTTTGCCACGTCCACTCCGCCCATTTTATCCAAAATTTAAAAATTATATAACCTATTATATTTTCTATATAGAAATCTGTAAAGAAATTACATTTTATGAGCGTTTTAAAGGAATTACAGATATATTAAAAAAGTGGGCGTAGAAATGGACGTGCCCAAATTTTTTTCTTTAAAATGCATTCACTTGCTTTTACGAACTTTATAAAAAAATATTAGTCAAATCGGCCCATGCGTTCTTGCAGATAACCTTACCAACGCACAATAAATTTTTATTTATATAGATATCGTATGGACAGGTAATCCGATCGATTCTATATATTTTAAATTACTTCATCAAATTACTTCATATCAGATTTCAAGACAAATTGGTATTTAGCTCTTTAGATTTTGCCCACGTATGTATGTAATCCCAGCCATTTTTGTCGAAATAAGGGCACCAAAATCAAAAAATAGGAATCGATAAAAGTTGACTGTTCAAGTATTCTCCTGTTTCATAGCCAATTTTAGTGTTTATTTTACAATGAATTATTATTTTAGTAATATTCCATTTTTTTCTTTAATAACAACAATTCTAGCTCCCCCTCCCTCTCTGGGTAGTAATAGGAACTTCCCCTTCAACCCATTTTTTTATCTTTTTAAAATTATTATTCATTAAAAAAATGTTCCACCCATGAAATAATATTTAAGTACGGCCAAAGGACATAAGCTGCCAATCATTAGTAATTCAGTTGGTGACATGCAGCAAGCACACTACACGCTACTGACCATACACTTCACAAATTCGTCAGTTAAAAATTGCAACCCTCATTTATCTCCATATAAAAGAAAAATTCCAAACTCACTATTTTTTAGGTCCTTGGCAATTTATTAATATTATTATGATGACTAATTATTTTTTTATAGTTTCATTCAATTAATTTTATAAATTAATTCCCTTCGAAATGACCAGCAACGACAGCGACAATAAACGGTCATTGCACTTTTCCGCTCCATATTCAGTTTTTGTAGTTTTGTATTCTCTTATTTTTTATTAACTTTTTACGCTGACCACTTTTTTTTAATTTCGTTTTTTTTCCTCATACCCCGCTCGGTGTGGCTATATACAACAGTTGAACTCTAACCAGGAATTGTCTCTGTGCATTATAAAATGCAGACGTTTTTTTCACGAATCGAATTCAGTTCCCTAAAGGGATGGACAGACGCCGAATGGACGGACAAATGGACGGTGATGGTGGCCACCACTGCCACCATTGTCGGCAACGCTATGTATGATACACTGAAACGCATACTCGTGGATAGACATCCCCTTTTCAATATTTAATTGCGTGACATATGCGAAGTTTAGTTTTTTAGTATTGTTGTAATTGTTGTTGTTTGGTGTTAAAAGCATTAAAATGGATATGGTTCTGGCATTTCGCGTGTTAAGTTTAATAAAAATTGAAAGTGAAATATATCTGTACATAGTTTTTATGTGTATATTTCTGTATATATATGGAAAAACATATGCTGTGATGGGTAAGAACGACTATTGAATGCTGTAAATTATTTTGGTTACCTGTCAAAAGGGGTAAGATAGATATTCTTGAGAGTAACCAAACCAGCTTTTTTGCATGCAAAGTTGTCAAATTAAATTTGAAGTAGAATCAGTTAAAGATTAAGCGGAGATTCCCCTCCCGAAATACTGCAAAATAGTAAAATTTAACCTAGTGAGAAGCACGAATTAATAAAACAACACAAATTTTGCATAAAAAGTTTTTGTCATCCGAATTCCACATGTATCACAATAGGGTGCACATAAAAACCAATAAAAACTAACGTTGTGCCCGGCAAAAAAAACGCTACGACTGCTTTTTCATACAAATGCATTTAGGACAATTCACAAATAACAATATAAATAACAAGGGCGTATGACGTGGCACTTTTTCCTTGTACAGTAGCATTTTATGTATAAAATTACATTGGTTTTAGTTTTGAAACGATTGAGTTACATACAAACGTTTTATGTGTAGTTAAGTACGTATGCATATGTGTTTAGCATGAGTTAACTCAAGGGTCAAGGGTATAAACTGTCGTGTATGACCATAGTAAAGGTTTAAGGTTATGTCCATGTCGAGTGTTCATTGAGAAGGCGCGAAATGAGTTTATGTGAGTCACATGAAGTGGGTGACAAAGTTTATGTGGGCATTGATTGTTTGACAGTTTTTTTTGATGTTGTTTGAAATTTTGATTATTTACCCAAATTTGAATTTTGATGGGGTTGAAGTGTTAATGGATCTAAGAACAAAAATATTGAATATGTAGAAAGTGTTCAAAATTTCATAAAATTGGAGAGTTCGATGGCAATGGATTTTGAATGTACAAAACTACCAAAATTGAAAAGAGTAATTTGCAATTAATTAAAAACACATATAAAACATACAACTTAATTTACGTTTACAACCCATGAATGATGTATGTTATAGCTTCTCGCTATATTGTGAAATAACACGCTTTATATTTATACCCTTCACCATGCGCATGAACGGAGTGAAGGGTATACTCATTTTGTTCTTCCATTTGTAACGCCCATAAGGAGGCGTGGTAAGTATGACAATATATATATATATATATATAAATGATCAGCATCGAAATCTGGGTCGATTCAAAGGTGACCGCCTGTCTGTCCCCGCGATTACAGCAGTAATTTAAGAGCAATCAAGCTGAAATATTGATGAGCCCGATCGGTCAAAAACTAATCCCACCTTCCATACAAACTCCCCCTTTTTGGGGTATCCCTACGATAACAGTTGTAGTTGAAGGGCAATCAAGCTGAAATTTTGTATGCAAGCTTCCCTACACCAAGTGGAGGTTGAGTAGTAGATGAGACCGATCGGTCAAAACCTACTCTCACCTTCCATACAAAAACCCTCTTTTTGGGGGTGTCCGTATGTCAGTCCCCGCGATTACAGTAGTAAGCTTTTCTGCTCTAAGCGGAGGTTGAGTATTAAATTGAGACCGATCGGTCAAAAACTACTCTCACCTCCCATACAAACTCTCCCATTTTTGGGTTTGTCCCTGCAGCCGTATTTTAAGAGGTATAAAGTTGAAATTTGTACTCAAGATTCAATATCTAAGCGGAGGCTACTTTCTAAGATAATGTCGGTCAAAAACTACTCCCACCTCCCATTCAAACTACCTTTTTTGGGGTGTCCGCGTAACTGCATCCGCGATTATAGCCGTAGGTTAGGAAATAATGAGCTGAAATTGTATATGCAAGCTTTAATCCTATAATAGGAGCTTACGTTGTAAGATGGGCAATATTGGACGAATACTTCTCCCACCTTCCATACAAACTCCCCCTTTTTGGGGTGTCCGTCTGTATGTCCCTATAGTTGATGAGCTTTCTGGCTGAAATTTGGTATGTAAGCTTCTATCCAGAAGCAAAGGTTAAGTTCTAAGATAAGCATGATCGGATTTAAACTACTCTCACATCCCACACAACTTCCCATTTTTGGGGAGTTACAAAATTCATAAAAATAATCTCCAAATCAACAACTCAAAAACTTATCGGTAAATCGAATAAAATCGATAAAAAATTACTGAAAAAATGGATGTGTGAAGCTAATAGTAACGTCCACTTCTCACCAACTCCCCTGTTTTGTGGTACAAAGTTTAATAATATATAGTTGTAGTGCAAATAACCAGTTTTACCACCATTTTTACAAATGGTGAAGGTTATCTGAGCTTCGGCATAGCCGAAAATAACCGCATTACTAGTTTTAGACTCACAACAAATTGCACCTACTTGTTTATAGACAAATGCAAACGGTAGGTGTTTGAGAAGATTTTACTAGTAGATTTTACAGGAATCAAAGCATGGAGCTCTCGCATGATAGTAGCGTGTTCTAACCATCATGTCATGGTCGCCCCCACATGTTAATAAAAATAATAAATTAGTAAAGTAAGTTCTCTTAACTATATTATCTATATCAAGTCAGTGGTTTTTATGTACCCATGTGAGAAAAGTACAATGAGTTGAAATTATTTAATAACGAGTAAGTGTTCGTAATTTCATAAGATTAAGGGTGTCAATTATAAGAGGCTAAAAATAAACAATACCATTATTGAAGGGATTACATAAGCTTTTAGTTGTACTTTCCAATATCCTCGCGCTTTCTTCTTCCCCATTTCATTCTGTTCTTGTCCTTACTTATCACCAGACTTACCTCTGCCGATTACTTCTAATAACAATTTAGGTGGTTAGAAGCAAAGGAGGTGCAAGTGACAAATTGACAACAATTGAGATAAGTGTGCAGTTGTGTTCCTTGACAATATATCTGTCTACTAGCATGAGATCAATTTTCATTACCAGTGATAATATCTACCCGAAAGACAGTTCGATAAATACCTGCATTTGCACTAGAATATGAAACTTTAAAGGCAAATATCTCAAAATAAACTTTTTGTCACTTACATCCTTACCATGTGTTCATTAGTTCTTTAGTCTATTAAAGAGATTGCATGACAGACTTTATCCCTGTTTAAAGCTTCGCTTGGTAGAAAATAGCACTGAATCCTTCGTGCCAGTCTGTATAACCTTAGCAGGGATACTAAACTCAGCCATGGCATCTAATAGGTTCTGTCGTATTGAAATGCCTAAAGCAGCCTTATGGTGGTTAACAGATGGTAAGTATCGATATGAATTTCTTGTGTCTTCTTCAGGATTTGTCGTAGTTGGAGAATAGATTTAGAAGGTCTTAGGCTAAACTGATAAGGTCAAATCATGTTTGTTAAGATGGGCTTAGTCTTTTACATAAAACACAGTACCTTGTGTGTTTTGTGTGTAATGCTGATCTTGCGGTACATTAGTTTCGCATGCATTCACTTAGCCAAGTGATAGGCATTCTACAGCTTCGTGGCAATTCAGATGTACTCGAATGTTTTGTTTGATTCAAAACAGTCAGTCTTTTCTTGATTGTTATGAAGGCAACAACACACACGCTTGTTTTGCATTCAACACAAAAGCTTACACAAGAGTAGAATGAGAAACAATGTTCAACGATTTTTGAGAGAGAAACACGCTATTGTGCCGAAGATGACTATGGTTCTGGGGTCGTCTTATATACCCTGGCCTATTCAACAACGTGATTAAGTCATCGCAGTCCATTGGCACCCGCAGCTAACTAAAAATGTCTATAAGCTGCGCAATTGACGTGCTGACTTTGTTTTAGCTCGGTGTTGGACTCTACACTCAGTCTGCAGGGATTTGACTGATTTCGTGAGTATATAAAAATGTTTCTTATATATTTTTAAAAAAGTTGTTTCTTCCCTGCTCCAAAACATTTGCATTTTACCTTTTGGTAAAACTTTAAAGTTTCAATTTTATTACTGTATTCTTTTTTTTCATTGTTATTTTATTGCAAAACATTATTTATGTTAAGATCTAAAATATAATATTCATTTAAGAGATGGTTATGTACAATCTTACATCTACATTATTATTACAGGTTACAAATAAATTATACATAATTACAATAAAAAGTGTATTCAAAAAAGGAAAAAGTTAAGAAAATCCTTTATTAAAATATATTACTGTATTCTGTTTGAAAAAGCGTTCAGCCCCTCTGGTCTTCCCTATATACACAGTACTACATTTTTCAGCTCATTGACTCGGGAATCAATCTTGAGAATTGCACGTTAAAGTAGCCATAAAAATAAGAACATCTGCATCATTCGTTTTGTCAAGTTGGCTGGAATATGAATATGAAATATGAATTTTGTTTGCTCGAGGTGGATTTTTAGCGCTTCTTTAATGATATTAAAGATATTTTTACCCTCGGGTGAAGGGTATATGTCATTTGATACGACTCAAAAGTATGAAGGAGTCAATTTAGACCATAGATTTCTTTGAACCAAATTCGATTCATGACTTTAAGTCGTTTGAGCCATGTCTGTCTGTCTATCTGGCTCTCCAAATGTTTTGAAAATTTGCACGAGTTTATATTTCTCCAAAACTACTTACGATATTGCAAATGCACTACACGGCCCAGCCCCTTCTGGTACCTCCCATACAAATACATTATTCCGCCAACTTTAGAAATCGAGTAATAATATCAATAAACCCAACGGGATCGTACCCAAATTCTGTATTTAATAAAGCTATAACAGTATAAAGTTTTCGAAAAAAAATTTAAAGTCTAGCCGCGCCCCTTCTGGTACCTCTCATACAAATGCAGCTTTCCACCCACTTTAAAAATGGAGTAATACCCAGTTCCGCCGAATTAAGAAATCGAATTATATTATTAATAGACCTAACGCGATCGTTTCCAAATTCTGTATTTTGTAAAGCTCAAGTAGGATAAGCGAGAAAATTGCACGTCCAGCTACACCCCTTCTGTTACCTCATACACAAGCATACCATTCCGCCCACTTTTGAAATAAAGTTATAATATCAATACGCCCAAGGTGATCGTGCCCAAATTTTGTATTTATAAATGCTTCAGCTGGATAAAGTTTTGGAGAAACAAACTGGAAGTCTAGCCACGCACCTTCTGGTACAAATGTACCATTCCGCCCACGCGGTAGTGGAAAAATTTTGTATTTTGTTAAGCAAATTTTATGTTTTTACTGAGGCTGAGGGTATGTGTAGGTCGATTTACCCGACGGGAGTTTTCTCACTTGTTTTCACTGATATCTGGACTATATTTTTTACTTCATCTCGTTGGGGCAATGGTAGTAGAACGCGCAATAAGCTGCTTACAATTATCAGGACGTCGGTTAAGAGCGTTTGAATGCAGTAATTCCTATAGATAGGAGGAACAGAGTTTGACAATGTCTTATCTCATGAATTTACTGACTGGTGAAAAAAGGTTATCTTCTCTTCGGGATCGGCCGATGATTACAAGACGTGACTACCATGTGGAAGATCCCAGGTTCGATCCCAGGCCAGCCCCCTCGATATTGACGCCAGCAACTTTGAAGTATAGTATATATAAAAAGCTTTTTAAGTGACGTTCGCGTTCGTGGATAAACAAGTAAACGCCGTTAGTTACTTATATAAGACACCATCTCTGTTATTGTAACCACGTTAGAATAGACCGGTAAGAGTTCGGACATTCCATATACTTTACTCCTTAGAACATTCTCACCAGTTTAGTTGATTTAAGGGGGGTGTCGATCTTAGTAATTAGGAGCTGCCAATTCCACTAAGAGAGGAGTTTTGTTGAGCTCCCAGAAACTTATATTAACATCAAGAGAATAACATATCTCCAAATAAAATCTTGGCCAAAAAGGCAAATAAAATGAATGCTTTTGTTTTGCACTGTATAAACATGTGGATTTTAATTTGAAAGAAACTTGCATATCTTTTTAACTATAAATAATATTCAATTAATTCTTTTTAAAACGAATGAAGAAATATACTTTTTAAAATATAAATAGAATATTCTCCATAATGAGTTTAATTTTTGGACTTTCCATAAATTTTTATGGCTAAGACTATATTTTAATTTTTATTTTGTATACTGTAACCAACAGTAATTTGTTAAACCTTCAGTAAATTTCTATACAGTTTTTCACAAAATCCAAATATTTCCGAGATGTTTACATTGCATGCCATTATGTTTTTGGAATTTAAATTCGGCTCCCAATAAGGAGTTATTCAATTAATCTCAATTACACCAGCCATAATACCAAATAAATAAATCGAGGAGTGGCCGTAATCATGATCAATCTTTAAAAAATAATGTACATTTTCTTAAACGAATCTTTCAACAATTCTCACTCACATATAAAGATATCACAACAGTTCATTAACCTATTCTTTTAGCTCTCTTTAATTATTTTTCAATTTCGCTTTTACTTTTCTTTTATCAACATACAAATCCCAAAAGACCTACAAGAATGAAATGTAGAATTTCTTATTAATTTTCTTCCGTCAGTGTGATAGTGGTTGGATATAAAAATCAATAACAGCAATTAATTACACAACTATCCAACCTTTATACACCACAGCCATTAGTTTGATTGATTAATTACTCGCAGAACGTACATAGTAACAAAGGATGAACGCACTACTGCAACAACTAGCCACAGTTACAAAAGCAACAGCAAGAACAACAACAACAACAAGGAAACGAAATTGAGACTCAGACAGAACGAACACATTTCTCCCTTTGGCCTCTTCAGACACATTTGAGCGGCTCAGTGGCTCAACTCCCCCACCAATTAGTCATTAATGATGAACACTTCAAACACGATCAAAACTAACATTCGTGGCAGTGGTGGTGGCGGCGGCAGTGTCAGTGTCCAGCCAGCCTTCTTGCCTATATCGTTCAATATTGCACACCCGCCCTGACGTCTGTATGAACTGTATGGAGTCATAACGAATTAAATAACGATTTCAATATTGAAAAGTGATTGGCGAGGGACATGACATGGGAAAAAGCCGGTCGTTTGGTGGGATTATCGTAAGCAGTTATGAAATGATGGGAAAACTGTAACAAGGAGGAAGTATGCACAATGAAAAAAGGTATGATTTGTAAAGAGGTGAATTGTAGATGAACCATGTACGAAATATAACTGCTTGTCTGGCATAAGGCAAATAACATTAGTTTAGACCAGTGATAGGCACCCTATAGGCTCGAGTGGCCAACAATAATCGTTTTTGTCACACAGCCACGCTCAGCAATTCACACATATACGATGATATGTTTGGTTCAAAGCAGTTCGTCTATGGTCAGTATCTGCTTGGGTGTTTCTTGTGTCTGTTTTTTTGTTTAATGCGAAACAAGCGTGCGTGGTGTTGCTTTCATAACACTCAAGCAGAGAATGTCTGTTTTTTATCAAACAAAACTTTAAAATACGTTTGAACTACCGATCGTGTCTGTGGATTGCAATGCCGATGAAATGGGATTCCTATCACTGCTATAAAACTAATCGAGTTTATATCGTTCTGTATTAAATGCAACCTCGAACAGACCACCACCTACCGTTTGCTGCGTAATACGCTCTATCATGCAAAATAAGATTGCAAGTAGCCAGAGGCATGCCAACGGATTTCAGGTCAGCTAAAATCTGTATGGTAGTCATAAGTCTTACTGGTGTAATTTGAGTAGTATTCGAAGTCTACTTGATTGTTTAATTTTGAGCCTTCGGTATAAAAGTGGACCGGCCGTGGCATAGTAATTCGAACACGCATTACCATGCGGGAGATCCCAGGTTCGATTCCTGGCTCTAGTCATCTACATTTTTCTTTCATTGCCGTCTCCCTCGATGTTGTCGACTGCAACTTCGCAGTATAAGTGTCGAGTCAATCGGCATGTGAAGTAAAAAGCTACTGAAACAGTGACGTTCGTATTCGTCGATAAACAAGTAGGTTCCGTTAGTTGTGAATCTTAAAATAGAAAGCTTGTTAATTCACAACAACGCGAGAAGCTATCCCATACCTCACTCATGGGGTGTAAAGGGAAATGAAGTTTTTTTTGGTATAAAAGTCGACATACAGCCTTGTAGCAGGAGTTCTAGATTTCCACGGAACAATATGGTACTTCTTGTCGAACAGTGATTCAGCCAGAGTGTTGTCAGCGATGCCTTCTGTGTCAAGCATCGTTATAAGGATTACTCTGTGCCTATAATCATAGTTGTACCTTTTCGTCCAGAGGAAATGCAATATTTGGATATTTAGTGCAAAGAATGGGGTGGTGCAACAGTGATGCACAGACTAGCCATTCGTTGAACCTGGTCTAAAATACTACAGTATTTTTGGTCTTTGCACGAGGTGGCCCAAAAGAAGTCATCCGATGTTGTTTGGGTCTCATTTTTTTCTAAATGAAAAACTTTGAGTCTGTTTTATGATTATGTTTACTTTAATCTTTAGAATTTTATTGGTTAAGTCGAGAAGGTATCTGCCAACATGTACAATTGAATATCCTAATATCCCTAACTTATCATACTACATGCCGCCCTGGTCATATTCATTCAAATATGGATAAATGGCTCTAGAAAACCAATAGTATATTGTCCACTTCAATGCAGCAGCAGCAGCAGCAGTTGTGGGGTGCTCAGAACTCTATAGTATTATACTAAATACTTTGTGTGCAACTGTCAAATTTAGATACGCTAATGGCAACAATATTCTACGCGCTTCCCCCCCGGTGGGGATGGTGTATAATGACGATTCTAATGCGGCTGATGATAACTTCATGAACAGCGTTATCGCTCTCGTCTATTCAATAAGTGGCGTGACAAGGAGATTTCAGCTTCAGTTTCAGTTGCAATGGAAATGTTTGAAAAGCGTGAAAATACGTAATAAACCACCAACGCTGAAGTACTCATCGTCTTGCGCGCTTATCAGAGCATTAAAAGTAAATTTAATTTATTACTAGAAAATCCATCTTAAATACTTTTTGCTTTCTGTCTGTTTTTACTTCTTCACGATTCTCATTTTCTTCGATTTGTCTAAGAAGTCAATAACTTCGATAACACCAAAAGAAACGGTGGCTGGGATGTGGATAAAAGCAAAGCAAGTCAAATAAGGGATTCAATGGAATTTCTTTTTTTTACTTTCTTCAAAACATTTTTCAGATCTTAAGGGTGAGATGGTAAGATGAAGCAAAGCGGCGTGTGTGTGTGTGTGCTAGAGAGTGGCTTTGTAGAAACCAGCATATGTTATATTAACAAGGTGCATTTTTTTGTTGCTTTCCTGTTTTCCTCATTGCCATCAATATCAGGTGCTCCTGTGCGTTGAGACCAGTTTGTATAAAACCATTTGGTTAACTTCTCTATTTTGAGTAAGAGAAAAATTGGTAACAGGTTGAATTTTGTACAATTTTTCTTTCATTTCGCTTTCTTTATAATTAAAAAACTAATAAAATCATTAAGGTTTTTAATTTGAAATTACATTAAAACATCATCAGGCAGGTGCGTAGAACGAGCAATGTTGGTTG
Source organism: Muscina levida (assembly GCA_964034835.1). Lineage (NCBI taxonomy): Eukaryota > Metazoa > Arthropoda > Insecta > Diptera > Muscidae > Muscina > Muscina levida. The sequence goes on from OZ035881.1 coordinate 137,432,163, forward strand.
TCTCTTTCTATAGCACAGTATTAACTCGGACAAATTTGTTGGAGATCTGTGGCTGGCGGAAGCTATTATAAATTGTTTAGGTTACGCGTAAACCATTCAAAATTAAATTTCAAAACATTCGTGCAAGACTTTTCTAAATTGAGTATAACTAAGCATTTTGGTTTAGGTTTGTTACATACAAAATCAATGACTAGGACATTTAAAAACATTAGTAAGAATCTATAAAAACAAATGTAGAGGGAAAGAACAGTGCAATAATATATTTTTAACGAAAGAAATAAAAGGTATCATCGCCGAGTTTGCTAGTTGATAGGACTTTACAAAATGACCACTAATCGACATCAAGCATTACAGGTATGTGGACATCTATTTTGGAGATGATCCTTCTGAAAGCTGTAGTAAACACGCTGGTACCACAATGATATCATTAAGCCAAGGCTGCTGCATGTTACTGCGACCTTTGCAAGCATGAACAAACAGGTGGCAGAAGTACTTACTTACATACTTAGCTGGCACTTCTTTGCAATCCCAGTAGATTATGTACCGCACGTAGAAAAATATTATAAGCACCTCGATCTTCTGCGCTTCTTCCCTAATTAGTCACACCAAGTTCTGTAAGGTTCTCAGTAACCTGGTCTTACCAACGGAGTTTTGGTTGCCCTCTTCTGCGCCGTCCATCGAGTTCATTGTCGAAGACTTTTCGAGCTGGATCATTTTCGTCCATGCGTACAACATGACCAAGCCAAAGCAACCGCTGCATCTTAATGCGTCTGACCATGTCCATGTTACTGTACAGCTCATGATTCAAACGACGACGATACTCTCCGTTAACGATGATCGGCCTATATATGTTACGGAGTACTTTTCTCTCGAATACTGCCAAAACCGCTTCATCCGCTTGTGTCATAACCCAGGATTCTGAACCATACATTAAGACAGGTAGAACCAATATCTGGTATAGCTGGATTTTTGTTCGCTCTGTCATTGAATCGCTTGTTTAGTCCGTAGTAGCATTTATTAGTAAACAAGATTCTTCTCCGAATTTCTAAGCTGACATTATTTGCTTTGTTGATGGCGGAGCCTAGGTAAATAAAATTATCTACCACCTCGAAATTATAGTTGTCAACGTTTACGCAGTTTCCCAAACGAGTAGATCCTTTGTTCGTTGAAACTAATAACTTCGTTTTGTCCTCATTCACCGTTAGACCCATTTTCGCTGATTACTTCTGTAAACCTGAGAAGGCTGCAGTCACATCCAGTAGTTTTCGACCGATGATGTCTACGTCATCAGCGTACGCGAGTTGCATGTGGCTTTTGTTGAATATACCCAGCGGTAAATGAAACGAAGTACCTATTTAGTAATCCAGTATGACATTGTAAGCGAGGATGTAAGTACTTAGAATATAATGCGTGTGTAATATATAAAATATCGTCCACTTATTATAACTCCGATTAAAATGGCACCTACTGACATCGCCACTTACTTCGTAATCAAGCGTGTTATCAAGCTCGCAATGAAACTTCGCTTATAATGTGATTGCAACCGAAATGGGTCTTACTGACATCTTCCCTTACTTTGTAAGCAAAAGCGATTAAACGGCCTATAGCTCCCGTGTAAATGTAAGGCGAAACATAAGCGAGACAATCATCACTGATTGCTACTAAATATAGCTGACATCAGTGATTACATAATGGTAATTTTTACCGCTTAGTAGTGCCACTCGTGTTTACTACAGCTTTTCTCATTATCATTTCCATCACTATGTTAAAGAGATCACACGAAAGGCGTCGCCTTGTTTTAGGCCTCTTCTGGCACAGAAAGACTCCGTTAGGTCCTTGCCTAGTTTCACTGACAACTTCGTGTCGTCAGCGTCATTTCGCAAAGGCGTATTAGCTTCGCTGGAATACCAAATTCAGCTATGGCTTCAAGTAATTTCTGCCGTACCGGGTTTGTCGAGGGCAGGTTTATAGTCGACGAAAAGATGGTACTTGTCGATCTGTTTTTCTTGGGTCTTTTCCAGGAATTGCCGAATTGTGCATATCTGGTCAGTTGTTGATTTACCCACATAGGACACCCAATAGGACCTTATATGTGATGGGTAAAAAGGTGATCCCGTCGTTGGAGCACACACTTGGATAACTTTTTTTTAGCACAGGACATAATACGATTTGATACCAATTAGCGGGAACCGTTCTGGAACCAGCAGTTGCTGGAAGTGTTCTCTACAAATATGCAGCACACTCTGCGTATCTCATACCAGATTTACATCCTTGTCCTTACAGGAGAGGAGCCCATTACCGTAAACTTTTTCTTTTACTTTCTGGTAAAATTTTTGGGCTTCACCTATATCCATGTTCCTCAGACGCTGTGCGACATTCTTCATCGTACCAGGATTCGCCTGAGCGCCGTTTTTTATATCCTGTTGTTGCGGCGGTTGCCGTGGAAGTTTGGAGACCAGGTTAAAAAGGGAGTGACTATCTCTGGGGTTTGCAGATGTCCAATTTTTATTTTGGTTGGCTACGTGCATTTTCGCTATCTCCTCCAGATATGACCGGTATTCTCGAACATTTTTCAAAGTTATGCACACGTTTTCCAGGGATCTGATAGCCGCTTTACTATCAGTAAGTAAATGAATATTGCCACCCAATATATTATGATACTGAATTTGCCCCACGACTATTCTAATGACCGCTATTTTGGCCTGGCCTAGGCTAAAGTGATTTGGTAGCCTAATCGATAGGTGCAAATTCAACTCCTCCAAAAATATGTTATTCCACAACCCGCTTTTTATTTTAATTGCGACCAACCAACGCGTTACAATGTACCTAATTTGCTGCGGTATTAGTTTCACCCTTGTTAATAGTTCTGAGTTATATAATGTCTTTAATTTTTGTTCATCCAAAAGGATTTTTGATGCACATGAGAAATGCGAGATGATCATATCAAGGCGTACGGGTCACTATAACTCCAGTATCAACTTTTAATTTATCAACATGTTTTTTGGTTTTAATCCCCGAAGTGGATCCTTACCCAAACAACCAGGCAAGTAAACCTGGCCTCGTATAGAGCCAGTTTTGCTCACTGGTCGCTTTCCGCTACCACTGGGCCCACCAAGCGGTCCTCCGGAGGTTCTCTCAGATACGAGGGGTGATACTACCCATTGTCCTCCGGAGAGGATCCCTTGCGGGGACATATTAGCGAAATATGAATTACAAAAACATTGAATTCACGCCCACTTATCCTTAGATCATGTATGCTGATTCCACACGAATCCACACGAAGAATGTTGTAATAGAATGGGGCCAAGCCCACTTGATACATCAACATTTTATGTGGCATCTTGTTATTTTCACACATACAACTATATGCTGGCGAAATTGCAGCGGGAATCCTTTCTATCATATGAATGAGATGTGGGAGAGCTTTACACTTTAACAACAACATTGAGAGGCCCACCAATGACAGAAATGTAGACGATTGAGATAGTAATCAAACACTGGTCTCCCACATGAAAGTAGCAAGTTCTAGCGGTCATGCGGTCATGTTTTAATTGTGGAAATTTTGAAAATTTTCTCTTTAATAAAGTTTTCTAACCTTTATAGAGCTGACAACAAACTCACCAACCCATAGAAAGACTGGGATAAATGATTAAATCAATGAGGATTTTACACTTTTCAAAACATAGTTATAAAACTTAATTCTTATAAAATACAGCCATTCTTTAAAAAATATTAAAAAAAAAACACTCGCCGTTGCTAATATTTCACTGACAGCCTGAAATATACCCCCATTCCCCCCTTGTGACAGCTAATCCTTTCTATTTCCTTTATTCAATCCTTAAATCAGATGTGTCTGTCTTCACTTTCGTTTCAATGCTTACGATGAGAGCACAGCGGTGGTAGCTAACAGAAGTAAAAAAGTCATTAACAACTGTTGCTGCTGCCGTTTTGCTTTTAATGACTTACAAAATGTGGAGTATTCTCTGGGCATTGTTGTTGTTGCTATTCTTGATCCATATTTAATGTAAGCAGAAGAAAAGAAAAATACACGGTTTAAAGATTACCACACCATAATATGCCTTTGCCATAGCGCCACACATCATACTTTAAGTACATATTAAAGGTTTACTACAGTGTGAGAGAGTGTGAGAGGGGGGCGGTGGAGCAAAATAACCGGAGGAACTCATGCGAAATTATTTTAAAACCATAAAAAGTCGACATAAGGGACTCATTCATGAGCTTTTTATATCGCATGAGCCTCTAGAGAGGAATTTCATACTTAATACGAACAAACAGAACAAAATCGCAGAAAAGAAACAGATGAAAAATTGCAAAAGCACATAGAGGATACAGGCAACATGAACATGAGCCTTCTTCGTCATACTCGTTTAAGCACACACACACACATGCACATATGATGGCAAAGACAATGCCACAAACCAACAACAAAGGCTACATAAACCATAACCCCAGTACAGATGTCTGTCTTTCCTTTTGGTTAAGACAAATCCGGACCAGGCGGACCGGGTGACTTCCACCAAAACAGAAACACACACACAATGTTCGGGTTGTGAGTCACCACACCACACCGGTCTTGTTGAAAAGCGAAAATGAACTGAACTGAAAGAGTCAAGAGTACCGGCACATTAAATTGTAGCTTTATGAGAATGACAGTAGTAGTTCTCGTTTGTATTCCAGCATCTCTGTACGCCAGAAAATTGAAAATTTAAAATCGGATGTGAAATAAAGAATAGTCGTTAGAGAGAACCCAATCACTGTGGGACAAAAATTGTAGGTAAAAAAGTCGTTAGAGCATACATAGTTATCAATACTTATAGGTCATAAGCCACAGATGTATATGTTGGATGGGCAGCTTTTACTATACAGATGGCAATATTGTCAGTCATAATGAGAAAAACGGCCGCTTAGTAAATGTAGTACTTAGTATCAACACATAGTCCCCAAAATTATGTCTACAAGAAGAAGGCAATCAAGAGACAATTTTATCGTCTTACTGTCTCACTCTCTACTATTTCTCAGGCCTTTTATTTTTGCAGCTTATTGATTTCTTAAGACGATAACTAGAAATTTTTTGTATTTTTAACATTTTTTATAAGTTTTCAGTCCTTTTATTTTTGCAGCTTATTGATGGCTTAAGATGATGACTATTCATTGTTTTTAATATAAACATTTTTTATAAATTTTAGATTCAGTCATTTGAACAGGCAATGTTACAACAAGTTTCCCCCTATCTATTCCATTAAAAAGCTTCATAGTATAATTTTTGGAAAATAAATGGTCGTTTCTACAGATCTAGCATTCTCGTATTCTCATGCTTCATGCCATAGACGACACTGCCTGTATATATATGTATACAACTTATCACCATTAGGTTTCCTTTAGTGCTGTTCATCTCTTTGAACACAAATTACACTTGAAAACTTCCTCGACTATTGTCCAACTATATTATCAAGCAATTCGTACAAACTATTTACTAGAATATAATAGGCAATCTTTAATTCCGCTTAAGTTATGTCGACAGCCGTTTATCATATAGATATGACTTGAAAATAATTTGAACAAGTCTCACTCATAATGTTATTGTTATTAGCCAAGTTATGACCACTTTTGTAAGTAAAAGTATGCTCCACACACAATACCACAAATGTTCTACAGTTGGAAACAATGGAAAACTGGACAATAGAAATGAAATAGAAGGCATTTGAACAATAGAATGAAATTGTAACATTGACACACAATGAACGAAAAATAATTGGAATTTTCTTAAATATTGCTTTTAAAGACACAGGCAATTCTGAATGAGTTAAGATTAGACAATGTGCCAATTCGAGACATAAATATTATGGTAATTGGTTGCATTTGATAACGGCATATTTAAAATTCAATTGACAAATAGTGAAACTAAACTGAAATATTTGAATTACAAACAGAGTTTTCTTGTTAAGGGTGGTTACATTGTAAGGCCCGATGTAAACCACACCTTAACGTCAAGTTCTTTTCCGAATTTTATTGGACACTTCTCAATTTCAGACTAACTCAATTTTAACCATTGGAAAAACACTATAGAGCAACGCGTTAAAGTTTTTCAGGCTTATTATGAAAATGGGCGTTAAAATCAAAATGCATATCGTACACTTCGTGATTTTTTCGGTTAATTTAATAGTCCAAATGTGTGTACAATCGGAAAAATCATGCAAAAATTTGAACAAACCGGTCTGTAGGAGAAGTAAAAACACCAGTTCATACGCATACTGCTCGTATTCCAGAAAATATCGCGATAGTGTGGCTAAAGAGCCGTCCACCTCAACTCGTAGTCGTGAAAAACAACTGCAATTCAACAACTGGTCAGAATGGTGGCAAGAAATGGCAACAGTGGATGATAAATTTTTGAAGAAAATCAGCTTCAGTGATGAGGCACACTTTCACCTCAGTGGATTCGTCAATAAGCAGAATTGCCGCATTTGGGCGAATGATAATCCAAGAGTGATAGTCGAAAAACCAATGCATCCACAAAGAGTGAAATGTATATGTGCGGTATATGGGCTGAGGGCATCATCAAACTTAATTTCCCTTTGCACCCCATGAATGAGGTATGGGATAGCTTCTCGCGTTGTTGTGAATTAACACGCTTTCTATTTTTAGATTCACAACTAACGGCACCTACTTGTTTATCGACGAATGCGAACGTCACTGTTTTGAGAAGCTCTTACTAGACACGACGATTGAATCGACGCTTAATACTGCGAAGTTGCTGTCAAACAACATTCGAGGGGAGCCGACAATGAAAGAAAATTTTATTTTTTTCTTTTACGATGACTGGAGTCAGGTTTGAACCTGCGATCTCCCGCATGGTAGTCGCGTGTTCTAACTACTATGCCACGGCCATCATGGGGCCGTATTTTTTCCAAAGTAAGGCCGGTCAGGCAGTAATTGTGAATGGAATTCACTAACGTGAAATGATAACGAACTTTTTATGGCCCGATTTGGAAAATATGGATGTGAACGATATGTAGTTGTAACACGACTGTGCCACTTGATACACAAACCAATGGCTCTTTTGCGCGACAAACTCAATGGCCGTGTTATCTCACGTGGTGGCGATGTCAATTGACCGCCAAGATCATGTGATTTGACACCGTTGGACTTCTTTCTTTGGGGTTATTTGAAAGAAAAGGTGTACGTCGATAAGCCAGCAACAATTTAAGAGCAAAATAATGAGATAATTCGGCACATTAACGGCATAGAACCTCAATTATGCCTCAGCGTCATCGAAAATTTGGACCATCATGATGTGGTGCCTAGGTCGCGGCGGCCATTTGGCCGATATTTTGTTCCATACATAATTCTCAACCATACCAATATTATCATAATAAAAAGAAATGACATTACTTTCTTAAACAATTTGTATTTTATTCAAAATCAATATCAGCCCTTAAAATTTAACCACCCTTTAATATAAATATGTGGTTGGTAATAATTTTACCAGATCTAAAGCCACACTGATAAGTTCCAATTCGATAAGACGGACTTAAATTGTTCGCATATTACACTTGGCAGCACCTTGTATCCATAGGCAAAATGCTGATTTCGCAATAGATGGTGCTCACACTGGAATTGAACAGAACTTTGACCAATTACATTCCGAACATCGTCCAGCATTCCTGCAGCCAAATCGTACACGTACTTTACCGGATTGACTCGGTAGTGGACAATGTAATCTGTCGTCTATGACTGATTTAATTCCGACATTTGTGCTACCTTCGGTAACGAGCTGAATATGAAGATGATCCCTCTATATTTGCAGCACACTCTGCATGTCCGTGATCAGATTTGCTATCCATGTCCTTACAGGACAGGACAAAACCCTTGCTTTAAAATAAAATTTGATAAAACTTTTCGCCTTCTCTATTAATGTACTTTCCGATATCTTCATTATCTCTTCTCCTCTATAAAGTCTTTTTCTGTCTAAAGAGCCATTTCGTCCCTCTACACATCTCCTTATATCATTTCCTTACAGCACGCATTAGCATTAGCCCTAGTGTGGCCTTGTATGCAGTATCCATTTCCTCAGACAGCACGCGACATTCTACTTTGTACCAGAACTCTCATGACCGTGGTTATTGATACCCAAGTATGGTCATTGCGGCAGCGGTCGAAGAATGCACAAAGTGCTGCCACTGTATGTCGGCAACATCAGAATTAGGGGCTTGTGTTAGCAGTAACTGTATTAATTACTTGGAATAGGCATAGGCTATCTTGGGGCTATGCAGCCTTGCGACTTTTTTTTCTTACATTTGACAATGACAATGTGGTAATCCGAGTATATATTTGCACCACACACGTCCATAATGCTTGATATACGTCTGTCATCGATTACCACGTGATCAGTTTATATATTCTTGAGGGTATTCTTAGGTTGCCTCTTGGATATTTTAATGTAGATAGCTGGTTTCTCTCACCAACGTATTTTTTTGCCGAAAAGAAGCTTACGAGTCCGTTGTCGGAGGTGTTGATATATCGACTGAATTTCCGGACTGCTAAACCAGAGACTTCCTCTCTGCCTATTTTAGCATTAAAATCTCAAAAAACGATTTTAATATCATGGCAAAGACTTTGGCCGTATTTTTACTCCTGGCTGTCATACAATGCATCTTTAGTGTCCTCGTCTATGTCTTCTGTCGTGGCGTGTACACAAATCAATGTGTTGTTCATATATTTCACCTTGATGCGGATAGTGTCTCTTTACATGGCCGCTATTGAATATTGAATATTGAATCCTTTATATAATATTTGTTGAAGACATTCGTCAATTGGATAGAGTCACCATCTCTATAAAGAAGTGGGATATTCCAGCAGCATATATTGAAGTCACGGTCCTTATACAGTTTACAGGAGTAGTCAACATTTGGATGGAAAATACAAGATTTCCTTTCTTGGAGTTTCCATATTAATTTATTTATTTCAGGGGAGAAGATGCTAAATCAACAACTGACCAAATATTTGCACTTCTACAAATCCTGGAAGAGACCCAAGAGAAACAAATCGCCACGTTACATCTTTTCGTCGACTATAAAGCTGACTTCGACAGCCCGATACGGCAGAAATTACTCGAAGCCAGGGCTGAGTTTGGTATTCCAGCGAAGCTGATACGCCTTTGCGGAATGACGCTGACTGACACGAAGTCTTCGGTGAAGATTGGGAAGGACCTTACGAAGCCATTCTACACCAGACGAAACCAGAGAAAACAAGGCGACGGGCCATCGTGCTACCTCTTCAACATAGTGATGGAGAAGATAATGAGGAAAGATGCAGTAATCACGAGTGGCACGATATTCAACAAAAGCCATATGCTCCTCGCGTACGCTAATGACTTAGGTCGAAAACTGGGGAATGTGACTACAGCCTTCTCAGGTATACAGAAGGAATCAGCAAAAATGGGTCTAACGGTGAACGATGACAAAATGAAGTTATTAGTTTTAACGAACAAAGAATCTACTCGTTTAAGAAACTGCGTAAACGTTGACAACCATAATTTCGAGGTGGTAGATAATTTTATCTACCTAGGCTCCGCCATCAACAGAACAAATAATGCCAGCCTCGAATTTAAGAGAAGAATCCTGCTTGCTAATAAATGCTACTAAAGACTTAGCAAACGGTTTAATGAGAGAGTCATCTCTCGACCAACAAAAATCAAGCTATGCCAGATACTGGTTCTACATGCATTGATGTACGGTTCAGAATCCAGGATTATGACACAAGCGGATGAATCGGTTCTGGCAGTATTCGGAGGAAAAATACTCCGTAAAATAAATGGGCTCATCGGCGTCGTATGAATCATGAGCTGTACGACACTGACATTGACGTGGTCAGAAGCATTAAGGTGCAGAGGTTGCGTTGGCTATGTCATGTTGTACGCATGGACGAAAATGCTCCAGCTCGAAAAGTCTTGGACGGTGCAGAAGAGGGCGACCAAAACTCCGTTGGAAAGGCCAGGTTACTGAGAACCTTACAGAACTTGGTGTGACTAACTGGAGAAGAAGCGCAGAAGATCGAGGCGCTTTTAACATTTTTCTACGTGCGGTATATAATCCAATGGGATTGCAAAGAAGTGCCAGCTAAGTAAAGGCCCTAAAAAAAGGCGTTGTGCTGAGCTTTAGTAACTTCCCTAAGACGCATCGGCGGTAGTATGCCAGTAAAGTTACTCAACATTATGTTTTCTTACATTTGCTACCATTGAAAGGATATCACCGGGTACATGTAACTTATCGGACGTTGTTTGCTGCTGGCCCTCCACCGAAAGTTTCGATACTCTTAAGTGAAAAACGTTCTCAAAACTCGATTTATAAAATCCCTCATCTCCTATTGTTAATGTTGGTCGTTCTCAAAATACAATCATCATGGAGGCTTGGGGTATATTTTAATTATACCATCACACTTAGTGATGATTATACCATCACCCTCAGGGATGAGGGTATATATCATTTGATACGACCCAAAAGTGTAACACATAGAAGGAGTCACTTTAGACCCTAGTTTCCTTTGAACCAAATTTGATTCATGATTTTTTAAGTCGTTTGAGCCATGTCCGTCTGTCTGGCTGTCCGGCTGGTACTCACGATAACTTTGGAAAAAAAAGTTGAAGGTCTATCCGCTCCCCTTCTGGTACCTTCCAAACAAAAATACCTTTCCGCCCACTTTAGAGGTGGAGTAATAATATCAATAAATCCAACGCGATCGTACCCAAATTCTTTCTTAAGTAAAACTATAGCAGGATACAGTTTTGAGAAAAAAAATTGGAAGTCTAGCCACGCCCTATCTGGTACTTCACATACTCCTCTTGTACCGTCCACTTTAGAAATGGTTTAATATTATAAATAGACCTAACGCGATCGTGCCCAAATTCTGTATTTAGTAAGTTTTTTTACGTGCTGCATTGAGTCTAAGACAATATGATATACTTTTTTTTTGGGACAATATTCATTTCGTACTTTGGGTCCTAATTTCATAGCGTCTATCGATCAATCACACCTCCTGTAAATTGTTATATATTCGTTTTTCCTTTTTACACAATTCGTTATATTCTCTTTGAGGAGCTCTATTACATCTTGGTCTAAAATTGGCTGTGCGTATGTGTCTCGACAAATGATATTTGTAGCGTCTCGCCACAGTAACCGAGTAATCTCGTTGTTTCTTCTCTCAATCAAATTTCCTGTGTTATGGCAAGGGAAATTGTCCATTTCCACAATTTGGCATTAAAATATCCTTGTATCCCTGTTGTTAATTGTATAGATTTAAAGTGGAGCGTTTGTTCAAAAGGGCATGACAGCCATAATTACTCACACCGCACACAACGCATTCAATAACATACTTCAGCCACCACTTAACTGCATGAACAAAGAGTGTTTTTATGATTAAAAGCCATTTTACTGTAATGCATTTCAATACATTTCGATATTTGTTCGTAAATAAGCCTAACCACATTTCAGCTGCTCGTTGCTCCACTGTTACGTCATTGACATTCCATCTGGCTGCTTAGCACCAAAAAAAAAAAAGATTGTAATTCTGAGTATCCTGGTATCCATTTTTGAAACGAGACCAGATGAAAGAAAACAAAAAACCTTGAAACAAAACAGACAACTCCATATGACCGACTTAATACCGTTGAGTTTATAAACAGTTGTTGTTGTTCTTTAATATGATGTCACATATGTTTGCTCTTTGTTGTGTCCTGCCCGTCCTTAGTGTTTCTGCCTTTTTTTGGTGGCTAGTTTCACTCAAAATTGTAGCGGATGTTTCGATGGACGCCTGGATGATGGAGTCTTTTCGTGGTTGTGCATCATACTACAGCTATGTGTTATGAATGTTCTGATGCCAGTAGCTAATATTGTTTACAGGTTGCACGACAAGTTATTGCCGTCTTTAATAAGGTGTGCTGACATGTGTCCATCGATGCGTGTGTGTGTGTGGCTATGTCTCTTCATACATACCTTTGTGTTGTTGGGTATCGGTGTCATAGTTCTTTGAATTTTGTTCCACAAAAAGGTTAATGTGTGTTGTCCTTTGGCCTTTTTTATGTCTTTTTTCAATGAAGGCACATAAGAGTCTATAATGAAGTAATAAAAATTGGAACAGATGTTATTTTTAAGATCGATATTGCCATTACGATTTAATAAGAATTTTTATTCGACACACTTTTATGTAGGAGTCCAATACGAGAACAATACATTTTATATTAAATTTATATAACTTATTTTTCGTTGTTACTGTTATGGTTGTTATTTGTTATAGGTCCTAAGGAAGTCTTAAATGTTTCCTGTAGATGTTTAGTGAAGTAGAAATGTGTAAACATCTGAATTCCGAAACTATTGTATAAAATAGGATAGAATGTAAGGGAATTTTTTAAATGCTTTCAACTAAAATGACCAACCATGAGGATTAATTATTGTATTGTAGAATATATTAATAGTGGTTTTGAGTTTTCTTACCGTTATTCATTTGGGAATAACCATAACCTCTCTTTGAAGGTCCGTAGCAGCATAAAACGTGTCCCTCAAGCAATGCCAAGGAACATCAGTTCAGTGCTTTGAAGCGAGTAGGTAACAGAAGTTACTAAAGCTCTTAGTGGCTTTTGTAGCCCCAAGAAACCAGGATCGGGCGCGGTGGCCTTATAAGCTACTCTCCTTAAATAAAGCAACTATGTATTACGAAAACACGAAGGAATGAAAAAACAGAACCCCCAAATGTTGCGCAACCCCCACAAAAATTAAAAGGACCATAATTTAAGGATATGCACCTGGAACGTCCGAACTCTCTATAGAGGTGGTGTCCCTATCCAATTGCCGAATGTCTTCGATATATACAAGGCTGACATTACTGCCATACAGGAAACGATAAAAACAGGACATGGATGCACACAATGAAAAAAACTATGACAACTTTTACGGAAAGACACGAAATTGGTCTAGCGGTTTATCCCTGTAAGTGTCCGATTAGCCACTATCCGCATAATGGAAAAACATTTTTATATCACGCTGATTTGTGTACACACCTGGACGAAAAACATTAAAGATGCATTCTTTGAGCCTGGAGGAAATATATGACTTCTGCCCTGCCCATCACATTAAAATTGTTCTTGGAGATTCTACTGCTAAAACAGGAAAAGAAGATGCTCTTGGTTTAGCAGTCGGAAAATTCAGCTTAGTGTTGGCAAGAAACATGATAGTGAGTGTAGCCAAGTTCCTACATAAAGATATCCACAAAGCAATCTGGATAACCTCTGATCAAAAGTCGAGAAATCAGATTGATTACGTGGTAATCGATGGAAGGTAGGTCACAGGCGTTATGTGTGTGATGAGCGGTGCAAACATTGACTCGGATCATCACCAGGTTGCAGCCAATGTACGCACGAGGTTAAGTAGTACTTAAATCCCTAGCAACTAAACGCAAATGAAGCTAGACATCGTAATACTGCATACCACCGATATAGCCAGTGCCTATTCCAACCAACTCTTTCAACTACTACAAGTAAAGCCACCTAATTCCCAAGAAATGCAGATCGACACCTACTATCTGTTCATTGATTAAAAAGAACATCCAACAGTCCGACAATACAGAAACTATCTTATGAGTGCATTTGGTTTGGGCCGCTGCGTGAACGTTGAGAATTACAACTCTCTCCACGAACAAAGGTCGAACTCTACCATACAATGATCCAAACTGCATTGCTCTACAGCGCAGAATCCTGGGTAATGTCAAAAGCATATCAATCTATTCCAGGAGTCTTCGAACAAAAATTGGTTAACGAAGAGTTGAATGAACCTTAAGCTGTTGACCTGTATAACGACATCAGTGTTATCAAGCGCGTTCAAAAATACCAAATGCACTGGCTTAGACAAATGGTTAAAAATGCTCCAGCTCGAAAAGTGTACGACGATAAACTTGAGTTGGAGACCAAACTTTCGTTGAATGAACCACGTGAAAGAGCTGTTATCTGAACTTGGTGTGGCCAACTATCTACGGATGATTAATTTTAGAATTGACACAAATTTTAAGGAAAGAAACTACTGTAGTTTACGTTGTGTTACTTTGGCAGCCACGTTCAACACCAATTTCAAATTTTCGCACCAAATATTCCTATTATGTTCGGTCAACGTCGCTATCAAGCCATTTCGTTGCTCTGATGAAGCCATGCATGTTCCGCCAACCGCTTACTAGTAGACAGGTATTGTTTAAAAGTGTTCGATGACCAAGCTTTCCATATCTCAGGTCACTAAAAGCAGGACATCGCAGCTTCTACAAAAATCTTTGAAGGGTAGTTTCAACCTCTTAGCGTGGTTACAATGGCCAGTGACCGGTTATTACAACTATGTTGTTCCTCAGATGGACTTTGGACATGTCCAGCACAAATCGTGTCCTCTGTATATCCAGTGTAGGTCAAATTTGTGGGTTATCCCACCCAGCTCTCCTTTGCAATGAGGTTCAGTTTCCCCGCAATTAGCTGTTTCCCCCTTGTTGGAGGGATCCCAATGAGACCGTAAACTTCGCCCGAGATTACGGTTGTGGCGGCCATTGCCAATGTATCGGCTCTTTGGTTACCATATATGTCCCCATGTCCAGATACCCTCAAGAGACGACCGGCATTCTCGAACATTTCTCGAAGTAGTGTACACGTTCTCCAGAGATCTGATAGCCCCTTTACTATCAGTAAGAATATGAATATTCCAAACCAATATTCCACGATACTGAATTTTCTCTACGGCTATTCTATAGCCGCTTTTTTTGGCCTGAAACAATGCTATAGTGACCCGGTAGTCTGATTGATAGTCGCAAATTCAACTCCAGCAAAAAGATTCCACAGTCTGCTCCTTCCTTTTATTTCGAACCGTCCCACAGGGGGGAAAATTCACGATCTGGGCGGCCAAAATTCGATTTCTCAAAAACCAATGTTTTTAATAATTTCCGATTGTAGGGCAAAGAGAACAGAATGCTTAACTAGATACTGTTGTTTTTTCATTCCATTTTGCTTACATTCGTTTTCTACACGCTGTCAAAGTTAGTTGTTGCTAATTGTGCATTTTCTATTTTGGTGCCTCAAGGTAAAGCAACAATTTTGGCACAGTTTAAACATTTAAGTAAAATGGAAAATTGTAAAGCAGGTTAATATTATTTAATCCACTTAGCTAAATAAAATTATAATTCAAATTCCTACTACAAAAGCAGCATTGAAAAATATGATATTTTTGTTAATTTCAATGGGTACCAAAATCGAACTATGGACAAAAAGTTATGCATCACTACTTTTCACCCCTTCAGTTTGTGATTAAATGTAATCTTTAACATCGTATTGTTCAGATGGGGGAAAACAAAAATTTGCGTGTTTTTGCAGTTTTGTGTTTTATAGCCATTTACCTACTGCGAAAGAATTGACCACAATTTCTACGATTTTACTGAACCACTTTAGGCAACATACTGGATGTCCTATATCTCTATGCAATTATAGTTAGAGGGTATCCAGACGAATAAAAAGTTATAGGGAGTTAGGGCTCTAAAATGCAACCTTACGGAGATATATGGAAAATGCTTGACATCTTAAATTTTTTATAAAATCCATTTTTTATATAAAAACGGTCGTAACCTCTACCCCCCGAATGTTAACATATTATTATTTTTTACGCCTCACCTAGTAATTTTTTAACATTCTGCTTCATAAATTTGCTTCAAATAATTTTGGCCGCCCAGATCGCGAATTTACCCCACTGTGCGTCCGTAAAAATTAGGATGACATTCTCCCCAAAGTTTAGGGCATTATCATTATCATCCTTATAAAAACCGGTTTAAAGACAGTTTCTGCTATGGTGTAATCCGAATGACAGCTCACATTAATTAGGTCCAGCATTTTCCGTAGAATAAGATGGGTTTAATAACTGAGTCATATAACCAGTTCACATAGTTGGAACTAATTCCCCAATTGATTCCGATTGCTCTTTTGCAGCAGTATAGCAGTTTTGCTAATCCTGCTTTGGGTGTTCAGATTCCAATTCAGTTTACTGTCCAATATAAGCCCAATGTATTTTGGATTGGCAAATTGAAGAATTTGGTATATCCGTGTGAATAGCACTAGTTCCCTTTTACTCGGGTTTACACCCAGTCCACAGTAATGACACCATTTTAAAAGAAATTTTAGCGCAGATTCTGGTGAGTAGTTTAGGATCCTTGCCGGTAACTATTAGTGCCACGCAATCCGCATGTGCGACGGATGTGTAGCACATTTTTTCCATCGTCCTCAGGAGAGTCTATATTGATGTTGAGATTCCACAGAAGTGGACAGAGTACTCCTCCTTGGAAAGAAACTACTGTATGGAAACCCAGAATTAGTATGAAAAGGGCACAAGCTAGTTTCATTTATGTTAGTATGAAGTAGCTGTCTTTCATACAAACTTAGTTTGTACTAAAAACAAATAAATCAAAATAAAACAACGTTCACAATTCTATCACTTTTTCCTTAATATTTTGCAAAAACAATAAAAGACAAATCAATATCAATTTCATCATGCGTCAAAATTCTATTCTACGAGCACAATACAATAACCACTAATCTTTCATTCTTCAGCACTATGTCATTTCGTAAAATCTCCTGCTCCTCTGCTGCTCTCACTAACAACGAGATAAATATGTTAAAGTCATTATTGTGTCATCACAATCTCACACACAACAAATCCTGACATCTAAAGGTCGTGATCTAAATAACATGCGTGACTATCACGCACAAATTTCCAAAATAAATAATGCTAAGAAAACACTTAAACCAAAGCTAAAATGGAAGACAAATAAATAAATGAAATACGAACGTACAGCAGAAAACCACAACGAATCATATGTTTATTTAAACCCACTCCTGCCGCTCGGTCGTCTATGACATTGCTTAGCTTTCTTTTTTATACGCAACGCAACGACACTCGATGTCATTCATAAACAATACATATATACGTCAATAAACAAATTATTGATGGTTTGACGATATAGTACAACAACAACACATGAAAACTCATCAAAACATTTGGATTATTGAGATTTTTAACAATTACTTATGATGACTATGTTCACTCATCATTGTATGTACGTGCCCCAAGTAAACGTCTCGGGGGCCTGCTGCTGCTGGTGGTTGTTGTTTGTTGGCACTGATGTCGGTGAGTGAATTTCCTTATGGCTGTGAAACGTATCAAATAAAATCTCACCCAAGTACAATCAGATTTTATGGCTCAACTCTGTGGAGCAGAGATTGAAAGACAGCAAAGCGAAACAATAACAAATAATAACTATAACAATAACAACTACAACGGCAATGGCAACAACAACAACAGCGACACAACAATTACTGCAAAAACAGCGTCAACAACGACAACAATTTTCATTGAGAAAAGGACGAGCTAAGGATAGGGATGTCATACCCGAGCGAGGGCTAAGACAAAATGTCATAAAATAGTTTTACGGTAAATTTAACACCACACTAATCCATATTTAGGTGCCAAAACAGAGATTCCTATTACCGACTTAAGTACTTTATGGTATTGTTTATTTTAAGTGGTTTTCAGTTTCAATTCCGCCCTAAAGAAATTCGATTCAGCTATGGGCGGACGCAAAAGTATTAGAAGACACGAAGACATGTACTTGAGTTTTTACTTGTTTTGGTATGTTTACCACACATAGAAGATTTGTAACATCAAACCCGAGAATGACACCCTAGACTAGATAAGGTAACAATGAAGAGGAGGCTTAAGTGAATTTTCAAAATTGGAAACTAATATCCGTACACATTGGACGATTCTTGTTAAGATTAGAAAATGAAGTATAAGTACTATAGTCACTGTCATATTCTTAAGTTTTAAGAGTATTAGGGGTGGTCGATTTTTCTTTTCAGAAATATAAAATCACTTGAGGAATACTCTTTTAGCTTTAAAACTCCTTTTAATTTTATGTGTTTCCAAAAAGAGATATATTTATATAACGTAAGTGTGTTGTCTTTAAGGAATTTCAAGATTTCTAAAAATGTTCTACCGGTATCTTTAGCAAGTGTAATCGTATCCTTTTTGATGATATTTGTATTTTTAGTAAGAAAACCATTTTCATTTTAGATTGTGTTAAAAGTGGGTGCATTTTGATTATGTTAACCAGATTGTGATTAGACAAGTGACAAATGGGCTGCTAACAGCAATGAGTGAAGGGTTTTTATGACACAAAAGAGAACTATTGTAAAGTGTTGAAATATTTTAGGAAAAGAAGATGCTCATTACATATTGAAGGTTTGTTATCAATGCCGCTAAATAAAAGGATACAATTGTACAACTTGTGTGGGACCAAATCTTTTTCGAATTAAGGTATTTTTTTATATTTAGCATAGGTTGTATTAACTTATCTCTTCTTCATAATTGGCAGCAGCAAACGAATTGATCTATCAGTAGCCGCACGTAGGGAAGTATAGTTAGTCACACCAAGTGTATATAACAGCTCTTTACTCTCGTCCTTACAACGTCGCCCCCTTCTACGCCGCCCATCGATTTTATTGACGAAGACCTTTTGAGCTGGAGCATTTTCATCCATTCGTATAACGTGTGCAAGCCAGCGCTTTCGGTTTATTCTAACGCGCTTGTCCACGTCGATGTCGTTGTACAGCTCATACAGCTCGTGGTTCATTCAACGACAATACTCGCCGTTTACAATGATAGATCAAAATATTTTGCGAAGTATTTTTTTCTCGAAGACTCCCACAATTGATTGATCCACTTGTTTTATTACCCAAGATTCTGCGCTGTAGAGCAAGATAGGTAGGATCAGTGATTGGTAAAGTTGGATCTTTGTTCGTCGAGTGAAGGCTTTGTCATTAAGTCGCTTGCATACCCCATAGCAGTAGTTTCCGATCGAAACTCGCCTCTTGATTTCCAGAATTAAGGTTTTATTTATATATTTAGCCTAGGTTGTGTCAACTTATCTTTTCTTCATAACTGACAGCAGCAACCGAATTGATCTATCAGTAGCCGCACGTAGAGAAGAATAATTAGTCACACCAAGTGTAGATAACAGCTCTTTACTCTCGTCCTTACAACGGCGCCCCCTTCTACGCCGCCCATCGAGTTTATTGACGAAGACCTTTTGAGCTGGAGTATTTTCATCGATTCTTATAACGTGTGCAAGCCAGCGCTTTCGGTCTATTCTAACGCTTGTCTACGTCGATGTCGTTGCACAGCTCATACAGCTCGTGGTTCATTCAAAGACAATACTCGCCGTTTACGATGATAGATCTAAATATTTTGCGAAGTATTTTTCTCTCGAAGACTCCCACAATTGATTGATCCACTTGTATCATTACCCAAGATTCTGCGCTGTAGAGCAAGATTGGTAGGATCACTGATTGGTAAAGTTGGATCTTTGTTCGTCGAGTGAAGGTTTTGTCATTAAATCGCTTGCATAGCAGAAGTTTCCGATCGAAACTCGCCTCTTGATTTCCAGGCTGGCATTATTATTGTTGTTTACGACAGAGCCAAGGTAAACAAAATCATCTACCACTTCAAAGTTATAGTTGTCAACGTTCACGCAGCTTTCCACACGAGTACACTGTTTCTCAATGCTCGAAAAGGCCGCAGTAACATCCCGCAGTCCTTGGCTAATGATATCTATATCATTGACATACGCAAACAACATTTGACTTTTGTTAAAGAATCCACTTTTACTGTTACTAACTGAACAAAAGTTATAGATGTTACACTTATTAACGATAAATACTCGAACATGGTCAGTAATTGCAGAGTATCGACGGATTGCTCGATTTCTGACCATGTTCGACTTTTCGTTCGAAGTGGATTCTGAAAATAGTTACTTTAACAGAAGAAAAACAAATTGTATCATTTTTAAGAGGGTTCTAGAGAGCAAGTTACCCAGGTGTCCGGCCATTATCGATGATAAGTCTACACTGGAGTCCACGGTTAAAGCTTTAAATAGCGTCTTAGCTGAGGCAATGGAAAATCCTAAAGCAGAACTAACAGGAAAGGCAAAGCTAAGTCTTACTGGTGGAATGCAGATATTGCGGCAAAACGCAAGGAATGCAGGTAACTATTAAACAAGGAGAAAAGATACGGCGACTGGAGCGCATATAAGTCTTCAGTTTACAGTTTCAAGAACCTGATCAGGAAGGCCAAAAGACAGTCATGGAGAACACTTTGCAGTAATGTAGAAAGGTCTTCGGAAAGTAGACGGCTACGTAAAATTTTATCCTCGAATCCAAAAATACCATCGTATATACAAAGACCACATTGTCCATTGAACACCATGAACTCCGAAACTCTGGAGGTGTTGATGGTTGTCGGGATAGTGATTACCAGTTAATGGAGAACTCGATCAGTTATAACTTTGATAATTCCGACTTACCGAATACTGAACATCGAGTTCAGTGGGCTATCAAAAGTTTCCCCTCTTTTAAATCAACGGGACCCGTTGGAATTATTCCTGCGGATCTGCAAAAGAACCTCGAAGCCTGTCTGAAGCTGTCGCACTTTCCAACGTGATGGACAATCTACAAAATTGTATTTATCCCTAAAGGGGGTAAGGCATCCCACACTAAAGCCAAGGATTTTAGGCCAATTAGCCTATCTCCCTTCTTACTTAAGACTATGGAGAGAATAAATGATGCGTATATCAGGTCTCTCTTTTAAACCGGAAGCCCTATCCAAGGCTCAGAATGTCTACACGAAGGGAAAATCAACAGAAACTGCTTTACGTTCGACAAACAGTCTTATTGAAAGATCCCTGATCTACAAGGAATACGCTCTCGCCGCCTTTTTGGATATTGAGGGAGCTTTCAATAATGTCAATCATGAATCTGTAATTGACACAATGGAACAACTGGAGATTAATCCAGTGGCCATCTCCTTAGTTGATAAACTACTAAAATTTAGGCGCATTGGATCCACTCTGGGCTTGTCAAATATTTCCAATAACGCGGTACTCCACAAGGAGGAGTACTCTGTCCACAACTATGGAATCTCAACATCAACAATTTCCGGAAGACGATGGAAAAAAATAGCTGCACAACCGTCGCATATGCTGATGACGTGGCACTAATAGTTACCAGCAAGGATCCTAAACTACTCTCTGAGCTTCTGAAATCTGCGCTGAAACTTCTGTTAAAATGGTGTCATGACTGTGGACTGGCTGTAAATCCGAGTAAAGCGGAACTGGTGCTATTTACACAGAGACACAAATCTCTTAATTTGCCAAACCCAGATTAAATGGAGTTCCACTTACACTCTCTGATAGTGCCAAATACCTTAAGATAATATTGGACAGTAAACTGAATTGGAATCTGAATACTTAGAACAGAAAGCGGCAACGGTGCTATACTGTCCTATACAAAAATCTGAACTGGTTATAGACTCAGTTATTAAACCCATCTTATTCTACGGACCGGCAGTTTGGTGACCGGCGCTAGTTAGAGCGTCCCTGAGACTGAAATTCGCTCGCATTATGAGACAGACTACCGGATAACTGTAGCATAAGTAGTTCAGTATCGTGGGATATTGCGCTGCAATATTCATATTCTTACTGATAATAAAGCGGCTATCAGATCTCTGGAGATCTCTCTGTTACCATTGCATGGGTTCCAGGACATGGGGTAACCAAAGAGCCGATACATTGGCAAGTGCCGCCACAACCGTGAACTCGGGCAAAGGTAGGTCTCATTAGGGTCCCTCTCTCAAGGGGGTAACAGCTAAATGCGGGGAAACTGAACCTCATTGCTAAGGAAGGATGGGTGAGAGATTCCACTTGCACGGCGACCTAACAAATTTGGCACACAATGAATGTACAGAGGACACGATTTGTGCTGAACCTGTTCAGAGTCCATCTAAGAAACATTATAGATGTAATAACCGGTTACTGCCCAATTGGTAAACACGCTAAGAAGTTGAAACTATCATACAAAGATTTTTGAAGAAGCTGCAATAATGAGGAAGACCTACGGAACATCTTCTATGTCACTGCCCTGCTTTTGGAAACCTGAGATATGAAAAGCTTGGTCATCGGACACTTCTGGACAATGTATGTCTATCAGTGGGCGATTTGCGGAACATCCATGCCCTCATTAGAGCAACGAAATGGCTTGATAGCGACGTTGACCGAACAGAATATGTATATTTGGTGCGGACATTTGAAAGTGGTATCACAACGGGACCCATACTTGGACCGATGTGAGCTCTTTTGAACGTGGCTGCCGAATTAACCTAACCTAATCTAAAGATGGTACCACTTGGATCACCTTTGTTAAGCATAGGACATATTACACTCAGGTTCGAGTCATAGGGCATGCATCCCGTCAGCCAAATCATGTTTATAATCTGGTGAATGCACGTTGCTAGCTCATCGTCGCTGGCCTTAAAAGTCTCATCCCGCAGTCCACGGGCTCCCGCAGCTTGGTTGTCTTTAAGCAGTTCAATTGCCGTACTGATCTCGTTTTGACTCGGTAGTGGGAAATCTACTCCGTCGTCATTGTTATAATTTTCGATATCCCGGCTCTTTCTGTTTTCATAGACGCCCTGACAGCATGAGTTACCATTGACTGCAGTGTAGTCTTGTAGGCAGTATCCTTTTCGTCGGACAATAAACGAAATCCTTTATTGTACCTTTGCACCTTGACTTTGTGGTTTTCATCACTTAAGTAAGGTAATTGAGGCGGTGGTAAAATAGAGTGCAATTTTCTGCCACTGTGTCGGGAACATCAGAACAAGGGGACTTTTAGGAGTAATAAAGTAAGTAGGCATTAGCTATCTCGGTGGTTGGCAGCTTTGTGATCTTTAACTTCTTTTGAGTTTGGTTAAGTACAAGCGTACCTAGGTTCATCATTAAAGTCTTCAGAACAATTTTAATCTCATGCCTAGAATCATATATTTCACTTAGGTCCTTATAGAATACACCGTCAGTGCAGTCATCTTGGTCTACATTTGCAGCGTGTAATTAGCGTGAAGAGAGAATTTTTTTCTCTGATGCACAGGCGGAATGAAATTGGTACCCCCGAAAGCACACCCCATAATGTTAATGAAATCAGGCCCTAATAAGACTACTGTATGTTCTTGACGTCGCTGAAACTGAATCTTAAGTTTATTTATCTTAATCATGCCAGGTTTTTGACATAACCTTAAAAAAACCTTAACTGTAAAGGTCAAAATTTGGAGTTTTTGAGGTAACGAAAATATCCTGACGTGTTGAAATAAAATGGACTTCAGATACATATTCAGTACATCAAAATAAATAAGGATATAATAGTCTGACGGGGTCGATACGTATAACATTCTTGGGCCGCTATGTCTTTTCCCGGTAAGCAAATGACCACCCCTTCACCCGCCCCCGCCCCCACAATCACTGACCTCTATCATTTGTCGCACAATGCCATGGATGAATGTTATTAAAATGGTTTAATTAAGCTACATCTTGTCGTCAGCACATGTAAGCACTGACAACATACCATTAGTTGTAAAAAAACCCAAAAAATTAAAAAGCTGACAAAGTTATGATTATATTTGATTTGGCAACTTCTGGTACAATACATGTACAATATGTCAAAAGTAAATTTTGACCCTTCGATTTCTTAAAATTATGTCCGTTCTGTCATCTTATTTGCTTAAATTTAATTACTGCGGCTAATGTGCAAAAACTTAACACTAACGCAATAGATTTTTCAAATATTAACCCCTTCAAACATTGTAATGAAATATACCATCATTCCGAAGAGGTGACTGGCATACAAAAATGTTCAGCAATGCAATATATCGTTACACTGACAAAGCGAATCTCATTCATTGTCTTAACATAAGATCTATTTTTCTCTACACAATAAATAGGGTATAGCTTCCTTTTCCGGGTCTTTAATTAGGTATACAACTGTGAAGTGT
Organism: Muscina levida; assembly: GCA_964034835.1. Lineage (NCBI taxonomy): Eukaryota > Metazoa > Arthropoda > Insecta > Diptera > Muscidae > Muscina > Muscina levida. The sequence goes on from OZ035881.1 coordinate 137,456,117, forward strand.
ACAACGTTTACATATTTATATACTATATATATAGAATACGCTTTATTTGTATCTTTTTGCCCCTGTTAACTTTCTTTTTCTTCCCTAGGTATTAAGACGAATGCAATTTACCTGTAAAAAAAACATTGATTCGCACAATTTATACCGTAAAGCCAACAGTTCTCGTTCTCTCACTGTCTGTTAGTAGAACACATATTCCCTCTGTTATGCTGTTTAGTATGCTATTGTGTGTTAAGTTCGTATCAAACCAATTGGTTTGATGGAAACACACACAGCTGGTTGCAATGCTAACATTATGTTAAAACATAAATAAATTTAACAAAAGATGGCGTTAGTTGATGCTGTACCAAATCACTTGTCAAAGACCACCATCGCCATCGTTGTGGTGATGATTAACCGCCGTTTTCCGTATAGAGATAGATATTATACAGATAATTAATACTTCCCATGGTGACATCGCCATGGCTGTTAAGTCTATTGCGATTATTTTTTCTTCCTCGTTGTCAAGATGAATGTATAAAAGGATATGCAATTAAAGCTGACAAAGGAGATATAATAAGAAACCGTTGTTGCTAGAATGCAAGGTAAAATCTGGAAAGCTACTGATAATGTAACAAATGTGGTGTTTTCTTATAATATTTATAACGAGTTCTTCGTAAGATTTAATAAAATTTCCTTATTTTAAAAATAATTTTTAAGAATTACCTGTATAATTTTTAGTATTAATTTCCAAATCTGAAAAATAAAATAATAAAATTTTGTTAATACTTTAATAAAATGAAATTAGTATTAATATGTTAAGTTATGACATCGCTATCGACGAGCATTTTATTGCTAATCAGACATGTTCTTTATACTCTTTACTAATCTTTAGGCTTTCTGAGCTTTCTTCAATAAAACCTAAGCAGATCAAAACCAAGTCAGTCGACCCAATTTGTGTCCCTTAACTGTATAAGAAACAGTGTTTCCCTTTTGAAGAAGGATTATAAAAAGCTAAATGGTTAAGAAAACAGACAGAAATCTGGATGACGGGAAGAAACTTAAAACACCCGTAGATACAGAATAATTGGCTTTGACGAAAGGGAATTTGATTTTTTCCTAATTCTTGTGGGTTCAAATTTGTTGTATTTGACGTCACAAAGTCGACAAAATATTTAACTCTTTATAGTCATCTTTCCAAAAACGTTAAGAAATCAAAACTCGGTTAAAAATTCACTGAGTTATAAGCTCATAAGTGAGGAAACATTCAAGAAACTGGTATTTGAACCGTAAGTCAAGATTTTGAGGAAGTTAGGAAACTTTGGTGTACAGGGTCATGTTTTACTCGACCAGACCAGCAACATGCACTATGTCACTCCCCAAGTTCCTTAAATTTTATCCATTTTGTCACAGTATGTAATAAATTGAAAGTTCGTCTCTAATTTACCGGATATGTGCAGAATTTTTGGAGAGAACACAATACTCATGAGATTCTATAGCATGCTGAAAGCGTTTTCGATCCACTTGTGTTTAAAACCGAAACCAGTGACAACATTACAGTGAATGGCAAACGCTAGAACCAAATGATTTACGATGTTCTATTCCCCATGTCATTTGGAGGATAAATAAACCAACAACGGTTGATATTTTAGAAGCCAAAATTCGAAGTGGTGCAAAATTAGACCGACAGGATTTCTTTCATTTTTTCTTTATACATTAAATTCAATTTCTATAAACGTAATTTACGTATAAGTAACGAGAACTCTAGAGAATATTATAACGTATACGCTCCTATAAATCATTTAACTAATAATATTGCTATGTCTACAACAAGGCTAATAATGTCTTTTAGACTTTTATATACTTCTCCTATATTATAAGGATTAGGGTGCACAAAAGGGTAATAAAAATACATATTAGATCAAATTTATTTCAGGGTTTGTTATAATTTCCATAGGAATATTCTCAAATCGTCTTATATGGACATATAAATTATTGCACGAAATTATTCATTGTACATTTACATTATAGAAATTTTAGCAGGATAAATTCCATTACCCAATATAAAATATTGTTTATGTTTTAAGTTATTGAAATTAACCGATTTTTAATAAAAATTCCCTATGTATTATTATTTGCCTGGTCGTCGAACGTAAACGGTTTTAGATTGGACTTTTGGTCACAATACCAGCGGTCTAGAGACGTATAGTAAACCGTAAAAATTTTACTAATTTGTGTAGGAGATACCATTTGGGGCAGCACAAAGTGTCCGACTTTTTTTTGTTAATCAACGATCAACTTGTAAAAATCTGACGAAATTCTTTGGATACACAAGAAATATATGCATGTAAAAGGGGCAATTTCTTTATATGGAAGGTACCAAAAGGGGTGTGTCAAATAGTTAGGTTTTCTGAGGTTTCACCTCCTGTTACAAGATAAATGAAAGGAGCAAATTTCATTATCCCGCAGGTACCCGTTTGGAAGTTGTGGGAGAAGAAATAATTTTTCCGAAAGTGGGCCATTTTGTATAGGAGGTACCAGAAGGGATCAACCGATATAGTCTATATTTATTCCAGAGTCAAATTTTTATATGCGTACATCTACCGCAAAATTGGACTGAATTTTGTTTACTTACAGAAAGGATATGTATGTTAAACTATGAGGGTGATTTAGGTCATTTGCATGGGAGGTTAGAAGTGGTGTGTCAAATAGTTAGGTTTTCTGAGGTTTCGCCACCTGTAACAAGTTAAATTAACTGACCAAATTTCATATACCGCAGATACCCGCTTGGAAGTTATGGGAGAAATATTTATTTTTCCAAAGATAGGTAATTTTGTATGGGAGATAGCAGAATAGGTCAACCGATATAGTCTGTATTGATTCCTGAGTTAATTTTTAATAAGCCTACATCTTACGCAAAATTTTAATGATATAAGTGTACTTACAAGAAAAAGATATGTATGTTTTACTATGAGGAGCAATTCGGTCAACTGTATGGGAGGAACCGGAAGGGGCTTGTCTAAGGTTTCGGTTTTTTAAGGATTTGTCTACTATTACAAAATAATTCAACTGACCAAATTCCGAGTCTTTCAGTTGTCCGTTTCGTATATATGGAAGAAATTTTAATAATACAATAATAGGTAATTTCATATGGGAGATACCAGCAGGGATGGGGCTATTCTGACCACTTACAATCCCTTAACCATCAATCGTCTTAAAAAGTCCTGAAGCGATTTGGTCTTACGATACATGGGATCTTGGGTCTCCTTTAATGGGTTTCACTTTTTCTTATACAAAATTATTTATACCAGCATCCCTAAGGGTGATGATATATAAATTACTAGCTGACCCGGCAAACGTTGTTCTGCCATACAACTTCTGACTCGGCGAACTTCGTCTCGCTCCAAGTTAACGCCTTTATATAAGCTCCAGAGTAATATTAAAAAACATATAGTTCAAATTTTAATGTGACTTATTTGAATTTAATCGAAATCAGCGAAGAGCGGTCTGATAAACAATGTTTTTCGATTTGTTTTCCGGCGCTAAAACAAACAATGAAGACAGTTTGCTAACACGCGAAAAACTAAGAAATTCGAGGTTGATCCTACAAACTTCCAATGATTGGCCTTGCGATTTATTGATTGTCATCGCAAAAGCCAATCGAATGGGGACTTGAATTCGCTAGAATTGGCAGGGAAAATCGGTTGGAATAATAGATATTCGAGGGATAAGAACTTCCTCTTCTTTGAAAAAATTTGTCGGGAACGTCATCAATCCAGTTGTAACATCAACAGGATTTTGGTCATTACAAAGCGCCAGTAGATATTTTTAAAATGCAGTAGCCGATGGGTCGTTTTGCAACGTGACTTTCATGTTCGTAGTTAATAATTCCTTGTCATTTCGCCACAAAGACATTAATTTCATCAGCAGCAGTAGATTTTGGGATTTGACGAATATCTTCCGACAGAAATATTTTATCCCCACCAAATCGTTTCGAATCACCTCATAAATTTTTCATCTTTCGGTCAACTGCCTCCAAAGCTCGTTGATGCGCTATCGTGCATTCATCCTAAATGATGATTTTGCATTTTTGCAACAATTTCGCTGTCGTCGAACTTCTGGATATTGTGCCCAATGGCTTGTCAACTGTGAAAATATTCATCGGCAACTTCAAAGCGGAGTGTGCAGTTCGACCGCCTTTCAACAAAGTGGCAGCAGATGGTGCAATAGCTAACGCAATTGGCGATCGTTACGCATAAAAATTATTTGAGCTAACCTTTTTATTCGTTTCTTTTCCTGATGACATGTAAAAAAAACCTGACCATCATTAAATTGTGGTGATATTCACCCTCTCCACTGCAGAACATCAACCGGTATTGAAGTGCATCATATGACCGATGAGTCTCTCGACGTTTGAGAACAATATCGTGTGATTCCACATTCTCACCCTGCAATAGCTGTAAAGCCGTCGATATTCACATGAACAACTTTAAATGTAGTTATCTCCTAACAAAAATGTTCGATCGCAAAAAGGATACAGTTGGGATCTCATCTTTAAATATATTGGGATCTCACCTCGAAATGAGTAGCAGCATAAGCCGGGAGTTTCCGATTGTAACTTCAATGCATTGCAATGCTGGCATACGACAGACATTGAACCGATATCAACGCAGCGAAGATCTTTGTAGGCGATTGTGGAATCGTATTTAAAAGCAGCGCGATTCAAGTCTATATTTACGACTGGTCTTCTTCTAGTAATATTTTGTCGAATTTAAGGTGGTGATTGTGCAGCGCGAAACTGTGCGATATGGGCATTTTCATTTTTTCGGCACGTTCCTTTTGCGTTTGATTATTACGGACGTTCTGACTAATTATAGCACGTCGCGTACGTCGTCCAAAGTTTGATTGTCTAATAGGAGGCATTAGTCTAGTAAATAACTCTCCCTAAAATCAACCATGTCCTATTCGAAAAATCCAAATTTTTCGAGTTTTCCACCAAAAATTTGTTAATTTTTCCATTCGGAAAGTCATGTCAGAATAATTATCTAAAATTTTCGCAGTTACATCGTCTAAAACTATCAAATCATACGACAAAAAGCTAAATTTCGTCGAATAAAAAATTAAAAATTTTCGAATTTTTCCGAAATTTCCAACAAAATTTTTCTATTTTTCCATTTGAAAAGTCATTATTGCACACAAAATTTCATACAAAAAAGCAATTTTCAGTTATTCCAATTTTCCGGCTTTTCCGGAGGCTTTTCCCAAAATTTCCTCTCACATAAACCATCTCCTGGCAATTGCGACCAACTGAAAAAAAATTTCCGAAAAATCGGTCCAGCCGTTCTCAATTGATGAATTACTATATGAATTATTATTACACCATTTTTATATATGTAGATATTATTTATCTCGTTAAATTTTCCAACCAACATCAAAATCATTAAATCATGCGAAAACTGCAAAATTTCGTCGATAAAAAAATCAAATTTTTTGCGCTTTTCCGGAATTTTCCGAGTTTTTCGCAAATAATTTTCTATTTTTGCATTCGAAAAGCCATTTCGTAACAATTGCACTCAAATTTCACGGCTTTTCCTAAGGATTTTCCCAAAATTTTGTGGCATAAAAAATTCCAGCCAATATTGAAAAAAAAAATAGAGCAAACTGGGCCAACGTTCTCTCTTGATAAATTATTATACATTTTTCACACTTTTTTTATATTAATATACTAGTGGGCCCGGCAATGCTTCGCTATTGCATATTAACTTGTAATATATTTCACATTTGGGTCTACAAAGTACTTTGAAAACGGTACTTAAGCTCGACAATAATATATTGAGTTTATTTACTTATGTAACTTATTTAAAGTAACTCTTAACATTAAAGTTAACCAATTAAGTTTTATTGTTGTAAATGCTAATTAAAAGTTCATCAGCAAAGTCATATCTATAGTGCCGGCATGTAGATTAAGTTTTTTCTGTATGTAGGGCGAAAAACCACTTCTTCCACAAATCGGAAACAGACATTCCTCTAAAGATCAAAATTATTTATTTTGATCCGTAGTAGCGTGAACCATCTGTATACTACCAATCTCTTTGGTCATAAAAAGCATTTTTGTTATACCTTCTCCTATTGACCGCAAATGAATATTTCGTTTGAAGCTTCATGCCTTTGGCCATAAGAACTTCTTTTGTCATGTCTTCTTCTCACACGGATCAATAATATTCCCGAATACTATCTTGGTATTGAAATCGTATAACCATTTTTTGGGATAATTCGGTCACCAATGTTTGGCTTAACAAAGTGATGGTCTCACGCGATGTATGGCATTTTACACCGTCGTGTTGGAACCATTTCTCCTTCAAATAATGTGCAATGACATGATAAATAAAAAAAATCAATTGGTCGCCCACTGGCTCTAGTTCTTCTACCAGTTGGATTTTATATGAATGTGGGCCAAGGTCTTTCCTCAGCATTTGCAGAGACCGAGTTGCTAAGAAAGAAGTCGGTTCGATAAATTCGAGTCCCCTGTCACACTAACGTCTACAGCGTCGATGGCTTCTATTAGCTGCTCAGATGGATGATTATATGCACCCTCAACTTCACAAAGGGCTCCATAAGTTTGGCGAACAGAACGCGCATTTTGAAAATAGATTTGTAAACGTTGTTCTTGTTTAGTTTTTGCATTGGGATTTTGCAAAGTATACTAAAAGAAAGTCTTTCACACTTCATTAGTATGTTTGCTAATGTTACCTCTGATATACTATAAAAATTTAATCATTGTAGTATAACTACAATGAATATTGTTTAATTTTTCTATCTATATGATTTATTACCGATTCGCTCTCCTGAAAAGTAATTGAAAAATACAAACCTGTAAAGTAAATTAAAAAATATCACTATTTTAGTCTGCTCATCCTCAACTGCCTGATATACGAACCATTATTTGATACAGTTAAAAAGTTAACTATTGAAGTGCGTGGGCAGCGCCTCGGCACTTTTAACTTATTTTGTTCGAAATAGCCTGATCATGTACGAAGAATTCTTAGAAAATTTTATTAAGAAACTATATGTAAAAAATCAATTCATAGTTCGCGCTGAGAAGCATGAAGATTTCAGGTAGAGATATTTTTTTAGCAATGAGCAATTATTCAGTTACTTCAGACCTATGGGCCCCGGCTCTAATTTTTACCTACTATTCCAATGTTTGGAGACCAAGACGAAAAGAATAGTATATTTTTAATTTTTTTATTGGGATTCCGCGCAATATTCTGAAAAATGATTTTTAAAAATTTAATTTCTGTATGCCAACTCTCAGAGGCCATAACTTTTTAACCAATACATAGATTTGCTTCTGTAATACCTCATTTAGTTTGTTGGGAAGTCAGTTTTACGCAGAAGGTCTCAAAAAATATATATCTGAAGTTTTCGGTTTGTGCTCATTTAAAAACAAAAAAAAATCTTTATTTGAAATCTTAATGCTTTCCAACGCGAGCTATGAATTGATTTTAGACACAAAGTTTTTTGGTGAAATTTTCTTAAAATTCATCGTAGATTCCGATTTTGGTTACGATTTTTGCGAATAAAAAAATTGGCCCTCCACACACACCACAGCCACAGTTTTAACCGTTTGTTTTAAAAAGGGTGTGGAACAGCCCATTTCCACCCTTACTGTAATTCATACTGCAACAACAACATATGTAACAAATCTCATCTTCATACCTCTGATAGCTCATGAGATATAGCCCATTTAATTTTCAAGTTGAATGGGCGGTGCCACGCCCCTTTATTCAATTATTAGAAAAGCCGTTAGAGCGATTTTTGAAAAGAGGGTGTGGCACCGCCCACTTCCTCCCTGGATGTAATTAATACTTCTCCAACAACATATATACCAAATCTCATCTTCATACCTCTGATAGTTCATGAAATATAGCCCTATCGATTTTCAAGTTGTATGGGCGGTGCCACGCCCCTTTATCCAACACAACCAAATATAGCCTGAGACTATCTACAGGTCAACAGTACCTCATGGTAAAAGTTTTGTATCAATCGATCCATTAGAAAAGCCGTTAGAGCGATTTTTGAAAAGGGGGCGTGGTACCGCCCAATTCCATCCTGGCTGTAATTAATACTGCTCAAACAACATATATACCAAATTTCTACTTCATACCTCTGATATTTCATGAAATATAGCCTTTTTAATTTTCAAGTTGTATGGGCGGTGCCACGCCCCTTTATCCAATTACAACCAAATGTAGTCAGGAACTATCTACAGGGCAACAGGTTCTCATGGTAAAATTTTTGTATCAATCGGTCTATTAGAAAGGCCGTCTGAGCGATATTTGAAAAAAGGGGAGTGGCGCCGCCCACTTTTTGAAAAAATAAAACCTTTTAAACCATCCGGAAGCTATAGCGAACAAAACAAAAAAAAAATTTTGAAAATCGGTCCAGCCGTTTTTGAGTTTTAGCGAGACAACTGCACAGCAATTCATTTTTATATATAAGATTTCACAATAATCCAAAATTTTTCAGCAACACAACGAATTTTGTACCTTTACGTCGTCTGAAATCATCAAATCAAGCGATACAATGGAAGATTTCGTCGAAGGCATCCAAATCTTTTGATTTCTTTTCTGGAATTTTCCGAGTTTTCCAGTTTTTTCTATTTTTTCATTCGAAAAGTCATAATTATTCGAAATTGTTCACATTTACATCGCCCAAAATTACCAAAACATACGATAAGATGCAAAATTTTTTTGAAAAAAAAAGGAATTTTTTTTGGCATTTTCCATAATTTTCCAACTAAAATTTTCTATTTTTCCATTCGAAAACCGACAAAAATTTAATTTTCGATTACCTCAAATCAGGCGATGAAATGAAAATTTTGCCGAAAAAATTCAAATTTTCCGATTTTTTCGGAATATTCCGAGTTTCCACCAAGAATTTGTATATTTTTCCATTCGGAAAGTCGTTTCAGAATAATTATCCGAAATTTTTCGCAAGTTACACTGTTCAAAACTATCAAATCGTACGACGAAAAGCAAAATTTCGCCGAAAAATAGTATTCAAATTTTTCGAATTTTTCCGGAATTTTCCGAATTTTCCAACAAATTTTTTTTAATTTTCCATTCGAAAAACCATTGGTAACAAATGCACACAAAATTCCATACAAAAAAGCAATTTTCGGTTTTTCCAATTTTCCAGCTTTTCCGGAGGAATTTCCCAAAATTTTTTTTTACATAAACCTTCTCCTGGCAATTACGAACAACTGAAAAAAAAATTCAGCAAAATCGGTCCAGCCGTTCTCAATTGATGAATTACTATACATTTTTGCCACCATTTTTATATACAGTGAAACTTCGATATAACGAATCTAGAGGGAACCGAAAAATACTTCGTTATAGCTATTGATTCGTTATACATATGCATTGTGAAACCTTGGTATAACGAAATTTAAAGAAATACGAAAGAAATTCGTTATAACTATAGTTTTTTTTGTCCGAATTCTATTTTACACGAAAATACTAGTATAATAATAAAAATTAACTATTTAAGAGGTAAATAAAAAATTAAGTTTTTATTATTTTTTTATTTTATTACATATTAGTAAAATATTGTGTAATTTTTGTTTGTTTTTTCTCGTATAGAAATTGATTTACGCTTTAATACACTCATTTTGACAAAGAACCAAAACAGAACTGACTATGTAATTTGTGGCGCTTTACATATTAACCTGCAAAGACATTTACCTTTCGTTGGTTTTAAAAGGGAATTCCCCGTTTTGCTTAAAATTTAATTTTGCTTTATGCTTTATTCTGACTTCGTTGTATGGAGGCTATAGTTCAAGACTTCGTTATGTAGAGGCTTTTGATAATGACTTACACACTTAAAATGTTATATGTATGTATTACTCAATTATAATTTCGCTGTATAGAGGCTTTTGAAAAAATACTTCGCTATATAGAGGCTTTATAGATCAGAATTTTTTCGTTATAGCTATAGAGCATTTTTGTATGAAAAACTTTGCAATAAAAAGGTTTTTTCAAGGGTCTCAGCTAAAAATTCGTTATATTGAGTTTTTCGTTATAACGAAGGTCGTAATATCGAAGTTTCACTGTATATAGATATGAAGTTCGAACATACACAGTTTATTGGAAAATGTAATGCACAGGTTCGACTCTTTAGTCGGAGAAAAATATTCTGTTCCACTGCGGATAATATCAGATAAAAAATGAATCAAGTGAGCAAATTTCGAAACAAGAAACCAAATAGTCTGGTTATATCTCTATATCCTGTGAAATTTTCAGAACTATTAAACAATTATTATGGATGTTATAACAGTTTCTTTAAAGTGGGCGTGGTACAGCCCACTACCACCCTGGCTGTTATTTATACTGTACCAACAACACATACCAAATATTAGCTTTTTACCCCTTACAGTTCATGCGATACAACCGTTTAAAATTTTAAGTTTTATGCCACGCTCACTGTTCCGATCCTGCCCATTTTTTGTTGGGTCACGAAATTTGCTTCAAAATGCATCCACATTCAAGACGATGGGAGAAACAATACCCCAGATATTGCGGTTTCAAAAATAAGTGCATTGGGTAGGGCAACTCCCACTTGATATATCAAAATTGCAAATACCCTTTTTCACCACCGACCACATAGCTACATTCTGTGAAAATTTCAAAAAGATCGGTCAAGCCGTTTTTAAAAGATTAAAACAAACAATGAGGAACTCATGTTCATATATATAGATTTGACCTTTGACCTTTTTCTAATCAAATGACCCACTCTGGTTTAGTTTTATTGCTACCAAGCTTCAAGCTCCTGCCTCGGGAGTTGAATGAACAATGCTCGAAAACAAGATTTATGGTCTTGATATATGAAGCAGCTGTTAAGGCAGTTGCGGACAATCAGCGGTTCCGAGAGGAGAGTCTCAGAGGGTTTTCGAGTGGCTCCGGTCTCCTAACTAGTTCTGACTGCCTATGATACTCGAAACGACGAGAAGAATAATTAGCGCCTTCAAATAACCAATAGCCATCAACAACTATCGTCTGTTCCTCACGTTAACGGCGGCTGGGAGTGCGGGTGTCTTGAAGCAAACGGCTCCCTATATAAACGTTATAAAATATATAAAAACAGCCCACCTGTAGACCAGGCTGTCAGCTCCAGTTCCATGATTGGATGCGGAAGCAAAATCAGTTACTCATCTTAAACCAACTGATTACCGAAATCTCAAATGAGAGGCCCTATGTTCGTTGTAGCAACCAAAGGAATTAGTTATAAGCTCCAAGCTTCGGAGTTTGGTATTCGATAGTAACTTTAATATAAGATAATGCAGAATCAAGCTTAATTTCTAATGAAAATGAAAGTGCAAAGTTTAGGAATGCAAATAGTATCTGCAGTATATATGTCTGTAATCCAACTTTGTGATGTCCACTTACTAGTATGGGTACATTTGTTTTTAATTACTAATTTTTTCCTTAGGTCATTTTTGACTTTGGACTTTATAAGAATCATTTGTATATAGGAAACCTAATTCGAACAACCAACAATAAAGAAGGGGATGATGAACTGTAGACATTTTTCTCCATACATTCCGCAATAGATTATCATGGCAGCCAGTTCCTTTAGATATTATATTAAATTTTCATCATTTGCCTTTGTTGCTATAAATATATCCGTCTTTGATATGCAACATCAAAAACTAACATCCTGTGCTAAAAAAAAATTACCGTTATCCTCAACCAAATGACCTCTGTTACATTGTTCTGGCAGATATTGACTAAGGTTCGGCATTTGCTTTGTCAACATCGATGCAATTCTGTTACAGTTCTGCTCTCAATATGTTATAGATATCTCGTCTTATCTTTGCAGAGATGAGCACACGCACTCTACTGCGTTACGTCGTTTATGAGAGACTCGTGCCGTCCTCGTAAAAACCGTTTGTTTACATTGGTTTACACAGTGTTATACCATAAAAACAACAAATGGCTTAATGGTCTCGCACTCTCCCCGTTCTATTTGTTTGTTTGAGCGTGTGGCCAAAATATCAGCTGTTTTCATTTTCAGCTCTCACAGGCTGTCAGCCTGCCTGCTTGTGTTGCTGCATGCTGGTGCTGGTGCTGGCATTACTGTTAATGCCTGTCGTGTGCGGCGTGCTGCTCTGTTGAAATGTGTTCTTCGGTTTTTTCCCGTTTCAAACCCAACAGCCAGTGAGTGAGGCAGCTACCACGACGAGCACGTTCGTTCGTTATACTGTTGTTATTGTGCTCGTTTCTGGTTTGCTCCGGCCCGACATTCACGAACTGTTACTGCTGTAGAACAATTCAGTCATTTTATAAACGCGCTGTGAAACGGTTCAGCCATAACGGATGAATTCTTACCGGTCGTCTTAGAGAGCAAGCAGGAGAAAAAAAAGTTCAGTTTTTTGTTTCTTAAAGAATCTGTGTATAGTTTGTTTTTATTCTTATAAGAAGAAGAATATTAGCTATATGTATGTCGTCGGCCTGTACGCCTGACATCTCTTGCAGTTCTATAAAACATAATTAATTTAAAGCAGAAGAAGAAGAATAGCATAACCGAACGAATATGCATTTATGTTTCATGAAAATAGCATAAACCAAAAAAAAAAGAAAAAGTTGAAAAAAAAATATTTTGTGCGATCTGCAAATAAATTCTGCTTTGAAATGAAAGTGAAATGATTTAATGTGAGAGAATGTGTGAATATGCCAGTGGGATTTCTAAAGAATTCGGGGTTAATGTTATAAATTAAAAATAACAAAATAAAAATAAAGTGAAGAAAACGAAACACACACACAAATTGTACCCATCCGAAAGTGTTGCAACATATACACTTTAATGTGTAAACGAAAATTTAAGCTAATCCCAGAATATAACGACCCAAAAGTGCAAATATTTGCCAAATGATTAAAATTGCATGCAAAGAGTATTAAAACAATGCAACATATGTTTGTTACAACATCCTTGATGTGGCGTATGTAGTTAACAATCGTAAATTTTAGCATTTAGCATAACCTAAGCAAACATTTACACAACTAACGGATTATTCAAATTTGCCGCGAAAAACATATACCTACATAGTGATATTGATTTAGAGCATTATCCAAAGGAATATTATCTTCAGGAAACCTCTGTAGTTTATAGGTAAGTTGTACGATATTTAGAATTACTATGAATTAAGGTGGGGGGAGGAACGTGTTTGTTGTCATGTTCATGATATGCCGTGTAAGGACGTTTTTTGCATATGCATTTATGTGTAGTAAAAGTTGAACTCTTATTATACATACATTTACATAAGCACATATCTTTTAAGGATATAGTCGTTGCACGCATATTCACGTATACAACAAGGTTGAATGTATGTAAATATATGATAACTTTTATTGGACATGTTTCTATTAGGAGTTTTAACGAATAGTTTTGCTATATTGCTAGAAATATATTATATTTGGAATACAATTTTGATATTTTGGAATACAACAAACTGTTGTCCCAATAACACAGTGCGGCACATTTTTGGGGGCTAAAGGTTCTTGCACTAAATTATGCCGGTGATACAAAATTTGTCTGTGTGTGAAAAATCAAGTATAAATTGTATACCCACAACAGAGGGGTATGAGATAAAATGTTTCAGCAGATTACAAAACGATTAGGTCAGAGCCATTTTGCAGGGAAGCTGGCAGAGGGACACGATAATTAAATACTTAAATACTTCGCCTCAACAAGTTTTATTAAACTCAGCTTCTATTTTTATAACCGATGCTCATTCTGGTACCACCCATACAACAATAACAAATTTGAAAAACGTACCAAGAAAACGTATCTCTCTTGCCCGCCATCAATGAGATACAAGGAAGCGTAATGCATCAAAATGCCTAATATTTTTGTTTACTCACTGCGAGGGACCTTCGGCTGAACGACAAGTTTATGAGAAGGATACGTCGTTAAGTCGGTTAATTGAACGGTAGTCTACAATACATCTATATGAGTGCAGCTTAAATAAAGATAAAGATTAAATAATCGTGATTTAAAACTAACGTTAATTTTCACGATAGTTGCTAAGTCTAACCATTGTTACATGGTCTCACTACGGTACCCATTTAATAGGTCTGCAAAGTGCTTTGAAGATTCTTTTTAAGCTCGACAATAATATGAGCAAATATTGTAGTTATGTGGGTCAATGGACAGCTTGCAACAAAATTTTCTCTATATGATGGGCCGCATGCAACAAAATTTTCTCTATATGATTCTAAAGACCTATGTCATCCCTTTTGAAAAAATCATTATATCGATCATATGAGACTGATCGCTCCCCCAACCCAAAACGGATAAAGCTATAGTCTAGATATTTGCGATGTCGGGTTTTTTATGGAAATTTGTACCCTTAGGGGTTAAAAAGTGGCAAACAGGATCAAAACATGTATCATTATAATTTACATATACTTGAAATTTATGACGTAACAGTTGTAGTAGACGGGAGATATGTAATTGGCACTTTTAGAGAATAAACAGAGAAATAGGAGTGAACATGGCTTAAGTCATCTAACTAAAAAAAAAACAAAATTGTGTCATTACCGGCCCCCTCGATGTTGGCAACAGCAACTTCGCAGCATAAGTGTCGAGTCAATCGGCAAGTCTAGTAAACGCTGCTCAAACAGTGACGTTCGCATTCGTCGATAAACAAGTAGGTGCCGTTAGTAGTAAATGTAAAAAAATAAAAAGCGTTTTAATTCACAACAACGTGAGAAGCGATTCCATACCTCAATCATGGGTTGCAACGGAAAATTAAGTTTTTTTTTAGATGTCGCTGCAAAGCTCATACAGCTCATGGTTTATCCGATGGCAAAACTCGCCGTCTATACTGATAGGTCCATACATTTTTCGGAGTATTTTTCTCTCGAATACTCCCAGGTTGTGTATGTCCTTTGCCGTAAGCACCCACGATTCGGCAGCATACAACAGAATGGGTAAAATTAGCACCTAGTCTAGCTGTTTCTTAGTATCCCGATATAAGATGGTGTTACTAAAGTGATGCCGAAGTCTATAAAAACATCTACTGGCGATCACTATTCCCGGCTTGATTTCTTGGCTGACACTATTTTTTTTATATTTTTTCATGACTCCTTTTCTAGTGATGAGAAAACTGTAGTAACTTCCCGCAACTTTCGGCCAATAATGTCTATATCATCGACATAGAATATGGAATATGGTGCCAGACATGTTGACAGCAGCCTTTCTCATCACCTTCTCCATAACTATGACCTCTTTCCGTGAGACCTCTTTCCGTGTTGAATGGATCAAAGGGATCCTTACCAATTTTTACCGAGGATTTGGAGTTTTCCTAGGTACATCTGCAAAGTCGAATCAGCTTTGCAGGAATACCAAACACAGACATGGCCTCATATAGCCTAGTCCTTATCGGAGAGTCGAAGGCAGCTTTGTAGTCGACAAAGAGGTGGTAGGTGTTGATCTACTTTTCATGAGGTTTTTTTTCAGGATTTGTCGTAAATAAATACAGGTAGTGGTAGTTCTTACATTTACTACGATCTCCTTTCTTGTATATGGAATATAACAGACTGATGCGTTAAACTTTTAATGCATTAAACATTTTCTCGTGGCCAATGATAGGTTTTACAATGAATCAAACTCGATCCGGCTGTTCAAAACTTCAGGAATCCTGAAAACGTATAAACTGTAAAGCCTGTAAAAGCGTCTATTGGTGAACAAACTAGAATCACTACCCAAAAGTGATCTAGAGTCTTATTTATTTATTTATTTATTTATTTATTAATTTGATATTCACATACAACAAGAATAAATTCTTATAAATTAAAGTATGTGACGACATAGATTCAAGACAGAATACGAAATATTTGGATTTCTAATAATATTATTAATAGTAATAAGAAAATTAAGAGACATGAATGAAATCAAGAAAAAAAAATTACAATTAAAATAACATAAAATAAAATGCACCAAGAATATAATTAAACCTAATTTTTCACATATAGAACATTCACATATTTAAAAAATGCCGCAGGAAAAAAAAGGCTTCAGTTTGCTAACGACATGATAGTGAGTTTCACAAGATTTTTTCTCTGTTGGGCACACTCCAACCTAAGCGATCAAGTAAACAGCTAAATTCAAGGTATTGGATTGACTTAATTTAACTTAATTTAATTTCCCTTTGCACCCCATGAATGAAGTATGGGATAGCTTCTCGCGTTGTTTTGAATTAATACGCTATCTATTTTTAGATTCATAACTAACGGCACCTACTTGTTTTTCGACGAATGCGAACGTCACTGTTTGAGAAGCTCTTACTAGACACGCCGATTGATTCGACACTTATACTGCGAAGTTGCTGTCAACAACATTCGAGGGGAGCCGACAATGAAAGAAAATTTTATTTATTTTTTTTTTCTTTTAAGATGACTGGAGCCAAGTTTGAACCTGCAATCTCCCGCATGGTAGTCGCGTGTTTTAACGACTATGCCACGGCCGGTCCCGTATTGGAGTGACATCACTCCTAAATTGGAACTTCTAAAATCCCTGCATTCACCCATAGTCAGTTGTTGGCTGCTTTGCTAATAAGTGGCATTATTGGTCCATACTTAAGAGGACATGCTATTGCAAGGACTACGAAGCGGCATATTTTTGTTCTTTTTATTCCAATGCTGTAGAATTTCAATGTTTTTCATATATTTTATTGTATGGAGCTGGAGAATTTTTTGAGAAAAAAGAGATCATATTAATTGTACACCTTCTACCCAAGTCTTATACCCAACGGACTTTTTTTTTTCATAGGGATACCTTCGAGTTATTAAAGGAACGTATTCGAGGGATTGGTCAAGGTTGCAACAGTGTCAAAATAATCAAAGATCACTTTAGGATGAAGAAATTTTGTACAATAACATCGCTATATGTACATTTTTTTTAAAGGAAATATATTTTTCTCATTAAGCTAGTTTTATCGTTTGAAAGGTAAAAAGACTTTTGGTCCAACTCGTAAAAAAAATGTTACAAAATTAGCTTTTTCGAATAAAGACTAAGATGTAACCCTTGTGCAGTTTCGGTATTGAAGGAAACCGATGGATATATGTAGAAGTTATGATCCATCATTGGGACCGGCCGTGGCATAGTGGTTAGAACACGCGACTGCCATGCGGGAGATCACAGGTTCAACTCCTGGCTTCAGTCATATTAAAAGAAAAAAAAAATGTTTCTTTCATTGTCGGCTCCCCTCGAATGTTGTCGACAGCAACTTCGCAGTATTAGTGTCGAGTCTATCGGCGTGTCTAGTAAGAGCTTCTCAAACAGTGACGTTTGCATTCGTCGATTAACAAGTAGATGCCGTTAGTTGTGAATCTAAAAATAGAAAGCGTTTTAATTCAAAACAACGCGAGAAGCTATCCCATACCTCATTCATGGGGTGAAAAGGGAAATTAAGTTTTTTTTTTAAGATCCATCATACCTATGCTAAGTAAAACCGATCGCACGCACCTATTATGTGTTTGTGAATGTAAACCAGCGTACGTGGAGTTGCTTTTACAATGCAGAGACTGACTACTTTGAAAAAAAAAATAGATTAGCGTACGGACGAATTGGCGATCGTGTCTGTGTATAAATACAATTATTGCTAGCCTCGCGTAACTCACAATCCTTCAACGACACCTCAACTTGTCTACAATTTCTGGCCGCACCATATATTTTGACAGCCATTGCCATAATAAAACCAAAAAAAACGTAATTTCCCTTTGCACCCCATGAATGAGGTATGGGATAGCTTCTCGCGTTGTTGTAAATTAACACGCTTTGAGAAGCTCTTACTTGGCACGCCGATTGACTCGACACTTAATACTGCGAAGTTGCTGTCAACAACATTCAAGGGGAGCCAACAATGAAAGAAACAATTTTTTTTTTAAGATGACTGGAGCCAGGTTTGAACCTGCGATCTCCCGCATGGTAGTCGCGTGTTCTAACCACTATGCCACGGCCGGTCCCATAATTGCCATAATAATATGTAAAATAAATTGCTAAGTTGTTCACAGCATCTTGGAGGTGTTTGGGATAAATGTTGAAATGGTTTATCATATGTTTCTGATTCTTTTGCCTTTGTTAAGTTTCAAATCAGCTTTCTTACATGAATCTGCCCTTTATAAAAGCTCACAATTTGAAGAAAAATGTATTAAAACTAAAAGCTATTGGTACTGAAATTCAAATGATATATATTACACCATAATTTTTAGGTAATAATTGACTACATAGCATGTATGTCACATTTATAGGAAAAAAACAGTGCTGTGTACTTAGCAGGTTACTCATTTCCCATAACTTTCCAGAAAGTAATATAATACTGAACCATAAAAAATGCACTTACTTAAATCTTAATTTCCCTTTGCACCCCATGAATGAGGTATGGGATAGTTTCACGGTATCGACGAATCCGAAAGTTTACTGCGAAGTTTCAGTCGACAACACCGAGGGATATCCAGAAAAAAGAAAATAAATGACTGAGGCAGCAATAGATCTTGATCGCCCTCATAAAAATCACGTATTCTAACCATAATGCCACAGTCGGCCCAAAACATAAGCGCACAAACAACAAATCTGTTAAAGACCAATAGAAGCAAATAAGGATATTTACAATTAATAACAAAGTAACTTGTTGATATTATTACCGAAGGAAACGGCTTTTTCAAAATCATGCAGAATTTATTTCTAAATGCAAATTTGACGATATTTTCATGTCCGAATCTCGCATGTATGATCTAAAACAAAGAAATAATACCATGAAGTACATATAAGTCATTCTTGTATTTGTAAGTTACGACGAATTCCATTTTTACATTTGCCTTATAATTTATCTATAAATGATGTTATTCATTTGTTTATATGTAACACAATGATACAAAAAAGGTGATTTTACACTAGTAACTTCACTACGATAAAATCTTTCGTCGCTTCGCCGACTAAAACAGTCATGTTGTTTATCAATTACTTTTCAAGAGAGCCAAATAAACGTAAATTTTTCATATATTCTACACATAGCAGATATTAATAACTTTCAAACCAATCAAGATATCAAAAAAGGAATTTAAAGGAATTTAAAAAAAAAAAAAATTGAAAAATTACACATAACTGATTTGGTAGGCTCAGCGACGGTTTGCTAAATTTATTACTGGGTTACTGCTGCAAGGGTGTATATGTAAAATTTTTACAATTTTAGCTTTACTTTCAGTTACTGACCTGAATATATAAGTGTAATCATACCTTCACCAGACTGAATATTTGCAAATATTTCTAAGAAGATCAAATTCGATTTTCAATTTATTGTTGTGTAAATGTGTTCAGCTTGCTTATGCATAGACATAAAGCTTATGCAGGACAGAATAGTATAAGCATGAAATTGATAAGGTGTCCTTAGCATGCAATATTAATGTAGGACGTTTAGATGAAAAAAATTAGTTTGTATCATGGTGCAGATATACAATTCATATAAGGTTGATGGAACATATACGTATATGAGAAACTTAAAAGACTTCACACACATTAACGATAAGAAGAATATTAATTTTGTACCTTGAATCAGCCATATATGTTAGCATTTTAAAAGGGGCACTTTTAAATTAGATAACAATTGATGGGGTTAGAAGCAAAGGGATGGAAGTGACAAAAATTTTTGGACTCACTAAAATGGACTTGCAGCTTAACGACTAATTCGAACATTAACTTTATGATAAGCACTTAATATTAATGAAAAATACGTAACTTTTTCAAGTCCCCAAATATTATTGCCCTTCGAGGTAGTGTTGTAAATAGCCTGTCCAAGTCAAGTTGGTCATTTTGTCCCAATCCTTCTGATACTGCAATACATATAAAATATAATACATATACAATTAATGTTAAAAATATGTACTGACTATCATGCTGGAAAACAGGGTTAGGTTTCCTTATCAGTCATCTTTATTTTTTACATCCCGCTCGATTTTATACGTCCATACTTGTATGAAGATCAAAGAGGATATACTGTTACAGTACAGAGAGGTATATTTCCATGCTGTAGAACTTTTTTGCTTCAGCGCTACAGAATATCAGTGGCTTTAGTAAACGTTCATTCTATCTGCAAGTTGAGGCAACATGTCACAGCTCAAATGGCTCATTGGGAGGAGTTGGTGAATTGTTTGGGCAAATATTGATCTCCAATAGAGTGACATTAATTGGCTTACCCATTGCCTTATCCCCAAAGGACTTTTTTCTTTGGGGATATCTTTAAAGTAAAAGAAAAGTAATTACAGCAACTTCGAAGTTAAAGTCTAGTAAAAGATTCTCAAAAAGCTGCCAATTGTCTATAAACAACTAGGTGACGTTGTGTAACTCTTAAAATATACAGCACGTTAATTCACAATAACGTGAGAAGTTATCACATACCTCATTCACGAGTTGTAAATGTGTGTGCGTAGAATATTCCCAGCGGCGAAAGGAAGGACCAAGAAGACCTTATAAAACGCCTTCAAAAGCAGTCAGTTGGCCTGCATTCTCTCTTCCTGCCCAAATAACAACCCAGCGACGGAAATCATGTGAAGGGCTACCTTTGGATCCGGTATGTCTTCCTTGATCTTCTTTCTTCCTTTCTTTTTTTACATTGCGTGACATTGGAAAACAAGGCCTTCTGTGGCCGGTTTCCTTACGAAGGCCTTATGGAAGCTTTCTATAAGAAGGTATGTTTTAATCTTTGTATAAGAGGGCCTTATGAAAGCGTTCTATAAGAAGGCATTATGGAAGGCCAGCATATACATGAAAAAATAATAACTTGCAAATAAAACAAAAACTATGCAGTGCACCTTCAAATTATTTAGTTTTTTTTGTGAGCGCACCTATTATTTTTAGATATTTCTCACTTCTCACTATATATTTCCGTTATACTTACACTTTTTTTCCAACGACAGTAAACCTTGCTGGAGTTTATACCCACTACCTCGTGATTGTTAGGCAGCCATGCTACAGTCTAGTCTATGAAGATGCATTGTGTGGTTGAAACAATTGATACACTGTTTTAAAAAAAACACATGAACCCTTCCACTAAAATTAACTATTCTTTCCATTTGGAAGACATGCACCATTTGGAAGACATCCCTCTGCATTCTGTGAAAAGGCCTCTGGCAGGCCTTCATAAAAGTTAAAAGTAAATGTATTCAAAATTCTTTCCATTTCGAAGGCATGCAATACCCCTGTTATTTAGAAGCAAGAGGGGATGTGTATGAAATCCTTCTGCATTCTTTTTAAATGTCTTTGGCAGGTCTGTCCATAAAATACTTAAATGCGATGAAAAAACACGTGTTCTGCATTCCTTGTTTGAAAAATTATTCCACAATAGGGACTACTGCATGCATTATATAATATGAGGAAGGCATCTCAAATTGTACCGCTGGAAAAGGGAGTCGTTGGGAGGCAAGGCCTTCCGTCGTCGCATAAAAAAAGAGAAACTTGAAAAATATAAAAAACTAGCGGACCCGGCGAACTTCGTCTCGCCCCAATTTTATGCATTCAGATAAAATCAGGTCAAACAAACAACGAAGGCGGTTCTTCAAAACTTGAAAAGGCAACGTTCAGCTGACCGCACGTAAAACAGGAAAATTCGAGATAAAACTCACATACTTCCAACGATTGGCCTTGGGATTTATTGATTGTCGTCGGGGAATTGGAAAGAATGATCAGTTGGAATTATCTGATTCGTAAGATAAGGACTTCCTCTTTGAATTTGTTCTTGATGATCGTCTGAAATCACATTTTTTATCAGATTCTTGACGGACAACCGCGTACCGTTGCACAATTTGATTTAGATTCCGCAATATGATTATGATCGATCCCACCTTTATCTGTAAATTATGCGGCACATTAAGCGGGTTCAAAAATTCGGTCGGATTGTTGGTCGCTACATCCTCTACGGCCACGCTGTAAACAGATTTGTACGAATGCAGTTCTCAAGCGATTTAACTTTCTACATTGAAATTCTAGTTATCGATGCCTTTATTCTTTGCTGGTAGTAACATACTGCCCGTAAATTAATCCAATCGAAATTTTTACAATTTTGTGAATGTCATGAGTTACTTTTTCAACGATGTGAACTGGCAAAAATTTGCAGGGAACGATATTAATTCAGTCGAAACATCAACCCGAATTTGGTCATTGCCAAGCGCTAGCAGTTGTTTCGGGAACTCAGTAAAAAATGGGAGGTTCTGGAATGAGCCCCTAATTTTTTGGTCAATTATTCTTCTTGACGTTTTCAAGCATGGTCTAAGTAAATCTGCAGCATTAGACATTTTGAGAAAAATCATAGCCCCACCAAATCGCTTTAAATACCCTCGTAAATTATTTATCGTTCGATCAACTACTTCCAAAGCTCGTTTATTTGTTATCGCGCATTCATCCGAAATGTTGATTTGACATTCCCGCATCTACATCGCCGTTGCGAAAATCTTGGTCATTGTGTACTTTGGCTTTTCAACCGTGAGAAGATTCATCGACAGTTCTAAAGTAGAATTTGCAGTTCGAATACCTTCCAACAATTTGACAGGTATGCTAGAGGATGCAGCGACTAACGTTATTTGAGATCTTGACCAAATTGTTGCCGCAATCAACAAAAAAATGTCTTGGCTGTCCCACTCGGAGCATCGAGAAAGTAAATACCTCCAGTTTCATCGAGAATCGTACACGTTCTTGTACTTTGTATTTAACAGCGGCACATTTGTTCGAACTTTTCCGGTCAGCTCATCTAGATAATAGTTTTGCTCCCGTTAAAATTCGCGATCGAATGCATCTTGCATCGAACGATTTGGCGTTGGCTTTCCCAATGTCGACAGCAGATTGCCGCACATTCCGTCGGGTTCGACGGATTTTTTGTCTAAATATTATTTATCTCGTTACCAATCAACATTTAACCGAAATTTGCCACCTAAACATCGTTCAAAACCATCAAATCACGCGAAAATTGCAAAATTTTGTCGATAAAAAAAAAAAAAAATTTCACTTTTCCCGAATTTTCCGACATTTTCCCTAAGAATTTTCTATTTTTCCACTCGAAAAGCAATTTCGTAACAACTGCACACAAAATTCCATACAAAAAGGCAATTTTCGATTTTTCCAATTTCCCGACTTTTCCGAATGATTTTCCCAAAATTATCTTGCATAAAACCCTCATACCAATTACGAACAATTAGATAACAATTGAGCAAAATGGGCCATCCGTTCTCTCTTGATGAATTGCTACACACTGTTCACACCGTTTTCATACATATAGATTTCACAATAAACCGAATTTTTCCAAGCATCACAACGAATTTTCCACTTTTACGTCGCCAAAAATCATCAAATCAAGCGATACAATGAAAAATTTCGTCGAAAAAATCCAAAATTTTCGAGTTTTTTTCCAGAATTTTCCGAGTTTTCCACCAAGATTTTTTCTATTTTTCCATTCGAAAAGTCATTTCGGAATAATTATCGGAAATTTTCACATTTACATCATTCAAAATTATCAAAACACAATAAAATGTAAAATTTCGTTGAAAAAAAAATTAAAATTTTTGGAATTTTTCCATATTTTTCCAACTAAAATTTTCTATTTTTCCAACCGAAAAGCCACAACGGAACAATTACACACAAAATGTAATACAAAAATTCAATTTTCTGTGCAAAATGTTTCCGAAAAAATACAAATTTTTCGAGTTTTTCCTGAATTTTCCGAATTTTCCGAATTTTCCGAATTTTCCACCGAGAATTTTTCTATTTTTCCATTCGGAAAGTCATTTCGGAATAATTATCCAAAATTTTAAACTGTTACATCCTTCAAAATTATCAAATCATACGATAATATGCAAAATTTCGTAAAACAAAAATATGTAAAATTTTTAAAATTTTTCCGGAATTTTCCGAATTTTCCAACAAAATTTTTCTTTTTTTCCAATCGAAAAGCCATTCGTAACAATTGCAAACAAAATTCCATCCAAAAAAGCAATTTTCGATTTTTCCAATTTCCCGACTTTTCCGGAGCATTTTCCTAAAATTTTCTTTCACATAAACCTTCTCCAGGCAATTACGAACAATTGAAAAGAAATTTCAGCAAAATCGGTCCAGCCGTTCTCAATTGATGAATTACTGTACATTTTTGCCACCATTTTTATATATATAGATATGCAGTTGGTCACCCTCAAATTGTTTAGTTTTTTTTCGAAATTTCTCACTTCTGTATATTTTTTTCTATACTTACACTTTTTTAACGTCAGTAAACCTTGCTGAAGTTTGAACTCCAGTAGCAGTATTAGCTTGGTTGCATGACTGACTATGAAGATGCATTCGAATTCTGTGACTGAAACTAATCATAAACTGTTTTAAGAAAAACACACGAACAACTACCTCGTTGCCTTTTCTTTGTATGCCTTCTCTCATCCCTTCTATGAGAAGGGAGACGGAATGTGCATACATACGAAATGGTGGAATAACAAATCACCGAAAAAGTTGATTCTCCCTTCTCAAAGAAGGCCTGCAGCAGTGGTCTTTAAAGAATTGAGCACATGTTCCTCCGGATATTTTAAAAACGAAGAAGAAGGTCTGTTTTTAGGCATGTGAAAACAGGGCATTGACGACATGACGTTTGAATGTCTCAGAAGGCCTTGTTACAAGTCTGCTTGCAGAAGATCTTGCTTATTTTGTCTCTGGGGTGTGCCTCTTGATGTACAAAATACACGACAGAAATTTAAGTTAGATCGAACAACCATTTCCCGTGCCAGAGAGGTCAAATGTCAGGTTTTTAGAAAATCCTATATGTATGACCAATGTTTGATAAAGCAATTCTATTTTTTCAAGACAATGGAACTATTATTTTGGCTAATATAATGTTTAAAAAGGGGCGTGGCGCAGCCAGCCTCCACCATGGCTGCAATTGTTACTGTACAAACAACACATACCAAATATTATCTTCATATATATCTTATTGTCCATGAGATACAGCCTTTTAAACTTGTAAGTTTTATACCACGCCCACTGATCCGATAGCGCCCATTTTTTGTTGGATCGCCAACTTAGCTGCCAAATGCATCCACACAAATAACAGGTAAATTGAAAAGTTACCGGCCTACCAAAGTAATACACATTTTTTTTTTGGCAAAATCTGTTTTTTTTTATTCAACATAATTCCCTTCTAGAGTGATACACTGATTATAACGACCCTATAACCAACGATACCATTTTTGTAGTACGATTTCTCTTCTGCTTCAAAAAAGGCCTCAGTTTCGGCGATCACCTCTTCATTCGACGAAAATTTCTTCTCAGGTAATATTCTTTTGAGATCTGAGAACAGGAAATAGTCGCTGGGGGCCAGAACTGGAGAATACGGTGGATGCGGAAGCAATTCAAAGCCCAATTCATGGATTTTTGCCATTATTTTCACTAACATGTTTTTGGACAAAAGTGAGCTCGCTCTTCACCCACTTTGCACAGAGCTTTCTCATACCCAAATATTCGTGAATGATATGATGTACACATTCAGTTGATATCTTTAGAGTGCTTGCTATTTCATTCAATTTCAATTTACGGTCATTCCAAATAATTTTGTGGATTTTTTTAATGATTTCGTCGGTAACAACCTCTTTTGGTCCTCCATTGCGTTTTCCGTCATCGGTGCTAATTTCACCACGTCTAAAGTTAGCATACCATTCCTTGATTGTATGTATTTTTTCCCTTCAAAAACCAATATTTTATCAACATGCAAAATTCATTTTTCTCCATTTTTCACAATGACAAAATGATATAATTCACAAACTAATAATCCGACAACTAGCAAATTATATACAAGTGTCTTGTTAAGGTTAGGGCTAACTAAAAATCATATGGATTTAATTATAAAACCGCCGTCTATGTGTCAGGCCGGGGATTTTTCAATTGACCTGTTATTCAAGACTAGGGGAAAAATTGTCCTCCAGATATTGCGGTTTCAAAAATAGAGTGCAAATGGGACACGACTACTTGATGTTTCAAAATGGCAGTACCCTATTTTCACACAGCTACTTTCTATATATATGTTTGACCTTTGACCTTTGTCCGATTTAACTCAAATGTTGACCCTACCTGAAACAATATTTCGCTCGAACATTACCGAAAATCCAAAGTTGAATTTTAGTTGTGACTATTTAACAAAAACATTATAATGACACCTCAGCATTAAAAAAACATTTAGACGGATCAAAAACATGTTTTGACTAAAACTTTCATATGCAAATAATTGTGATCCTAATGAGTGTATGTTATCAGAAAATCTAAATATGAGTATACCTTCCTCTTACACCTTTCAACAAAAATATACCAGTACACGTTATACTGTTTCTTAAATGATGTACAGATTTCATTGCAATTTTACATAAACAACGTTTTTGGGTAATAGCTTAAGCTATTACCCATCCATATGTTTTATAGGAAACATGACTTCCTCTGACGTTCTGGTAAATAGCTGCCCATAAAATTCTCTGAATTCTCATCAAATCTCACCAAAATTTGTTTTGCCGATATGAAATACATTTTGCTTGACCATTTGAACAATATATTACAAATTGAAATTGATGTGTCGAAAACTGAAAAAAAAACTTATAAATAGTAAAATTGTAGTAAATTACACCGAACAATTTGTGTTCTACACAAATCAACCAATTTCAGTTTATAAAATATTTAACAAATATTTTTCATACTAAATGCTATTCATACATTTGAAAAAGCCATGATGGCTCAGTTTAGTTGAAATTTCATGTGCAACCAACTCAGGCGACCAACTATTGTTTCAATCACACCCAGTGAGTGTTATAAAATTATATAAAACGATATTAATTTCATCCGTACAACCCACACAATCAACACTTTGATTTGCTTTAACAACTCGGCAAAAAATATATATATTGTTTTAATCGTTTTTGTTTTTTATGAAACGATATTCAATTTTTTACGTCGTCCAAAATATTTACAAATATTATTTAATAAAAATATATATCGTTGATTGGCTACAAACAATACACGAAATCAATCAACAACGGTGACAATGAAAGGAGAGCCAAGCCCGGTGCTTTTATATACAATTTCTGTTATTCGTGGAATACTTTTTTGAGATATATTCATATTTATATTTTTATGCGATTTTTTTTTTATTATTGTGAAACCATAGTCACAAAAGGTTACCAACCTTTATCATGATGTTGATATCACAAAATTTGCATATAAAC
This sequence comes from Muscina levida, assembly GCA_964034835.1. Lineage (NCBI taxonomy): Eukaryota > Metazoa > Arthropoda > Insecta > Diptera > Muscidae > Muscina > Muscina levida. The sequence goes on from OZ035881.1 coordinate 137,483,383, forward strand.
AAATACAATAAAAAAGCGCAAAAATTGAATTTTACTTAGAAATTGGCAATTGAAAATTCGAGAGTAGTTTTCAATGAAATATACCAAGTGTAATATTGTCTGATTGAAAGTGGATCTGTTACTATGGTAAGGATAAATTGAAATCTCCGAGAAAAACAATTCGATTGAAATGGAATCAATGGTTAAAGCTGTAAAGGATGGCGCTAATAAATTCAGATGTTTAACAAAACATTTAATAGATATACGATTCTGAGAAAATTACATCATTAGTCAAAATGTTTACTATTTGGTACGATCTAAGTAAAGTGCAACGAAAGCGATTACAAAAGTAAGATAACTTTTTAGTTTAGCCAATTAAATACAAATTTTAGAATTTAGTAATTATGAAGTTTAAGATGTTGTGTGGAAGAGTATTGTGTTTTTTACAAACTTACGATAACCCTATAAATAACTCAGCTGCAAGTGGGAAACCTTTAAATTTTTATCTATCTATATTTTTGGAACACAATTTCTACATCACTTTAGACAACTACGAAACTGTTGATCAGGGTAAAAATATCAATCTAAATTACATCAACATATTCGCAAAACAACCCAAAATGATAACAAATCCATCAGATGATAGTACTTAACCCATCTCTTAATTATTTAAGATCCGTCCAGCAGGTCCTTTGTTGCATTTATTAAATAAAGTCATATTGAGTCATTTTGCACCAATACAAAATTTAAAAAAAAATTTACTCTTTGAAAGAAAAGCATGCACTTTGAGGTAAAAAGGGTATTTGAAGATGAACTCGACTTGGAGTTCGAAACGCGTCATCCTAGTGCGTGACGATGAGCTGACCTTTAATATCAACAGTAAAAAACACTGATACACTTACATAAAGAAATAAAAAAATGGATTGAAATTTCAGTCTGGCAAATAGAGCTATAAATATGTATGATTTCTGTTATGTCTTGAGTTATTGAAATTAATCGATTTTCAATCAAAATTACTTACATATGGGTAATTCCATTGAGACGGGTGTGACCGTGATGCGCAAATTTTTCGTTATAATTCAAAAATAAAATATATTATTAAGTCTGCAGTTTCCAAGGATTTTAACCTTAAAAACGTTTCATAACTTGAAGAAATAAAATTTAACAATATAAGCTCAAAATGGTCATAAGAAAACTGCGACGGGTGTGACCTTACATATTTGAGATTTAAAGAAATATAAACGGAAAATTTTAAAGAAAACAAACTGAAATATATAGTAAAAATTTCCGTAAATTGTGCACAATTAGTTTGATGTAATAAACTTAATTTTACTTTACAACTCATGAATGAGGTATGTAATAGCTTCACAACTAACGGCATATCCTTTTTATCGACTAATGCGAACGTCACTGTTTGAAAAGCTTTTTACTAGAAATGCTGATTGACTCTAAACAGCGAAGTAGCTGTCGACACCATCGAGGGAGCGGGCAATGAATGAAAAATGAACCAGGACTTGAACCTTTGATCTCCCGCATGGTAGTCGCGTATTCTCTCCAGCATGCCGCTGCCCGTCCCTTAAGATATTATTAATTGGTATTAATATATACGACCTGTGTGTTTCTATAAGAAAAATCCTTATAGAATATGAGACGGGTGTGACTCTTTATGCAACGGGTGTGACCTAGTATCAAAACTCGAAAATTTTTAAGAAATTATAATTTTATTGACTTCCATATTATAAAAAATGTAAATTAAAACACATAAGAAAATAATAAGACACTTAAGTACATTTTCGTCAACAGCACTACTACCAGGCATCAGAATAATGCTGGCGGGTATGTTTTTATTTTTTTTTGTCTTTCAAATTTAGGTGATTTTTTTCTGCTTATGACCGTTTCACGTGAAATTGCCCATATGTATTATTAATTTCCTACTTGTGGTGCGTAAATGGTTGGAGATAAGATCTCAGTGTTGGCAAACATGTAGTTTAACTGTGAAAAAAGTTACTCTGTAAAAAGTGTTAAAAAATTCGACATCAAAAGCAAGAAGTTCAATTCACTATTTCTGGTCATTTGTATGGGGTAACCGATTGGGTCTTAAGCGGTACCAACAGAGAAATAAGAAAAACGTCTTTTATCAATTCCAACAAATATCTTTAAGAAATCGTATTTTTAAATAGGTGGTATTAATTTTCCAGTTTCATAAGTTTCACATAAGAATACAAAAAATTAATAGTAAACTATGTCCAACGTTTTGAGAAGTTTCTTTAAAAAAATTATTAATCTTCTTGTAATTGACTACTGAGCAATTCCACGTAAAACGGTCCTATATAGGGAAAAATATAATTCCATATTTTAAAGAAAAATCGCTCAACTAATATGTACAAGAGAACGACAATTATGGATAAATGGAAAAAATTATATATTTTTTTAATTTTTTTCTATTGCAACATTTCCATCTTTATACGCTAGGACTTACATTAACATTTTCTAATATTCCATTTATATTGATAAGTAAAAAGGGTTATATCCTGAAAGACAAAACTTCTGTTTGCTTTCTCATAAGGTTTTTGCTTTGTAAGTTTTATAATAAAAGTTTTATGAGTAAATAGAAATATACGAATTTTGTGTCACACCCGTCCCCGTTAATATAATAATAGTTTAATAAAATTGTTAATTTATATGATAAAACATTTATGCTGTCCAACAATAATGAAGACTGGCATAAGCAGTTTTTTTAAATATGATTGATATGTAATTGTTTTGCGTCATGTCATGGTAAAGGCCAGTACATGCATAAGTGCATATTGTATAAGTGCCTCCTTATGGTGTTAAGTGGGGGTCGGTCATACATTTTAACCCTCTAGGAGGCACCATGCAGATGGAGCGAATTTAAAAAATTATAAAAAACGATATTATATGGAAACCACCTTAAGGGTTGAAAATAGACGGTAGATATGTTTTGAAAAGCTGCTGGGGTAGCAAAAATTTTGGGAGTCGGTCATACATTTGATTACTCCAGGAGCTGATTATAAAAATTTGATTTTTATATGGATGTCCCGTTAGGGGGGGCTGTTTGGGAAAATGTTAGGTGGGAAAAATGACTGGGTGGTCAGTCACTTATTTAAACCCTCTAGGGGTGATTCTGGGGCAGTTGCGGGGCTATACAAAAATACAATACAATACAAAAAGTTTTTCGTTAATAACCGGAGCTTCATTTTTAATTAAGACCCATGGTTACTTGGGCAAATTTTCTTAGAAGTCATTGCAGATTACGATTTCACGATAACCGCTTGTTCGAGAAAAAAATTGACCCACTCTAATGATGATAAATTCGATAGTACAGATAACGAAACAATATGTGTCTTATTATTTTCTTATATGTTTATCTTTATGTTTGTTATACAATTGATTTCTATAAAAACATTAATTTCTTCATACTTTTGGAGTACTAGGTCACACCCGTCCCAAAATGGTGTCACACCTGTCTTCTTTTTTTTAAGTTTTTTATGAAGAAAAAATAGTTTTTTTTTGCCAGTAAGTACTTAACACAGTCAAAAACAATATACCTATTATATAATTGTGGACTTTATAAAAAAATGTTGCAGAATTTAACCTGAAAATCATAACTTTGTAAATGCTCACATTCCTAAGGTCACACTCGTCGTTGTCTTCTAACGGGCATTCTGAGCAGGAACCAAGCTCTTTCAGTACCTACCTGTTACTAAACGTTTTAAAACTTAATATTATTGGTAAGCACAGCTTTTTTTGTTAATAATAAATTTTCTATATATGAATTGTAACCAAAAATTTGAGTAACATGGTCACACGCATCCCAATGGAATTGCTCTACTTTATATAGAAGTAGGGGCAGCATAACGTGTCCGATTTTTGCTTATCTTAGGCCAAAAATTTATCTAAATTCAGTGTACTTACCAAAAATATATGCATGTAGAACTGAGGGGCAATGTGGGTCAATTGTATGGAAGGAGAAAGGAAGAGGTGTGCCAAATGGCTCGGTTTTCTGAGGTTTGCCCGTTATAGCAAGGTTATTATACTGGCGACATTTAAATATGGGAGAAATATAATTTAACCAAAAAATAGGTAATTTTGTACCGGAAGTGGTGGACCGATATAGTCCGTATTCATTACTGAGTCAAAATTTCTTAATAAATTCAGTGTACTCATAAACAAGATATGTACTCGTATGTAAAATAATGAGAGTCAAATCGGTCAGAAGGGAATAATAATGTTAATGTTGAACAGGCAAAGAAGAGCATTGTGCTTAATGTGCTATAAATCGGACAAAAAAACAGCGAAAAACTCGATTACATTGCATGTATTGTAAAAAAACCGTCAGCGTGCCTCGAATATCGTGCCCTTAGTTTCTTACTTGCAATAAATAAAATGGGATAATTTATAACATAGAAGATATAATTTGTTTTTGTTGTTCAGCTTGTCTTTTTCCAGCATTAAACACATTTTCACACAATTTAGGACTATAGATCTGTAAAGACCTAGTTGTACCTTAAAAAACTTAATATCCCTTTGCACCCCATGAATGAAGTATGGGATAGCTTCTCGCGTTGTTGTGAATTAACACGCTTTCTATTTTTAAATTCACAACTAACAGCATGTTTGAGAAGCTCTTACTAGACATGTCGATTGACTCAACACTTATACTGCGAAGTTGCTGTTAACAACATGCGAGGGGAGCCGACAATGAAAATTTAGATGACTGGAGCCAGGAGTTGAACCTGTGATCTCCCGCATGGTAGTCGCGTGTTCTAACCACTATGCCACGGCCGGTCCCCTACCAGTTTGCCAAAAAATCACTGAACCATTTAGGGTTCAACTATATAGCCAATGTTGGTCTCCGTCGGATATTTCTATCTCGAAGTACAGCAAAGATAGTGAATCTATCTCGTGGCTATGTGATGAGGTCTAGCCATGTCATTAAATCCTCGTCGTTGTTGACAACAACTTGAGAGTAGTCGAGTTAATCGGAAGCATGTTAACTTAATCAAATGCGTAACACGAAGTGAAAGTTTTTCGAGTGAGAAGTACAATAAAAAAAATTAAGTATCCCTGAACTATTTCTTCTATTTTCGTTGAGTTGATACGAATACTCAATACAAGCTTAATTGCAGCTTCTTTTCATTCGTTTCCAGTGAGTATATAATAATTATTATACCGCACGCCAAAAGTTACTTTAAAACTCCTGATGACGAGCAAATTTGCTATTAAACTTCAAATCGAAATACTTTATGAGCGCTTCCCTCTTAGCATGTGATTCCCCCATAAGGACCTATTATAAAAACATTTAAAAATATATTCTACAACTTTCAAATAACTTTATTGTTTTTGATTACTTCGGTTTTTTATTACAAACAGTGATTTTATGTTTTCTTCAAGCTCAAGATCTGGTATGTTTTTGAAAGAAGTTATGGCAGATAATGAATTTTCATAATGCCAAACATTCAAACTAATCTAAATATCGAGTAATCCATTTGAGACAACCTAATCAACCCACTTAATTTGTATTTGTTCAAAATTTAATTGGGTTCCTGATTATTTCATTTAATTAACTGTAACCAATCCTTTCTGTGAAATGTTAAAAGTTTTCACAATTCTTACGAAAATTATTGCAGGCACACTGTCATCCAATAAAAGTATATAAGATAGTATATTAATTGAAGGCTCACCGCCATCCAATGAAAGTATATATGTAGTATAGTCTTTGCTTCCCCCTTTATTTATGCACATTTTATGTTTTTCCTTGTTACCGATCTGTGCCTCTCTACTGTCCATTTCGCACATGTCCGTCGTATTTTGCCGTACCCTGACATCAGCCACAGAAGACAGTTTCATGTAATTCACCCGTTTTTGCAAAATTTCAATAATTGAGAAATAATGTCACATCCAGACGATACACTTTAAATTGCAATCACTTTTAAATTATGTTGTCTTTCGCAGTAACAGGTTAAGACGCAATTACCTTTGCGAAACTTTTCTCAACCATTTTCTTTGGGCCAAACTCACAAACAGTTACACAATATGTATGTACGCAATCTTACAACAACTTTATAATAACATTTGTCAATACGAGCGATACAAACTTTTGACATGTTACTTTAGGGGCGCCCAAAATATATTTTTGCTGACAGTTTAAAAAACAATTTGTCTTTAGCTCTAGCAACGACAACGACTAGGACTACCCTTGTCGGCGGATCGCTGGCAGCGCCATCCGTGTACAACTTTACCACTACCACCACCATCAACACCAATACCACCAACACCAGCATCACCATTACACCTTTCGTAATCACTGGAGAGGAAAGTGTTGCTTTGCCATCAACGCTTTGGAGTGATATCGCCGCAATCGAAAAGAAACTATAAAATTGAAGAATTAATTTTCCACAGTTTAAGTGGAGGTTGTAAGCAATGAATTGGAATGAAAAGCGGGTGTGACAAGATGATTGTTTAAGTGTGAAATCGCTTTGCATCTGTTGGTATGTCAGTCAGTCGTCGTCGTCATCGAAGTCTGTCTACCTTTGCTCATGTCTCTCGGCAACTCTATTACGAGCGCCCGCTAAAAGTGAATTGAGGTGAAAACAAATCACTAAGAACACATGCAGCACAAGTGGGGGAGGGCCATGGCGGCGCTGTCGATGTTGATCTCAGTGGCGTTGTATATGTCTCAAAGGCGTTTAAGTGTTAAAACACATTCGGCATTAATGAAGGCATGAACGACTGAATGAAATGCAATGCAATTGTATGTATTTGGAACAACCACCAGCTAAAATCGACGACAGACACAATTCGACCCACCATCATCAGCACTAGCAGCAGCACCAGCACTAGCACTCACTATAACCTTATTCATCGATTTATTCCACCACCTAGTAGACGAATATTGTGTGGGTGAATTATAGTGCACGTGTGTGTGATTACCCCCACAGAATCTGTCAGTTACATTTCTTTTGCTATGCATTCATACCTATAAAGAAATGCTAACGCTGCAGTATAATTGAATTGGAAAAAAGTCCTATACTACAGTTCGTGGTTGTGATATTCATATTAACAAAAAAAAAGTGTTGATTGAATTTTATGGCAAAATCAATTTCTGGTTTCAACTCTATGTTTTTTTTTAACTTTTTCTTTACCCCATCATAAATAAAAGAGGTTTTCACATTTTAAACAGAGAATATGATAAAGATTTTAATGTGACGATAAAAAAAGACCGCGATATGGAAGTACATCCGAAATGATAACAGAATTCTCCCCACCACGAAATGTTGGAGAAGAACAAGATTTATCAATAATCATAAAATATATTGTCTAATTGAATTTGTTTGTTCTGTCATAAAATTCACACATGTTAATTTAACTAGACGTATTTAGTGTCGTTGCTTAGCGTTAGGGCAGTTTGGAGTTTTGACAGAAATTATCTGCTGTCAGATTGTGGCGGTGCTTAGATAAAATTTATTATGTAAATACAATTTAAACGAAATATTTTTTTTTGTGAACTAAAATATACATCTTTAATAATAACGCCTTGTCACCGTCTAAGGAATACGAGCAGCCGCTATACTGGGCATAGGCTGTCTATAAGCTGTTGCCAACTTTGTTGATATGAAGCACTTTCTCATACATAGTTCTCCAATGTTGTCATATGTTCTGCCAAGATTGTGAGGTATGGAATCGATCCCTGCCAATGATGTCCTTCTCTTGGTGTATCTCGGCTTTCCTTGTTTTCTGCGTAATGTGGGTTGTATGCTAAGACATGATGATATTCTTCAGGTGTTTTGCGAAGTGTGTGTCCTATGTAACCAAATTTTCTTCTGGGAATTTCGATGTTGCGATTTTTTTTCCAGATTTTACATGGTCAAAATATTTTAAGAATTCTGCGGAGACAGCGTTTATCGAACCCACATAATTTCTTATTTAAAGTTCCTGTCATGAATCAGGACTTCAAGTGTATTTTTATTTGACCTCTAAGTGCTCCATATGTTTTTCAATTGGGTAAATCCACCTAAAGCTGCTTTTTTCTGCTCTCTTTATACTTCATGATGCCACCATTTTCAGAGACCCCAAAGGTAATGGCCTATTATCAACTCCTTCGATGTGTTTGTTGATAAGGTTCAATTGTTCTATTGGTTTGGTGGTGTTTCTCATTTCCATTGTCGAGTGTGAGCCCCACTTTGCTGGATTCAGTTACAAGGTGATTAAGTTTGCTCTTCATATCACAAATCTAGTGATTGCAGCCTCTGGCTTGGGTTTAGGGGATCCCTCATAATACCTCTGATTACATGAGCATAGGAACTCCTTGGAACTGCTTTAATTACTACCAAAAAAAGGAGTGGCGATAAAAGGCATACGAACTCCCGATATGGTTGTAAAAGGTTCCAACATTTTACTTTCATGTATAACAGTGCTCATGTTCAATTCGGTTCCTATACATTTTCGCTTTTTCGTAGTCAATGAAAAGTGTATATATACTGGGGAACGCATTTCAACTGACTTTTTCAATTATATTCACAACAAGGAGTCCTCTCCGGAGGATATCATGGAGTATCCCCCGCGTACCTGAGAGAACCTCCGGTGGACCGCTTGGCCAGCACTGCGGTGCGAAACGCGGTAGTAAAGTCGCATGCACTTACAAACTACGACCTGGTAGTAAAACTGGTGCTACGGGACACCAGGTTTGGCCAAGGCAGCTTGCATGTCTGGTCGCTTGGGTAAGAAATCACCTCTTTAATGCCACGTAGTGGCTGTGGTTAAAACCACAAAAGACATTAGTAAATAATAAGTTGATGCTTAAGGGAATGGTGGATTTTCTTATTTTTCTTATTTTTCTTTTATATCGGTATCCACTAGGGAATAGCCAGACGCGTTGGCCTAATAAACCACTCTCTTTAACCCAAAAGAAAAGAAAAAACAAGATACCCCATATGTTGTCGATGTTAGCAAACGTGCTTTAGTTATGGTGACCCGTGCCCTTAAATACGATCAGGCTCATATTTCTTATATGCATTAAGAATCCTTTTGGATCAACAAAATATATATGTACTGGAGTGGGTTAATTTGTTTGAAATAAAGACAATGCACCAAACGGTTATCGAAATCGTAATCTACGATGAATTCTACGAAAATTTGCCCAAGAAACCATGGGTTAAAAAACACAATCAAGCCCCCGGATTTTAACGAGAAACTTTTCATATTGGGGAAAGGTCCACAAAAACGCCCACAACTGCCCCGGAATCGCCCAAAGACGGTTCAAGTGTATGACAGACCCCAAGTCATTTTTCCTCCTAACATTTTTCCCCATCTTCACCCCCTAAGGGAGCTCCTGTACAGAACATTTTTTTTATAAAATTTGCTCTCAACGTTCTGAGTGCCCCGTAGTCACTCCTAGAGGAGTCAAATGTATGACCAGTACCCAACAGTTTCTCAGATCATATCTACACTCTATCTTCAACCCTTAAGGTGGTATTATACCCTCACCCTACGGGTAGGAGGGTATATATTATTTGATACGACCAAATAGTGTAACACATAGAAGGAGTCGCTGTTCACCCTAAGTTTCTTTGAACCAAATTCGATTCAAATCGTTTGAGCCATGTCCGTCTGCCTGTCTGTCTGTCCGGCTGGTACGCACGATTACTTTCGAAGGACGAAACCAAATCTTGTGAAACTTTGCACAAATTAATATTTCCCCGAAATTACTTACTGTATTGGAAATGGTCTACATGGCCAAGCCACTTCTGGTACCTCCCATACAAATGTACAATTCCGACAACTTTAGAAATCGAGTAATAAACATACTTTATTTCCCTTTACACCCCATGAATGGGTGTATGGCATAGCTTCTCGCTTGTTGTGAATTAACACGCTTTCTATTTTTAGATTCACAACAACGGCACCTACTTGTTTATCGACGAATGCGAACGTCACTGTTTGAGAAGCTTTTTACTAGACATGCCGATAAACTCGACACTTAATACTGCAAAGTTGCTGTCGACAACATCGAGGGGACCGACAATTAAAGAAAAATGTATATGACTGGAGTCGGAATCGAGTAATAATATTAATAAATCTAACTCGATCGTTCCCAAATTCTATATTTAGTAAAACTAGAACAGGATAAAGTTTTGGAGAACAAATTGGAAGTCTAGCCACGCTCCTTCTGGCACCCCTCTCCCATATAACTTCCGTCCAATCTTCTCCTCACTTTCATTGATATGCTAATGATATCCTTTCTATTGTTACAATTTGTGAAATCTCTCTTCTTAAGAATTTTTACAAAATTGCCTTTCAGTCAATCTTTAGGGAAATTTCCAAAAAAATTTGGGTCGTTTGAGGAGATTTTACTAGACTTACTGCGAATTATGAAAAATAAATGAGCCATCAAGATGAAAATTGTTTTTTTTTTCCGAATATGATTTTGTCCGAAAATTGTTTTTTCTCTAACAATAACAACTTGCATATAGTATCACTTGGCTTTAGAGAAAATCTTAAGCATGTTTTGGTTACTAGTTCGTTTGTTACGATGCTCTTGTCATACATTGTTTCAAGTCAATAAATGCCATTTGGTATTGTTTTCCCAGAATTGCAATAAGGATCTTTAAAATCAGAAAGAAACCAATTAAAAACATAAGTTGTTTTCTCAAATATTGTTATTGTTATGCGATATGTCAATCTGTATAGCGTTAAGGTGTTAAGTATTTCCTATTTTATTTATTAGGCGAATGTCCTGGTTGTTGTATAAAGCAACATGAAATGTACTAATAACAGGATACTAAACACGTTTAACATTTACTCCTGAGCCATTAACACATATGACAACAAAGCATATCCTATCGCATCATGGTAAATAACTTAGTTCGTACATTCCTTTGTTGACCAAGTCCTTTCAATATCCCTTCTAATATCACCCTTTCTTACTCTTCTTCTTTAATTCCCCTTCCTCCTTCAACTCATTTACCCATATTTGCATTGTTCTACATTAGCTTCATAATGTCCTGTGCAGCCACTCATGACTGCTCCATTATTTACTTTTACTCATCGTCATTTTTGCTACTACGGTCCTCAATTAAATTATTAATTAAATTTCATTTTTTCTATTTACTTCAATTCAATCAATCTCGTTAACTTTAACAAGCTCTCAGTACCAGCAATCTCCCACTCATTACAAGTGAAGTAGTACTTAGCTCAGTTCACGAACGCATAAAATTGTTTACTTGGAATATCCAACATATATCCTTTTAACCTCCGGCTGGTCTCCTACATACTTGATGAGCTTATGCGATTGATACACCCTCGATGATATATCTCCTATGACGGCAGCAGCGCTAGGGATTTTACCCCCTTCCATTTGCTTCTATTGGATGTTGTTTACATTTCGCTTTAATGGCTTATAGTTAAAATCGTACAGGAACCAAACCAAAAGAGAGCGAGAGAACGAAGCAAGCGAATTGTGATTAATTAACTATTTACTTTGTGCATTTGTTAGTAGCATTTCTACCCAATGTTCGTTGTAATCGATTATGCCGCCGCCCCGTGTCACTGGTGTTGTGAGTCTTTAGCAACGGACGTACGTGTATCTACGTCTCTATTCGTGCAGTTAGTGAATGAGTGCAGGAGATATTTGTGGAAAATTGGTTGCGCTTCGTTTGGTGTGTGTGTGTGTGTGTTTACCCAGTGTGGGTGTTTGTTTTTCTTAATCCATGTTTGGTACTGTTTTTGTTTACTTTTATTTATTAAAGAGGGTTAATAATGATTTTTTACAGTATTTGTTTGTTAATTCAACGAACTCAATTCAATGTAACAGCAGCAGCAGCAGCAGCTGGCAATACGATGTCCACACAAAGTGAGTACACTACGCTTCTCCGTTCTCCTCGACACAAACACATATACATCCACAGTTACCTATTTCTTATATGTAGCCATTGCATCAGATGATGAAAGGTAATTGGAAATGTATTAAATCAATGTATTGCTTGTTGCAAAGAAATGTCCTGGGAATTGAATTTAGGACAACTTAATAATAAACATGTTAACATTGCTCGTTCATCTGTACATATGAAAAATGATCAAAGTCCTTTGATATGGGTGTATGGCAGATTCCTAGAAGTAAAGTCATGTGGAGAGGTGAGCACATGTTATGTGTTTCCTTTGAGCTGCCGTAAGCATTAACACACAATACAAAATACTCAAATAAATATGTTTGTGTTTATAGAGTAATACTTATGCTACAACGGAATGTCACAGTGTCTGTCAGTATACTGAAATGCTAACAAGCCTGTTGTATAAAATTTTGAATAGCAGTTTTTATTATTTTACTAAAAGTTTTGATTTTGCTGTTTATATTGCAGGACACTTTTTTAAGTGAAATTTATCAGGTAGTTACTTAAAAACAAAAAACCGAAAGGCCGCCTATAAAATGACTGTGCGCGGCTGCGACGGAGCTCGAACTCAAGTCCCATGACAGAGAGTGTTTTAACTTTATTCGATATAAAAAATTCCAACAAGGTAAGAAGTTTAAACATTGTGGGCAATGGAAAGCAATCCTGAGTAACTATGCGGTGGTAACATATTTGTGTCCTTGCGAACTACAAACGATTATTGCTCAAAACTAAATAACGTTTGAAATCGTTTGAAATTTGAAATCGCTGAAATTTATTTCAGTGGGTCTAAGAATCAAATGTTTGTTAACCCAATCTATTCGAAAAACTTAATTTCAACTTTCAATTCGAAAGATAAACCACATCAACATTTACTAATCGAATTTCCAAAATTCGGGACCGGCCGTGGCATAGTGGTTAGAACACGCGATTACCATGCGGGAGATCACAGGTTCAACTCCTGGCTCCAGTCTTCTTAAAAGAAAAAATTATTTCATTGTCGGCTCCCCTCGAATGTTGTCGACAGCAACTTAGCAGTATTAGTGTCGAGTCAATCGGCATGTCTAGTAAGAGCTTCTCAAACAGTGACGTTCGCATTCGTCGATAAACAAGTAGGTGCCGTTAGTTGTGAATCTAAAAATAGAGAGCGTGTTAATTCAAAACAACGCGAGAAGCTATCCTATACCTCATTCATGGGGTGTAAAGGGAAATTAAGTTTGAGTAAGTATTTTCAAAATTCGTTCTCTGTTTGCACGTGACCAAGGTATGGATCTTTTCACGTCCACATCTATTCTTTTAGGTAACATTCATTCAAATTGAGCCCGAATTGTGTGGAAAGAATGCTGAGTGTGTTTCAAATCTAGTAAGACCGAGAAGGTGTTACCAGATGTTAAGCTCCACCACACTTGAACATCCCAGCAAACGAAAAGCTCCGACATTGGCCGATATCTGACAGTCTGAACATTGTCTGAACTCTTCTTACCGATATCGTACAGAATTCTGTACGACTCGTTTAAGGAAAATTTTAGCAATTTTGCTACGACATATCTAATCGAGTTCGCAGCGATTTCGGAACTCTGTGTTGGAGGAAACAACAAATTGTTATTGAAGAAACAACGAATTTTCCTTAAGGTTTTCCTACGACATATCGTACATTATATTTCCATTAGATTTATGTGAGCTTCATAACACGCTTGATTACGAAGTAAGTGACGATGTCAGTAGGTGTCATTTCAATACTAGATATTTTTAACATTACATACACCTGCATTCTAAGTACTTAGATCGCTCGCTTACAATGTCATACTGATGTCATGGATTACTTACTAGGTATTTCTTTCATTTACCGGTGGGTATATTTAGTAGCAATCAGTGATGATTCTCTCGCTTACAAAGTAAGCGACGATGTCAGTAAGTGCCATTTCAGTTACAATTACGTTATAAGCGGAATCTTAGGCGAGCTTAATAACACGCCTGATTACGAAGTAAGTGACGATGTCAGTAGGTGCTAATTCAATCGAAATTATAATGAGTGGACGATATTTTTACATTACACACGCGTGACATTCGGACTACTTAGATCGCTCGCTTACAATGTCATACTGATGTCATTAATTACTAAATAGGAACTTCGTTTCATTTACCGCTGGGTCCTTGTTATGTATTCGACCAACAGATTGTTTGATGCACAGTGAGACATCCAGCTCCATTTCGCTCGAGCATCAAACTCTTTGTCTACTCGCATAACTTTGAGTATTAACCATTAGCCACTACGTGGTACAGCAAATCCTATTCCCATACCCACTCGGACAGGCAGGTAGTTATTTAGGCTACTTTGGGTCACCTGGCCGCCCGTAGCACCATCTTTAGACTCCTTGATCTACTGCTCGATTTCTTAGGTTCGTGGGTGCGATACTCCACAAAGGCCTGCTGGACAAGACCTCCTTACGGGAGTATTGTGTGGACAGAAGAAACACGAATTTATCGATCCGATGAATTTCTGGTTTTGTGGAGAGAACACAATCCTCATGAGACTGTTGAGACTTCACATCAACCCACTGTTTTGGTGTGGTTTACATGCCGAAGCGGTCATGGGACTAGTTGTCTTTAAATCCGAAACCGGATGATTGCTTACTTACTTACACAGCTGGCAGTTCCTTGCAATCCTATTGGATTATATACCGCACGTAGAATAATATTATAAGGGCTTTGATCTTCTGCGCTTCTTCTCCAGTTAGTCACACCAAGTTCTGCAAGGTTTCCAGTAACCTGGTCATTCGAACGGAGTTTTGGTCGCCCTTTTCTGCGCCGTACATCGAGTTCATAGTCGAAGACTTTTTGACATGGAGCATTTTCGTCTATGCGTACAACATGACCTAGCCAACGCAGCCGCTGCACCTTAATACGTCTGAAAACTGCAAGGACAGCTCATGCATCATTCGACGTGGATATTGTCCGTTAACGATGCTCCCGGAAATGTTCGAAACCGAAACCGGCAAATTTTATTCCTCATTTATTGCAGATCAATTCGGTGAAAAATGGTTCCAACAAGAAGGCGCAAAATGCTATACAGAGCGAAGAAGCATGACTTTGTTGAGCCAAACATTTTGTAACCGAAACTGGATAGTAAGTGAAATTGTATTCCTCATGTTATTTTAAATCAATCCGAAGAGAAATTCTACCGAACTATTGTAAGAAATGATCCTGAAAATTCACGATTAATCATTAAGAAGCCACCAAAAACCTCTAAATCAGTGAATGGTGTGCAGTCCCACAAGAAACATCGTAGCTGTCGAATGTCATAGCGATGAAAATGTTGTGCTCTTCCAACAATCGTGCTATTATGCTCCCCAAACAATCGTTGAACATATTTTCTCTGTCTATACTTGTCCCCGCATATGTGTTGAATGCGAAACAAGCGTGTGTGTTGTTGCTTTCCTAACAATCAAGCAAAGTCGGCCCGTTTCGAATATGTTAACTGACGATCGTCTCTGTGAAAAACGAATATTTCTGGCCTAGCCATGCTATAGGATGCATATCACTTCTTTTCAGAAACATTGAAAAATTCGACTGAACTATCGTAAGAAATCATCCTGTAAATTCATCACATCGTTCGAGTGATTTGACGCCTTTGGACTCCTTTTTGAAAGGGAAACATTAAATGTATGGTAAACTAACAACGATAAATCATTAAGAAGCCACCAAAGAACCTCTAAATCATTGAATGATGTGCAGTCGCACAAAAAACATCATAGATGTCGAATTGTATACGGTGAAAATTTTGTGCTCTCCCAACCAATCGTGCTCTTATGCTTCCCAACCAATCGTTAAACATAGTTTCTATGTCTATACTTGTGCCTGCCTAGTTTTGAATGTGAAACAAGCGTGTGTGGTGTAGCTTTTATAACAATTAAGTATAAACAGAACTATTGTGTACGAGGTAACTGTCGAACGTGTCTGTGTGAGAATATGACTGGCCTCGCTGAATGCATATCAGTGCTCTTAGGAAACAACCCCTTTAATACAATAATATATTAAAATTTCAGGGGGCAAACCTGAAACTGTTAGCTCCGATTTCACTTAACGTGTTTAAAAATAAACAAAACACTCGTAAACTAGAAATCTATCCTGTCAAAAAAACCAAAAACCAAACAATTTCCTACTGCTATCAAATGACAAATTGATATGCCAACATGCTCATATATTTTCCCCATAAAACCCACATTTATTTAATTTTAGCCAATAAGTGGCTAAGCTTAATTAATTTTTCTATACATCCCAGTCAAGTTTGTGATTTGAATATTTTCTCTTACTTAACCATGAGTTTTCAACCAACAATATCAGCCTGTATTAGTGTTGCTTATATACAAAATTTGTTCATAAAATATTTATCAATATTCTCTTGTATTTACGGAAATTTCGGGCCAAATTTTATTAAACTTTGTGAGTTTGTCAACTTTTAGTTTTCTTGGTAAGCATAAACCCGTTAAATAAGTTTTTGCGTTACATGCTTAGCAAATGGTATATACTGCCCAAAAAGAAACTTGACAGAATGTTAAAATTTTCGTCAAACTTCCTTTTGGCCTCTGTGAAAGTTCAAAAGTTACCGGATAACGGAAATGTCTTTTGTTTAAGAAGATTCGACATACACCCACATATATAAATATAAATACAAAAAAAGCCTACTCAAATTCTTTTTTTCTCTTACACAGCCTAAGGACAATCGTTTGTTTAAATTTCAAATTTGCATTTGCTTTAGTTTTTGTTTAAATTGAATTCTGTCTTTCGTTTTGAGATTCATACTTCTTTTTTTTGTTCGGCGTTCGAAACCATATCGAACCTCACCTCAAGCAATATTTGTTTCATGAAATTGTGGTTAGTTTTCGCTTTTCACATTTAGGTCTTTTTCTTTTTTTTTTTGTGTGTGTGTGTTTGTTTAACCTTCCCCGGTCACCACAAAACCGCTAACAAAACTTTGGTTTTCCTTTTTATGGCCAGTTTTTCTTTGAGTTTTTTCAGTTTTTTTATTTTTTTGTTGAGTTACTTGTATTTTTTTTCTCGTTCAGAGGATTTATGTTGATTTGTTGTTGATTTTAGGGACTGTGAAAAAAAAGCCGACAGACTTTTGGTGTAAGTGTTTGCTTCCTTCCCAGAATTGATTTCCATTTGAAGACGCTGGGCGCAGGGCGTCTTTCTCTTTGTTGTTGTTGTTTTCATCTGGCGGTTGGTGATGACAGTGAAGCGGGTGTTGACGGTCGACGTTTGTTCAAGCAGCAGCCATTATAATCAATAAGATTTAAGTGAATACGTACATATACCTAATATACAAAAGTAATTCATTTTTATGGGCTCTCTCTCTCTCTGTCTTCTTCATTTCTTTATTTGATGGCTTATTGAAAGTGAGAAAAACATGGCCAAAAGTGAAATGTTTTTGGGGGTGGGGAGGAGAGAATTGAAATTGTAGGTCGACTGAAAAGTGCCTCATGTCATGTTCGATTTTAAAAATGAGATATAAATATACCACGTGATGTGAAATGTGCCAAATTTATCGAAATATAAAAATGGAAATTGTTTTTGAAAGTTACATTTAAAATTTCTACGAAAGAAAAGTAATAAAGTTGAGGATGAAATTTTACACATTCCCTAGTAAGAATGATGAATCTTTACATTTATTAAACATAACAAATATAGTTTGAAGTACGTATTGTGATTTCAAAAAATTATTAATTGCTTATATTTTAGGAATATCCCGATTTTCCCAACTGGACTTTTTTTTTACTAAAACACTACTCAGGACTGCTATATAAGTATCGGTTTATTGTCATGAAGAAATTACGGGAGAAATGTGTAATTGTTATGTATTTCGTAAATTGTCTCATATCGTGTGAACTTATCAGTATTTGTAAAATATCAATCAATGACTAAAAATTGGGGCCCATCTCGTTGTTGCCCACAGCAACTTCGGAGTAGTGTCGAGTCAATCGTCATGTCTAGTAAAAGTTTTCCTAACAACTGACATTCCGATTTGACGACCCGCAGGGGGGTCTTTTCGAAGACCTTTGGTGAGTATCGACACCACGGACCCGAGAGAACCACCAGTGGACCTCTTTCTGGCTCTTCAAGGCAAAAAAGAGGCAGTAAAGGTGGTATTATCTTTAAGAGCTCCGACCAAGGAGTCTAAAGATGGTACCACGGGCGGTTGGGGCCCTAAGTAGCGTAAAAACTGCTTACCCACCAAATGGGTATGGAACAGAAGTTCTGTGCCTCTTGGTGGCTGTGGTTGAACCAAAAGGCACGCTGGTAGATTAAGATTTCGATGCTCGGGAGAAATGGAGCTGGGTGTCCTTTGACACCAAACGAGATTCGCATCTCTCATTGTGCATCTTACGTCTTCTTAGTCGAGTGTTGCGTTGCACTCTCAGCGTATTTGGTGAAAGGATAGCACCAAGCCTTTAACAAGGATTGCAGGAACACTGTTATGTTGTTACGGCCTAATTTCATTATAAAGCGAAAGACTATAACCGTACCAGACTCTTTGAGCTCTTCCTATCAAGTAAAGGCAATAACCATTCAGATTTATGTTTGTGTTTTTGTCCAAAGCGTGCGTGGCCTTGAGCTACATTAAATTGGTGATGCTGGCCGGATGGGGTACCGGGCCAAAACGGTACCTATCAGAAGACAGTTTAACTGTGGTCTACCTGATGGGAAGCTTTGCTCCTCTGAAGATGTGGTGAGCCGACAGATTACTTCGGTAATCTGGTGGTGGATGTGGGGCCGGCCGGATGGGAAATTCGGTTCTAGCACACTGAAGGAAAAAATTCGTTGCTCCCAAACGAAAAATTAGACAAATGAACTTCGTTTGAAGTTTTCATTTGCCGCAAAACAAAACTTGTTTACCACAAGCAGTTGTGTCTATTGTGGGAATGAAATAATCGTTTATCGCAAACTCAATATACGTTTGTAACAAACGAAGAACGACTACGGCAAACTATTATTTCGTTAGTCGTAAACGAAAAACTCTTTTCAGGCAAAATAAAATTTCTTTTGCCACAAATGAAAAGAACGTAGACACAAACTTATATTTCGTTAGTCGCAAATGGAAAACTCGTTTGTAGCAAAAACAATTGTGTTTGCCGCAAAATAAATCCACGTTTGCCACAAATGAAAAACGGTTAGAAACAAACGTTTATTTCGTTTGTCGCAAAATCAATTATATTTGCCGTAAAATAACCCACTTTTACCACAAAATAAATCCTCGTTTGCTGCAAACATACAAACTCGTTTGTTTCAAACGATAAACGCCATTGGCACAATCGGGATTTTTGCTTTACCAAAAATTAAATACCAAAATTGTTTAAATAGGATTTTCATTTATTTTTATTTTCATTAGTAATATATACATGGATTTAGAATTTTACACATACATTTACAATTGTTCATTCTAAAGTTCTCAAAAATTATTTGGTGATTCCTTTTCAAAAATATTGTGAATTCCTGAAAAAAAAACCAATTTAGTAAATGAATAAAATTTACAGACATATTTTAATATCATACCTTTTAGTATACAAATTTGCATTTGTGTCCAGGTGTAGTCGAGAACGACTGTGACTGTGTTCGAATAAAAGAATTCCATATTCAATAATACGATTAATTCGCTTCTGTCTTTAGGGCCTGCAATAACATAAAAGTGTAAAATTTTCATAACCATATCAAAAATAATGAAGTTGCTCTTCAAGTTTCATTTGGTGTTCAGCTTCTTGAAAAATAAAATACTTACCCTTTATGTGCAATAGCTTATATATTGTGAAATATATTCATAATATCTTCTTGCGCAATTTCCAAATTATTATTGGCGAATTATAACACCACTGATAGTTCAAACATTTTCTTTAATTTATTATTTAACTCGTCAAAAGTGTTAGTTTTTTCACTAGATTGTCTTTTCCATTGAAATTCACTTTTAAGAACATTGTCTTTACATAAAGAAAAAAACACCGACACGACGCTCAACAAACTGATGTTCACAATTCAACCACAAACGAAAAACTAAACACCATAGCACTACACGATAGCGATCATTCTCACTCATTTGTCGCAGCTAACGAACATTCGTTCGCAACTAACGTGGAAGACGTTTGTGCAAAATATAAAACTTTTGTTTAGGAGAGTTGAGAGAACAAAAAGCATGTTCTCTCAACTCTTCTAAACATAAAAGATTTAAATATTCCCCAAAAATCTTCTACGATTGTCCCAAACGATTGTTCGCTTGCTGTTAGATATAAGTAACGCTCTTTGTTCTCTCAACTCTCCCAAATATAAACGTTTTATATTTTGCACAAACGTCTCCCATCGTTGTCCCAAACGAAAAATTAAACGATGTAGGAGTAAACAAATGTTCGTGTACTGTAAAAAAAGCAATGTTGATGGCAACTGTTTCATTTTGCGTCGAATACTTCAACGATTGTGGTAAACGTTGAATTTTCGAAACAAAACAACTTTTTTTGCAGCAAGAGAGCAACAAATGAGTTTTTTTTTGAGTGCAGATGGCGGCGTGGAGCAATTGAGTGCTAAGGAAGGAATAGTTATTGTCCATTGACCAAATTATAGAAATTATAGACTAATGACATCAAGTAGCAAATAATAAATAGTGGGGGCCAGATTGGACGGAGTGCAAGCCTCGAGTTTGTACTTGTCAGTCGGCCTGGTACCCCCACACAAGAGTTATTGGTCGGTTTGAATATTTCGTGTCGTTTTGAAATTAGATCCGGGCCTTAACAGCGGCTTAAAGTATGTTCTGGAGCCACCATCTGGTCAGGTCTACACGACGATACTAGATGTAAAACACAAACGACTCATTCCGATTTGACGTTAAACTGTAGGTCCCCTTCCGTTTTAATTGACAATAAAGCAAGAAGCTGTCCCATATGTCATTCATAGGACGTCAAGGGAAAAGAAGTAAGCAAGTACTTAACACGCTTAAATTCCAATCATCGGACATGGACTCGTTTATTCAGACTGTGCGTAGGTTATTGCATGCTCGTTGTCAACTCATCGCCATCGAAGCTGCAGAGCTCTGCCGATAGTCCGTCGACGCCGGCTGATTTATGCTTTGCTTAACATTAGTCTTAACATTCGAATTCGTGCTATTTCGTATGTTTTCTTTAGAAGATGTCACATGCAATCACGTCCTATCCATCTCTTTTCATTGATGGCGGTTATATTGGCCTTTTATTTGTCAAGGAAATCTGTCAGACATTTTATATAAATTCCATACATTTCCAACTCAAATGCTATGCAACATAACTGTGTGCCTTGTATAGAGTACCCATCGATTGATTAATAAATCCCATTTAAATATTTTCGTTTTGGCTTTAATTTTTTGCTCCATTTTTTTCAACCAACCAAATAAATGGGTGTTTTTGAAACAAACTCAACTGTGGCATTGTACTTAAGCTTTTAAACACTTGACGCGCGACAAGAGTAAGGGCAAACATCATAAAAAATTGCCAACAATTTTCTACTTTCGATTTTGTGTTATTTTGTATTTTTCTTTTTCTCAGCTAATTGACAGATTGATGTATATTTTTTTCGCTTTCACAGCGTTTCACAGCGACTGGGCAGTAATATTTCGTCTTGTCGATGTGTAAGAGAGGAAATTCTTTATTTAAAAATTATTTATGAAATATCTTATTTTGTTATGGTTCTTAGGTTTCTTTGCGAAAACGAAGTGAAAACAAGACCAATGACAGCTATAATCTTACTACAAAGTGTACTTGCGTTGGCTATTGCTTTTATGAGCACCGTGGTTGTTTTTCCTGTACTTGGCCGTCATGGTGCAGAACATCGTGAACATTTGGTTTCCCTGATGTAGCTTTTAAGTTAGAGAGCCAATATTTTGTTAAGCATTTTGTGTAAAGCGCGCCAAGTTTAAGAAGTTTTGACATGCCTCCAGTAGTTGTTGGATTCTTTGTTATCATCATCATCTGCTCTTTTGCATTCGTTTAAACGCAATGTTTTTGCTGCCCATTAATCATAAGATTATCTTAGATGAGTGATTTAGTAGGAATTGATTTTTATGATTATGCTTCTCTGCTATCGTTTTAGTGTCAGACTTTACAGATACAGATATGGTAATCGTTTGGGTACAGTGCTTTGTTAAGGATATATTGAAGGAAATGAGAAAAATAACTAAAATCCATAACACAGGCACACAATATAAATTTCTGAGAAATTCTTCTTTCTTTTCTCGTTTAGATCATATACAAATAGCATTTCGAAGAAATCATTTGTAAGCACAAAAATATTCGCTGTCGAAACAAAATAATGTTTCCTACAACGATTACTTACTATACCACTGTGCACTCGACCATTCAATGTTGATCCCATCCATGTATCCATAAGTACATCTGGCCACATTAAGATCCTAAGACAATAACTTCTCATCGCAGTGAACACACACACACAGAGAGAGAGCGCAGACACAGCAAAGCCGTATTAATGATTATGACGTATGTCAGTGTTGGCGATAGTAGTTATATATTAATTGGCTTTATCCTCTGTATTGCTACTGTTATGCGGTTACGGGTGGAGGGACGACGGCTTATTGCTGTTACTGCTGTTGTTCAGAGCATTTACGTTGTTGTTGCTGTCGTTGCCACCGTTGTAATGCCGTTTATGGCTCAATGATGATGAAAATGTGAATTTGTACTAATTATAACAAATTTCACTTAGTGTTTATTAATAATTATTACTAGGTCGATGTATACAAATGAAACCCTTTCCAGGAAAAGTTAATTAAAGGAAGTTTAATAGCAAATAATATTGGTTTACAAATAAAGGCAATTGCATAAAATTGATAGAAATTTACCATGGCTGATTAAGCTAATGGTGTGCATTTGTAAATTAGTAACCACAGTGTATATCAAAACGTCAAAGCCTACTAAGAGATGATTGTTTTCATAGTCTATGAACAACTGTTGGTTGCTACAATGAATATCAATCAATGGAACATATAATAATTATATTGCTCTAGAAATCATCTAAAATATCTAGAAACTGTCTTGTCAAAATTTCATTGCCCGAAGATGGCCGTCATAGGGTCCTATAAATAACACACAAACACATGTTTAAGAATATAAATAAGCTTTCAGCAAAATATTATAGTCCAAAATAAAGAATAATTACGAAAATATCTCAAATCGGATCCAATCCAATATAATTTTGTTTTAAACGTATGATTTACGTGGAATATTACTTATGATAATCATACGTCACCATATATGTAACAATATAACAAATCGTGACCAATTACCCTATACATTACTTACTAACTTCAAACCAATATTAAATTATTAAGGCATGTAACTTGACAAAACGAATGATGCAGAACTTCTTCTTTTTGTGGCTACTCTCACGTGCAGTCCTCAGAATTGAGTCCCAAATCAATGAGCTGAAAAATTTATTGTGTTATTTTGTCATCTTCAATGCATCATAAATTGTCAGGTGTTTAGACATCTGTGGTTTAATAAACACAGTATTATTTAATTAAAGCTTTAATTTTAACCATAAGATTTTTAAATTTCATGAAAAGTTCTCATATACCACCACACTTAGAAATGCAAGAAGTTTTGAATGACTTAAAATATTTTGTTGTTTATTTTATTTTCTCAAAATAAACTATAAAAGTTTTTTGTTTCACTTTGAACTTGTTGCTGCTTCGTGTCATAAAAAAATGGTTGCCTGTGTATACGAATTCACCGCAATTGCACTTAGTTCTTATACCTGAAGTGGATGATGATGATGATGAGTGAATGTTTGCTCATGACATTGC
Organism: Muscina levida; assembly: GCA_964034835.1. NCBI lineage: Eukaryota > Metazoa > Arthropoda > Insecta > Diptera > Muscidae > Muscina > Muscina levida. The sequence goes on from OZ035881.1 coordinate 137,507,098, forward strand.
ACAAAATTTAATTTAACTTGACTTTACTCAAATTTTAATTGAATAAGTTTTAAGCAATAAAAGTAACTGCAGCACAGGATAGACTTATGCCGTTTGAAATAGCTGAAAAATATAAAAACGATTGAACTTTAATTGAATGCAGGCTATGCACCATGAAATGGCAATGTTGGCCATGTGTGTAGAAACAAGTGTGCCAGTGAGAAAATATATATTTTCCAATACAAAAAAATATTTATATATAACTTTATGCTGAAAATTTAAAGAACAATGTGGCCTTGCATCATTCGCCCATTCCGGTTTGTATAGACAACAAATTGGGAAAATGCATAACTACTAGGACTTCTTCCAGGGCTGCTAAGCAGACGTAGTGTTTGCAAAATATAAAAACATAATACATAATTTCCCTTTACACTCCATGAATGAGGTATAGGATAGCTTCTCACGTTGTTGTGAATTAACACGCTTTCTATTTTTAGATTTACAACTAACGTGCTACTTGTTTATCGACGAATGCGAACGTCACTGTTTGAGAAGCTCTTACTAGACACACCGATTGACTCGACACTAATACTGCGAAGTTGCTGTCGACAACATTCGAGGGGAGCCTACAATGAAAGAAAATTTTTATTTTTTTAAGATGACTGGAGCCAGGTGTTGAGCCTGTGATCTCCCGCATGGTAGTCACGTGTTCTAACGACTATGCCACGGCCGGTCTCATAGCAAATTTAAGTGTAGGTCTTGAAAGGAAACCTTTTTAGGGACATCCCATAACATGTAAGGTATAGTTTGTCTCTAATTAATATCTTTATGATGGGTCCTTCCCAATTTGCTCAATTTTATAAGAAGTAGCCCTTAAGGCTGGTATAATACAATACTTCGTAGAAATTCGGTCGAATCCTATAAGACTATGCAAATTATTCCTTTAGAAATAGATGTGAGACAATGTTGCTGGCAAGTTCGAAATTGAAATGTTTCTAGAATCCATGTGCTGCAAAGCTCAATTTGCTATTTACTTACTTACGTGTCATATTATAACTTTTGAATGTGGGTCCTAAATTTGAGGCTTGAAGTATTAAAGAATTCCATACTCTCGGTCTTCTGCGTGCGTTCTCAAGTTAGTCCTACTAGTTGGTGGCACGTCTTCAACCATATGGTCCTTCCAACGAAGTTTGGGCTTCCCTGCTCCGCGCCGTCCTTCAGGTTCGCCTACAAACACCTTTCTCGCTTGAGCATTTACATCTATCCTGACAACATGTCCCAGCCATCGTAGTCGTTTGATTCTGACTCTTTTAGCTACGTCGATGTCGTGGTAAACTCGTACAGCTTATGGCGAAACTCGCCTTCGACACAGATAGGTCCATATATATATTCATAGAACTTTTCTCTCGAATACTCACAGGTTTTGTATGTCCATTGTCGTAAGCACCGACGATTCGTCAGCATACCACAGAAGGGGTAAAAGTAGGACCTGGTATAACTGTTTCTTAGTATGGCGAGTTAAGGTGGTGTTACTAAAGTGCTGCCGAAGTCCGTAAAAACATCTATTGGCGAGCACTATTCTCCACTTGATTTCTTGGCTGACACTATTTTTCTTATTGGCGGATGATCCGAGTTAGGTAAATTCATCTACTACCTCAAGACAATAATTGTCAACGTTCAAGGTGCGTCCCCATCGTTTGTTCGTTAAAATAATTTTTTTTTTGTTTTGTCCTCGCTGACCATTTTTGCTGACTCCTTTTCTAGTGATGAGAAAACTGCAGTAACATCCCGGCCAATGATGTCTATATCAACGGCATAGGCTGGTGACATGTGACTCTTGTAGAATATGGTGTCAGACATGTTGCCACCAAACTTTCTCATCACCTTCTCAATAACTTTATTAAATAGTGCACAGGACAAGAACAATCACCCTGCCTGAGAACTCTTTCCGCGTTGAATGGTTCAGAATGATCCATACCAATCTTAATCGAGGATTTGGTGTTTTCCAAGGTACATCTGCAAAGTCAAATCAGTTTTGCAGTAATACCAAACTCAGACATGGCCTCATATAGCCTATTCCTTATCGGAGGATCGAAAGAAGCTTTGTAGTCGACAAAGAGGTGGTAGGTATCGATAAGGATTTGTCGTAAGGTAAATATTTGATCTGTCGTAGATCTACTAGGTCTAAAGCCGCACTGATATAGTACAATTAGTTTTTCTACAATTGGCTTTAGACGTTCACACAATATGCTCGAAATAACCTTGTATGCAATTGGTAATAGGCTTATTCCATGGTAGTTCTTACATTCACTACGATTTCCTTTCTTGTATATGGGACATTAGAGCCTGAGACTCCAATCCCTGAGCATGCTCTCCTCTAGAGCTGATGCATGCTGCTAACCAGCTCCTTCTCGCCAGCCTTCAACAATTTAGCAGGGAGACCATCGGATCCATCCGCTTTGTTGTTTTTAAGGCGGTATATTTCCACACGTATCTTGCTCTGGCTCGGAGGTGGACTGGTAATGCCATCGTCATGGAGTGGAGCGAGGTATTCTGAAGTGATGTCCGTATCCAGTAAATTTCTGAAATGATCTCTCCACATCTTCAGAACGTTATCCGGGTCTGTCACTAGCTGGCCATCGCTGTCCTTGCAGGAGGGCAACCCTCTCGCATTCTGGTAGAATTTTCGAGCTTCCCCTCTACTCTGTGCCATTATCCTGTCTCTTCTTTAGCTTCTTCTTTCCCAACTAAAAATAGAAGTTGCCTCTTGTCTCTTCTCCCTGTGCCATTCACGAACAGTTCGCTTTGCCTTTGGCTGCAGTTTCGCCCTGTAAGCAACATCCGTCTCTCTCGTGGCATTGCGACATTCATCATCGTACCCTGCATCTTCTTGAGATGGCTTTAAGTACCCAAGTACGCTTCTCGCAGTCCGTTCTATGGAGTCGACTATATTTTGCCATTGCGAGGTAATATTACCAGGGGTTGGAACATTCCCTGGGTTAAATGGTTGGAGTAGGCGCCTGCTACCTCTGTGGTCTGTGGTTTACCGATGTCCATCTTTCGTTGTACCTGGTTACGTACGTTTTTCGCCATGCTTAGCCCTCTGCGTACCTTAACTGCGGTAAGGTAGTGATCGGAGTCGATGGTCGCACCCCTGATCACTCGTACATCCAGAACACTCGATGCGTGCCTTCCATCGACTACCACGTGATCAATCTGATTCTTCGTCAATTGAACTGGAGATAACCATGTTGGCTTATGAATATTTATGTGGTTTAATCTAGTGTTGCTGGGACAGGCCGTGGCGTAGTGGTTAGAACACGCGAGTACCATGCGGAAGATCACAGGTTTAACCTATGGCTCCAGTCATCTAAAAAAAAATGTAAATTCATTGTCGGCTCCCCACGAATGTTGTTGACAGCAACTTCGCAGTATAAGCGTCGAGTCAATCGGCATGTCTAGTAAGAGCTTCTCAAACAGTGACGTTTGCATTCGTCGATAAACAAGTAGGTGCCGTTAGTTGTGAAGCTAAAAATAGAAAGCGTGTTAATTCACAACAACGCAAGAAGCTATCCCATACCTCATTCATGGGGTGTAAAGAAAAATAAAAAAAATAAAAAATCTAGTGTTGCTAATTACCATATTCCTTGCCGCAGATAAATCAATCAGTCGGATGGGATTGTTCGACGTTTCGGTGTGCAGACTGAATTTTCCGACGGTAGGCTCAAATGCGGTCTTCCTGCCTATTTTAGCATTAAAAACGCCTAGTACAATTTTGATGTCATGGCTTGGGCTACGGTCATATACATTTTCTAGGCTCTCGTAGAACTCGTTTTTGTCCTCATTGCTTTTCTCTTCCGTCGGAGAATGGGCACATATGAGTGTTATGTGGAAGAACTTAGTATTGACTCTTATGTAGCTATTTATTCACACACCGGATAGACCTGTGATACAAGGTATCGCAATCTCTTGCCATCCACATCCAAACTCGTGCTTATCTGCAAGACCACTATAGTTGATGTCGCACGTCTTCTTGCGTGAGCAATCGCGCACTTTTGCTACCACTGAACAGATGTTCCGAACACTTGATCTATCGATCGTTGTGGGCTGCTTGGGCTTTTTACTTTGCAGATGAACATTTATAAAAAAAACTTTAAATAATAAAAATAACAAATCGCACATTGACTTATTACCGAACGTATAGTTGCTCATAAAGTTTCGTTGGAAAAACTTCGGTTGTATGAAAAATAAAAAAAATACAATATTTCATATGACCACTCTTTCGCAAACCTATGATAATACCACATACACTATTGTATATTAATGATTACGCATATCAATTCTGGCGCCCATTTAATGACGCCATCAATAAAAAATTCCATCTTACATTCCTCAAACATATGCATATTTATATATTTCTTCACTTAGTGCCCATGCCTTGATATCTACCCCTTCCATATAGCCTATAACAGAGATGCTACTAGACATTTGACTGATTCTCTACAAACAATCGAATAATTATTCAATATTAATTAAAGACAATTATCAAATGACAATTTATCACTTGAAAAACAAAAAACAACAAATATTGTATATATGTATGTATGTACTACTATACACTTTGTCAGGCCTATAAATTGAATGTAGCAAAACAAACCAATTCCGTACGTACGGCAAGGCACGGCACATTCATGCGATCTCACGCTGAAATTGAAAGCAATTGAAATGTAATTGAAATACAAGAATTATATGGCTGGCATTACACACACACTCCACACATAGCAACATGCCTATACAAAGGCACACGTATACCGCCAAACAAATTTTGATGGCAAAACCCCCAATTCATAGAGATAATATAAATACATTTGCATCCAATCAATTCAACTAAGTAAAATCTGCGGGAAAACAGTTGGGCAAGCCAGCAGGCAGGCAGGCAGGCAGTCAGTCAGACAGACAGCAAGCATTTGGCACTACCCAGACGAGCATGCAGCGAAGACGACAAACACACGAACAGCGAACGCGGAGCGATACGATGCGATGCGGCGTTCCATGAACAAGACCTCAATCATTGATCGGAGTGTATCAAAATGTATAAACATTCAAAGGCAATTGATACAAAAGTGTTTATAAACCATTGGTAGTTTCAGTATTTGCATATAAGCAGAGAATACTGTGGTATTTTTCTTTTTTTTTTGCTTTAACTATCGTCATCATCGAAAACAGAAGCATCATCAGTAGTGGTGGCGTTAGCGGGCAGTGTCAATAGCTGTGCACAGTGGCATGGGTGGCAAGGATTTGCGTAAAATCAGATATTATTTTGTAAGAATTATATAAGGTTATTTATTTAGAGAATATGTTACCAGTAGGCATTTTAAGATTGATCGTACTGCATACTCGTCATGGTATTGGTTCACGTATTATCATAGAAAGAAGTTAATATTAATCAGTATTAATAAAACGTTAAAGGTAATTTCGAAATTATTGAAAGCAAATTTTTTATTGGAACGACTAGACTACTTATGGAGCACAGTGAAACAAATATAAAATAAGAATTTAACGAAAACAATGAATTCCGTGTCACTTTCATCAGTTTGGTTTGTAGTACACAATTTTATATACCAATTTACCCGTGTAGCTGCGGTTTGTTTGAATGTAGCTTTATGGTCGGTGGTGAAAAAAGGGTCCTTGAATTTTGGATATATTAAGTGGGTGTGGCCCCGCCCATTGGACTCTTTTTTGTAAAACGCAAAAATCGCCTTGAACATTTGCAAAGTTCAATCCAACAAAAAATGAGCGGGATCGGATCAGTGGGCGTAGCAAACAACCTGAAACGGCTATATCTCAGTATCTATATAGAGGTAAGAAGATGATATTTGGAATATATGTTGTTCGTTCAGTTTGACATACAGTGGGAGGTGCTTTGCCCCTTTTCAAAAATCTCTCTTACAGCTTTTGTAATACACTGATTGTTGCGAAATTCACAATGTAGTACCGATGATCTGCTGATAGTCCTTGGCTACACTTAATTGTGATTGAATAAAGGATCGTGGCACCATCCATATATCTTAAAATATGAAATGGCTGCATCTTATGAACTTTCAGAGGTATGAATATGAGATTTGGTAGTTACGTTGTTTGTACAGTGTGTAAATTGCAGTCAGGGCGGAAGTACGATCAATATTTTATCTTGGTCTTCTTAAAAAGAGGCGTAGCACTGCCAATATCCGCCCTGAGTGTAATTTATACTGCGCCATCAACATATATACCAAATCTCATCTTCATACATCTGATAGTTCATGAGATATAGGCTTATTATTTTCAAGTTGTATGGGCGATGCCACGACCCTTTTCTAAATCGCTCTGACAGCTTTTAAAATAGACCAATTGATACGAAAGTTATGCAAAGTGGTTCTGAACATCTGTTAATAGCCCTTAGCTATACTTGGTTGTGATCGGATAAAGGGGCGTGGCACCGCACATACTTAATTTCCCTTTGCACCCCATGAATGAGGTATGGGATAGCTTCTCGCGTTGTTGTGAATTAACACGCTTTCTATTTTTAGATTCACAACTAACGGCACCTACTTATTTATCGACGAATGCGAACGTCACTGTTTTGAGAAGCTCTTACTAGACACGACGATTGCATCGACGCTTAATACTGCGAAGTTGCTGTCAAACAACATTCGAGGGGAGCCGACAATGAAAGAAAATTTTATTTATTTTTTTCTTTTTAAGATGACTGGAGCCAGGTTTGAACCTGCGATCTCCCGCATGGTAGTCGCGTGTTCTAACCACTATGCCACGGCCGGTCCCGGCACCGCACATAGAATTTGAAAATATTAAGGCTACATCTCATGAACTATCTAAGGTAAGAAGTTTAGATTTGGTATATATGTTGTTGACGCAGTATAAATTACACTCAGGGCGAATGTGGGCAGTGCCACGCCCCTTTTAAAAGAGACCAAGACCAAAATTTCACTGTATTTTATAGTTGGCCTAGAGATAGATTAGAACCAAATTAGCAAAAAGAGCCGAGGCGTCTCCCTCAATATTTGACCATTGCATACACACTTTATCAAACAATTGTCCGGTATGTAGTCGTGCGGGATGTTTCAGTGGGTGAATTCCTTAGAAAATAATTCCAAATAGGTAACCACTCTCTCGGAGGCTGTAATATTGGTGAAGTGCTTTCCAGTTGATCTCAAGGAACATTGGAATATGTTCAAGCTACATATGAGTGAGGACATATTATACCGTGTGCCAATTACTATGAATGCCCCAACCTACAGAAATTTCCACCGTAATGTATAACACTGTACGACACGATTTTTCACCCATGATCAAACTGACCAGATTCTGAAAATATAGCTAAAATAAAAATATACGTATCTCCCTGTTTTTCTAGATCAGCTCATTTAAGTTTTTTACGAGCAATTCAATTTTTGGAGCGAAGCTCCCATACAACTACTTGAAAGTGACTTCTTCTTGTTCGCAGAACTCAGCGAGTTGTTAACAGATTTTGATGAATTTTTTTTTATTGTTTTTCAAAAGGCCAGGAGCGGGTTCTGACGAAGCCAAAATTTAAAATTTGTCCCAAATTAAATTTGTCAAAAATTTAAATTAAATTTGTCACAAATTTAATTTGTCAACACATTTTCCTAGTCCGAACCAGCTCCTAGCCATTTGAAAAACATTTAAAAAAAAATTGTGACAATTTTAATTTTTGACAATTTGTGACAATTTTAATTTTTGAGAAATTATAAATTTGGACTTTGTTAGAAACAGCCCATGGCCATTTGAAACATATTTAAAAAAAATTTATTAAAATCTGTTGACAATTTGTTTGTGACAAATTTAATTTGTGACAAACTTTAAATTTGGGATCGGTCAGAACTACATCCAGTCCATTTGAAATACATTAAAAAAAAATTCGTCAAAATCTATTAACAACTCACTCAGTTCTGCGATCAGGAAGAAGTCATATCAAGTCGTTGTATGGGAGCTTTGCTCCAAAAATTGAATTGCTCGTAAAAAACTTAAATGAGCTGATCTAGAAAAACTGGGAGATACGTATATTTTTATTTTAGCTATATTTTCAGAATCTGGTCAGTTTGTTCATGGGTGAGGTCAAAAGTTTAAATTTGTCCTACAGTGTAACGAGGCGTTGGTATTACTTGAAGACAAATGCTTGTAAATATGTGTTAAAAAACCAGACTAAACAACGATGCTTATGACCGAGATTTTCAACATGGGAGGAATTACAATCCCAGTGAGTTGCAATCGCTCCTGGAATCAAGTTTGCCCAAACGGTTACCGCTCCAACTGGAAGAGTACGTCTGTCCGTCAGTTTACGAGAAATTCGATATGCAAGCTTATATTCCCTAAGCCGAGGTTAAGTTGCAAGATGAGCAACATTGATAAGCAACATCGAACAAAAACTATTTCCGCCTCTCTATTACATCCATAGTATTAAGACATATCGAGCTGACATTTAGTATGCTAGATTCTTCCTCTGAGCGGAGGTTAAGTTGTACGATGAGCAGGTAAATGTCAAGAATTTTCTTTTTTGATTTCATCAAAGCATGCTTTGATCTTTCATTCTTGATTTACCGCTATGCGATCAGACGTCATTAGGGAGTGTGGGGGATCATTTAAAATAGGTGTTTTTCACATGTGCGCAAAACAGCAATACGGATGGATATAAAAAGTCACTCCATATCAAGAATATTTTTTGGCTTCTTAAAGACTGATATATTAGACTTTTAGTTTTTGTATTTTGAGAAGAATATGAAATATCATAAAAACGTATTGCATGAATTATTTTGTACTTGGTTCTTTTTATTTACCTGTTTTAAAGCTGTTACCATATGGTCACAGTCGGCATAACGCCAGTAAAAATGGATATTTTTCTGAAATTTTTCGTCGTACTTTTTTTTATATAAAATTTGTTTTTTAACTAATTTATATGTAGTACTGACAAAATCTTTAAAAAATTCCCATTATTTCGCTCTCGTCATTAAAGGGTTAAGGGGGGTGTCCGTCTGTCTTCCACTCAATAACAGTCATTGCCTACGAGCTGAAATTCGGTATTCAAACTTCTATCATCTAAACGCAACTTAAGTTCTAAGATAAGCAAGATCGGACAACCACTACTCCCACCACCCATCCAAACTCCCCCTTTTAGGGAGTGTTCGTCTGTCTGTCCCTGTAATTACAGCAGTAGTTTAAGAGATACATATCAAATTAAAATTTGGTATGCAACCTTCAATACCCAATGCGGAGGTTATGTTTTAACTTGTGAAATTTCGAAAAAAAAAAAAATAATCCCACCTCTCATACAAATACCTCCTATTTGGGGTTAACCGTCCGTATCTCCCTGCGGTTACAAAAAAAAAAAAACTTAATTTCCCTTTGCACCCCATGAATGAGGTATGAGATAGCTTCTCGCGTTGTTGTGAATTAACACGCTTTCTATTTTTAGATTCACAACTAACGGCACCTACTTATTTATCGACGAATGCGAACGTCACTGTTTTGAGAAGCTCTTACTAGACACGACGATTGCATCGACGCTTAATACTGCGAAGTTGCTGCCAAACAACATTCGAGGGGAGCAGACAATGAAAGAAAATTTTATTTATTTTTTTTTTAAGATGACTGGAGCCAGGTTTGAACCTGCGATCTCCCGCATGGTAGTCGCGTGTTCTAACCACTATGCCACGGCCGGTCCCAACCTAAATTAAAGTGCTATCGAGCCAAAGTTTGGTAGAAGCTTATATACTCTATGCGGAGGTTAAATTATAAAATGAGCAAAATAGGACAAAAACTACTCTCAGCTCTCATATAAAACTCTCCCATTTTTATGGTGTCTGTCTGTCCGCCGATTACAACGGTAGTTTCGGAGAAATTTAGTATACAAACTTATATCCTCTAAAAGGAGGTTATGTTCTGAATTGAGTAAAATCTGACAAAAAACTACTCCCACATCCTATACAAACTCCCCCTTATTGGAGGGTGTCCGCCTATCTGTCCTTGCAATTACAACCGTTTTGTTTAAAAGCGGTCGAGCATAGATTTGATTTGCAAGCTTCTATCCTCTATGCGGATGTTATGATCGGACAGAAAGTACTTCTGCCTTCCATACAATCCCCCTTGTGAGGGGGCTGTCTATCCTCGCGTTTACAGGCTTAGTATAGAAAATATCAATCTGAAATTTGGTATGCAACCAACTGTCATCTAAGTGGAGGGTAAGTTCTAAGATGATACAAAGACCGGACAAAACCTACAACCACTTCCCTTCAAACTCTCCCTTTTTGGGGATGTCCGCCTGTCTGTCATAGTCTAAAACATATCGAACTGACATTTGGTATAAAATCTTCTTACCTCAAGGGAAAGAAGCCTCCCATATAAACTTCTCCTTTTTTGAATATATGATAAGCAAGAACGAACAAAAATTATTCCCACCTCCCATACAAAGTTTCCCTTTTTGAGATTAAAACAATGCATAAAACCAGTAAGAAAGTTTCAGCCGGGAAACCCGACTAGCATGTTAATATCATTACTCGATTTCTAAAGTGGGCGGAGTGGTACATTTGTATGGGAGGTACCGGAAGGGGCGTGGCTAGCCTTCCAATTGTTTCTTCAAAACTTTATCCTGTTATAGCTTTATTAAATACAGAATTTAGGTACGATCCCGTTGGGTAAATTGATATTATTACTCGATTTCTAAAGTGGGCGGAATGATGTTTTTGTATGGGAGATACAAGAAGGGGCGGGTCATGTAGCTCATTTGCAATCCGTAAGTAGTTTTGGGGAAGTATTAACTATATTAACGTGTATACCAACCAGACAGCCAGACAGACGGGCATGGCTCAAACGATTTAAAAAGTCGTGAATCGAATTTGGTTCAAAGAAACCTAGGGTTTAAAGTGAGTCCTTCAACGTGTTACACTTTTGGGTCGTATCAAATACTCGTAGGATGAGGGTATGAAAATACATAAGTAATATTTTCAGCTCATATATACAATTTAAGCTTAGTGTTCAACATTTCAGTAGTTATAAAAATAATTGACAAATAATCGGCTAAAAGAAACGTCTAAACCTCATACAAACTAATTTCTTAAGTGGTAAAAAATTAACAAAATAGTTTTACAGCAATTTTCTTCTTTTGCTGCCGAGAACAATCCTCATAGTTTATGTTAAATTAGCATCACATGATAACATTCAATTCACCGTGTACCATCGCATCAACATGGCCGTCAACTTTATTGCAATTGTCGCCGATTTTATTGAACGTCCCTCAATTACCCGCTGTATTGGCACCGCTACAAACTGGCGCTTACGCCTGTGGAACATGATCATGAATACTGATGGTGGTGCGCTGGCAATGATGACGACGACGACGACGCTGATGATGATGATGACGCCAAGTGAGTGAGTGAATTGAATGAATGCCTTAATGCATATTGAAAAGTTTTAAAGCTGCAACATATGGCGCACGCTTTTGGCGTTTTATTACACTTGATTTTGTTCCCTCTTGCTGTTTATATATTTTTTTCTTTTTTTTGATTGCCGTTTCATCTCAATATCACATGAATTTTGTTTTTCGTTGATGATACCAAAAATTTTAAACTCTTTCAATGCCAGACACATTCGTGAGAGCTGTGCGGGTGATACGAGTGTGTCTGGAAAACATTTCATAAGTTCATACGTATTTGCGTTAACGCAACGAGGCACAAAGTATTCATCCATATTGGCTGTTCATGTGTAAAACGGCAGTGCATGTACGTACGTATGTACGATAGCGAACTGTTACATTTCACACGAGTTCGAGGAGTGTATGTGATAAATATAACATCAATATTGGTTCATCAAGCGGAAGATGATGTATAGCGTAAATAAGTATGAAATAATATCATCAAAACTAAACTAGATGCTTTGCGCTCCATTATACACACATTAACGGGTTTTACAATGATTTCAAATAGAATCGTCAGCAACGTATGTAGTATGTGCAAAATGTTGAAATCAGTTTTATGATATTGAATTTGTTTGTTTGTTTTCCCAGCTGAAAATATAAACGGCAAATACAATAATAATAGTAGACATACATACACTAAAATATAAACACAGTTGTGGACTATATGAGTTGCATATAAATTTACATATGTATATATTTCAAAATGTTACTTTTTAAAACAATTCGTTATTTTTGAAGTAAATAAAATTGTTTATTATCGTTTTGTTTTTCATGATTGTATTCCACAATACAACACATGATTTTGGGACTCAATTCTGAGAATTGCACGTGAAAGTAGCCCTAAAAAGAAGAAATTCTGCATCATTCGTTTTGTCAAGTTACATGCCATAATATCGATTAATCGATTTAAAGTTAGTAAGTATCGTATAGGGGAATTTGTCACGTTTTACCCTCTTTTGTTTGACATAACTTGAGAACGACTAGTCCGATTTAGCTGAAACAAATTGAAAAACATTAAGAATTATAATTCCCTTAATCTGCATAATGTTTCCCTACAACAGTTTCACTTCTCCATTAATCAAAATTTTGTTATATAACAACAATCATCAACTACGAAATTCATTCCCAAACTTTTTCAAACGACTATAATAATAAAACTTTGGTAAGGTCTTTTGATGTCTGTGCCCACCATCTTTATACCATCAATTGCCGTTAAATCAAAACAACAATTATCACACAATGCCGAAACATTTGTTTCTTCAAAGTATAACACCAAAAACAATTAAGATAATGCTTACAAGTGCAAAACACAATAAAAATAGAACTATATTCTATCAACTGTTTATACTGCAAGTAACGGACAACTCCAAAGAAAAAAAACAACAATACATTGAGCTTTCTGTGAAATTCAAATAATGAATGTGTTTTATACAATGATGAACTCTTGTTATGTGCCATAAACTAAAAATTTACTTATGTTTAAACAAAATTGCGTTCCTCGCTTATTCTCTTCATAAACAACACACACAAATTGTTTATACAAAATATATACAAGAGGAGTAAATATTTCATGTCTGCAATTGTAACAGAAGTACGTGAAGAGTGTAAATTATAGTGAGATGTAACCTAATAATATCAGCATCAGCCGCAATCCAACATCAAGTGCAATCTACAAAAACACTTTATCCATCTCGACAATAACAGCCTGTTAACATTATCAACAACAAGTGGTGAAGGTGGTGGTGGTGTTGGTGATTCTTTAACATTGATGCAGATTGGTGGCGCCATTGCAACCTATATTTCAATCAGGGATTTCGTACTTTTACTGATGTTACTACATTTCATTTTATGACTGAGAATCGTCTAAGTGTAGCGCTGCAGTGAAATTGCACAAAGAATTATAATTTTATGTGGAATTTTATGATATGATTAGAAATCTAAACAAAAACTCATTGTTGTGACTATAAAAACAAAAGTTTAATGGGTAAATAGGAAAGAGTAATGTTGGTTATTCTTTCTGGGTCAATATAAATTAAGAAGTTGGCATATTTGGAAATTTTTTTGTAAAAATAATGTTGCAGCAATTGTTTAGTGCGATATAATAAGGAGTTATTTTTGGATAGCGTAATCTTTTTAATTTTTTGAAATATTTCAATGAATTTGATTGTATTTTGAGACTAGGATCAAAGGGTAAACAAATGTATATAACTCAATAACGTCATATGAAATCTCATAACACTTAGTGTTAGTTCTGCGTTATGCACTTATTGCCTAATTTTTGTTACTAAGATCTTTCAAAATATTGAAAATTAGGTCAATGAATTCGATTGAGTTTTTATATACATTTCACTTGGATATAAAGGTAAAACGAAAATAATCATATTACTTTACTATGTCTTATGAAATCTCATAACACATGGAATGGCTTCTGCGTCATGCAATTATTAGAATTATTAGGCTCTCCTCATAAAACGCATACGGAAGTTCTTTTTTGGCCATGGCCACAGTGTATGTCGTTCATGCTGTCTTCCCTTTTTCCAGGCCTGCAGGAGGCGTGTTAAAAAGAGGAATAGACGAAGGTGTTTGTCTATGTATTTATTGATCATACCTCAATGAATCGAATTCTTGCTCCGTTCTTGTGTCAATCCTATGGAGGTATATAAAAGATAATTTAACGAGGACGATGTTCGTGTGTTTTTCTTGAGAAAGTATGTCACACACAATTCGAATGCATCATTAAAGGTTAGATGGATGTGTTCTTGTGCCTTCCACCTCTGCTCTTGTTTGTTAAGACTGCTTCGGCTCGAGAGGCAAGCAGACTGACGATTGGCCTTAGTCCATTACTACTTACTACTTAATTTCACTTTACATCCCATGAATGAGGTATGGGATGCCTCCCCCATTGTTGTGAATTAACACGCTTTCTATTTTAGACTCACAACAAACGGCACCTACTTGTTTATCGACGAATGCGAACGTTACTGTTCGAGAAGCTTTTACAAGACGTGCCGATTATCTCGACACTTATACTGCGAAGTTGCTGTAGACAGCATCGAGGGGGTCGGCAATGGATGACTGGAGACAGGAAACGACGAACCACAGAATTGACCGGTCCTTAGGGTTCACTTAGGGCAATGCCAGCTTTTGTGAAATGAGAACTATTTTCATCTGCCACCTTCAACTTATTCATTGACGAAAGGTGTGGATTTTCGTAAAGTGGCCGTTGAAATTCAGGAAAGGTCGGTAAGGAATAACAGCGGGACTCCTTATGGTCACTTTATTTCTGTCTTTACTGACAAATCGACGGTGGAACATGGCACAGGATCTAGTGAATAAAGCGAGGAACTGCACATAAACCTTTCTTTCAGGCTCATAATGAACGCAGTGTTTTTTCAAGACGGATAAATAACTCCCAGCGGTAAAAATACCCATTATGGAATTGCCGATGTCAGCTATATTTAGTAGCAATCAGTGATGATTTTCTAGGCCTATTAATCGGTCCGCTAACGCTTACAAAGTAATCGACGATGTAAGTAAGTGCCATTTCAGTTGCAATTACGTTATAAGTGGAGTTTAAATCGGGCTTCATAACACGCTTGATTACAAAGTAAGTGACAATGTCAGTAGGTGCCATTTCAATCGAAATTATGATGACTGGACTATATTTTTGATATAACACACGCGTGACACTCTAAATACTTAGATAGCTGATGTCATGAATTAATAAATTGGTACTTCGTTTTATTTACCGCTGGTGTGGAAATATTTCAAATGTCAAATCTATATCTATCTATATATTTATATAAAAATGAGTTTGTGTTTGTTTGATTGTTTGTTCTGGACCGATCTTTTTAAAAAATGTTTTTGAGTGGTCGGTGATGACAAGAGACTACTTGAATTGTTGATATATCAAGTGGGCGTGACCCCACCCATTGGAAACAATTTTTGATAACGCAATATCGGGAGGACTTCGCCACCAATCAACTTGAAAATTTGTGTGGATGCGTTTGTCACCAATATTGGTGATCCAACCAAAAATGGCCGCGATCGGATCAATGGGCGTGGCTTACAACTTTAAACGTCTGTAACTCATCAATGATCAGAGGTATGAAGATGATATTTGGTATATATGTTGCTCGGGGGCGCTTCCACGCCCTCTTTTCAAAAATCGCTATAACGCTTTTGTAATAGAGCGATATGGTTCTAATGTCCCTCTAAAAGTCCGTGGTTATACTTGGATGTAACAGAATAAAGAGGCGTGGCACCGTTTATACAACTTGAAACTTAAAATGACTATATCTTATGAACTATCAGAAATATGAAGACGAGTTTTGGTATATATGGCATATTAATTACAGCCAGGATGAAATTTGGGGGTGCCACGACCCTTTTTAAAAATCGGTCTGACGGATTTTCTAATAGACAGATTGATACGAAAGTCGTACAATATATTACTAATGACCTGCTGATAGTCCCTGGCTATATTTGGTTGTGTTTGGATAAAGGGGCATGGCACCGCCCATACAACTTGAAACTTAAAATAACTATCTCATGAACTCTCAGAGATAAGAAGATGAGATTAGGTACATATGTTGTTGGTACAGTATGATTTTGCAGCTGGGTTGAAGTGGACGGTGCCACTCCCCTTTTATATCTGACATAATAATAGTTTGATTGTCGTCAAAATTTCACAGTATATTACGGTTCGCCTAGAGATATGAACAAGCTATTTGAAACAAAGTTTGTAAACAAGTTTGTAAAATCACGTTAGTATTTGAATATTAAATATTTGCGAGGAAAAAATACAATCCCTTAATCAAATATTAGTAAAAAAAAATAGGATTTACTAAGAACCTGACCTTTGATTCCTTTGGGGCAAGGAAAGTAGTTGTCTATTCTTACTCAAATATCCGGGCGTAGCATGTTCAATTCCTGTCTCCAGTCATCTAAATTTTTGTTTCTTTGCCAGCCCTGCTCGACGTTGTCGGCAGCAACTTCGCAGTGTAGTGACAAGTCATTCGTTATATCTAGTTAAAGCTTCTCAAACAGCGACGTTCGCATTCGTCGATAATCAAGTGGGTGCCGTTCACAATAACGCGAGAAGTTATCCCATACCTCAGTATATTTCACATCAAGGGGAACCATATTTCGGTCGATCATTTTTAAATTAAATTTTTAAAAAACGTCCGTACATTTCACTGCTGTCCTAATGGACAGTTTTGTCCACAGAGACATTATTGTAGGAAGATAGGGCAGTAAGCTGCCAGGGCCCGAAATATAAATAGCAACCCTCGTAGGTGCATTTCACTGCTATTCTAGTGGACAGTTTTGTCCACTCTATTCAAGTGGACAGTTTTGTCCACTAGAGACATTATTTTATGGAGACAGGGCAGTAAGTTGTCATGATAGTATTGCCATGGTGCGAAATAAAATAGCAACCCTCGAAGGTGCTGCAGTTACTTTTAATAGCCCAACCAAGGTAAACAGAAATTGCTTAAGCTCATAGTAACCATTAATTACATAAGAGCAAAATATTAGTCTATCATGTAAGAATACTTGACTGCACTTGAAGATGACCCACATCTACAGATTTTAAGAATCAACTAAAAATTCTGTTCGCTTTCATATCTTTGATCTCCCTAGACATAACAAAGCAATTTATGTCCATCATATACGATTAGAAAAAAAAACGCATTGGCAATTAAACTGATAATATTCGTATTCTGTTTATTATCCCAATGGACCACATATAGGTAACAATTTCACCTAGCATATCATTGGTATTCCCTTTTTTGCTATTCTTTGATATACTCACCGAAACTGTTTTATTAGTTTGCTCAGCTTTTACTCACTTTGAATTTCATTTCTTGATGTTTATGGGTCATTCGCTTTATTGATATCAATTGCTTGTCAATCATTTCAAAGTAATTTCCATTTAAAAAGCGTAAGAACAAAAGAATTTTTAAAATTGTATGTTCAATTTTAATTGAATTTTATATGATTTTAAACAAATGTTTCTGAATATATCAGCATTTTTTCCAATAATATATGCGTATTTTTTTTCTAGCCACTAAAAGTTTAAATGTTTAAATTGTAAAAGGGAGCCAACAAATATATGTGTTGGTCTATGTTTTTCAATAAGTTCTGTTTAGTTTCATGAACTTTTGCTGTGACCCTTAAGTAGTTTTGTGTTATGTGAGACTGTGCTTTTCCACAGTTACACGTTTTTTTTTTCCTTCCTCCTTTCAATTTCTTATTCTGTCGAATTCTACTTTAGTATATACTTCTACTTTTCATTTCGTTACTATATAAATTCTTCGGACATAACATATGCATTTTATGTGCTAATATTGTCATTATTATAGTTGTAGGGTTTCCTGTGTTACACATAGTCAGATATACATATAAACTCGGATAGCACTCAGTCACTTACTCACTCGCAGCTCACAGCATGTTGTTAGGTACGTTTGACATAAAAAAAGAGGTCACATATTGAATGACCACTCTTACAGCAGTGGCTCAGTTAAAACAACAAATGAAAATGAAGGAGTTTATGTTATTCAGTGTAAGAATTTTAGAATATGTTAATCTTTGCTAAAATTGTCGTTATTACTAACTAGTTTTTCCTCATTTCCATGCAAAAAATGTGAGTTTATATGGTGGAATAATCCCCTTTATTACGTATGTCGTAGTCGACTTTCGACAACATTCGATTGATTGTTTTTAGTTAAATACAATTAGTAATAATTAACAAAAATGTTTAGTGTTGAGAATTTTTCATCATTTGATGTATAAGAACATGATTGGGGAACAAGTCTTATTTCCGTGTCACAAACGACATTAGCGATGTCATACTTGAAAAACGACAAAGATTCGACAGGACTAGGACATACCAAATAAGGGGGAATATTTTTTTTATCGATACCGTTGTTCAAAATAATTTATATTTTTCAAATTATTTCCCACGCCTTAAAACATTTGCTTACATTGTATTCGAAGTTATTGGCATTTTCGTTAGTTCGTCTTAAAAAGTAAATATTTACAGGAAACATTTTAATACTACTTCCGCAATAATATTCTACATTTACTGTTGGCACTTGGTACGTGGGCACGCAAATTCATAAGTTACATAATTTGTATGCTACGAAATGTGGCATTGCGCTTTAAATTCGTATTTGACTATTATTTAAATATCTATTTTAAATAATTTTCATATACATTAATTCAATTTCAATAGCACAATTTGATTACATTGCATTCGAAATAATTGACATGTTCATTATTCCATTGAAAATGTAAATGTTGCTGGAAAAATTTCGACATTAACATTATTCACATTTATTCACAAGATATTCTGTATTTGTTTGGAAAACAATTCGTATGGAATATAAAACTTTATGCCACAGCCTGTATTTTAAAGCAAAATACTTTGTATAGGTTTTGCAACATTTCATTTGTAATGTTGAAGTCAGTACCAATCTTTCTGGTTCAGTGTTTTCAAATCTGTTAATCAGTATCAAAAACATCATGATCCTTCAGCTGCCAAAAAGCTTATCCATTAAATGATAGTTATGCGGATAACAGCGCATATCAGTCAAATTCACCTGTCATTCGTTAGTAATCAAACCCGCTACAATAACTTTACTATTGCTATTGTAAATGGTTGTTGTAAGTTGGTTTAGCTTTGAAAAACAAGTTTGGTGCTGGAGTATGATATCACATTTAAAACTAAAGTTCTGTAGAATTCTAAGTAATATTGCTTTAATAACATTTCTGCAGAATACAATTTATACAAAAGTTCTCGGAAATTATTCTCTATGGTTTATGGAAATTTGTTGAGAAATTTCTTAACATATCCATTTCAAATTAGAACTTTTTTAAACTAATACACCACAATGGAATGACCAATATTTTGGCTTTATTAGCTCATTAAATTTGTAGCAATTTTTTTTCCTATTAGGCAGCAGTAGTGCAATAGTGCTACAAATGTAAAAATTCAGTAAGTATTTTATTAGAAAAAAAAATTAAAATGTAAATTTAAAAATGGCAACTTACCATAGTTTGTTAAATTCTGAAATAAATAAAAAAAAAAATATATTAATATAAAGCATAATGGATAAAATATTAGTACACTATCACGTGACATAAGTCCGATCGACGAAGAATTCTTCGTTTAGGCACAGTGGGCTAAACTGTTATGCACGGACTTTGAATAAAAGTTGAAAAATTTATATTTCAGAAGGTCTTTCTGAATATTTTGATAATATAGATCGATAGTACTATCAAAACACTATCACGTGACATAAGTCCGATCGACGAAGAATTCTTCGTTTAGGCACAGTGGGCTAAACTGTTATGCACGGACTTTGAAAAAAAAGCTGAAAAATTTCTATTTCAGAAGGTCTTTCTGAATATTTTGATAATATAGATCGAAAGTACTATCAAAACACTATCACGTGACATAAGTCCGATCGACGAAGAATTCTTCGTTTGGGCACAGTGGGCCAAACTGTTATGCGCGGACTTTGAAAAAATGTTGATAAATTTCTATTTCAGAAGGTCTTTCTGAATATTTTGATAATATAGATCGAAAGTACTATCAAAACACTATCACGTGACATAAGTCCGATCGACGAAGAATTCTTCGTTTAGGCACAGTGGGCCAAACTGTTACGCACGGACTTTGGAAAAAAACTTGAAAAATTTCTATTTCAGAAGGTCTTTCTGAATATTTTGATAATATAGATCGAAAGTACTATTAAAACACTATCACGTGACATTAGTCCGATCGACGAAGAATTCTTCGTTTGGGCACAGTGGGCCAAACTGTTATGCACGGACTTTGAAAAAAAGTTGAAAAATTTCTATTTCAGAAGGTCTTTCTGAATATTTTGATAATATAGATCGAAAGTACTATCAAAACACTATCACGTGACATAAGTCCGATCGACGAAGAATTCTTCGGTTAGGCACAGTGGGCCAAACTGTTATGCACGGACTTTGAAAAAAAGCTGAAAAATTTCTATATCAGAAGGTCTTTCTGAATATTTTGATAATATAGATCGAAAGTACTATCAAAACACTATCACGTGACATAAGTCCGATCGACGAAGAATTCTTCGTTTAGGCACAGTGGGCCAAACTGTTATGCACGGACTTTGAATAAAAGTTGAAAAATTTCTATTTCAGAAGGTCTTTCTGAATATTTTGATAATATAGATCGAAAGTACTATCAAAACACTATCACGTGACATAAGTCCGATCGACGAAGAATTCTTCGTTTGGGCACAGTGGGCCAAACTGTTATGCGCGGACTTTGAAAAAATGTTGATAAATTTCTATTTCAGAAAGTCTTTCTGAATATTTTGATAATATAGATCGAAAGAACTATCAAAACACTATCACGTGACATAAGTCCGATCGACGAAGAATTCTTCGTTTGGGCACAGTGGGCCAAACTGTTATGCGCGGACTTTGAAAAAATGTTGATAAATTTCTATTTCAGAAAGTCTTTCTGAATATTTTGATAATATAGATCGAAAGTACTATCAAAACACTATCACGTGACATAAGTCCGATCGACGAAGAATTCTTCGTTTAGGCACAGTGGGCCAAACTGTTACGCACGGACTTTGAAAAAAAACTTGAAAAATTTCTATTTCAGAAAGTCTTTCTGAATATTTTGATAATATAGATCGAAAGAACTATCAAAACACTATCACGTGACATAAGTCCGATCGACGAAGAATTCTTCGTTTGGGCACAGTGGGCCAAACTGTTATGCGCGGACTTTGAAAAAATGTTGATAAATTTCTATTTCAGAAAGTCTTTCTGAATATTTTGATAATATAGATCGAAAGTACTATCAAAACACTATCACGTGACATAAGTCCGATCGACGAAGAATTCTTCCTTTGGGCACAGTGGGCCAAACTGTTATGCACGGACTTTGAATAAAAGTTGAAAAATTTATATTTCAGAAGGTCTTTCTGAATATTTTGATAATATAGATCGATAGTACTATCAAAACACTATCACGTGACATAAGTCCGATCGACGAAGAATTCTTCGTTTAGGCACAGTGGGCTAAACTGTTATGCACGGACTTGGAATAAAAGTTGAAAAATTTATATTTCAGAAGGTCTTTCTGAATATTTTGATAATATAGATCGAAAGTACTATCAAAACACTATCACGTGACATAAGTCCGATCGACGAAGAATTCTTCGTTTGGGCACAGTGGGCCAAACTGTTATGCACGGACTTTGAAAAAAAGTTGAAAAATTTCTATTTCAGAAGGTCTTTCTGAATATTTTGATAATATAGATCGAAAGTACTATCAAAACACTATCACGTGACATAAGTCCGATCGACGAAGAATTCTTCGGTTAGGCACAGTGGGCCAAACTGTTATGCACGGACTTTGAAAAAAAGCTGAAAAATTTCTATTTCAGAAGGTCTTTCTGAATATTTTGATAATATAGATCGAAAGTACTATCAAAACGTTATCACGTGACATAAGTCCGATCGACGAAGAATTCTTCGTTTAGGCACAGTGGGCCAAACTGTTATGCACGGACTTTGAAAAAAAGTTGAAAAATTTCTATTTCAGAAGGTCTTTTTGAATATTTTGATAATATAGATCGAAAGTACTATCAAAACACTATCACGTGTCATAAGTCCGATCGACGAAGAATTCTTCGTTTAGGCACATCACGTTTTTTAAAAAATCACCACCAAATTTGCCGGTTAACAGAGCTCTGTTAAATGCATTAACAGTGCTCTAGTACCAAATGTGGTTTGTGTCTTTGCTAATTAAATACGAATTTATCTTCACGGACTTACTAAACTACGATAAATTTACTCGTATTTGCTATGTAGGATACAAAAGGAAAAAAAGTTTAAGTACAAGTATTCCTAGCATATCTCACTTACAGCTCATAATCATTAACTTTCATAACACCAGACACATATTAATTCCAAATTTAACAATCTTCTTTCTAATGAATTTAGCAATTCCTTCAACGCTTCGAACATAAACACTAATTAATGATTTCTGACAATAGATGTAGTCGTTATTATTTTCTTGCTTAACAACTTCCTACATGGATCAACAAAAAACAGGTGTTTGTTATGCTTCATTGATTGGTAATTATTCGCTACAAATGTAAATCATGCATTTCAAACAAAAAAAAAACACAAAACAAAAAAATCGAATAGATTCACCTTTCTATCAACAACATCAATGATAAATATTATCACAATACCTGTAGCAACATATGCCAGTGATGAGTTTAAACACGTTCATAAGGGATGGAGGGAGGGAGGGACTGCATGTGTTCGTGCTTGCGTGCGTGTGTTTGCCATATGTCACTCCTCCTCGAGAGACTAAGATAAATTGATTTAGTGAAACGTAAAATAACAATGATAATTGATTTAGTCTGTCTGTGTATGTGTATAGATGTATGAGTAGAGCTAAGAGTTGACATTATGAATAGATGCTAACGCTAAATGACTAAATTGTCACCTGTTTAATAGCTGGGCCGAAAGGAATAAAGTGAATAATTTAGAATTAAATTAGAGGAAATTTATGGCAATTAGTCATGGCATATAGAGGTGTACACTGCATATATGTGCCTATAAACACATCAAATTTATCTAATCACTTTAGAATTTAAACTGAGGTGCAGGTCACCTGAATGTAATGGACAATAGGTCAGGCGTTAAGTTGGGCGGGGTGTGTATTGTGTATTCAGAGGCTACACCTGTTTAACACCGGCAACAATTGTTATAGTTTAATAAATACTACTAAGCACTTTAAGTGTTAGTTATGTAAATACAACTAACTAGTCACCTCCACATTGGTATAGGGGGGTGTAAGGAAAGGGTGTGATATATTTAGTAGTAAAAAGTTTTTCGGACATATTAAGTGACAGTGACTTATGTCTTCAATAACAAAGTTCATATGTTGCACTAGTTGATACTACTTACTTATGTTAATCTTATGAAGCACTTATGCTTACTTATGATAAATGCGTCATATAGTGTCATGTGGCAGGTTAACTGATGTAAACTTTGTCTTTTTGTTTTCGCTGTAAATAATACTTGCTAATGAATTTGGATGTGGCTTCATAGTCGGCAAGAGACTTCGACACCTGGTCTCGCGGTTTAACTCTGTAAGTGACCGAATAGCCACTATTCGCATTTTTCTTACATAACGCTGATTTGTGTACATGACCCGACGAAAGAAAAAGACGATGACATTTAAGATGCATTCTACGAGCGCCTAGAGGACATATATAACCGCTGTCCTGCACATGACATTAAAAATGTTCTGAAAAATTTCAATGCTAACATAGGAAGGGAAGATGCTCTTGGTTCAGCAGTTGGAAAATCTAGTCTACGCAAAAACAACCCCGATAACGAATTCAGACTGGTTAGCTTCGCGTCGGCAAGAAACGTGGTAGTGAGTGGAACCAGATTCCTGCATCAAGATATCCACTAGGCAACCTGCATATATCCCGATCAAAATACAAGGAATCAGATTGATCATGTGGTAATTGATGGAATGCATGTCTCAAGCGTTATGTACATGCGTGTAATGCGCAAATATTGTTGCGGCCAAGGTACCCACACGTTTCAGTAGTGTTAAAAACACTCGTAACTAAACGCAAAGGAAGCTAGACATCACAAAGCTGCAGACCAACGAGATAGCCAATGCCTATTACAACCAACTCTCTCAATTATTCCAAACAAACCCCCTAGTTCTGATGTTCCAGACACACAGTGGCAGCATATTGCGAATTCAATGACCACTGCCGCAACGACCGTACTGGGTTATGAAAAACCACTTTCAGACAAGCCCTGGTACGATGATGAATGTCGCAAATGACTGCTGCATACAAGGCAGAACTGCAGCCAATGGTGACGCGTGCGGTGACGGAGGGTTATAATGAGAAGAGGAGGAAGATGAAACGCCTGTTCAGGAGAAAAAAGCGTCTGTGAAAGAAAAGACAGAGGCAGGATATCGAAAACTACAGGAATTGAGGTGAAACCCGAAGGTTCTATCAAAAGGTCAAAAGCGAAGGTTTTGGAACAGGGATCCCACCTGTAAGGACAAAAAAAGAAATCTGGTCAAGGACACTCAGAGTGTGTTGCAAATATGGAGGGAACA
Organism: Muscina levida; assembly: GCA_964034835.1. Lineage (NCBI taxonomy): Eukaryota > Metazoa > Arthropoda > Insecta > Diptera > Muscidae > Muscina > Muscina levida. Next base: position 137,531,736 of record OZ035881.1, read on the forward strand.
CTTTCGATCTTTACTCATTTCCGAAAGCAACATAAGTGACGAAATCACACCAATCATCGACGATGGATTAATTTGTTCATCAGCGAGCTAAATCGAAATCTTCACGGCGATCGCAAGGCTTTAAAATAATAAAGCTATGGCAGAGCTTTTAAAGCCGGCGGCGATGAGCTGGTAACTTGCATGCACCAGCTCATACACTGGATTTGGCTGAAGCACTGCATGCCTGATGATTCGAAGCTGAATGTTATATGTCCTGTGCTTAAGAAAAGCAATGTACCGACTATCCCGGGCTTTGCCTTTTACCCTTCGCTTACAAGGTCCTGTCTAGTATGTTATGTGAAAGACTAAAGCACATTCTGGCGAACCTGATTGGACCTTATTAGTGTGGCTTTAGACCTGGTAAATCCACGACCTACCAAATATTCACACTACGACAAATCCTGGAGAAGACCTAAGAAATGCAGATCGACAGCTACCATTTGTTTATCGACTACAAAGCTGCATTCGACAGTCCGATACGATAGGTATTCCCGCAAAGCTAATATGACTTTGTGGAATGACACTGAATGACACGAAGTCTTCAGTGAAAAGTGACAAAAATCTGACAGAGCCATTTTCTATAAAGTGAGGCTTTTAACAAGGCGATAGTCTGTCCTGCGATCTCTTTAACATCGCAATGGAGATGATCATGAGGAAGGCCGCAGTAAACAGGTATGGTACCATCTTTAATAAAAGTCACATGCTGCTCGCGTATGCCGATGATATATCATTGGCCGTGGATTGCGGGATGTTACTGCGGCTTTTTCGAACATTGAAAAACAGACGGCTGAAGTGGGTCTGATGATAAATGAAGACAAAACCAAGTTATTTGTTTCAACGAATAAAAAGTCCACACGTCTGGGACGTTACGTGAACGTTGACAACTATAACTTTGAAGAGGTAGATGATGTCGTCTACCTTGGTTTCGTCATACTTAACAACTTAATTTCCCTTAACACCCCAGGAATGAGGTATGGAAGAGCTTCTCAAGTTGCTGTGAATTAACGCGCATTCTTTTTTCGATTCACAACAATCGGCACCTACTTGTTTATCGATGAATGCGAACATCACTGTTTGAAAAGATTTTTACTAGACATGCCGATTAACTCGACACGAATACTGCGAAGTTAATGTAGCTGACTGGAGGCGGGAATCGAAACCGGGATCTGTCGCATGGTAGTCCCGTGTTCTAACCACCATGCCACGGCCGGTCCTATAAACAACAATAATAATATCAGCCCGGAAATCAAAAGACAAGTATTGAGTATTGATCATAATTTGCACGTACTTTATTACAATCCGTAGTCAAATTTGGAAAAGAAGTTACATCATTTGCTCGTAATCCCAGTCCTTTGCTCACAGGTCACAATACTGGGAGCAACGTGCTTTGCTCAAATGAACACTATCATTTATTAAGTAACTGCAATTCAAATTTAAGATTTTGCGACATCTGGTACATTTGTGTCGTTCACAACTACACATTTATGACAGTCGTAAACCTAAAAATTATAGTGCGGACCATCTCTGCTGTCAATCGAAGAAATGCACATGACTGAGTCAAAAATCGAACTCTAGTCACTCAGGTGATAGTTGCGGGTTTTTACATGATATTATTAAGTATTATAAAACCAAACATAACTGCATTTAAGTTTAAGACACTGCTACGACATACAAAGTATGATAAAGGTACCATACATAAAGTATTTCTTATATAATAGCTTAACAAGGACTTGCTCATTGCATATACATAAACAATATTATGTACCCTAAAGGTACATAACAATTTATGTGCTTAAATACAAAATATTTTTAAGAAATAAAATTCTGGACTAATTTTCATGTATTTTCCACAAAAAAGCTATAAAATAACTAATTTCTCTTCCTTTTTATTCTCTTTGCAGATGCCAAATTTTTATAATAATTTATGAAAGCAAGATACCCAACAACAAACAAATTGCAATTTACAAAAATCAATATACTTACTAAACGCCCACGATATCCAGCCACGAAAATAATACAACGAATTTTTATTGCAAGATATTCTAACGCCATCACATTGTAATTAATGTCCTTCTTCAAGATGTCCAGCTGTGCAGTTTTATTTTTATATGCCATTTTATTACTTCAAGGTAAGTTGCTTTGATGAAATTGGATCAACCCAAAAATAATACAAAACGAAAAAAACTCTAACGAAATACAAGATATTAACTAAACTCTCGCTGGGCTTCTTAATTAGTTTAATTAAAATGATGTGCTCGCAATAAATTTTGATCCATTTGCTGTGCCATCATCATCTTCGTCACATGACATGAAAATATTTTGTCTCATCTCTTGTCTGCGTTTGATGTAGATGTTATTTAGCACCGCCACGTTGCGTGAAGTTCATTGAAATATCTAACTGTGATGATTGCCGCGTGTACTTTGTTGTACTCGTTTGTTGCCTAAGTTGGAGTTCGTCTGATGTTTTCTATATATTTTAGTCTCTGGATAATAATTCTATTTTTTTTTGTACGTAATTGAGATAAATTGAATTGCATTTGATGAATGCCGATGTCGTATTTCGAGGAGACACCACGAAAGAGGAAGAATTTACGTCAAGTCATTTAAAAGACAAAACGATATTGTGTATGATGTGAATGAAATACTGTGTGAAAGACTGCGAGGGAGTAATATTTTTTTTTAGTGTATATATGTAAACGCAAATTTATTAAAGACATAATTTCTGCCTTATCGCAATAACCTCGACGCGGAAGTGTTTAGATAAGACATGACATAGTGATGGCACGTTCATATCACTTGACTGGTATGGATTAATAAAGTGTTTGTGATTGAAGTAACATCTAAGTTGGCTGATGAGTTGAGCTAAGAGTTGAGAAAGTTTTCGAAAATGTTTGTTTAAACTCTGTGTGAGGATAATAACTGGACAACTATTTTAAACGATAAAAATGTTAACTTTTATTCATGAGTAGGTTGCAAGACAAAGTGAACACTGAGATACATCTGAGATTCGCCTTAAAGTTTGGTGGATAAATTCATGTCATGAAAAAATATTTAAAAACTTAATTTCCTTTTACACCCCATTAATGAGGTGTGGGATAGCTTCTCTTGTTATTGTGAATTAACACTTGTTTATCGACGAATGCGAATTTCAATGTTTAAGAAGCTTTTACTAGACATGCCGATTGACTCGACACTACATTGAGATGTTGCTGCCGACAACATCGAGGGGGCCGCCAGTAAAAGGAAAGGACAGGAATCGTGAATGGTAGTCCCTTGTTCTAACCATCATGCCACGGCCGGTCCCGATGTGCAGGTTGTAGGCAAAATACAACTAGATAACATTCGGTCTGTTTGCACGCGGTTGAATACATCGATGTCGTTATACAGCTCATGGTTCATTCGGCGACGGGTCTCGCCATTAACTATGATGGGTCAAAATATTTTGCCACCTTTTTTCTCTCGATGGCTCCCAGACGTCCGACAGATGGTTATATGATATGTATTTATATCGTTTAGTTGTATAGTTCGTCACACTAAGTTTCGATAACAGCTCTTTCACATAGTTCACCCAACGATGTTTTAGTTGCCCCCACCTTTGCCGCGCATCGAGTTTATTGCGGAAGACTTTTCAAGCTGAAGAATTTTCATCCATTCGTATAACGTGTTCAAGTCAGAATATTTGGTATGTTTGTACGCGCTTGACTACGTCGATGTAGTTATACAGCTCATGGTTCATTCGACGACGATAATCGTCATTAACCATGATGGGTGAAAATATTTTGCGAAGTATTTTTCTCTCGAAGTCGGGCAGATGGTTATATGATATATAGGTATATAGTTGATATAAAGGTATATAATAGTTGTACACTAGGGATATAACTTTTTGAAATTTTTTGCAAATATCCAAATGGCCCTAGCATAGTCGAATAGGCCATTGAAAATTATATAAAAAAATGGTATTACTTTTTCGCAGTTGTCAAAAAAGTTCACCCACCAAACGCATGACTTAAAAGACACTGGGTTAGAGAAGCTTCAATAATCCCAAAGCAACAGCGAAGCAACATATGCGCAGAACGCGGTATTAAAGTAATACAGGACATTTATTCATTATGCAAAACAACGCGCACGTTAAATTTGAAGTTTATGTCTTTTAATAATTAAACAAAATTTTTCAGTTTACTTTTTTACTTTATTAATAAAGTATTTAAAATTTTTTATTTAAAATGAATGTTTTTTTTTTTGGGAGATTTTAGAAAATTGTTTTCGTGGGTGAGGTTTTTTATCCGAAATGACCCCAAAATTATTTTTTCGTAAATAACACAACCTTCGCCATCGCGTGGTGCTAGGGCCAAAATTTGGTTATACCCCTATTGTACACGCTTGACTAGTCGATGTCGTTATACAGCTCATGGTTCATTCGACGACGATAATCGTCATTAACCATGATGGGTGAAAATATTTTGTGAAGTATTTTTCTCTCGAAGTCGGACGGATTGTTATTTGATATATATTTATATATATATTTCTCTTCTCAGTATCAGACCGGAAAAAATAGTTCGAAGCGCTTTGGTCTCTTGCGCTCCGTAAATAGTCCGTTACAAAAACTTTCGAAAATAGCTATTTCAGCTGGTCCGTCCAAAAAAGTTTTTGTCAACCCCTCCTGCGTAGCGCATCGAGTTTATTGCTGACCAATTTTCGACTAGAAGGATTTGTAGCCATTCATACAACGTGATCATGCCAGAGCATTCGGTTTTTTTGAAGGCGCTTGACTAAGTCGATGTCGTTATACAGCTCATTCAACTTACGTTTCATTCGAAGACGGTTTTCGCCGTTAACGATCATGAGCAAATATATTTTGCGAAGTTTTTTTCTCTCAGTTTGTTTGTTTCGCTTGTGCCATTACCCAGGATTCTGCGCTGTAGAGCATGACAAGTAGGATCAGTGTCTTGTATATTTGGATCTTAGTTTATCGAGAGAGGGCTTTGTCATTAAATAGCTAACATAGGGCATAGTAGCAGCCGTTTGCGATTCATACCCATCTCTTGATTTCCAGAGTCAAGGTAGATAAATTTATCTACCACTTCAAAGTTGTGGTCAGCCTTCACACAGCGTCCTAAACGTGTAAACTCTTTGTCTTGTTTTGTCCTCATTTATCACCACACACACTTCTGCCGACTGCTACTCAATGCTTGAAAAGGTCGCAGTAACATCCCGCAGTCCTCGTCCGGATATCAAACTCAGCCATAACACAGCTTTGTAGCCAATAAAAGTATGGTAACTGTTGATCTGCATTTCATGGGTCTTCTTCAGGATTTGTTGTAGTATGAAGATCTGGTCAGTCGTAACTTTACCACTGCGAATGCCACGCTGATAAGATTCAAACTAGTTCTCTGAGATGGACTTTAGCTTTTCACATAACACACGAAAGTCATTGATGATAAGACCTAAACTGGTTCGCTAGGATGGGCTTTAGCCTTTCACTAGACAAGACCTTGTATGCGATAGAGAAAAGGCTGCTCCAGCGATATATGGCACACGGATTTCAATCATCCTTTAGCCAATTCCAGCTTATGAGCTAGTGCATGCACGTTGCCACTGATGTGCTGATCTTGTTCGGGCTCAGTGGTAGACAATCTACTCTGTTGTCGATGATTAGCGTAATTTCATCACATGTGCTGCCTTCGGGAACGAACAGAGTACGAAAGTGTTCCCTACATCTTTTCAGCACACTTTGCTTGTCCGTGACCAGATTTCCAGCTCTGTTCTTACGAGTGGAGATCCCAAAACCATTGTTAAAATTTTTAATATCCTGGCTCTCTCTCTTTGCTTCCATACACGCTATCTTTCTTTTTTTCCATAGACACCATGTCCGCGTGAAGAGGCGTTACCTCTCCCACCTCTTTTTGTTATATCTTTCTGTCACCGCACGTGTTACCATTGGCTGTAGTTTTGTCTTGAATCAAGCATTAATTTCTTCAGATATTACGCGTCATTCTTCATTATACCAGGTTTCTTCTAAGAGCCGTTCTTCATACTCAATCAAGGTTGTTGCGGCGGTTGCCATAGAAAAAGCAACGTGCCACCACTATGTATGGGAAACGTCAGAATTAGAGGATTGTGTCGTAGTAGTTGGAGAGCTGGTAGGAGTAGGCAGTGGCTATCTCTGGTGTCTGCAACTTTGTGATGTCTAGTTGTCTTTGTAATTGGTTTGGTGCGATTTTCGATCATGTGCATACCTTAGCTGCAAGCAGGTAATTAACTGAGCCAATGATAGCACGGAGAACCACCCGCACGCACATGCCACATTTTTGCTATTTTGATCGGGCGATAGCCATATTGCCTTGTGGATAACTTTATCTTAAAATCTGGTTTTAACTTAATTCTAAGTTTCTTTCCGCTTCCCTAAACTTGTTGTCGTGCGAGTCGGTATTTATTCTGAATTTACCGATCGCTGGACCAAGAACATCTTCTCTTCCTATTATGGCATTAACATCTTCCGGGACAATTTGAAAGTCGTGAACAGAGCAGTGGTCGTTGATTTCCGTGATGTGGAAATACTTTGCCTTGATGCGGATTGTGGTTATTCGATAGTAGGATTCTTCGCTCACTATTTGCCGCTGCTTGTTATCAAAATATGAAACAACTTTGCCCAAGTGCCATCACATAGGCGTTGTGAGTCCGCTTAAGATGTAAATTTCACGTTGCATCCCCAACGGCACCCCCAACACTGCATGCACCAGTTAGTGTTTAAGTGAGTCAGCACACTTCTACTTTTATGGCTACTACTTTGGTATACAAATCTCTAACCTATCGATGACTCCTTTTTATGACTCACTTCAAAAATTTCCTCTGCACTTTCTTCTTCATGCAAAATACCTTTCATGTGAGATACGCTAAAGCAAAATACCTTAATTCTTACAAAACAATTCAATTTTTACTGAAACATGTTTCGTATAGCTAACTTTCTATCCGTTCGCTGCTTTTCTTAGATATATTGCCTTGACGTTGAAATTTCCCCAAAAAACAACTTAAATTTTTCCTGCAACAGACTAACCTTTTCGCCCCCTTACTATTGTTATATTGTTCACATGTATTCCGCTCACATATTGTTCAGCCACCTAGTGTTCACTTTCTGCCAGTTTGCCACTTGCTTGCCGCACTCACTCATTACATATTCAAGGTGCAAATTGTTTTTTTTTCTTCTGTGTTTCTCTGTGTTTACCTCCTCCTGAGCGTCTCACATATGGGTTGAGCCTTTCTTTTTTTTTTTTGCCTATTTTCTATAACACTCAACTGTGCTGTTGTTGTTTTTTTTTTTCGTTTTTATACAATAGGTCTGGTTTTTGCTTTCAAGCCTAAAGAAACAATGTTGGTTTTTCGACACTCTTTCTTCCTCTGCAGGGTTTCGTACTTCGTTTTCTTTTTATATTGCGTCCTAGGCATTTGTGTTTTTTTCCTTCACAACGTTATTTTTTATGAATATTTTTTTGTATCGCCCATAAATCCCTTATCAGAGGCCCATTAAAGATGAGGAGTAGATATATATGTAAGTGCGTAGTCAGGAGGAGAGCTTCGCTGTGTGTGAGAGCTTGTGTTATTTTTTTGTTGCACATACAAAGACACGAAATATGGTTTTGCTGTTTCTGATTTATTGGCGTAAAAGCAGTAAAAATGAAAATATTTACTAAGCTCTAACTATAGAATATTCATGCGCTCATACCGCCCCCCTGCCCGGAAGCTTAAAACCATACACCACCATAGCCATTCTTTGTAGGCTAAACACATTCTAAATTGTTTGGCAATAGGCTATAATAGATATGCATGTAGTAATATTAAGCGGCGTCTCTCCGTTAAGAGGGCGGTGTGTAAGGGTGCAAGTGTATGCGTTAACAGGATGAAAAGCAAACGCACAGCATGAAGCCTAAAGTCGTTTTCTGGCTGGAAAAAGACATACGCAAAAAAAAATATACACAAAACTTTTGTAAGGTGTAAGTGGGGGGCAGGCGACCCAAAATCGTAGAGATCATTCTTCATCCTCGATTGCATTTATCATCGCCAAAGTTTAAAAGATAACAAAGATGTTAAAGCAAAGAATAACACAATGAAAATTTAGAAAAGCTAATACTTGGGTAGCTTACATCAAATTGAAATTAAATTGTATCAAGTGATGCAAATTTTAAGATTTGTGGAAGCAGTTGGATGAATGTCAAGAAAAAAAAAGCAGTAGGTTACAAGTTATATAAAGAAGATTTAGCACTACTCATCATTGGTTTGAAATATATATTTTATTTTTGAAATTTTCACAGAGGTCGTTAGTGAAAGTGGGCATGGCCCGCTCATTTTACCCTATTTTTAAAACCACTATATCTGGAGTACTGTTTGTCTAACCGTCTTGAAGATTTGTTTGAATGCTTTTGGCAGCAAAGTTCGTGATCCAATAAAAAAAAGGGCGGAATCGGATCAGGAGGCGTGTTATAAAACTTGAAGCTTTAATCTGTTGTATGCGATGAACTATAATAGGTATAAAGATGATATTTGGTATGTTTTGTTGGTACAGTATTAATTACAGCCAGTATGGAAGTAGACAGGTGCCACGCCCTATTTAAAAGAATCGTCGTTAAGTCGTTTGATCCTTGTCCGTCCGGCTAGAACGCACGATAACTTTAAAGAAACGCCCCCAAATGTTTTAAAACTTTGCACGAGTTAATAGTTCCCCATAACTACTCACGGTATTGCGAATGAGCCCCGCCCTTTCTGGTACCTCCCATACAAATATATCTATCCGCCCACTTAAGAAATCGAGAAAAAAAACTGGAAGCCTAGCCACGTCCCATCTGGTACCTCCTATGCCCATCTGGTACCGCCCACTTTAGAAATCAATACGACCCAAAAGTGTAACACATAGAAGGAGTCACTTTAGAACCTAGGTTTTTTTTAACCCAATTCGATTCATAACTTTTGAAGTCGTTTAAGCCATGTCTGCCTGTCTGGCTGATACGCACAATAACTTTCGAAGAACGTAACCAATTGTTTTGAAACATTACATGGGTTAATAATTTCCCAAAAATACTAACAGGATTGCTTATGGGCTACATGGCCACGCCCCTACTGGAACCTCCCATACAAATTTGTCATTCCTCCCACTTTAGAAATCTTGTAATTATATAAATACACCCCACGCGATCGTGCCCAAATTCTGTATTTAGTAAAGCTATTGCTAAAGTTTTGGAAAAACAAACTGGAAGTCTAGCCACGACCCTTTTGATAACTCTCATACAAATGTACAACTTCTCCGACTTTAGAAATCGTGTAATAATATTAACCCATTAGTGACGACTATTACCATATGGTAACGTCGACAACGTTAGATATTGCAAGCAATAAAATAAACATAAGAATAAATGTCAAGAATTTTCTTTTTTGATTTCATCAAAGCATGCTTCGATCTTTCATTCTTGATTTACCGCTATGTGACCAGACGTCAGTAGCGAGCGTGGGGGATTATTTAAAATATTTGTTTTTCACATGTGCGCAAAACAGCAATATGGAGGGACATAAAAAGTCACTCCATATTAAGAATATTTTTTGGTTGTTTAAAGACTGATATATTAAAGACTTTTAGTGTTTGTTATTTAAGAAGAATATGATATATCATAAAAACGTATTACATGAATTATTTTGTACTTGGTTCTTTTTATTAACCTGTTTTAAAGCTGTTACCATATGGTCACAGTCGTCATAACGCTAGTAAAAATAGATTTTTTTTTGAAATTTTTCGACTTACTTTTTTTATGTAAAATTCGTTTTTTATCAAATTTATATGTTGTACTGACAAAATCTTTAAAAAATTCCCATTATTTCGCTCTCGTCATTAAAGGGTTAATACACCCACCGCGATTGTGCACAAATTTAGCATTATATTAAGCTATAACAGGATAAATTTGTGGAGCAAAAATTTTAAGTCTAGCCACGCCTCTTCTTGTACCTCTCATACAAATGAACCATTTCGCCCACTTTAGATATGGATTCATAATATCAATTTATCCAACGCGATCGTGCCAAAATTCTGTATTAAGTAAAGCTTAAACAGGGGACCGGCCGTGGCATAGTGGTTAGAACACGCGACTACTATGCGAGAGATCGCAGGTTCAAACTTGGCTCCATTCATCTTAAAAAAAATGTTCTTTCATTGTCAGCTCCCCTCAAATGTTGGTGACAGCAGCTTCGCAGTATTAAGTGTCGAGTCAATCGGCGTGTCTAGTAAGACAGTGACGTTCGCATTCGTCGATAAACAAGTAAGTGCCGTTAGTTGTGAATCTAAAAATAGAAAGCGTGTTAATTCACAACAACGCGAGAAGCTATCCCATATCTCATTCATGGGGTGCAAAGGGAAATTAAGTAAGTAAGTAAGTGAACAGGATAAAGTTTTGGAGAACAAATTGAAAGTCTAGTCACGCCCCTTCTGGTATTCCCATAAAAATTTACCATTCCGCCCTTTTTAGAAAGGGAGTAGTAATAGTTATAATTTCTGTGCATAATTTCCGTATTTAATCTATAACATAATAAAGTTTTGGAGAAACCAATCGAAGCTCCTTCTGGTACCTCCCATACAAATGTTCCACTCCGCCCACTTTAAAAATCGAGTAACAATATCAAAATACTAGAAAATTTTATGTTTTACTGAGGGTGAGGGTATATCTAAGTCAATATCCCCGAGTGAAACTGATGTTGACTGCTTCTAATCGCACATAAATTCGCGTACGTGTGAATTGCTGATTGTTTAGAATATATGATTATTGCCGGCTCGCGAGGCTATGCGATGACTGGCACCGTAAAGTAATATTTTCAAAAATAATTTAAATTTATTTTTAAACTATAGTTCTGTGGGAAGTAGAATATTAATATGTGACTAAGACAGTTAGCAGAAATGATTACGATCGTGGTATAATGGTGAAAACAAGCGACCATAATACGAGTGACCTGGGTACGAGCCCTGTCATGACCTCCATTCTCCATTTCTCGGCAGTTCCCTCGATGTTGTCGACAGGAACTTCTAAGTAGTTTAAGATACAGTATACTTCAGTACAATCTTTCAGTGAATATTATTTGTCCTCATTATGATTTGCTTAATTGTTTATTTATTTCCTACCTTTGTGAATTTATCTCAAACGATTAAATGAAGATTTTTTAATAACATTTTTAACTAAAACATTACAAAATATAATTGTGTGTGTGTACATTGTTACGTTTATGAGCCCCACAGCTAATCTCATTTTTTTCCTTTGTAACTTATTGCTCTCATTGTTTTAAATAAAGTAAATTTAACAAATAATTCATTTGCAATTGTTTTCCTAACTGCAAAAAGGGATTTCTTTGTTAGTGCGGCTGTTTGTTTGTAAGCCTCAAAAATTCTCGTATGTATGTGAATATGAATTTATTTAAGCAGTTTTATTATTACTGATGTTGTGAGTGTGTGTGTTTTCGACTTTTTGCATTCCGTTTGGCTCAAAACTATACGAAGAGAAAACAAAACAATTCTATTTATTTTGCTTATGCTAGATGTTTATTGTTTCTATAAAACTCTGTGTTTCGGTTAAACCAACCTTAAACAAATACAATCGCAATCGTACTTGGTAAGTGTACGATAAATATGGATAAATGAATGTATGTGCATATATCCATTTGTGTATATACTTATATGTGTATGTATGTATATATGGGTATGACTTGGCAAACGGAACCAAAACGCAAATAAACAATCGCACAAAAGCACAGGCAACGTCAGGGGGCATTGTTAGAGTATTTTGTAGTAGCTGCTGCTGTTGTTATTGGGTTGGCGGGTTGTTGCTTTTACCTTACCAGCACCAGCACCAGTCCCCGTCGCAGTCAGAGCCAAACACACGGGGGAGGAAGTATGTATAACAAAAAGCCGCAAAATGAAAGAAATATTAGTTGGCGTTTATAAGCCAAACCGCACAGTTATGGTTAAGTCTAATAAATTAAAAATTACGTATGGCACAATGCAACATACGTACACCGCATGTATGTATACATACATATGGAACTATAGAGTAGTTGTGCTATACATAGAAATACGCAAATACGAAAATTCACAGAGTCATTACACATGAAGACCCGAAATGTGAGCGGATATGATATGATAATCATTCACTGGCATGCAAGGAAACAGTAGTTTGAGAAAGGCGTATTTCGCGGAAAATGTGCGATAATTCTTATGTCTTATGTCATTGTTACACTTTTAGGAAATTGTCTACGCCTGCGGTGGATCGCCAGCACGCGATATTCATACGAATAGTAGTAGGGGAGGACAACGTAATCGTCAAAGCTTCATTGAAATTATGTCAAACAAAAGATCCAAAAACGTGACAAATTCCTCTATAGGATACTTACTAACTTCAAATCGATATTAAATTATTATTGGAATGTAACTTGACAAAACAAATGATGCAGAACTTCATCTTTTTGGGGCTACTTTCACGTGCAGTTCTTAGAATTGAGTCGGAAATCAATAAGTTGAAAGATGTTATACTGTGATATATTTACTTTACACTGGTGAAAGGATTTTTATAATTGGATATATAGTTTAGAAGATAACACCGTGCATACGAACAAACAAACAGTAACTTCTCTTTAGAATGTTAGTACAGATGTACTAGTAGACCCGACATTGATTTGCTATTGAATAGTTTGATAATTCATAAAATATTTCAAGAAATATTTTTACTGACATAAGCGTTATATATATGCCAATTTATATATCAGTACGACTAACCAGTTAGGTAATTATTTTTGGCTAGACCGATGTTCAGATACCCTTTACCATTACTAAAAATGGTGATAAAACTAGTTTTTTACACAACTCTAATTATGCCCTCAACCCACGGGTAAGAAAAACTTAAACTTAATTTCCCTTTGCACCCCATAATGAGGTATGGGATAGCTTCTCGCGTTGTTGTGAATTAACACGCTTTCTATTTTTAGATTCACAACTAACGGCACCTACTTGTTGAGAAGCTCTTACTAGACACCCCGATTGACTCGACATTTTAATACTGCGAAGTTGCTGTCAACAACATTCGAGAGCAGCCGACAATGAAAGAAACAATTTTTTTTTAAGATGACTGGAGCCGGGTTTGAACCATCGATCTCCTGCATGGTAGTCGCGTGTTCTAACCACTATGCCACGGCCGGTCCCACGGGTAAGAGGGTATATATAATTTGATACGACCCAAAAGAGTAACACATAGAAGAAGTCACTTTGAACCAAGTTCGATTCACGGCTTCTTAAGTCGTTTGATCGATATCCGTCTGTCAGGCTGGTACGCACGATAGTTTTCAAAAGGTACAACCAATTATTTTTAAACCTTGAAAGGGTTAACATTTTTCCAAAATTTCTTACGGTATTTTAATTGGGCTACATGGTTACTCCCCTTCTTATACCTCCCGTTCAAATGCTCCATTCCGCCCACCTAAAAAATCGAGTAATAATTGTATGTTTTTCCAGAGAGTGAGGGTATATGTAAGTCCGTTTTACCGACTAAAAATTTGTTACTTGTTTTAAGTACTCAAATGTCTAAAAATTGAGTTTTTTTTATGAGCTGAGAATATTTTTGCCTTGTTTAACCCTAAAAAAGGGGCAGTTAGTATGGCAGGTGGGAGAAGTATTTTTCCGATCTTGCTCTTCTTAGAACTTAATCTGCTCTTGAGGGATAGTAGCTTTAATACTAAATTTTAGCTTGATAGGTCATAAATTACTGGTATAACCGAAGGGTCGGACAGACGGACATCCCCAAAAAGGGACAGTTTGTATGATAGATGGCAGTAGTTTTCGTCCGATATTGCTCATCTTAAACCTTAAATTCCGCTGGAGGTATTGACGATTGCTTACCAAATTTCAGCTCAAGAGGTCTAAAACTACTGCTGGCATCGGAGGGACAAACAGACGGACACCCCCAAAAAGGGACAGTTTGTACGGCAGGTGGTAGTAGTTTTTGTCCGATATTGCTCATTTTGGAACATAACTTACTCTTAAAGGGTAGAAGTTAGCATATAACATACATTATAGCCCGATATCTCTTAAACTACAGCTGTGATCGCGAGGACAGACGAACGGCCGAATATCTCTAAATCGATCCAGAATTCGACGCTGACCGTTTTTATTTTTCTTTATAAAAGGCTTGGGTGACTGGCTGATTACTATCCCCCTCCACTCCCCACCCCCTTTAAAAACTAAAACAAGAACCTTTAAAGATGTAGGCGCATTTTAATAAGAACATTTTTTGAAAATTCGATCTGCAAGGAGGTAAAAAAGGGCGTGGCACCACCCCAAACAGCTTGAATTTGGTATGGATGCATCTCATAAGCCATTATAGGTACGAAGTTGATATGTGATACATATGTTATTCGTACAAGAAAAATATTTTTTTTTAAGAAAGAGGGCGGTGTCACGCATTTTCACATTAGGCCCTCTATGACAGGTTATTATAAACAATAATAAGACAAAGGGGCGTGGTACCGCCCATACAAACCGAAATTAACAACGATCATATCTCACGAGGGGTATGAATATGTGATTTGCAACATATTTTACTGGTATAAGATGGATTACATCTTGTGAAAATAGGCGGAGCCCCTCCTCTTTTGTGAAAATCGTTATTTCGGTCATACTAATGGACCGATTGTGATAAAATTTTCATAACAAAACATTCAAAGCCTTGAAATTTGGCACGTTTTTTTCTTTCCGTGACGTATGTGAGTGGTAAAAAGTCCTATAAAGGGATGAAACTGGTATTACCGCCCAAAAACAATGGAGAATGTCGAAAATTGGGGTTTATAATTTGTTCATAGAATAGATGTGTGATACGAAGTGATTTTTAGAAATGAGTACTTTATGGGGTAATGAGACCGAAAAATAAAAACAACTAGTGCCATCACAAAGAGTACGGCTAAATCTAGAATCACGACAATTTATTAGAGCATCCTTCCGAAAGGATGAAAATGGTATTTACCATACCAATAGAAGAACAAACTAAATATACCCTTAGGTGTTTGTGAACAAAATTGCTAAAACTATTTTCGCCACGCCTCCTTCACCCAATGATAGTAAACATAAATGTTGTCTAACAATTTGAACATGTAGTGCGGGGGAAACCTGTATACAAAATTTTACAGGGTCCGGCAAAAGTCACGAAGGAGTTTAAAACAGTCATAACTCAGTGGTTCGAGCAGTGTGTGCAGTGGCCCCATCTTATTGAAACCACATCTCCGGACTGTCAGAAAGAGCTGGCCTTAACAATTTTTTGAGCATATCTCGGTATCGCTCGCCATTTATAGTTACAGTATTGCCATCGTTAACTTCGAAAAAGAATGGTGCAATAACTCTTTGGGACGTAATTTTGCACCATACTGTACATTAAATTGGATGTTGTTGTCGCTGATAAACCACCTTGGGTTCTCTATACCCCATATTCTGCAGTTCTGTTTGTTTGCAAAACCATTTAAGTGGCAATGAGCTTCATCGCTCGCTCGTTGAGTCAGAATTATTGCTAGATGATGTTCAAACTAAAATTCTATGATTTTGGCTCGTTGGATAACGTTATAACCTTCCATGGTTAATCTCCCAGATTTATTTTACAAGTTTTAAAAGAAAATAGAAAAAAATTAAATTAGAAAAGTTATTAATTTTTCAAATCTCTTCTCGACTTTTGCCGCACCCTGTATCTACCTAGGGCTAAAATACAGCTTTGCCGCGCCCCCTACGTCCACTGAATGAAAATATAAATTGCATCTACAAGTTGAGTCGTAGCGCCGAGTACAATATGTATACCAAATTTATCTCTGTAGGGCTAAAATTCAGTTTTGTCACGCCCACTTCGTCAACTAATCCAAAATGTCGTCAGCATATTCATATTCGTGTTGACGAGTACTATATGTGTAACAAAATGTATATCTCTATAATTTTGAGGGTAGGAGGTTATATATCATTTGATACGACCCAAAAGTGCAACGCATAGAAGGAGTCACTTAAGACACTAGGTTTCTTTGAACCTAATTCAATTCATGACTTTTTAAAAGTTTTAGCCATGTCAGTCTGTCCGGCTGTTACGCACGCAACCAATTGTTTTTAAACTTTTCACGAGTTAATATTTCCCAAAACTTCTTACGGTATTGCAAATGCGATACATGGCCACGCCCCTTCTGGTAACTCCCAAACACAAATATATTATTCCGCCCAATTTAGAATTCGAGCAATAATACCAATGCACCAAACGCGATCGTGTGCAACTTCAGAATTTAGTAAAGCAATAAAAACATCAACTCCTCCACTTTATATAATATTACACAAATGCACTTACATAAAAACCACTGTTTGTTGCATTAAATTTGTTACTAAACAGTTTGCAAAGAAAAACTATGCTGCTGCTACGGGTATCTAACCAAACAAAAGAATAGACTGCAAATAATCTGCAATGGTAAATACAAATAAAAACGTAAAACAATAATCATGTCGCATTATATTTATGGATATGCAACAGAGCCACCACGGCTGATAACTCATTTATTATTATGCCCATTTTCTACTCAACTCATGACTCCATTGCTGCATGAAAATTCAGTTTTCTCTATGACTCTGCGATACGTTGGTTCATGAACAGTGCAATTTTTTTTCATTTTTCATGTTATTCCATACATTTCATTGTATATAAATTTTCTGTTTGATAAATAAATAAACATTTGATAGAATAAATAATTATGTACTGTTGTTGCCTTTGTTATTGCTGCTGCTATTGGCGCTGGCGCTACTGTTACCGCTGTGACTGGTGCTGGTGCTAGTGCCTTTGTTGTTGATAAAGTTTTATTGTTTATGTTCAGATGATGCCAAAATATTTACGACTACCGGTATTGAAAAGGAAAATAAAGAAATCGCAAAAATAAATATTATCAAAACTTAATTATCACGTAAAATGTACTGGAAATGTGAAATAAGCTGCTTGATGCAATACAATGGCTGCATTGAATTGCCAACGATACAATGAGAGTTGATATTATGGTGAAAATGGTATTAAACCTATATATAGTAATATTATTAGTAGTTCAATTGCAGAGTATGGAGGAAAAACAAATAATGAGAATAATCAAAGGGAATATGATGTTGACAAACGTCACAGCCATAACCATAAGGTGCTGTAGATGTGAGTTATTGGAATATAGCTTTAATAACAAAAAGTGAATTTTTTAAAGTACATTTTTGGGATTTTTTTTTAAAATACACAAAGTTCCCTTAAATAAAGTAAATCTTACAAGGCTGTTGTGCAATCAAAGAAAGCCATTTTGAATAGGATGCAGTTAAGCAATTTGTCGGTCGTGGCATTACCTTGTTGCCTACAGCCTGTACTAAAGCTGGAGGTATATGAGTTAAGCTAGGTCAGGTTAGATTATAAAGGCTGCAAGACGGAACACTGTCTAGCGCACTTAGTTTAGTGAAGCCCTTTTTGATATCTATGAATTTGTTAGCCAGTCCTACAGGAATTTTCTGCAGTGCTTCGGTGCTTAATTTATGGTTCCCGAATACCCTAGGTATTTAGAAGGTATTTCGTTGTTTCTGAACTGATGTTCAGTGGCATTGCCCGGGTAGTACGTGATCTATCGGGATTTGTGAGTTTATTGGGGACATCTATCCATACGGAGTATTTTTCTCTCGAATACTGCCAGAACCGATTCATCCGCTTTTGTTATAACCCAGGATTCTGAACCGTACATCAAGACAGGTAGAACGAGTATCTGGTAAAGCTGGAGGGGGCTCTGTCATTGAATCGCTTGCTTAGTCCGTAGTAGCATTTATTAGCAAGCAGGATTCTTCTCCGGATTTCGAGGCTGACATTATATGTTTTGTTGATGGCGGAGCCTAGGTAGCTAAAATTATCTACCACCTCGAAATTATAGTTGTCAAAGTTCATGCAGTTTCCCACACGAGAAGAAACTAATAACTTCGTTTTGTACTCTTTCACGGTTTGACCCATTTTCCCTGTTTCGTTCTGTATATCTGAGAAGGCTGCAGTCACATTCCGCAGTTTTCGACCGATGATGTCTACATCATCAGCATACGCAATTAACTGCAGCTTTCCTCATTATCATCTCCATCCTTATGTTGAAGAGGTCACACGATAGGCCGTCGCCTTGTTTTAGGCCTCTTCTGGTATAGAATGGCTACGTAAGGTCCTTGCCAAGCTTCACTGAAGACTTCGAGTCAGTCAGCGTCATTCTACAAAGGCGTATCAGCTTCGCTGGAATAACAAACTCAGCCATGGCTTCGAGTAATTTCTGCCGTATCGGGCTGTCTAAGACAGCTTTATAGTCGACTAAAAGATGCTACGTGTCGATCTGTTTCTCTTGGGACTTTTCCAGGCTTTGCCGAAGTGTGAATATCTGCTCTGTTGTTGATATACCAGGTCTTAAGCCATACTAATAAGGGCCGATCAGGTTGGATAACACTGGCTTCCTCATAGCACACTCGACAGGATCTTATATGCGATGGATAAAAGGCTGATCCCGCGGTAGTGGGAGCACACATTTGGATAACTCTTTTAGCCGCGATATTGCTCTTCTTACCTGGGCTTGGCTTGGTGTTAGGCAATCTATGCCGTCGTCGACAATTGGCTTGATATCTTCTTGTGCGCTGCCTTCTGGAACCAGCAATCGCTGGAAGTGTTCTCTCCATATATGCATCACACTCTGCGTATCTATGACCAGGTTTCCATTCTTGTCCCTACAGAAGGCGAGCCCATTACCGTAGCCTTTTGCTTTAACTTACTGGTAAAAGGACCTCACCTCGATCCCTGTATCACTATATATTCCGTTTTCGTTCTCCCGTTCCTTCATCTGAGGTTTTATTTCACATAAATAGCTGTCTCGTCTGTTTTACTGTCTCCTTGTGCCGTTCCCTAACATCCCGGGTTACAATTGGCTGTAGCGTTGCCTCAGAAGCAGCATTCTGTTTTTCAGACGCTATGCGACATTCAGGATTCGTCTGAGCGCCGATTTTCATATACTAGCACAGTTGTTGCGGCGGTTGCCATGGAATGCACAATATGCTGCCACTGTGTATCGGGAACGTCAAAAGTAGAGGCGTTGTGTCGTAGTAGTTGGAAGAGCTGGTTGGAGTAGGTAGTGGCTATCTCGGGGGGTTTGCAGCTTCTAGATGTCCAGCTTTCTGTGTGTTTGGCTACGTGTGTTTTTCGCTCTGCTCAATCTTGTGCGCACCTTGGCTGCAACCAGGTAATGATCCGAGGCAATATAAGCACAACTGATTTTACGCACGTCCATTACAATAGTAGCATGCCTGCCATCAATTACCACATGATCAATTTGATTTTTGGTGTTTTGATCGGGGGATAGCCAAGATGCCTTGTGGATATCTTTGAGCTGGAATCTGGTTCCATTCACTTCCATATTTCTTCCTGCTGCGATGCTTACCAGCCTAAACCCGTTGTCTGACGTGTCGGTATGCAGACTAAATTTACCGATCGATGGACCAAGAACGTCTTCCCTTCCTATTTTTGCATTAAAGTCTCCTAGAACAATTTCAATGTCGTGGCCAGGGCAGCGGTCGTATGTTTCCTCTAGGCGCTCGTAAAATGCATCTTTTTATCTTCCGTCGGGGCATGAGCACGAATTAGCGCGATGTAAAAATATTTCGACTTGATGTGGATTGCGGTTTTCGATCACTAACAGGATTGAATACAGAGACAAGATGTCTGAGTCTCTCGCCAACTATAAATCCACATCCAAATTCGTGCTTTTCGGAATGGCAGCTGTAATAGATGTCGCAATTTTTACGTCGCGATCATTCTTGTCCTGTTCATCTCATCTCCTGGATGGCGGTAATGTCAGCCTTATATTGCATATCCTTAAATCGTGTGTCGGCTTGAGATGCAAGATTCATTTTACATCCCCACGGGAATTCCCCAGTGAAAACCGATAAGAAAACTCATTACACTGCAATATTTTATTTTGCAGGGCCCAACAAAGGACCCCACCAGCCAGTTGTTGCCCCCCATCAAGCCAGACACCATACTTGAGATGAATACAATTCAATCAACAACATATAGAGATTTAGAAAAGCTGTTAATTGATATTTCTAATTATTTAATCCTATCCAATTATACTGTTATATGGAAGGACACTACATAATAATTCACTTTTATATTCAGCTATACAAGTGGACAAATTAGCTTTCAACTGCCTCTATCACAAAAGTTCACATATGCTTCACATCCACAACACTACGTACACAATTCTGGTCTGACCTATGGTAACCAGGTGCTTAAATTCAATAATCCTTTAAATACATTATAATGGTCAAATTGTGTTTATTGTATGGTCTTAATGCAAATAAAAGTACAGGAAAAATTATTTAAGAGGATTAAAAATAGCATGAATATTATGTAGAATGTTGCGCTACAGACACATGTACTGCATTAAAATCAAGGCAGAGAATAACATATTGGTAGATACAAATATGCCAAATGTGCAAAGGTTATAGAAAAACATTAACTTTATATAAATTTTCCACAAAAACTTTAAATCAAAAATAAAAAAACTCCATAATAATCTGTTAAAATTTGTTGCAATAACCAATTTAAATATGGTTTTACAAAATAAAAAACTGTAACATTTATTAAAGCATAATTTTTTTCTATATCATTCCCCTGTAAGCAGCTACTAAATTATCGTTTAAGCCAATAAATCCAAGTGCTATGATTAACTGCAATTGCCTGGTTTTGAACGTTGTCGATTTAACACAAAGGGAGACGTAAAGGTGTCAAGTGATATTTGTAGAGTTTTTGTTTTTTTGCACATAGACTCCTTAACAACCATGACTTTTTCCAGATCTAAAAACTGCATCCTAACCACCCCCTTGCTTACACAAGTTGTACGTTCTACAATCTCGAACATTTGTTATTGTTGGTGCTGACGTAAATTATTTTTCCTTTTGCCATTTCAGGCTTAACTTTTTATGGTAATAAAATTCAATAATGGTTCAATATTTCTTCGACTTTGCCCAAATTTCAAGTGCAGATGTCGCTGACTTAACGGTAGCTTAACTAAGGGTTGGACCTATGAATATTTATGGTTATTTGAGGGAAAACACACCATTACCCCTCAAATCCATGGGAGTTTGTAGACATTCGACCTGCACCATGCTGTACTGCGGGAAGGCGGGTGAGGGGAGATCAAGAGACAGTGTGTATTAGAATATTTTATGATTTATGGTTATGCATACGCAAAAAGTTATTGAAAAGTTTTGCAGGCATGAGTTTGGTACTTTTTCTCTCTGCTGTCCGGAATTCATGCTGGGATTTTGAATGGATTCAATGAAAGAGCAAACGGGGGAGTAATACATATGACGTATTAGAGAATTGCCCAAAAAAGGTGTTTAGTAATGTCAATAACAAACTTTGCACTTTAGTGTTATCATGTAGCCCCTTTAGCATTTGAATGTTCCAAATTTTATTTAGTATTTCATGTTGTGCATTGACATTCATTTTATGCACTTTAATTATTATGGATATAAATTATTTACATGGATTACGTAGGCTGGGTATATATTGCACGGATGCATACAACAATATGTTTAACGAGTTGATGTTGTGTATGAAGTGGTACAAAGTTATTGTTATTTTTTTTTCTCTTGGATCTAGGTAAGACTTTTCGTAAACCCTTTTACTGTGAACGGCGTAAAAATACCTCAGTATTCTGGGTTGAGTACAGTAGATAACTTAGTGAATTTAAAAAAAATCTAGAAACGAGAAAGCTTTTTTTGAACTGTCTACGATACGTAAATGACGTATCGAAGATTAAAAATTTGTTATCCGAAACTCTTGTCCAATCGAAATTTATGACCGGTGACAATTGCAGAAGACTGGAGGAGATAATTAAACTTTTAATGGACTCCATAGAGGAATCGCTATTGGGGAGAAAGCAAGGTTATCATAGAGATCACCAGCGGTAAATAAAGCGAAGTACCTATTTAGTAATCCATCAGTAAGACATTGTAAGCGAGCGATCTAAGTATTTAGAATGTCACGCTTGTGTAATGTAAAAAATATCGTCCACCTATTGTAACTTTGATTGAAGTGGTACCTACTGACATCATCACTAACTTCGTAATCAAGCGTGTTATCAAGCTCGTGTAAAACTCCACTAATAACGTAATTGCAACTCAAATAAAACATCCCAGCGGTAAATGAAACGAAGTACCTATTTAGTAATCCATGACATCCTTTACATTACATAGATGATAACACCAACAAGGCGCATCGGTGCTGGGTTCTATGTAGGAGAACCATAGGCACGATATGAGGCCTTAGTCCTACTATGACATACTAGTACAGTGTTCAAATACCTCCTTTTTTTAGAAACCCGGTTTCCGAGTTATTCGAAAAATTGATTTTTTAGAAAAATCGGATTTCGAATACAGCATTTGAAAGAAACCCGGGTTAACCGGCTTTTTTCGGTTTTTTCCTAAAAAGTTAAAATTATTTATAAAAAAAATAATTTGGTTCAACAAAATGCATTTATTTAGTATGTAATATCAATATACCCAATACGCTCGTGCCCAAATCCTACATTTAGTAAAACTATAGCAGGACAAAGTTTTGGAGAAAAAACTGGAAGTCTAGCTACGCCCCATGTGGTACCTTCCATAACCATCAGGAACCACCCACTTCAGAAATCGATTAATATTATTAGTATATCCAACGCGATCGTGACCAAATTCTGTTTTTAGTAGGGCTCAAACAGGATAAAATTTTGGAGAACCAATTTGGAAGCCTAGCTACGTACCTGCTGGTACATCCCATACAAATGCACCATTCCGCCCACTTCAGAGTTGGAGTAGTAATATCAATTTACCCAATGTGATCGTGTCCAAATTCTGTATTTAGTAAAGCTAAATCAGGATAAAGTTTGGAAGAAAAAAACTTTAAGTCTATCCACGCACCTTCTGGTACCTCCCATACAAACGTACCACTTCGCCCACTTTAGAAATCGAGTAATGATATCAATATACTAGAAAATTATATGTTTTACTGAGGGTAAGGGTATATGTAAGTCGGCTTACCCGACTGAAACTTTCTTACTGGTTAAAATAGTATTTGATACAGAAAACACGCGCTCACTTATTGTGGAATTAGGATTTATTGACAAAACAGCGTTTAGAAGGATGTCGAGCTTTTCTGTCCTTTTATTAAATCTATCGAAATAGTTGAAATCATCATATAGGCTTGTGTCATTGCAATTTGTTTTCACTGGTGGATTTTGGATGTTATTTGTTGTCCTGTTTAAATCGTTGCAAAGACTACCATTAGAAGATTCCCCCTCTCACAATCTGAACTGTTACTAGACTCTGTTGTTGTTGGGGAAATTGCTGGATAAAGTTATTTAAAAGCTTTACACAGGATTAGCTTGTAGGATATTTTCCGGTCCTAATACATATAATTAGGGTATTCAATTTGGTAAACGAGAATGCAATTAGAACAATATAAGGTAATAGGGTTAAATCTAAGACCATATTGGAGTGTAAGAGAGCACTAACCCAATACTCTTCCAGAGGTAAGCTTCGCATCATATGGATACCAGGCCACTAGGGAATAATCGACAACAAAAAGGGCAAATGTACATGCTTTAAATCAAAGAAAACTCGAGGAAGTTAACCTGACGAATGCAAAACCGTTCGACGCAAAGAAGTCTGATCCAAATAAGATTTTCCCCCCAACATTTTCGTGTATGGTGACCTATGTATATTTCTTCGGATTTGATGTAGTATACATTCTCCTATCAACCTTACCTGCCCTAACCTTGCCTATTAAAATGGTCAATGACTCTTTTCTGTTAAACATTTAAATTAATGTCCTAATTTCCTGTAAATGTTGAGCTCTCTCACCTATATATAATAATATTTGAACAAAGCGTAAACATAACATTAACAGGGGTCATTTGAATTCTTGGCTATAATACCTTCTTATACCATCAATGATTGTCTACATACATACATACAAACATTTTCATTTTCCAATCCCTACAATTTCCTTCCGTAATACCTAGAAATGTCTTTGCAACTGATTGTCAAATATTTAAATAAATGAACTAATCCTAAACACTTTTAAGTGACTGAATTCTCAAAACTATTAAAACAATCAACAGGTGGAATAGGAAAAAACTTTTCGAATAATGCGAAGCGTATAAACCTTATATCTCTACGTATTACAGACATAATAGCTGTAAGGTTTTTGAAAAAGTTTCTCAGGTCTATAAACATACAGTTTGACACACAAACTTTCATCTTAATACACTGCTAATTAATGACGTGAATGCAGAACGTTCAGCTTAAGCTACAGATAAAAGTAGGCGTTTGTGCCCCCATAACTCCTTTAATCGAAGTGTTTAGATAAAAACCAATAATAATAATTCCCACCATACGATTAATCACAAGATATTAAAAAGACGATAACAATAAAGATTTTTATGACATAGTAATTTTTAAACCATTATCAATATTATGGGATTTTCTCTGTGAGGAGGAGAGTCAATCGTACTACAACAAAAGCTTAACATATGAAGGAATTTTTTGTGGCAAAGAAAAAGACGACGACGCATTGAATGTTCATAAAAATAAATGTTGTTTATTGGCCATAAATGTTTACTTTATACGAGTATGTAGGCACCTAACATTTGTTAATTTTATGGTATTTAAAATAAAAGCAAAATTAAGAACAAAAGTATTTAAATTAACATATCTAAGTATTAGAGAACATTTACGACAAGTAACATATCTCATAAAATTTGTGAACAAGTCAAACGTCGACCAGGTGTTCATGGTGAAAGTGGAACCACCACCCCTTCTTCTCGATCTCTGTCCATGGGAATAAACATAGTATGTATTGTCTTTATTATTCTTTCAGTTAATCAAGTGTAAACATAAAAATTTGCTATAAAAACTATACACATAACATTAAGCCATATAATATATTTTTTTTGTTTTATCATTATACTATGTTGGCCAAATAGCCTTAGCTGTGAACATTAACTATAAAGCAAACATACAATAACAAAAAAAAAAAACAGAGAAAAACTTTAAGTATGTTTATAGCACACTCTTATAAGTAGCCTAGTCCGTAATATGTTTTTGAGACACTGCTCTGCAGGCAGCCGAGAGAATAAGGCCGAACGCATGTTGTGACCCAACAACACACATGATATCACATACATTTATGGTAGCCAGATGTGAGCATTAAGATTTCAAAGTTATGCAGCCGAAAATTCTGCAGCCAACAATGACGACGGCAGTCTGCACATATGTCATTATGTCATATATATATTTACGTACAAGTACACGATTTGCATATCATCAGCATTGCCATCATCTGCGTCATGATGCTACGAACATGGTACTACATCTGTAGGTTCCTTGGCACAATGTTGACCTGCCAGTTATGTTAAATTATGGTATTTTTTTCTACTTATTTGTGGACATCCTTTATCATGTCTCGGGAGGTGTATTAAGTTTCTCTAGACAGTGGGGACAAATTGGGGGGAGACAACACTAAGTGACCACATTAAAGGTTATAGTATAAGTGTGTTCACACTAAAAACTTACACTAGTTAGGTGCATAAGGGGGGTCCATTTGTATGGGTGGAACAAAATCAACAGGACTTAAAAACAAAAGCAAATGAAAAATCTATAAAATTCTATATACTAACATTTTTTATATCACAAATTACTTTATGTGTATCAAATGATACATCAAATTCGGCTAGAAACAATAATTACTTTCAAAAGGCTGATTATGTATTGAAAATCTGTATGTGAGGTACCAGAAGGAGCGTGGACATGTAGCCCATGTGCAATTCCGTAAGTAGTTTTGGGAAAATATTAACCATGCTAAGTTACGTCTTTCGAAAGACAGCCGGACAGTCAGACTAGCATGGATTTAATGACTTAATTTTTCTCACACAAGCCAATTTCTCCATTTTGAGAAAAATTTAACAACCTAACGGTAAAATACTCATTATTTAATCGCTGATGTCGTATTTACTTGGTAGCAATTACCCAGCAGTAAAAATACCCATTACGTAATCGTTGATGTCAGCTATATTTAGTAGCAATCAGTGATGATTCTCTCGCTTATGTTCCGCCTTACATTTACACGCTTTTGCTTACAAAGTAAGGGAAGATGTCAGTAAGTCCCGTTTCGGTTGCAATTACATTATAAGCGAAGTTTTATGCGAGCTTGATTACAAAGTAAGTGACGATGTCAGTAGGTGCCATTTTAATCGGAGTTATAATGAGTGGACGACATTTTATACATTACACATGCATTACATTCTAAGTACTTACATCCTCGCTTACAATATCATACTGATGTTATGGATTACAAAATAGGTACTTCGTTTCATTTACCGCTGGGAAGTGTCATTTCAATCGTGACATTCTAAGTACTTAGATCGCTCGGTTACAATGTCATACAAATGTTATGGATTACTAAAAAGGTACATCGTTTCTTTTACAACTGCGTACTTACTCCGACTTAGGAGAGAGGCCTTTTAAGTTTCCAAATTCTAGTCTCAAATCACTCCATGTACTCCGATGGAATCTGCTATATTCGGACCACGACAGTTATACAATCTGTTCTGCAGATTTAATGTTGGCTGTTTTTCACAAAAGCCAATTTCTCCAATAGGCTTTTGTATTACCAGTATCTTAGCTCTCAGTAAAGATAGAAATGGAGTCAACATAAGGAGTCCCGTAGTTATTCCATTTCGATTTATGGGGATTTAAACGTCTACTTTGCGGAAATTCACATGTTTCGCCTAGAAATCAGTAAGAGGTAGCAGCTAATAAGAGTCGTCAATACCCATAAGTCGGAGAATATACGTATGACCATATGTGGATTGATTTCAATCGCCAGTTTCCCTCAGTCTGATAGCCATCCTTTGGACCTAGCTCAGCATTTTCAGTATAAACTTTTCTTTGGGTCCTCCTATAGAACTTGACATTCATGTGTAATAATTGATCAGACTACCGCTGTATGCAGCCCATACCTGTTCAATTTAGATTACGATTAATAATCAATTACATTACATTTTAAAAGAATTGTAATGATTATATAATTCATTATAAAACATTTTCTAATTACTAATTTAATACGATTACAAATAATCCAAAAGTAACAAGGATTACTGGAGATTACGAAAAAATAATCGAAAATAATCAAGAGTAATCAAAAAATAATCCGACTACTTTCTACGATTACTTCTGAAAATTTTTATATAATCAAAAATATTCAAAAGTAATCGTTAAAAGTAGTCGAATTATTTTTTTCGCAATTTATTGTAATCCCGATTACTTTTAGATTATTTGTAATCGTAATCAATTAGTAATCGTGTGAAACCGAATATAATCGCGTTTTAATCATTACTTTACTTTTCAAAAAATTGTAATCTAATTACTAATGATTATGATTACTAATCATTATTTAACAGCTATGATGCAGCCACATTGTCACCTTCGGATACTTATAAATGACATTGACACCCCTCTTTACACATCCAATTTTAAGCCGCTCATAGTAATAGAACGCCAGATATTGCATATATATAATGTGATCGTACGGTCGGGGTCACACATCATGATCCGATCCCACTCATTATTCTTTAGAATTCATCTACTGACCTTGAACATAACCATTATAACAACAGATACAACATTTTGAATAGTTGGGTCTTTTATCTTTACGGAGCCTATTGTTCATTTAAGACATTCAACTACTGTCGAAATTTTATGAATTATTATACTTTATACCTTTTATACTTTATACTTTGGTTGTTGTTGCCATATACATTCTTCAAATGCATTTGTTACTTATACATTTTTCAAATTGAACTTTAATTGGATTGCTTGTTCTTTATGTAACCCATTCTATTTTCATATTTATCGTTTTTTGTTATATTTCTTATCGAAACACGAATCAATGCAAAACAACCAGTTAAAGGACACCAATTCATTTTGGATTACTTGGTGTCATTCCTATATATGTACTGGAATAAATTTTCGTACGCATCATGCAACAGTTCAAGGATAACATGAAATGTTCAAACAAAATAAAGAGATTTACTTGAATTAAACGTGGCATGCACAACATGACATGGCTTGACATTGGTGACGCATCAATTCCAATTGAAACAGTTCGTCTTGCACTAACCTTTATTAGACAAATTTTGTTATGGACTTTCAATGAATAACAGCTCGTCAGGCAAAATCATATTTTTCCTGATTATGTTTTTTTCATATTTTGTTGTTGTTTGGATAAGGACTTATTAAAAAAATTTTAAAATTTTTACGTTCCATCAGCTAAAAACACAACAATTTATTTTCCTGTAATTTAAACCTACACAGTGCAATATTCTGTAATGACTTGTTGTTTTACAATCAATAATTGAATTTTTTGTATCTATCCGTAAAATTCATTTATATCGACGTGCTTTCAATAAAACAATTGAGACAGTCTGTTATTTTTCATTCTTTTGTTATTTCAAATATGTTAATGCTATTAAATGCAGGCGTCCACACACGATCACAACATGTAGACATATCTTCAATATACTGCCAGTAGTGTTCGTCCAGCCAGTTGTTGATGTGTTACCAATATCCAATTGTGAACATTACAGCAGAATACCCGCCGTTTAATATGTGGTAAATTTTTAATCATTTAAAACCGATAGTATTTGGAATTATAAGCAGAGGGTAATGGTTCAGAGGAATGATTCATATTTGTAGTGCACTTATACGGTAATACTAATGAAAAGAGTGTTATTTTGACTAAACTTGAATTAAGTTAAAACAAATTCAAGATGACCGAAAGATTTTCGTACTCAGTAAGTTATGACGTTCTAAACTTCTTGAAGTTCGGTCAGTGTTCTCCGAGGCGACGCTCAATGTCGGTTAGCGACACAATGCCATATAAGGAGCACCCTTTAGTTTCATTAATTAATATTCATAGTAATATTATGGGGTCTGAAACCTACTTCAGCACCACTAATTATATAATGTCTATGAATACCAAAATTTCAACATATAAGCTATCACGTGAAATTACATACCCTTTACAGTTGATTCACCAACAACAGTGTCTTGTTGTGACACACAGAATATCCGCGTGTTATTGAGGGTGTATTATTATTATCGAAATTCATTTAAGATAACGTAATCAGCTTTAAAATTATGAATTCTTTTTAATTAAAAACAACCTTTAACGTGAAAAGCTTAAGGAAATTCCAGGATTTATTACAGTGTATTCATTATTATTGCTGTTAAAGATAACTATCACCAGAAAAATGCAATAGCAAAACAAGAAATATTGACGCAAGATGTCAAGTGCATACAGTTCTGTTGCGAATTACTCATTTCGCAATAATTTGTGGAGTGATGTACAGCAGATGCTAATATTGACCATTGCATATTATGGTCTGATTATAGCATTACGTCAAATTAAAAACAAATGCATTTATGTTATTTCCTCTAAATAAAAGTGAATTTTTATAATAATAATTCGACATATAAACTAAAATTCTGCTTTTTTTAATTTTAAATTTTTTCTAAAAGTTTAACTAGTTATATATGACAATTTCTTGAAGGGAGAAGGTGACAGTAATTCTAACTGTAACTGATACACTTCTTTGAGGTGAGGTCCATATTCAATCCTGAGTCCATTTTTCATAACCGTACCACATACGCAAAATTTGACTGAATTCAGTGTTCTTACAAAAATGATATGTATGTAAGACTATGGGGGTGAGTTCGGTCATTTGTATGGGAGGTACCAGAAGGGGGTTTCGTCTCCTATCACAATATAAATTAGATGACCAATTTTCAATACCCCCAAGTATATGTTTGGAAGTTATGGGAGAAATATTAATTTTCCAAAAATACGTCATTTTGTATGGGAGGTACCAGGAGGCGTGAACCGATATAATGCATATTCATTTCTAATTACAATTTTTAAAAGCAAACAAATAAGATATGTTTGTAAAACTATGAGGGTCAATTTAGTCATTTGTACGGGAGATACCAGAAGGGGTGTGGCAAAGGTTTCGGTTTTCTTAGAGTTTGTCTACTATTGCAACATAAATATACTGACCAAATTCAAATATCCTTCAGTCGTCTGTGTGGCAGTTATGAAAGAAATATTTATTATACAAAAATAGGTAATTTTGTATGGGAGGTACGTAAAAAAAGGGGAGTTTGGAGTTTATATGGAAGGTAAAAGTATTTGTTGGGCGATCTTGCTCATCCTAGAACTCAACCTCTGCTTAGAAGTTGGAAGCTTGTATACCAAATTTAAGCTCGATAGCTCTTAAACTATCGTGTATACTCGAGGAAACAGTTAGGCGGACACCCTCAAAAAGGGGAGTTTATACGAAAGGTGGGTGGAGTTTTTGTCCGATAATGCTCATCTTAGAACTAAACCTCTGACTAAAGCCTAAAAGCTTGTAAACCACATTTCTGCACAATGCCTCTTAAATTAAGGGTATAATCGCTGTGCAGTAGGTATGGGAGAAGGAGGTAGAAATTGTCCGATATTGTTCATATCAGAACTTAACCGATCGGTCTCATTTTAGAAGGAGGACAGAAGCTCCCATACCAAATATCAATCCGATAGATACTTAATTACAGCTGTTATCACGGGGATAGGCTACAAAAAGGGAAAGTTTGTATGTTTCAAATTTCAGCTCGATATCTCATAAACGACGGCAGTAGTCGCTGGGACAGATCCCCAAAAAGGGGAAGTTTGTTTGGGTATTGGGGGGGGGGTTAATTTTTGGCCGATAGAGCTCATCTAAGAAATGAACCTCCGCTTTGAGGATATAACCTAATGTTTAAAATTTAAAGGGAAAGACCTCAAAATGAAGCAATTTGTATGGGAGGTGGGAGTATTTTTTGGCCAAACTTAACTTAATAGAAAATTTGGGCGCGATAGTGTTTAGTGTATTGATATTATTACTCGATTTCAAAAGTAGGCGGAATGAAATATTTGTATAGAATGTACCAGAAGGGGCGTGGCAGGATTTCAGGTATATTTTGCAAAACTTTATCCTGTTGTAACTTCTCTAAATACAGAATTTGAGCTCGATTGTGTTGGGTATATTGATATTAGTACTCAATTTCTAAAGTGGGCGAAATAGTACAATTGTATTGGAAGTACCAGAAGGGGCGTGGCTAGACTTCCAATTTTGTCAAAACTTTATCTTGGTATAACTTAACTAAATTCAGAATTTGTGATGGATTGCGTTGAGTGTATTGATATAATCACTCGAATTCTAAGTGGGTGGTCTAGTACATTTGTATTGGAGGTACAGGGAGGGGCGTGCCAAGACTTCCACTTTTTTTACCAAAACTGTATCCTGTTGTATCTTTACTAAATACAGAGTTTGTGCACGATCGCGTTGGGTGTATTGATATTATTACTTAATTTCAAAAGTGGGAAGATTGGTACACTTGTATGGGAGGTACGAAAAATGGTGTGGCCATATTGCCCATATGCAATGTCGTAATTAGATTTGGGAAAATGTTAGCCCATGAAAAGTTTCAAAACAATTGCTGACGTCTTTTGTATCATGCGTATCAATCGGATACACGGACAGACAGATGGACATTGGTCAATTAACTTAAAAAGTCATGAATCGAATTTGGTTCGAAGAAACCTGGGGTCTAAAGTGATTCCTTCTATGTGTTACACTTTTGGGTGGTATAAAATTACATAGACCGTCTTATCCGTACGGTTGAGGGTATAAATATGATATTCAATGTTCAATTGCTTCATACAAATGATTTTTGACAACATTTAACGATATCACCAGTTTTTTTTTTAACTGTCTCTTTAGTAGTAGTTGATGCTATTTTCATCACATTTTAATGAAGCAAATATGTTGCGTCCAACAATTTTATACCATGACACACATCAAGGGAATCAAACCAAACAGACATCGCAGCGCGACAGACACTTTTGCAATCATTCATATTCGTTTGCAGCACTCCTGTAGTCATTCATTCATTTAATTTCAGACGGTCCTCTACACATCAATGTTATATAAAATACAGCATTTAATTTGCAATTAAAAATTATTTCCCTCAATTAAAACGTGAATATGGCAGCATGCACGAGTAACGCATAACAGCCACTGTAAAGAACACTGAAGCACTATAATTTAACACCCTCTGCGGCGGCCTGAGCGAAAAAACTGAAGTGAATAGCGTCGTTTTGTGACTCTGTGCTCTTGTGCCGAGTGAGACCATAAAATCAAACCACAATTATATGCATAATATGTATTATTTACATTCATCAAAACAAAAAAATATGTATGTGAATGAGGAATACCAACAAAAAAAGGACCCAAAACGTACACTCAATGAAATTTATACTACTACGTGAAAGGAAGAGGAGTCATATGTGCCTCGTTTTGCTGTTGCTGTTGCTGTTTTTTGTTTTTTTTTTCTCTCAGTTGCAATTTCCTTGGTCTGTTTGATGTATGATGTATGTGGTATATGACGAGCATGTGATGTATATTTCCACAGTAAAGAGGAGTTAACAAATTTATAATACTCTCGTACTCGTGCTAATGAAGAGGAGTCAGAAGAATAAGAGCAGCACGCCACCCTAAAATATGATGATCATATGGTGGCGGTTATGTATGAAATATTGTTTAACAAGACGACACATCAGCACTGTGGCACCATGTCTGATGGTAAGAAACAAAATAAATAATTAGTTATAACAGAAATACTAACAAAGGAGACTGAGAAGAATAGGGAATAAGCTTAAGTCTTGAGTAGGTTATGTGGGCTGTATGTGACGACTTGTGGCAATGGCAGCAGGCTTAAGGAGAATAATTTAAATGGGAAAATAAAAGGATTAAAAGACTTTGCACTGGGGAACATTCAAGCGAAGTAGAGATAATATATTGCAGTGGTTTTAAGATAATATAAAATTGGGGCAGTAAATTTTAAATATACTTATAATGATATTATTGTATGTAAGGTATTTTTGTTAGAGTAATGGTTGCGAAGCAAATGGTTTAAATTTATATTATATTTCATACTTTGAAGACGAAATGTGAGGGAAAAAATAAATAGCTTTTACAAGAAACTATTAAAAAATAAATAAAGAAATAAAAAAAGGCATCAGTTCTACCCTGGCTTAGAAGTGAAATTAATTTATTGTCCTAAAAACGAAAGGTCGATTTGGAAAATGCACAAAATGGTTGCTGGTTCGAATCACAGCTCTGTCATTTGATTTTTATAATTTGTTCTAATTACACAGTGCAACAGTGAAAAAAATACAACAACGGGATAGTATAGGTTCGATTCTACTATCGAAGGGTAATAAAACCCTGTACTCAGTTTGGCGAGATTGGTGACCAATTTTTTTTTATGGGCCCTTAAAGATTCTCAAAATCAGTGAGCCCCATGAAAAAAGGTGTGATCAGTTTTTGTCCAACAGCTAACTCACACTTCGTGATAGCGCTAAACTGTATTCGGCAATAATGTAGCTGGTAGTTTTGCGCACTTACTTTATTAACAAATTATGTCAAAAAGGTTGATTATTCCTGCCCTTTTTCAAAAAAAATTGAAGAAGAATTTATTATTTTTTCACTTTTTTGAGCTTACTTTGAGGGAGTCCAAATTTTTCTCTAACACTGTTCGCCAAAATTGTAGCCCTGGTAAAGATAAACAACTTTCGTGAACATATCAATCCAATCTGAACGTGTCTAGGCAACCTAAATTGCTCATAAAGTCCACGTTGATACCGCTTTTTGAACCTTTACGCACTTATAAGCCAGTAACGTGGTTGAATATCAACCGATTATAAATTTCTCAGTAATTTTAGAAAGAAGAGACTGCGGCCTTTTCAACCATATATATAGTTATATTGGCAACTTGTTATATCTGTTTGTTTTTTGCCTCGAAATTGCAAACTTTTGTAATTTTTTCACTATTTTTAAGTTTGATAAAGTTTGTAGCCCCTATTTTATAAGGATACCCTAATGTTTACTACTTTATTCAGAAAGTGCACGCTTTCACGAGTTAAACGCATACTTGTTTGTAAAAATCGGTTAACAGCTAGTTAAGTTATTCATGTTTTCCGAGGGACGCAACTTTCATATCTTATTCTAAAATCAAAGTTGAAGTAATTAACAACAATGCCAAAACAATGCTTCTTCTTCAACTCTTTTATTTTAGTATAGGATATGAAAGTTGCGTCCCTCGGAAAACATGAATAACTTAACTATTTGTTAACAGATTTTTAAAAACAAGTATGCGTTTAAATCGTGAAAGCGTGCACTTTCTTAATAAAGTAGTAAACATTAGGGTGTCCTTATAAAATAGGGGCTACAAAATTCATCAAACTTACAAATAGTGAAAAAATTACAAAAGTTTGAAATTTCGAGGCAAAAAACAAACAGATATGACAAGTTACCAATATAACTATATATATGGTTGGAAAGGCCACAGTCTCTTCTTTCTAAAATTACTGAGAAATTTAAAATCGGTTGATATTCAACCACTTTACTGGCTTATAAGTGCGTAAAGGTTCAAAAACCGGTATCAACGTGGACTTTATGAGCTATTTAGGTTGCCTAGACACGTTCAGATTGGATTGATATGTTCACGAAAGTTGTTTATCTTTACCAGGGCTACAATTTTGGCGAACAGTGTTAGAGAAAAATTTGGACTCCCTCAAAGTAATGCTCAAAAAAGTGAAAAAATAATAAATTCTTCTTCAATTTTTTTTTTAAAAGGGCAGGAATAACTAACCTTTTTGACATAATTTGTTAATCATGTAAGTGCGCAAAACTACCAGCTACATTATTGCCGAATACAGTTTAGCGCTATCACGAAGTGTGAGTTATCTGTTGGACGAAAACTGATGACACCTTTTTTCATGGGGCTCACTGATTTTGAGAATCTTTAGGGGCAGATAAAAAAAAATTGGTCACCAATCTCGCCAAACTGAGTATAGGGTATTATTACCCTTCGATAGTAGAATCGAACCTATACTATCCCGTTTTTGTATTTTTCAAAAAGTCGTCATTTGTTGCATAGTGTTACCCAAAAAACAGTTATTTCGATTATCTTAGCTCATAGATTTAGTGACATCTAAAATAAAATTCTTCCTCTCTCTTTCATAAAACAAACTTTACTTTATAAAATTTTTACTTTTTGTTTGGGATTAACTTTGACAATAGCTTTAAAGTACTTTACATTATAACCATAAGCTACCATTTAGTATTCAACGCGTTAACCTACACTATACCCCAGTGCTCCCATTTTCTTAAGATCTATTTTAATTTTTTTGCAAATTCTCTTGTTTAAACTTAGTGCAAACTAATTAAAAACATTCGCACTTCCCACAATTCATCCCTATAGCTGCATTTCATGACTTTTTTTCTGCCTTACTCCTCCTGACTTCCTTGTATAGGGTACAAATTTGCCGTCTGACATCAAACATGACATGACGAGTTGACATAATGCTAACAAGATGGAAAACAACCGCAACAGCATTTGCAGCTGAGCTGGAAAAGATAAATAAGGAAACACAACAAAAAAAAAAAAAATTACAACAACATCAGTGGCAAACAACACAAGATGTTGTTGTGATAAAATTCTTTAGCAATAATTACAAAAAAATATTTCTCCTGTTTCTTTCTTTCTTGTATAGTACTAGCTCTAATTTATTTGTGCTTCCTTCCAATCGATTAAATAAAGAACATTGTTGCTGTATGTTCCCAAAGTTTGAAATCAAAGGCATGTATGCACTACCACCGCCAACGCCACCTCGTAAAGCACAAGCCTATGGTTACAAAAACAAATTATTTTGTTGTTCTTCTTGCTATTGTCCCGGAAAATGGAATAACGCAAATAACGAAAACACAGGGCTGTGCTCCGTTTACTGCAACAAATTTTATGTGTAATCAAACAAGCAAAAAACTAAAGAAAAACCAAACGAAACTGTGTATGCAATGCCCACATGAGTTTTCGCCTCAAAAACTTTGCGAGACACAAGTAAAGAGTGGGAAAAGACCATAAATCATGAAAAAGTTGATGTCAGTTGGTTGGTGTGAGAATGTTGATGCTGCTGCGGCTGCTGTTGCTGCTATGGCAATTGCCAATGGTCCGACAATGGTGATAGTTAGAACGGAATAACGCTGATAGAGGAAATTAGTATTCACTATTAATACTAGTATTTGTGAAGGACAAAATGCGTAGTCGATGACTAGATAGTCGGTCGAAAGGGCTGGTAAGTAGGAGGTGAAAAAAGTTGAGGAAATTAGCTCATATAGAAGAGTTTTGATACCCTCACCCAACGAGCAGGAGAGTATATATCATTTGATACGACCCAAAAGTGTAACACATAGAAGGAGTCACACAACAGGTTTCTTTAGATCAAATTCGTTTCATGACTTTTTAAGACGTTTGATACATATCCGGCCGTCTGTCTGTCCGGCTGGTATTTTGAATCTACTTACGATAGGATAAAGTTTTGGAAAAATTCGGGAAATCCAGCCACGCCCCTTATGGTACCTCCCATACAAATGTTCTAATGCACCCACTTCTGAAATCGAGTAATAATATCAATACAACCAAAGCGGTCGTGCTCAAAATTTTGTATTTAGTAAAGCTATAGTAGGACAACGTTTTTAGAAAATATTGGAAGTCTAGCCACTCCC
This sequence comes from Muscina levida, assembly GCA_964034835.1. Taxonomy (NCBI): domain Eukaryota; kingdom Metazoa; phylum Arthropoda; class Insecta; order Diptera; family Muscidae; genus Muscina; species Muscina levida. The sequence continues at coordinate 137,568,582 of OZ035881.1, forward strand.
CTTTTGGAACCTCCCATACAAATTTACCAATCTGCCCATCTTAGAAATTGAGTAATAAAATCAATACACCCAACGCATTTGTGCCAATTTACGATTTGTTAATCTATAACAGGATAAAGTTTTGGTAAAAATACTGAAAATCTAGCCACGCCCCTTCTGGTACCTCCCATACAAATGTACCATTCTGCCCACTTTAGAAATTTAGAAATAATATTAATACACCCAAAGCGATCATGCCCAAATTCAGTATTTAGTACAGCTGTAGAAAAGATAGATAAAGTTTTGGAGGAAACACGGAAAGTGTAGCCACGCCCCTTCTGGTACCTTCCACACAAATGTTCCATTCCGCCCACTTTAAAAATCTGGTAACATTAGCAATACACCCAATGCGATCGTACTCAAATTCTGTTTTTATCTAATCCATAACAGTATAAAGTTTTGTAAAAAAGTTGGAAGTCTAGCCACGCCCCTCCCCCCTCCTATACAAATGTACCATTCCGCCCACTTTAGAAATCGAGTAATAATATCTATACACCCAATGCGATTGAGCAACTTCATTGCCAAAGGCTTTGCATCCATTTTGGATAAAAAGATTTTTAGACTTGCCACGCCCCTTCTGGTACTCCCAATAGAAATGGATCATTCCGCCCACTTTAGAAATAGAGTAATACTATCAATACACCCAACGCGATTGAGCAACTTTATTGCCAAAGGCTTTGCATCAATTTGTACAATAGGTCCCAGCCAGCGCATACGGTCTATTGGGATGATAATACTTAGTCGATGACGTATAATGAATGCAGCGTTTTTCAGGCTGAGGTACTGGGTAGTCAAGAAGCTGTGGAGGCTATAATAGGATGTGGAACAGTCGGATAACTATATGTGTGGGTAGGCTGCAATAACAACTATCACTTCAGCTTTATGTAAATCAACTTTAGTAAGAACCTGTAAGGAGAAGTAAGATGGACTGCATCCTCTGGATGTCAGCTTCTCTTGGATGAGGTGGCTGTACTATGTCTGATCTTGATTTTCTGGAAGATGTTTACTCGCCCATTTGTAACCTTTTTGGCTTAGTGGAGGACTGGATGTGAAAAACAGTCAGCTGACGTTGGATCTCCAGAACCAACCTCATAACTGCAAGATCGCTGTGGTCCGAATATGCCAGATCCTGATCGCCGTACATGATTAGTTTGTGCAGGAGAGACTTGACTCCGGCCTGTGGAATTCTAACATTCAGGAACCTGACAGGCAAATGGAATAGATCCATACCGGACTATTGTCGTGTGTGCGAGGATGACTCCGAGATGATGGAACATCTATTTTGTAGTTGCCACGATCTAGCGCATAGGAGGCTAAGACACTTAGGGGAGAGATATATTGAAGACCTAGAGTCTTTCTCCTCAGTACATATTTTCGAAGTGTTTTTCTCTCGAAGACCAGTACCAATACCTAGAATTCTGCGCTGTAGAACAAGACAGTTAGTATTAGTGTCTTGTAATAAAGGATATTTGTTAAACGTGTGAAGGGTTTTGTATTAAAGCGATTGCATAGCGTGTAATACCAGAGGTTTTCGATGTATCACTCAATACTTTTAGTTTGGATCATCTTCAATTTCAATGTTATAGTTGTCAACGTTAACGCAGCGTCCTAAACGAGTATACTTCGCTTGTGGGTGGAAATAACTTGGTTTAGCCAACCGCATTTCGCTTCTTGAAAAGGCCACAGTAACATCCTGCAGTCCTCGGCCAATTATATCTATATCATAGGCGTACGCGAGCAGCATGTGACTTTTAATAAACAGAGCACCAGTCGTGTTTGCAGCAGCCTTCCACATGATCATCTCCATTAGGATTGTTTCTAGCTTCTTGAAAATACCGCAGTCGTAGGCCAATCCTATCTATATCATAGGCGTACGCGAGCAGTTTCGACATGTCGTCAACTGCCTGGTGTACGGACAATTGTTTGATACACTCAATACACTCAATAGTCAAGTATTAAGGCAAGGACAGCGCCTTGGTACTTTTTACAAACTTGGTTCCTTATAGCCTGTTCATATCTCTAGGCGTACTGTAACATTCTGTGAAATATTGTGGACGACGAAACTATTATTATGGCAGTTATAAAGGTTTCTTTTGAAATGGGCGTGGCACAGCCCACTATGACTGTAATTCATACTGAACCAACAACATATATATGAAATATCATCTTTATACCTCTAATAGTTCATGAGATATAGCCTTTTTAATTTTCAAGTTGTATGGGCGGTACCACACCCCTTTATCCAATCATAACCAAGTTTAGCCATGGACTTTCAACAGGTCATCAGTACTACTTTGTAAAATTTTCGTATCAATCAGTCTATTAGAAAAGCCGTCAGAACGATTTTTGAAACGGGGGCGTGTCATCACCCACTTCCAACTTGGCTGTAACTCTAACTGTACGAACAATGTATATACCAAATATCATATTCTTACCTCTGATACTTCATGAGATACAGACGTTTAAAATGTATACTGATCCGAACCCACCCAGTTTTTGTTGGATCATAAATTTTGGTGCCAAATGCATCCACACAATGTTACAGTCCTCCAAATATTGCGTTTCTAAAAATTGGGTCAAATGAGCGGGGCCACGCCTACTTCATATATCACACCTAAATTCTGTGAAAATGTTACAAAGATCATTTCAGCCGTTCTCAAGTCAATACGGTACATAAAAAGTAAAAAAAAAAATCAAACAAATAAATACAAACTCAGTTTTATAAATATGGATATGTTAGATAGTGTTTTCTGAAGCTTTCTGCATGATCATCTTCATTAGAACACATATATTCACAATAAAGTGTCGGTCAGTGTCATCCTGCAAAGTTTTACCACCTTCTCACGGATACCACACTCAGCCCTGGTAACTTAGTGTTTCTATTGTAGCGGACTTTGGAATGAAGCTTTATAGGCCATAACAAGGTGGTTATTGTCTATCTAGATTTCTTTCATTTTATCCAGGATGTGATGTAGTGTGAATATCTGGTCTGTTGTGGATTTACCAGGTTGAAAGCCATACTTATAAGGTCTAGTAAGGTTTGTTACGATAGACTAAAGTCTTTACATAACATAGTCGACAGGACCCTATATGAGATGGGTAAAAGGCTTTCTTAAGCACAGGCCATAGAACGTTAGATTTCAGCTGAATGCGATATACACTCCCGCATACTCCATACATGGTATAAAACACGAATTTCTCTTACTTTTTTATATTATTTCGTCATAAGTCCAATTAATTATGACTTACTATAATTTGTAACAGACCTCGTTGATGATAACAGCTCGAAGAGTTTGTTTTCGTTTGTCCTGTCAAAAAAAGTCATTTTGTGGCATTTGGTAACGCAAAAAATACCCGAATACTAATTTTTTTCTATGTAACATACTTTTCTTTTGCTTTCCGCCACCATTTGTTCATTTTATTGGAATAAAAACCACAAATATCATCTACATCATCATCATCATCACGACCACCATCATCAGATGAAACTGCTCCTCCCTAGTGTCATACGCTTTAAGTTTGTAAGTTCCCGAAAAGAACAAAACTGCGAGAAAAAAAAAAACAAACGGGGGGAAAAACTTTTTATAGGCGTTTGAAGACCGGCAGAAAAAAAGTGGCAATCCACTGCCACAGTTTTTCAGCAATTTCTATCTGTACTCGGGGCAGGGGGAGGTTAAATATCAACAGTCAAACTCCCGCAGTCTGTAGTTCTATAGTCGTTAAGTTGTAATGCAGTAGCAAGTGTATGAGAATGTGTGAATAAGTACTTATATATGTTACGCTCTAAGAGTATGTGGGTATGTGTAGAAGATTGTCTTTTTTGTTATTAGTGTTGTTGTTGTGCTATTTGGCAGTGACAGTGCGGCATTTACTTTTAATTTATAACTCTAGAAAATTTTTGTCTTATGTGCATAGTGGAAGTTTCTTTCAATAGTTTGATTTTTTCACAAGTTCAAACGTTAAACTACTTTTATTGCTTAAAGAATATTTCTTTTAAATAAACAATGGTCATATGAATAACAATACCCAACTGCACTCCCTCTTCACGACAACATATCACCAGCTAAATGTCAACTTCAATATGTATATATCATGTTTGTTAAATAAGCTAAAGTTTGTGCCTCACAATGGCACTATGGCTGCCATCTCTTTGGCTGATGTGAAGTTAGTTGCATGTCCCGCTTTTAGCATTGTGACACATGACATTGTCAGCAGTGGCTACTAATGCAATGAGATGACACTAGTAATTAATATTGATAAAGGTTTAACATTCGCTTTTACTTTCTTGCTGATGCCGCTTGGGACTTGAACATGCAACACATCAGATGTCAACTAGTTATTCTGTATTAGTTTTACATGTTGAAGTAGTAGTAGAAATACCAATTGCTAGTGACAAATGTCATTAGAGATGTTGTTTTTGTTTTACAGTAGCATTATTATTCCTGACTATAGTTAAGTTTTTGCGCCATCCTTATGCTGTCCAAGTTTGTGTGGGTTAACTTAGAACTTAAGTTTATAATATGATGTGACAACAGTGTTTCGACTAGTATGGCTTTAATGTTGTAAATAAAGAAATTATAATATAAATACATTAGAAATTATAAGTCAATACTGAAATTTAGTGGAATTTAATACAGTACAACATTTTTCAGCTCATTGATTTGGGACTCAATTCTAAGAACTGCACATGAAAGAAGCTCCAAAAAGAAGAATTTCTGCATCATTTGTTTTGTCAAGTTACATGCCATAATAATTTAATATCGGTTTGAAGTTAGTAAGTATCGTATAGGGGAATTTGTCAAGTTTTAGGCTCTTTTGTTTGACATAACTCGAGAACTACTAGTCCGATTAAGCTAAACCAAATTTAAAAATTTAAGAATTGCAATTCCTTTAATCTTTTCTATATGAAAAGACTTTTCCCTACATAAGCAACAGTTGCACGTTTCCATTAATCAGTTACATAAAAACTGTTGTACTCCGTGGCGTATGATTTACGAGGAATATTACTTATGATAATCATACGCCACCTGATAACAATATAAAAAAAGAGCCTAAAACATGACAAATTCCCCTATACGATACTTAATAACTACAAATCGATATTAAATTACTACAGCATGTAACTTGACAATACGAATGATGCAGAACTTCTTCTTTTTGGGGCTACTTTCACGCACAGTTCTCAGAATTGAGTCCCAAAACCATGTGTTGTACTGTGTAATTTATTGAAATTTAACTCATATAAAGTAAAATTCAGTTTAAATTTTTCGGAGCCCACCTTATTTATGTCAGTGTTTGATAACACTACTCTGCAAAAAAAAAAAAACTGTGAGATACTATTCCTGCCGCTTCCTTCTGAATCTGAATATCTCCTTGTAGACAGCATCCTTTTCCTTCATTTCATAGCCAGGCAAGTCCAACAATAATCGTTGCCTTTTCACACAGACACGATTGGCAATTCACACGACTTAAAAAAGTTTTGTTTGATTCAAAACAATCACTGTTTGCTTGGGTGTTATAAAGCAAGATCAACCATGCTTTCAACACAAAAACAGACACAAGTACAGACAGAGAAACACTATCCTTTGCCCGCATTCCATTGCCTTGCATGACCGGCAATAATCATTTTCATTTCACACAGGCACGATTGGCAATTCTCACGTTTTCAAAAGCTTTGTTTGATGCAAAATAGTCACTATCTGCTTGAGTGTTATGAAAGCAGGACCACACACGCTTTCAACACAAAAACAAACACAACTACAGACAGAGAAACAATGTTGAATGATTGTTGGGAAATCACAACATTTGCACCGTGTGCATCGACAGCGATGACACATATTGTGCGACCGCACACTACATTGCAGTGCACGTACGTTCGAATATGCCTACCACTGCCTTACAGTTAAAACACTAAGTCGCAAACAACCTTGAATATATATTAAAGGACTAACATACTCCAGACATCTTACCAACATATCTACACTGATTTGGTAGTCTTTGCCAATAACTGCTTCCATTTTTTTTAGAACTCATGAAATTCATATATTTTCTCCAGATCCCCACTCTAACTACGCATTACACTAAGTATCATCATTTATGTATCATGTTGAGACATACCCCCGTGCTAAGAATGACTTGACTTAACTCTCACATGCTGATAACCCTGTTACATACCACACTTTGTATCAATTCAAATATATATGATTAAGCATAATTGTAGACTTTTTGATTACACCACAAGTAAGTCACTACGCGTCTGACTTACAAAGACCGTGACACGCAAACTAACTATACTCTTCGAGTCAATATGAACGACCAAACGATATTATTTGTAGCCGCAGTCATACTAATTATTTTCATACATCGTTTATTTCATTAAAATCCTTAATAAACCTTCCTTTTTTGCCTCTGTCGTCGTAAATACACAGAATCATTAAATAAATTTAATGACTTTTGGACACTTGAAACACTTTGGTGCCTCGCACCACCACCACAATATATGTATGTGCGGCAGCAGCAACCTTGACCAGCGCAAAGGCAAACAACAACGCTGCAACCCAAGAACATCATCTACTCTACTAGGCCAAAGCCACACATAACATGAGTATGTGTGTGTGTGTGTACAAATGTGTGAGTATGTGGGTAGCGAAAAACATCCTGCTGCCACCACCACCAACACCAAATAAACGTCGTTGACGAAAGAGCTCTGCGAAAAGCTCTCATCCGCTCTCCGTTTGTGCTAGTAGTTCATCTAGGATGAAAATAACACATAAAGTTAATTTTAACGTCTCATTTTCTTCAAGATAATGTGACATTTGTGGTTTTTAATTTTTATGACTTCATTTTCAAGTACTTAAAATATGCTTCAGCATCAACAGCATCCGTCGTGGCCCGACCACCAGGCATTGAGTCTTAACTGAGTGCGCACAAATTTGTACGAGTCTTAAGTTTGTGTGGTTTCTGTGTCATTGTAAAGGCAGGCAAAATAATTACGAGGAAATAAGCGCATACAAAAAAAGTAAAGCAAGCGAGCTTTTTGTTTTATGATGGCGTTTAAAGAACTATAAAATCAACGGGATACTTGATGTGTAGTAGTAGTAAAGGGATTCAAAAACGTCGACGGTCAGAGAGACGCCAGTGAGCAATAATTTATAAATGTAAGACTTGTAAGCAATTAAATGTAAGTAGAAATCAAGGATGATCGAGGACATATAGATATAAGGGAAGGTCCAAAGTCGTACAAATGAATCAGAGGTGCTAAATATATTGCAGCAAATAAAAGCAGAAGAAGTGTAGAGGTTCCTGCAAAAAGAGAATTCATTAAAGGTATCTTGGGATCCAATAAATTTATTAAACCCTTAACATAAGCTAATGAAATTTAAATTAGCAAGCCTGCAGTATACATTAGGAAGAGTTGAATTTTATCACGCAAAGCGGCGGAAATCAAAAATCTATTTTACACAAAATTCTAAGAAACTCTTGTCACGAAAAGAGTTGAAAGAGCTAAAATATAAGACTTCAAATGTTGTGGTCATTTGTATATATACAAATAACATTGTGTTCAATAGAAGCTTAAAGAAAGTTACAACATTCAAGTGATGCTCTTGAAATTTTGACATCATAGATCGGAACTATAGGCAATATTTCAACTTTAAAACATCAAGTGGGCATGGCTCCGCCGGTTGAACCCAATTTTTGAAAATGAATTATATGGAAGCGTATTTACCAATAGCCACGAAATTAGTTGGATATTAGTTAAAGATCAGTGTACGCATTGTAATGAATACTGGGGGGATGGTATCGAATCGAAGGCTGTGGCCTTTCCCTCAGAATCACATTAACAACATTTCAATATCTGGCGTACTATTAACCTAAGCGACTTTAAGTTACGACTTCATAGCCCAAAAATGGATGATATTAAGTAAGTAGGCGTGGCCCCGCCCAATTTGGAGGAATATTGTTTTTGTTAGAGATCAGTATTCAGTATCTTGTGATATTAGGCGACAATATTCATATTCTTACTGATAGTAAAGCGGCTATCTGATCTCTGCAGAACGTGTACACCACTTCCAGAAATGTTCGGGAATGCCGATTTCCTTGGGAAAATAGCGATTCATTCGACGGTTACCCTTACATGGGTTCTAGGACATATATGGTAGCCAAAGAGCCGATACCTGGCAAGGGCCGCAACAACCGTGAACTCGGGCACAGTTTACGGTCTTATTGGGGTCCTTCTCACACCGCTCCACGTTCCACCTGAAGAACTTCATAGCTGTAATAACCGGTCACTATTCGGTTGGTAAACACGTTTAGAGGTTGAAACTACCTTGCAACTATTTTTGTAGAAGCTGCAATGATGAGGAAAAAGAGGAGACCACGGAGCATCTTCTGTGTCACTGCTCTGCTTTTGGTGACCTGAGATATTTAAAAAGCTTAATCATCGATTGGCGGAACATCCATGCATTCATCAGAGCAACGAAATGGCTTGATAGCGACGTTGGCCGAGCAGAATAGGAATATTTGGTACGAATATTTGAAAATAGTATCACAACGGTTGAACGTGGCTGCCGAATTAACCTAAACTAGAGATCGGTATACATATTCTAAAAAAAATTTGCGGGATTGGATCAAGGGGTGTGATTCCACCCATAAAAATTGTATTCTTTAAGCAAATGTACAGACATTGCGCCACTGTACCTTGTAATATATTTCACCATGGGCACCGACGGAACGAAGCGTATATTCAGTTTATTCTTTCATTTGTATAGCCCATAAGGGGCGTGATAGGTATGGCAATATATGTATGTATGTAAAGGATTCTGAGTCGATTTAAAGATGTCCGTTAGTTAGTCTATGGGACATAACGGTTGGAACACGCGAATTCACGCCTCCAGTTATCTACAATATTCTTTCATTGCTGGTCCCTTGATGTTGTCGGCATCAACTTCGCAGTATAGTGTCGAGTATAGAATCGACATGTCTAGTAAAAGCTTTTCAAAAAGTGTAGGTGCAGTACGTTGTGAATCTAAAACCACCAAGCGCGTTAATTTACAACAACGCGAGAAGCTATCTCATACCTCATTCATGGGGTGTCAAGGGCAATTAAGTTAAGATTTCAGTCAGTCAGTCTGTGCTGCAAATATAGAGGGAACACTTTTGTACTCTGCTCGTTTCTAAAGGTGACAAAATTACGTCAAGCTACGACAACGGAGCAAATTGTCTAACAATGAGTCCTGCCCAGTGAGTTATGTAAAACTCACAACATTACTTGATTTCAAAAGTGGGCGGAATGGTAAATTTGTACGGGAGGTACCATAAGGGACGTGACTTCCAATTTTTCCTCCGAAAATTTATTCTGTTATAGCTTAACATAATATAGAATTCGGGCACGATCGCCTTGTGTGTATTGATATTATTACTCGATTTCAAAATTAGGCAGAGTGTACATTTGTATGGGAGGTATCAGAAGGAGTGTGACAAGACTTCCAGTTTTTTCTCCAAAACTTTATCCTGATATAGCTTAACAAAATACTGAATTTGGACACGATCGCGTTGAGTGTATTGATATTATAACTCGATTTCAAAAGTATGCAGAGTAGGACATTTGTATGGTAGGTACCAGAAGGGGCGTGGCCCAACATCCGGTTTTTTCCCCAATCTTTATGCTGCTTAAGTTGTATTAAATACGGAATTTGGGTACGATCGCGTTCAGTGTATTTTTATTATTACTTGATTTCTAAAGTGGGCGGAATGGTACATTTGTATGGAAGATACCAAAAGAAGCGTGGCCATGTAGCCTTTCCAACACCATAAGTAGTTTTGGGGAAATATTAACCCATTTCAAAACAATTGGTTACGTCTTTCGAAAGTTATTTTGCGTACCAACCGGACAGACTGACAGACAAACAGACGGACGGAAAGACAGACAGACATACATACGGACCTGGCTTAAACGACTTAAAAAGTCATGAAACGAATTTGATGCAAACAAACATAGGGTCTAAAGTGACTTCTTCTATGTGTTACACTTTTGGGTCGTATCAAATAATATATACCCTCCTACCCATAGGCTGCCCCTGCGTTTCAGCCGTTGTGTAAGAGCTATCGAGCTGAAATTTAGTATGCCAGCTTCTAGCCTTTAAGCCAAGGTTAAGTTCTAAGAAGAGCAAAATCGGACTATAACTACTCCCACCACCAATACAAACTGGTCTTTTTTGGGTTGTCCGTCGGTGGGGGCGGTATGGTTAACAATTGCTTAACAATATTCTCAACTCATATATACAATTCAAGATCGGTATTTTATGACTCAGTAAAAAAATATTGACAAAAATTCGATATGAGAGGCTAAAAGTAACGTCCACTACTTTACGGTACAGAATTTATTAAAATATAGTTGTAAGGCAAATAACCACTTTTATCACCATTTTGACAAATGTTGAAGGGTATCTGAGCTTCGGTGTTGTCGAAGATAATTATCTTATTAGTTGTTTTTCATACTACTGCCGTTCGTCTTTTGAATAATATATTGAATCATAAACCATTTCCAATATGTCCGCTAGCTCCGCCACTCATATTCTTCTGACCACATACACTTACACTTGCCAGGCAACGTATCACTAAAAACTTTGAAACATTTTCCGATATGACTCTATCAAATATTCCAACTTTTTCTCCCAAGCTTCATAAGACTATGACCTACATTTCTCTAAATTTGGGTGTACACAAATATTTTGTGTAAACTTTCGTGGAAATTTGTCTCTTTTTAAGATTTATTTACATTTTGTATTTATTTACAAAACTTCCTGTAACGCCCTCGGTGACTGTCTGTAGGCTGTTTATACGTAATTTACGCCACTGCTAATTTTCGAATAGAACATCAAATGTCATGTAAGATCAGCATTAAATCAGCAAAAAAATCTGTTCAAAATTCTGTTAAAGAAATTAATAATGAGTAAAAAGCCACAAAATTACAAAGCCTGCAGCACTAAATCACTGTAAACAGTTTTGTGCCGCGCCAGAGCAGATAAAATGAACTCTCCAACACTAGCTAACAGCCTAATAAATCTCCTCTGCAACAACAGGAACAACAACAATTTCTAACGCAGAACAGAACAGCAAATGGAGAAAATAACAAATAGTATTTGTACTGCCACAGCAAAAACCGACATAATAAATTTTCATAAAAATCCAATAAAAGTGATAACACCCATTGCCATCATCATTGGGTGGCAATGGCAGCAGTAGCAGCAGCAACACCATCACCAACAACTTTGTAGTCATCATCATCAGCAGCATCAGCACCACCACCACCACCACGACTACCATCAGTAGTCGCCTCTTGATCGAGTAAATAATTTTATATCAAAATGCAAACATTTCAAAACAAAAGTACTATTCGTGTACACAACATTGTTGTTTATGTGTACAAAGGAAAACAATTATTGGCGAAAATATCGAGCACATCAACAACAAACAAAATCGTAAAAAACCATAGCAACCTCCAACCAGGACATTTCTACTACCACTACTGCCATAAAACAAAATATTCTATGGCAAAAGCCGCAGATATTTTAACGCAAAAAAAAACTCAAATGTAGCGCAAAACTTTTGCGAACAAATCTGTGTTTTGGTTAAACACGGAAACACTCAACAGTTAAGCGAAATGGCAACAAAATGACTAGAAAAACTTGCTGGCATTGCAAACGTAGCCATAACTTTAGTTTAGTCTGGTTAAATATTCTAACTGCAAAATATTTTTTTTTTTACTAAACGCCTTAAAACTACAGAAAATCCTGGAGCAAAAAATTTGGTATTTTTTTCTCGATTGTGGTTAAGCGGCCTACATGCGGCAGCAAATTGGTGGCACTAGTTCTACAGTGTACAGGTTATTTGTACAGGACTACACAGGGATTAAAAAAATCATAGTACGATATTGCGTTAATAGTCTGACTGTTAAACAAAATATGAAAGTTTTTTCTATACAAGTTGCGTAGTGATATTTTTAAGGGTTGTTCAAAACACGTTGTTTAAATTTAAGAAAGTGTATATATTGTACGAACAAAGAATACGGATAAGTAGTAAGTGTTATTCAAGAGGACCTAAGTATATCCTTGAAAATCCTAAAGAAGTCTGCTACACAAATGACAAAAAAATTATAAAAACAACAAGTACAGAAATTTAAATCAAGTGAAATGACTGAATTATACGTTCACCCTATGTATAATATTATGATACGATATAATTCGCCAACAAATGTATAAAGTTCAATATCTCCGGGCGCATGGTCATTTTGAATGGGAGTAGGTTTTGTGTACTATAACAAAGCTATTCAAATATCCATCAGTTGTCCATTTGGAAATTATAGGAGAAATATTAATTTCTAAAAATAGGCAATTGAATATGGGGGTAACAGTAAAAGTGAGGGAGATTGCTGACATTCTAAAGATATCAGCAGGCAGTGTACGCACTAGGGTAATAACTTTTTTTGGACAACATTCTCCCCAGGGCTTTTCTAATGGCAAATATTGTATTAATGATAAAAAAACTATTTCAGTTCAATTTGCTAAAAAAAACCTTACGCACCGACAGCGATTTCTAAAATGCCTTTAATATATGTTTTTTTAATTTTTTTTAATAACAATTTTTTTTAATATGGTTTATACATATGTAAGTATGTAAACAAATAATAACAATAAATGATTAAAAGTAGGTATTGTAAGATATAAACTTTAGGTTCAAAATACGCGATGTTTTACAAAGCGGATATGTATCTTGTACTATTTTTATTTCAATAAAAAAATTTGTTTAAACTTTGTTTGATTCAAAACTTTAATGCGTTTGGTGCGTAACCTTTTTTAACGATAGCGAAAAACTAAAAACGCAGTTCTTAATATTTTTCCATGCCCTACACGATTTTGTCTGGGGAGATTTGATATATTCAAAAAATGCAAAAAGTTATTACCCTAGTACACACCATAATACACGAACATTTGGGTATGAAAAAGGTGTTTTCCAAATGGGTGCCGTGTTAGCTCACACCGGAGCGTCGGTACATCACAATGGATGAAACATGGTTCCACCATTTCACTCCAGAGTCAAATCGGCAGTCTGCTGAGTGGCATGCAGCCGGTGAAAGCCGCCCAAAGCGACCAAAGACGCAGTAGTTGGCTGGCAAGGTTATGGCGTCTGTATTTTGGGATGCGCATGGAATAATATTAATCGACTATCTCCAGAAGGGGCAGACCATCAACAGCGACTATTATATAGCGTTATTGGAGCGTTTGAAATACGAAATCGCAAAGAAACGGCCTCATATGGCGAAGAAAAAAGTGTTGTTCCACCAAGACAATGCACCGTGTCACAAATCAATGAAAACGATGGCAAAATTAAATGAATTGGGCTTCGAATTGCTTCCCCATCCACCGTATTCTCCAGATTTGGCCCCCAGCGACTACCGGCTCTTCGCAGACCTCAAAAGGATGCTCCGTGGTAAGAGATTTCACTCAAATGATGAAGTAATCGCCGAAACTAACGCCTATTTTGAAGGCAAAGAAAAATCGTTTTACAAAGGCGGTATCGAAAGATTGGAATCTATGAATTTGCTGATCCTGGTCCTACAGGTATCTACTGCAGAGCTACGGTGTTTACCATATGGTTGTCTAATACCCTAGTTCTTAGATCAGCTTATCTATCCAAAAGAAATTATTTTGTTATTTCTTTATCCTTCTCATTGCAGCATGAACAGAGCTTGGAGTTTCTATAGCTTAATCTAATGGCTTATTTTCAACAAATACAATGTTCCGTTAGTGCTCCTATAACTGCGGATGACCTTACTCTCGGCTAGTTAAGTAGTTGCGTAGTTAGCTTGCCTAGCTCGTTTTGGGGTGGGTCTCCATGAATCATTGGATATATTATACGCTCATTGTGTGCAGTACAGTCGGAATGCCAACACTTTCTTATGCCGAAAGAAACTGTCCGGTAGCACCAGGTCTACCTAGCTCATCCGCCAAGCAATTGCCCGGAATGTTGCTGTGTCCCGGTACGAAGATGAACCTGATGTTAAACTACTCAGACATCGGCCTTAGTGATGAATGACATTCCTCCACTGCCAAGGATGTAGCAAACATGGCTTCCAGGGATTTAATAGAAGCCGACTGTATGGGTAGATGCAGATTCTTCGGAGGGTGGTCACATTACTTTTCAGTAACAAGTGTGTGGCAGCTCGTAGGAGATATTTCTTTTAAGGTCCGATGCGTTAGCCTACTCTCACGTCCAACTTTGAAAATCGAATCGCGAAAAATCGAATACTATTGGTATCTCCCTCTGGTAACTTTTGCCAGCTATTGTTATTTGAAATAAATATCCTTAGATTAGTTACTTTGTAATAGGTATAGGATGCTTCAGTCCGTTTTTAGGGGAATTGAGTTAACCCGGAGTAGTTGTTAAGCATGTTTCAAATGCTCTGAAAGTTTAACGCCACATTCTATGATTCCCACTTTAGACGTTCATTCAATATGCTCGAAAGGACCTTGTTCGCACTTTGTCTACGGTAGTTCTTAGACTCACTTCGATCTTCTTTCTTGAGGAGATTCCAATCTTCGGGCATGCTCTACTCTAGCCAGATGTTCTCCATGAGCTAATGCCTGCTTCTTATCAGCTCCTCTTCACCAGCTCTGGCTCGGATTTGGACAGTTAATACCAACGTCATGGATTGGAGCGGGGTCTTCTGGAGTGGTGTTCGTATCCAGCAGATTACTGAAAAGTTCTCCCCACATCTTTAGAACATTACTCGGGTTCGTTACTAGCTGGCAATCGCTGTTATTGCAGGAGGGCTACCCTGTTCTCGCCTTAACTCTCTGGTAGAATTTTCGAGCTTCCCCTCTACTTCGGAACAACTCTGTGCACTCATCCTATCTCTTCTTCGCTTCATCCTTTACCGTCTTAAAAAACGAGTTGCCTCTGGTCTCTTCTCCGTGTGCCGTTTACGTACATCTCGCGGTGCCACTGGCTATAGTTTCGCCCTGTATGCAGCATCCGTCTCTCTCGTGGCATTGCGACATTCTTTATCGTACCAGGCATCTTCTTGAGACGGTTTTGAGTACCCAAGTAAGCTTCTCTTAGACCGTTCCATAGAGTCGGCTATATGTTCCACTGCAAGATAATATTATAAGGGGTTGGAGCATTCCGTAGCAGTTGAGTTAGGTGTTTGGAGTAGGCGTCCGCTACCTCTGTGGTCCGCTGTTTACCGATGCCCATCTTTCGTTGTGCCTGGTTACGTACGTTTTTCGCCATGCTTAGCCTTGTGCGTACCTTAACTGCGGTAAGGTAGTGATCGGAGTCAATGTTCACATGCCTGATCACTCGTAGGTCCAGAACACTCGATGCGTGCCTTCCATCGACTACCGCGTGATCTATCTGATTCCTCGTCAATTAATCTGGAGATAACCAAGTTGCCTTTTGAATATTTCTATGGTCAATTCTAGTGCTTCTAACTATCATATTTTTTGCCGCAGATATATCAACCAGTCTGTTGTCATTGTTCGAGGTTTTGGTGTGCAAACTGAGTTTTCCGATGGTAGGCTCAAATCCGGTTTCCCTGTCTATTTTAGCATTAAAATCGCCTAGTAAAATTTTGATGTCATGGCTAGGGCTACTTTTATATACATTTTGTAGGGTCTGGCTTTTCTCTTCTGTCGGAGCATGGGCACATATGAGTGTTATGTGAAAAAACTTTGTCGTGACTCTTATGGTTGTTTTCGTTCACCAATCCGGGTTGAACCATGATACTAGGTATCGCAATCTCTTGCCAACCACAAATACTCATCCAAAATCGTGCTTGTTCGCATTGCTACTTCATGCGCGAGAACCCGTGTCCCGTCCCCAGGAATTCCTGTAAAGCGCTTATGTCAGCCTTGTATTCTAGTTGGATAGAGTGTACAGTGTTCTAACATTCCAGGTGCCTATCCTCAAATCATGATCCTTAATTCGTTTGCGGTGGTCGTCAACATTTTGGTAGGTCCATTTTATTCTTTTCTAACTTCATTGCAATATTTCAAACGTCGGTGGTGGGTTTGCAAGCACAGCGCATCACGTCGCAGTTTTATCATCCTGCCAGGAACTTATCACTGGCGCCCACTCTGGGTCAGACTTCGACAAAGGTTTACCAAGTTAAACAGATCAGGACCTTTACTTTGAATCACACTACCGACTCTGACTGATCAGTTATTGCTGTTTCTAGGACCTTGATCCTCTTTAGTATCCTGGCTCCATATATTTTTGTTTTGGTGGTGAAATCAGAAAAATCGATTGGTTGATATTTTTCTGGTACAAGCTTTTTAAAGGTTTAGAATCGTAGTGAAACTATAGGCCCCTGCAAATGAGACTAGAAGCTTGTTATCACACTTAAACGTGAGAATCTGTGCCATATATCATATATGACTTAACAGAAAATCTTAGTAGCAAACTTTATCAGAGCCACAGAGCATCTGTCCTATTTTAACAAACGACTTCAAGGCTGTGCTGAACAAATTCCTCTTACAAATTCGTCTATTACCAACTATCAAGTAGCACAATTTCCTTTAGCCAAAAACAAATAGGATTACAAGCACGAACTAGCTAAAGAAAAAAAATGGCAATCATTTCCCTTTGGCATTACGTGCTTGTATGTAAGTCAAAGTCATGAATGCATTAATTTGTAGCAAATCATTCTAACAAAAATCTCTACAACAATTGACTACAATTAAAATGACCGAAAGCAAAACGAAATCCTTTTTTTTTCTCTAGCTTGTTGTGGAAATCCCTCTATTGCTTAGCGGAAAACCAGCAATTTAAAACAAGAGAACGCAACAAATTCCTGCCAAACGAAACACAACAGATATATAAATTCCTAATTCTGCAACTCATCGCCTAAGAGGAAAAAAAAACCCCTTAAACGATTGAAGCTTAAAACCCCTTTAAGATAGAAAACTACCCAAAATGTGCAAAATGCAAAACAAACGAAACGATAACGAGTAAAACACGCAACTTAAATAGGATATTCTCCAACTTGTATACGAGTAAAGTATTACCGACACCATTCCGGCACAAAAAAAACAACAAAAAAATACCAACAGAAAATTTGCTTAATATCCTTTACAAAAGCCTTGGCTAAAAACACGAACAAAACAGACAAGAATTAAAATCTAATGAAATAAAACATGAATCAACAAACGTTGTGTGAAAGATAAATTACGCCAAAGCTTATTTACCATCAGCTCTGCTTTGTTGTTGTGAGTGAAAATTCGGGGAGAAAGAATGTTATTTAACGCAAGAGAAAAAAAGCAACGAAGAAAAAAAAACGTTTAAAAATATCCTTTAACAAAAACAAAACTTGGCTGGGAGAAACGATGCCAATGCAACCTAGAAATATGTTGAATGTTAGTGAAACAGGTCAAAAGAGTCGACAGAAACAAACTAACAAGTGCGGTGAGAGATGAAGCATAGGATATGGTAGAAATTCGATGATACTCTACATGGCTGGGAATGGGATTGTTTTTTAAGGAATTCACGAAAACAAAGGAAGTAATTTAACTTTGGATTTGTGAATAAGGTTTACATCGCAAAGGTGTTGAATGTATTTATACTACTTTGCAACTATTCTGATCTTTTCGCAGATTGTCTGAGGGCGGTAAGGCTGTGGTAGTGGAATACGTTATATATTTAACGTCTCATACCACAATATGTTTCAAAACATCGGAGTACTTTTGAAAATGAGATTTTATGATACACATATGATGAATTTGGATCATGTTCCGAAGAACAGAATAAATAAAATAATCACGCCATAATACTGACTTATTTTCCCTTTACATTCCACGTGTGAGGAATTGAAGAGCTTCTCACATTTAAGGGTTTAACACGCTCAGATTTTTAGACTCACACAATGGAACGTCAGCTGCTTGAAAATCTTTTAACAAACATGACTATGAATGAAAGGAATATGATTGTGGCGGAGATCGAAACCTGGTCTCCCGTATAATAGTCGCGTCTTCTAACCATCATGCCACGATCGGCCCAATTTTACATCAAATATCCTACACTTTTTTAAGATAATATTTTATAAAAATTAATTTACCATAAAAGTAATTTCCAACCGAATTATGAAATCAAATTGCACCTGAATTTCTAACTACTATGTCGTGGCATGATGGTTAGAACACGCAACTACCATGCGGGAGATTCCGGGTTCGATTCCCGAATGTTGTCGACACCAACGTCGCAATATAAGTAACGAGTCAATCGGAATATCTATTAAAAGCTTCTCACACTGTGACGTTCGCATTCGTCGATAAACAAGTAAGTGCCGTTAGTTGTGAATCTAAACAGTAAGCGTGTTAATGCACAACAACGCGAGAAGCTACCCCATACCTCATTCATGGGGTGTAAAGGGAAATTAAGTTTTTTTTGATGTCTCTCATATCTTCCGCTACAGTCTACAACTATTTTTGCATGTCACAACGAACGAATATATTAAACCATTACAATATTAACCCCGTCCACTGATTCTTTAGTCCACAATATCCTATTGTAGGGTATCCTGTATAAAGGACACATAAAAGCTATTATATTAGTTGGGTTCATGTTAAAATATGACCACGTTAAATTAATGAATTTGTTGGCTATCCTCAATTTTGTTTAACCCTCCCCCCATACCCCCATCACCAACATCTCCTGTGTTTGGATGTGCACGAGGCTGAGACAAATTCTATTACTTTTTTTTGTGTGTTCTCCATCCTGTTCTCTTTTTAAGTGTCACTTTTTGTGTAAAACATTAAAAAAAGAACATCTAAAGTTTACAAATACATTTACTTTTTTTTTTAATTCTTGTCCTTGTTCTATGCATCTTTACTGTGTAAATTTGTGAAAGGATATCATAAATTTTATTTTAAATTCTGTGCTGTCCCTTCTAACCGGTTGGTTGTAATGTTTCATAGTTGACGATGTAAACAATTGTGTTTTTGTTTAAGATTTGTAATATTCTTGTTGTTTTTTTTCTAACGCAAAATACTCTCATATTTTATGATTAAGATTTATAAGATTTATTATCTAATGAGTTTTTATTTGTGGTTCGTGTAGCTATTTGTTGTACAAGACAGTGAAGGTTGCACGATTTGGAAAGTTGCAGTTTGCCAAGCGGTTTAAAGTTCAGGGGGGGGGTCAGGATAACAGTTGGCAATGGAGTATAATGACGAGAGTAAGAGTGTATGTAATATAATACAATTACGTAGATTTTTTTGTAAAGCTTAACCTGTGAAAATATAAAGATTTTAAGGGATATACAAAGGAATTTGGAATGACAATACATATGATAAGAACTGTGGTAGATGGGATGGAGAAAACAGGATAAGCTCGATTTTAAGTGGATGATAGTTCGCTGTTAGTGGTCCAGTTTGTATTAAGTAGGCGGGTTGTACGAATGCTAAGTAAATTTAGGTTTCCAGCCGTACAGATTATGGCAAGATCATCGGCGTAGGTAAATACCTTAAAACTTAATTTCCCTTTACACCCCCTGAATGAGGTATGGGATA
The DNA here is from genome assembly GCA_964034835.1 of Muscina levida. Classification (NCBI taxonomy): domain Eukaryota; kingdom Metazoa; phylum Arthropoda; class Insecta; order Diptera; family Muscidae; genus Muscina; species Muscina levida. Next base: position 137,588,186 of record OZ035881.1, read on the forward strand.
GCATCTCGCGTTGTTGCGAGTTAACACGCTTTCTATTTTAGATTCACAACAAACGGCACCTAATTGTTTATCGACGAATGTGAACATGCCGATTGACTCTTCATTTATCGAGGGGGCCGGCAATGAAAGAAAAATGTACATGAGTGGAGGCGGGAATCGAACCCGGGATCTCCCGCATGGTCACGGCCACGGCAAATACCTGTCATCTAATAATTCAAGAAGGAGTTAATTGACTGAGATTAATCATAGATGTGCACATAGCACTACTCCCTAGGGTTTTCCTCTGTTTTTATCTCTGACTGTACTTTCCTGCAGAAGCGTTTCAATTAGATGAGTCATTGAACTGTCTACCCCCAGATAATATAATGATTTTGGAATAGTTGTAGGACCAGAATCGACTACCATGCGGGACATCCATGGTATGATTCCTGTCTCCAGTCTTCAATCTTTTCTTGCATCGGTGGTCCCCACGATGTTGTGGACAGCGACTTCGCAGAACAGTCTGCCGTCAATTGGCATGTCGCCTAAAAGTTTCTTAAATAGCTTACGTATACATTCGTCTAAAAACAAGTAGGTGTTATTTGTTGTGAGTCTAAAAATAGAAACCATGATAATTCACCATAATGCGAGAATCCATCCCGAACCTTATTTGAAGGGAAAGGAAAATTAAATTTTAAAGATAGGTCAAATATTATTGCGGGAGTTCTCGTTTATACTGACTGTAGAGCAAAGAGTTGACCTGTCTCAGTTGACCTTCCTTTAGTGTAGGTATGCTGAGATTTTGCAACATTGTCATCCTCAACAACATCTTCTTGCAGGATCACATCTATGTCGAGGATAAATTCACTCCCCTAGCTGTTATTCCGCCAATCGTTTCCGCAAGGCTCAATTGCCACCATAACATATTTTTGTACTGGCAAATATTAGCCCCACCTATCGCGTACTATCCCTAGAGGAAAGTGAATGACAATTAGCCAAAAGTATCTGTTCAGGGATTAGTGAAGAGGGGACATGTTCCTAAACTGATAACAAATAGTGTAAAATTGACTGATGTGGCGTTGTGTTTTTTCAACGGCGTTGTTAAATAGGAAACATATATTTTTTATTATAATTCCTAATGTTCTTCAAGAGTTGTGTGAGTCATATTCCTCAACGTTGACTCTAAGACTGGTACTGTAGAACAGACACAGGAGTGGTCCAAGTTATGGCGTAAGGTGTAAATTCACACTTCCAATGACAACGCTATATTAAAGTGATGTGTCCCCTTCATATATATGAATTAGAACTAGGACCGGTCCTTACCTTCCAGGGACCACCACAGTACTATTTTTCTGTTTGTTTCTTTTCTCGTAGGAATGACACATAATTTCAGAATAAAGTCATTGGGTTGAGATTACTTCACAAAATATATTGACATAGTGTTTAAATGTCATATCAGCCGTAAGCTGTATATCTGCATCTAAATTGTCAAGCGTAGCCAAAAACAGCGCGTTACGCCATAACACTAGCCGCAACATAGAACTATCGAAATATAGAATCATTTTCTCCACATTTTTTCATGTAAGCAAGGAAGCAACTTACAGAATATAAACCCATAACATATAGTTTACCATTGTCTAAAATTAATTAGAGCTGCGTTTAGCAGTGATATCACCATGATCCATATAACTATTCTTAAGTGCGTAGTGTAGTACCCCCTCCTCTCCTCCTTTTCTACAGAACCAATTATAAGTGTTTATTGTTTCACATTTGTCTCACTTCATTTGTTACTACACAGCAGTTGAAAGGTTTGGTGGGGGCCACCACCATCACATACAAATTTTAAATTTAAACATTTAACAACTCATTTTCAACAAAATATGGCACTGGGTGTGTTTTAACCAGTGATTATTCATATATCATTCGCTGACAGATTTTGGGCTGGCATAATAAAGATATATATTTTTAAGCTTCAACATTTTATGAATACATAGCGTTAGGAGCTCTAACGACATGTGTTTGAGAGTGCGACATTTAAAATCAAAACATTTATTGTTTTCAATGATGATTATATCATTGTCACTCGTTTCCAAGCTTAGGCAATAGAATGTGAAAAATATGAAATATAACAGAAAAAACAACACGCCATAATCATCATCAGCATAAGTATCGTCATCATATAAACGCAGCAGATGCGTTTTATGTTTCAAATGACAAATAAAATGAACAAAATTTTATGAAATAAGATTTATTGCCAAGCAACGCAAGGATATTGGCCAATAAATGTGCGATAAATTTATGTAGCCAAAAAACGAAACACGAAACAGCAGAGACAGTGGGTTCTTGTTGTAATATTAGCAGTATTTGAATATAAACGAGCCTTAAAGGAGATCCATCTAAGATTCAACGCTATAAACATTAACTTTAATTAAAACTTGCTGCTTGTTTTGTACACTAGCATCCTTACAATGTTACAGGAGCTTTTTATTTGTACTGTCAGTTTTTTTTTGTTTTCTTCCACTTCATTCAAGTTTTCACCAATTCTGCCAACAGCAACCGGCACGCCAAAGAAACCAAAAACAAAACAATTCTGTCCTGTTTTTTTGTGTGTGTTTGTTTTGCGTGTGCTGCGTTCGCTTGTCCCTTCCCCTATCGATTGTAAGCGGTCTCTGAGCCAACCCAGACCAGATTTTTTCTCGTTTAAGGGCCATAAAGGTAGGAAATGTCATAAAAAAAAGTTGGAAGTTCTAACTGAAAACAAAAACCAAAAGGAGAAAAAAAGCAAAGTTTTCTATTATTGCTTTCGTGTTGTGTTTCGCCCTGCTATAAAAGAAAGAAAGTAATTTTCTTGGAAAACACATCTTCCCGTTTTTAACTAGCTCTATAGACAACTAGTTTTTTTTTCATGTGGGGTGTATTTTTGTTCTCTCTTGGCCAATGATGCTGGTTACTAATACAAGCAACCTGGTTGTAGATTTACCGAGGTTTATACGAGTATCTACTCGTATAGATGGGGTGTCTTTAAGTTGCTCACCGAGAACGTGTTTGGCTCTTTAATTTGAGGTTATTAAAGTTGTTGCCTTTATTGATTTTCTTTGTTTTAATGTTCCAATTTTTTGCATTTCGCTTTTATGTTGTGTTCCTTTTGAAAATAAAATGTTTAATTCCATAAAGCATATGGTTTTAATTACCTCTTTGGCGTTGTTTTTATGAGATTTTTTGCAAAGTCTGTTTGGTGTGGTGATTGTTGTTGGCACAAGGGGTAAAACATTTAAAACAAACTGGGTATCATTAGTTTGCGGTGAGCTTTGTAACGTTTAAAACTTTGTGCTATGTATTCTTTATAACATTTGCCTTTTGTTGGTTATGATAAACTTCCACAATCCGTCTTAAGATTGTAGAAGATTTTTCATAAGCTTTGCATTTGTTTTACGTAATGCGAAATATGTTATAATAGATGATCGAAGATGAGTTTGGGTCGATCATAGGGTTTTTTTTTTAAATAATATGTCATAGTTTATCTACTCGCTGTATTTGTATGCGCTTGAGGATTGAAGCAGATATACAGCTATAGATTGTTATAACGTCTAATTGTTTTGCCGATATATTTTTCAGTCAGTCCCCTTCCAACGACTCCAAGTTCAAGAGATTCTGTGTCCTTAAATCGCTCCCTTAGCCCACAATAGCACAAAGCGTATAGCAACCAGTAAGGAAGTTTCAGTCGGGAAAACTGACTTACATATACCCTCACCATCAGGAAAACATAAAATTTTCTAGTTTATTGATATTAATTACTCGATTTCTAGGTGAGCGGAGTGGTACATTTGTATGCTAAGTACCAGAAGGGGCGTGGCTAGACTTCCAGTTTTTTATACAGAATTTTTTTTTCTTACAGAATTTGGGTACGTTCGCTTTGGTTGTATTGCTATTATTACTCGATTTCTAAAGAGGGCGGAGTGTTACATTTATATGGGAGGTACCAGAAGGGGTGTGGCTAGTCTTCCTGATTTTTTTCTCTGAAAATTTATCCTTCTGCAGCTTTACTAAATACAGAATTTGGGCACGATCGCGTTGTGGATCTTAACGATTAGATTTCTAAAGAGGGCGGAGTGGTGCATATGTATGAGAGGTACCAGAACAGGCGTAGCTAGACTTCCAGATTTGTTCTTCCAAACTTTATCCTGTTTTAGCTTTACTCTACTTGGCTCGCGAGCCAGGAGCCCAAATAAAGAGCTGGCTCGCGAGCCAAGAGCTACAAAATTTCAAATGAGCTCTCGGCTCGCGAGCTGAGAGCCTAGAGCCCAAAAAGAGCTGGCTCGCGAGCTTAGAGCCAAGAGCCCAAAAAGAGCTGGCTCGCGAGCCAAGTGCCAAGAGCCAAAAAAGAGCTGGCTCGCGAGCTAAGAGCCAAGAGCACAAAAAGAGCTGGCTCGCGAGCCAAGAGCCCATTTGAAATTTTGTGGCTCTTGCCTCGCAAGTTAAGTACCAAAGTTATGTACCAAAAAGTAATTTTTTCAAGAAAGTAAGTACTTTGTGCAAAGATTTTTTGGGCCAATAAAAGTACTTTGTGCCGAAAAGTACATTAAAAGTCCTTTTGGTACAAAAGTGTATTCTGGTACAAAAAAAAGTACTTTGTGTCAAAAAGTATGTTAAAAGTACTTTTGGTACAAAAAAGTACTTCGTGCTGAAAAGTACATTAAAAGTACTTTTGGTACAAATAAAGTCCCTGGTACAAAAAAAAGTACTTTGTGCCGAAAAGTACATTAAGAGTACTTTTGGTACAAAAAAGTCCGTGTTACAAAAAAAGTACTTTGTGCCGAAAAGTACATTAAAAGTACTTTTGAAATAAAAAAGTACTCTAGTACAAAAAAAGGTACTTTGTGCTGAAAAGTACATTAAAAGCACTTTTTGGTACAAAAAAAAGTACTTTGTGCCGAAAAGTACTTTTGGTACAAAAAAGGACTCTGGTACAAAAAACAGTACTTTGTGCCGAAAAAAACAAAAATTCTGTACGAGTGCCCCCTTAGGGGGTAAAGAGGGGGGGAAAATGACTGGGGCTCGTTCATACATTTGAACCCTCTAGGGGCGATTCCGCGGTAGTTGCAGGGCTTGTTGTGGATTGTTTCCCCAAAGTTTCTCGTTAAAAACCGGGGGCTCGATTTTGATTTTATGACACACGGTTTCTTGTGCATATTTTCTTCAAATTCATCGTAGATAACGATATTGATAACAGCTTGGTGCATTTGTTTACTCCATACAAATTGACCCACTGTAGTGCATATCCTATCCTAGGCAGTGCTTAAGTCCACGAAACACACCTCACACGGAGTAAGACAATGTGATCCGTGCATGTGTAGTTGGTACGGAAACCAGTTTGCTGTCTGCATAGACTTGATTCCAGCTTGTCTTGAATTTTGTTAAGTAACAGTTTTGCTAGAATTTTGGCAGGAGACCTTACGAAGCGTAATGCAGATACTACTGATCAGGGTCCCAACCAGCCAGTTTACAGGGATTTGTTTCTATCTTCCAAATAGCTTCAAAAAGCGGAGGTATAGGGCCGTTACTCTGGAGTTAGCTGTTAAAGTTTTGAAGGAGATGTTGTCATATCTAGAGGCTTTGCAGCGCTTTAATTGCTCTACGAACAGAGCAATCTAATCGGTTGGGCGGGGGCTGAGAAGTTATTAACTGCATCTACTGACAGTGCAATCGTCGAACTTATTGCTTCGGATTGTTGTTCTGTTCTTGCCCACTAGTTTGCAAACGATGTCATGGAGGTCTCTGAGGTTGTTATTCCTAGCAACGTCTTCGGCTTGGTTTTAGAAAAAAAGAGAACCAATTCCGTTTGTCTGTTTGGCAAAACTCGAAATCAAGAGCAGAGAGATCTGAATATCGAGTAAAATTGGCTCCTTGCTTAACGAGTGCGAGCTCCATCTCTGGTAATTTTCGCGGTTCTGCTCTGTTAGATGTGACAATAATCATAAACAGAAAGACTACTGGGCCAATGGTGATAAAATTAAAGCTCAGTACATGTAAAAAAAACTTAATTTCCTATTACACCCCATGAATGAGGTATGGGATAGCTTCTGACGTTGCTGTGTATTAACACGCTCTCTATTTTTAGATTCACAACTAACGGCACCTACCTGTTTATCGATGAATGCGAACGTCACTGTTTGAGATGCCTTTACTAGACATGCCAATTGACGATACTATACTGCCAAGTTGCTGTCTACAACATCGAGTTGGTCGGCAGTGAAAGAAAAATGTAGATGGCTTGAGCCGGGAATCTAACCCGGGATAAAGTTTCTCAAACAGCTGACGTTCTCATTCGTCTATAAAAAAGTAGGTGCCATTGTGTGTTAACCGTGTTAATTCATACTTCATTCATGTGGTATAAAGGGAAATTAAGCAAGTTTTTAAGAGAGGTGTTTCCAAGATGATTCGCGATTTGTCAGCCTCCTGATGCTCTTCAACATGTCTCTGCCCTCCCCCTACTGATATTTGGAAACATCAGAGTTATACCCTTTATATTCTGCTGTAGTACATCTTATAGTCGTTTTTATTCGCTTGCTTTGCTACAGCTCCATGTTGCTCGTATATTCAATTCTTGTTTATAAAGCTTTTTATGAGTTTTCTCACTCGTTCGCTGAGTTCTTGCATTATGATGCGTGCCTTATTTTTTTTTTCTTCTACATTTTGTTGTTGGTTTTCACACATTTTTGTTTTGTATATGGTGCATTACATGCAGAACAAACGACACATTTTATAGCCTACTATAAATCAATTAGTTTGTTAAGTTCCTCATATCGTTAAAAAGGGAAAATGAGAACAGCAAGAGTTTGTGCTATGTAACAACAAAATAATAAAGAACACAGAAATACTACTGTAAGCCACATAAAGTAATTATGCAGTTAAAAAACATGGAAATTTTTATCAATGAGGCGTATTACATATACAAATTTCAAAATTCTAATAGCTAGACAAAACATATACATATTAAGTAAGACACCGCGTCGTTTATTAGCATTTTGTATTATTCATCAATGCGATTACCGGAAAATATAAAGGAATATTATTATTGTCATGTCATACTGAGATGTATATTATGTGCAAGATATGCAACAGAGTATGACATTATTAAACAATAAATATATAGCTTGGTACCGAAAGCTTAAATTATAGAAGAAAATCTTACCCAACTGTCATCGTCTAGGTAGGCTATGATTTGGCTGGGGATCTGGGCGGCATAGTCGGGACCGGACATGGCATTGTGGTTAGAACATGCGACTCGTGGTTCGATTCCCTCCAGCCATCTTTTCATTTCTCTTTTATTGTGGGCCACCTCGATGTTGTCGACAGCAATCGGCATGTCTAGTAAAAAGCTTCTCAATCAGTGACGTTCGCATTTGTCGTTAAACAAGTAGGTGCCGTTTGTTGTGAATCGTAAAATGAAAGCGTGTTAATTCACAACAGCGCGAGAAGCATCTCATACCTCAGCCAAAGGTGTAAAGGGAAATTACGTAAGGTTTAAGTTTTTTTTTTTGGATGGCTGCCAAAACGTAACAATTTCCATACAATCACAACAATTGTTGTGAATTGTTGTGGGAATTTTGTTAATTTTTTCTAAATTTTCATATTCTTCTTATTGGTTAAAAATAACAAAATTTTAATAAATACTTGCCTACTACTAAATAAACTATTTTATTCTGGCATATTCTATTTACATTCCTTCTCTAGTTTCATCCAAAGCCTTTGAATGCTGTACTGACATCTTGCACTTTTCTATGCACAGAAATTTACAACTCCAACTTTATTGTATTTTTCAATTTCCAGAATAATAAAAAATCTTCCAAAGAATTAATTAAAAATACAGACATTCAAAAACTTCTATTTATAACCTCACATATATATGAAATTAAAAACTCTCACTCACTTTTGACATGACACCAAAAACAAGTGAAATTTTATGACAATTTGTATTGCTGGTTTGTTGTAGCTTAGAAATCAACTTGTACTTAGTCAAACAAACAATACGAAGTATGTATGTATGAAAGAGCTAAAATGAAAAACAAAATATATTAATAAACACTTTAAAACATATTGAAATGAAACAGCTGTTGATGTTATAGAACGATTATGAACTCACACATTTAGAGCAACAACCATAGACATACATAGTTTATGTAGACCCCAAAATATTCTACAGAATCAGTGGAGTTTGTGATGGGGTGGTTGTTCGTATTGATGTTGTTGTTGTGACTCACAACACATAGCATAATTTTCATATTTTATTTTTACAGATTATACGTTTATGTACAAACTCATCGCACTAAAAATCACAAGTTATATTTAAGTTTTGAACAGATATGAAAAATTTATGACTTTTTTTTGGTATGTATATGGTTCTACCACAGTTTGTTCGTTTACAACTTTGATTGTGATAATTTTTGAATATTTTGTGTTTATGAGTTGAAAAGGGTGATTCCGAAAGTACGGTATAAAACAAGCAATCTAAATGTATAACTTTCAAATTCTGGAGAGACTTTGTAACGTTTGAAATAGTATTGTGTAAATGACAAGTTGACTTACAAAAAAAAAAAATATAGTTCCACAAAACATTGCCAAAATAAAAAAACTTAATTTCCCTTTACACCCCAGTTATGGGATAGCTTCTCGCGTTGTTGGGAATTAACAGGCTCTCTAATTTACATTCACAAAAAACGACACCTTCTTGTTTATCGACGAATGCGAACGTCACTGTGTGGAAATCTTTAACCTGAAATGCCGATTGACTCGATACTATACTGCGAAGTTGCTGTCTACAACATCGATGGGGCCGGCAATGAAAGAAGTATGTAGATGACTGCAGCCAATAATCCAACCACGGATACCCCTGATCTCTTTTAACCGTTGCTGTGGTAGTTCTCGGCAAATCGGTATACAGAAGATTGCTTATACTTATATGATCATCTTTGGACAAATACCTCGGGATTCTTTCATTGAAATTTCCTTAAGCAATACCAACATTTGTTTGAAAAGTTCTGCTAGATGATTATCGTCTCTCACCATAAAAACGGTGGGAAACCGTCATATGGAAAACTATTAACTCATCTGCCAAATTGCAGGTCTTTCCTGAACTAAGGAAAATCGCAAAAAGATAACTTACCATTAAATAGTTCTGAAATTACGATCTTCTCTTAAAATAGGTTGGGAACTGAACTTGCAGTGGGTGGGAAGCCGTCGGTATTCATATCAAAATCTTTAAAAGCAGTTGACTTCTAAAACCAGTGTCCAATCTCGAATAGAGTGAAATGTACATGTTCTTCCATTTGTAACGCCCATAAGGAGGCGTAATAGATATGACAATATATATATCAGGGTGTCAGTTATTATAAAACGGCTAAGGTCAAAATTTGAGCAAAATCGAAGAACTTTAAGCCTTGCTCCAAAGAGGTCAAATCTATACATATGAAAATGAGATTGTCTTTTATTGTTTACATTTGTTAGCACCGCATATGCTCGAACACGTCTTGCCCTATCTGTTTGAAATTTTCATAGAATGTAGGAAAAATGTGAAAATTTTGGTAAAAATAGTTTACTTAAATTTTTGATATATCATATGAGCGTGGAATCGCCCATTGCACCCTATTTGTGGAACCGCAATATCTAGAGAGCTGTTTCTCCTAACGCCTTGAAAATTTGTGTGGATGCATGCGGCAGCAAAGTTCGTGATCCAAAATAAAGTAGGCGGGATCGAATCAGAGGGTGTGGTATAACACTTGAATAATCTGTATCTCATGAACTGTAAGAGGGAGTAAACTGATATTTGGTAAGGGTTGTTGGTACAGTATGAGTTACAGCCAGGGTAGAAGTGGGCTGCGCCACGCCCTATTTAAGAGAAACCATTATAGCAGCCATAATAATAGTCTGATCGTCCTGAGAATTTAATTTGGAACCAAGTTGGCAAAAAAGGCCAAGGCGCCGCCCACACACGTCAATATTTGACTATTACATTTTTGCGAGAAAAAAATATTTCCCGAACATTAGCAACAAACATAGGATTTACTAAGAACCAGAACTTTGACCTCTTTGGGGCACGGGAAATATATGTTCGATCTTACTCAAATTACTAAAGTGGGCGGAACGATACGTTTGTATGGGAGATACCAGAAAGGGCGTGGCTAGCCCTCCAATATTTTCTCTAAAACTTTATCCTGCTTTAGCTTTACTAAATACAGAATATAGGCACGATCGCGTGAGGTGTATTAATAATATAAACCGATTTGTAAAGTGAGCAGTACCGGATGGGTATGGGAGGCACCAGATGGGGCGTGGCTAGACTTCAAGCTTTTATCTCCAAAACGATATCCTGCTATAGCTCTATTAAATACAGAATTTGGGACCGATCGCGTTGGGTGTATTTATATTAGTACTCTATTTCTAAAGTGGGCGGAGTGGTACTTTTGTATGGGAGGTACCAGAATGGGCGTGGCAATGTAGCCCATTTGCAATATCATAAGTAGTTTTGGGGATATGTTAACTCGTGTAAAGTTTTGGTTGAGTCTTTCGTGTTATCGTGCGAACCAGCCGGACAGCCAGACATATAGACGGACATTGCTTAATCGAATTAAAAAGTCATGAATCGTATATGGTTCAAAGAAACCGACGGTCTAAAGTGACTCCTTCTATGCGTTACACTTTTGGGTTCTATCAAATGATAAAAAGCCTCCTACCAATAGAGTGAGGGTATAAATTATCAGAATCGAATTCTGAGTCGATTTTAAGCTGACCGCCTGTACACGCGATGCAAGCTTCTATCCTATAAGCGAAGGTTTCTAAGATGAGCAAGATCGGTCAAAAACTACCGATACACGTTCCTTCTTTTAGGGTCTGTCCATGCGATTGCAGACTTTTTTTAATAGCTATCGAATTTATATTTTAAAGGAAAACATCGCTCTTCTATGTGTGAGTTTTGAGATTAGCAATAACGGACAAAAACTACTTCCAGTTCCCATACAAACTGACCGCTTTTGGGGCTGTTCGTCTATCTACCCCCGCGATTACAGCCGTAGTTTAGGAAATATCTAACTGAAATTTAATATGCAAGTTTATACCTCCTTTAAAGGGAAGGTTAAGTTCAAAGATGATCAAGATCGGACAAAACTATTTACAGCTCCCATACAAACTACCCCTCTTTTGGGGGTGTCCATCTATCTGCCCCCGCGATTACAGCCGTAGTTTAGGAAATATCTAGTTAAAATATGGTTTGCAAGCTTTTATCCATTAAGCAGAGCTTAAGTTCTAAGATGAGCAAGATCAGACAAAAACCACTCCCACCCCATATACAAACACCCCATTTTGGGGCCATCCCTCTGTCTGTCCCCACTATAAGAGCCATCGATCTGCAATTTTGTATTTAAGCTTTTATCCCTCAAACATCTATACTCCTAGTGGGGGTTAAGTACAAAGATGAGCAAGATCGGACAAAAACTACTCGCACTTCCCATACAGACCCCCTTTTTTGGGGGTTAAAAAATGCGTATCAATATTTTTAGATCATATTGAAAATTTCAGTAATAATAAAATATTACTGACAAGAAATCGTCGTGAGAGGCTATATGTAACGTCCAACTCTCATACAAACTGCCCTTTTTTGCGGCACAAAGATTTATAAAATATAGTTGTGGTGAAAAAAACCAGTTTTATTGCAATCTACAAATGGTGAAGGGTATATGAGCTTTGGCATAGCCGAATGTGGATCACACAAGCCTTAAGTGCAGTTTGGTGACTGATTTTTTTAAATTTTATATGATACATATTGTAAACTAAATCAAGTAATTAAAATTTGTTTTTTTTTTCTCATTTCAGGTAAGAACAAATTATTTAAATGAATGATAACATAAATAAGTAACATGTTGCTTAAAATATCGGAGATATTCTATTGAAAATAACAGTAAGTATTTATGACTTTGCGTTCATCGTGTGTATGGCCACCTTACTATTTTTGGAGATTACAAAACTACTAGACTATTTTTTATGCTTCAGTCCAGTTTTTTAAATAAATCTATATATATAAAAGGCTTGGGTGACTGACTGATCACTCCCCAGCCCAAACGGCTAAAGCTAGAACCGTGAAATTTAGAATGTAGGTTTCTTTTATGACGTAGGCGCGCACTAAGAAGGGATTTTTGGAAATTCGGACTGTAAGGGGGTAAAATGGGCATGGTACCGCCCCATACAACTGAAATTTTAAAAAGGCTGTATTTTTAAAACTATTATAGGTACGAAGTCGAGATTTGGTAGATATAGCAGTCGTAGAAGAAAAAATAATTTTTGTTTATAGAAAGTGGGCGGTGTCACACCCCTTATTGAAAAAATGTTATACGGGCTAAATGAATGAACCGATTGTATTGAAATTGTCACTGTGAGGTACTGTCCGCAGGGCCTCTATCATAGGCTACATGAAAACAAAATTAGACAAAGGGGCGTGGCACAGCCCACACAAACCGAAATTTCAATCGGTCATATCTCAATAGCTATAAGAGGTATAAAGATGAGATTTGCAACAAATGTTACTGATACAAAGAGGAATACGTCTGGCTGGAAAATGGGCGGTGACACGCCTCTTTTGAAAAAATCGTTTTCTGGGCAAAATAAATGGACCGTTTGCAATAAAATTTTAACTGTGTAGTACTATCCGTAGGGCCTCTACCATAGGCTACATAAAAACATAATTAGAAAAAGGGGCGTGGCACCGCCCAGACAAACCGAAATTAGAGGTAGTCATATAGCCCGAGCCATTAGGGGTATGAAGATGAGATTTACTACATATGTTACCGGTATAAGAAGGATTAGGTCTTGCTGGAAAATGGGCAGTGCCACGCCCCTTATTGAAAAGTTGTTATACTGGCCAAATAAATGGACCGGTTGTAATGAAATTTTCACTTTGAGGTACTGTCCGCAGGGCCTCTATCATGGGCTACATGGAAGCAAAATTAGAAAAAGGGGCGTGGCACCGCCCACACAAACCGAAATTTCAATTGGTCATAACTTAATAGCCATTAGAGTTATGAAGATGAGATTTGCTACAATTGTTACTGATACAAAGAGGAGAACGGCTGGCTGGAAAATGGGCCGTGCCACGCGCCTTTGGAAAAAATCGTTATCCCGGTGAAATAAATGGACCGATTTCAACAAAATTTTCACTGTGTAGCACTGTCAGCGGCTACATAAAAAAACATAATTAGACAAAGGGGCGTAGCACCGCCTACACAAACCAAAATTGTAATCGATCATATTTCACAGGCCATTAAAGGTAAGAAGATAAAATTTGCATTTGGTACATGGCGGATAATGTATCTCTGGGAAATAGGCGGTGTCACACCCCTTCTGGATAAACTGTTTGTGAGTCAATTTAATAGAATGATTGCAATAACATTTTCATTATCTATATATTTCAAATTGCTTACTAGGTGTAAATAGGAAGATGAAATTTGGGGTGGTTGTTCCCCTTTTCAAATAATAGTCAGCTTAGAATGGATTTTTGGATATTCGTACTTTAAGGGGTATCGCAGATATTGATATGGCCATATTTAGAAGTAAAAATGCCGAAAGTGATAAACTGGTACTAAACGCATAAAGGCATAGTCGCAAATATTGAAGTGAATATTTTAGTTGTGCGATGTGAAATAATTTTTTGAAATTCTGGTACTATGGTCCAGACCAACTGCCTAAAGGTAAAGTTACAAAAATGTAAATAGAATTGCTGCCTATAGAATTTTAGGCGTAAACAGGCAGAAAGAGGATAAAACTGGTACCATCACCCAAATCAAAAGGTTAAATATAAAATCGTATATGATGGTGATTCCTATAGAACTAGAAATGGACTGGTACATTTTAGATGTGCGTTTCGAATGTGTCTTTTGAAATTCGTACTTTTAGGTATAATAAGGTACTAAAGTGGTACAATCAGTTTGTTTGTCTTATGATGATTTTACCTGTATTGCTTAAATTCATAAGAAGATTCATTGTAAGTATGGGTGAAGCAACGCGAGCCGGGAAAGCTAGTTATCTATATAAGACATCATCTGGAAATCTGTGGGCCTACAGTACCACAACTGGTGCAGAAAATTATACCAGAGCTGTAACAAGAAGTTTAAAATTTGACAAAGACAGTTTTCAAAATATCAAAACGTGATGACTTCCATTATCCATATATAATATGTTAAAATTTTACAGCATAAATGCATCCATCTCTATGTCAAAAGATGATTTGCTTTGTTATTCAATTGTTTATGTTTCATAGTTGGAATGAATATTATTCGCCACCTAGCCAACTGGAGCCAGGATTTAAACCTGGTATCTCCCGCGTGGTAGTCGCGTGTTCTCTCCACTATATAACGGCAGGTCTCATTGGACGATTACTATAGGAAATAAAGGCACAACGTTTTTCTTATGAACATCGACGGCATCTCACACTCATTTAAAGGTTAGATCCTAATCTATTGCAAGATGTGATCGCAACTGTATCTTGTTGAGTTTCCTACTATTGTATGGAGATCATAAAATAAGTTTCTTTTTGCGATCGGACACTAACTTAACAGATAACTGCATTTAAAGTTGTTTATGAACATATCGAAGGCTTCCCAGTCATTGCAAGGTTTAATCTCAACTCTATCTTACTTACTTACTTAAGTGGCCAATTACAATTTACGAAACGTAGTTCATAAATTTGAGGCCTGAAGTAATAAAGAATTCCGCACGCTTCGGTCTTCTGCGTGTGTTGTGCAGTTAGTCCTACCAGATGATGGCACATCGCCTACCACTTGGTCCTTCCAACGGAGTTTGGGTCTCCCTGCTCTGCGCCGTCCTTCAGGTTCGCCTTCAAACACCTTTATCGCTGGAGCATTTACATGCATCCTGGCAACATGTCCCAGCCATCGAAGTCGTTGGATTCTGACTCTTTTAGCTACGTCGATGTCGTGGTAAAGCTCATACAGCTCATGGTTAATCCGATGGCGAAACTCGCCTTCGACACAGACAGGTCCATATATTTTTCGGAGTACTTTTCTCTCGAATACTCCCAGGTTTTGTATGTCCGTTGTAGTAAGCACCCATGATTCGGCAGCACACAACAGAACAGGTAAGATAAGCACCTGGTATAGCTGTTTCTTAGTAATCCGAGAGAGGGTTGTGTTACTAAAGTGCTGCTGAAGTCCGTAGAAACATCTATTGGCTAGCACTATTTTCCGTTTAATTTCTTGGCTGACACTATTTTTCTTGTTGACGGAAGATCCGAGGTAGGTAAATTCGTCGACTACCTCAAAACAATAATTGTCAACGTTCACGGTGCGTCCCCATCGAGAGGACTCTTTGTTCGTCGAAATCATTATTTTTGTTGTGTCCTCGTTGACCGCTAAACCCATTTTTGCTGACTCCATTTCTAGTGATGAAAAAACTGCTGTAACATCCCGCAGATTTCGGCGAATGATGTTTATATCATCGGCATAGGCTAGTGGCATGTGGCTCTTGTGGAATATGGTGTCAGACATGTTGACACCAGCCTTTCTCCTCATCATCTTCTCCATAACTATATTAAATAGTGTACAGGACAGGCTATCGCCCTGCCTTAGACCTCTTTTAGTGTTGAATGGTTCAGACTGATCCTTACCAATCTTAACCGAGGATTTGGTGTTGTCTAAGGTACATTTGCAAAGTCGAATCAGTTTTGCAGGAATACCAAACTCAGACATGGCCTCATAAAGCCTATTCCTTATCGGAGAGTCGAAGGCAGCTTTGTAGTCGACAAAGAGGTGTTAGGTGTCGATCTGCCTTTCTTGAGTTTTTCCCAAGTACGCTTCTCGCAGCCCGTTCTAAGGAGGCTGCTATATTTTGCCACTGCGAGGTTATATTGTCAGGGATTGGAGCATTCCGCAACAGTTGAGTTAGGTGGTTGGAGTAGGCGTTCGCTACCTCTGTGGTCCGCAGTTTATCGATGTCCAGCTTTCGTTGTGCCTGGTTACGAACGTTACTTTATCTTAGTAATATCACAAATATTGTTTGGGTATCGCAAATTAAGCCATAGCGACAATTGAAAGTTTTGAAATTTCTATATGCAATACGCAAATTTGTTTGAAAAAAGCTGCTAGATGACTGTTTCCTCTCATCTTTAAATGGGTGAATTGCCGTCCGTATTCATGGGGATCGGTTTTAAACACTCTAGCTTAAATGGATACCTCCCTTTAACTGGGTACCTCTTTTAGAATAGCACAAAATGTTTAGAATGCCATTTTGTACCTGCATATGAAAGTTTACTTTTGTAAAGTAATTAAATTTCGCATTTGACTAATTTATTCTAAATCGAAGTAGTTGTAATTGAACTCTTTTTTAAGGACCATGTTAGTATGTAAATCTGTTTATGAATTTTTTATAATTCTTTTTTCTTATTACCGAATTATTTACATAGAAAATGTAGCTTCCCTACTATTCCTAATTACTTACAACAAACCCGATTTGTGTATCCCCTCAACAAGTTTTTTCACTGTTTACATCAACACAACTCTGTTTTCACTATTGACAAGTGTCGCATGGACCATAAATTTTCCTCCGACAACTTCATATCTCCCTCGTGTGCCCTCAAATCTGTCGTCATTGTTCATATTTCATAATGATATATCTATCCATACAAAGATTTGTTTGTAATTCAATATTTTCATCCCAAAAAAACAACACACAATCTCAACTATTTATATATCATCACTATGATGTCATTTGGTTTAAGTTTATATGAGCCGTCCACCCTCCTCGACACAACTTTGAGGAGTTTCCTAAATATAATTTAATCACGTTATGTTTTCTGTTTTAAACTATCAAACATATTTAAATTTTGTTGTTCAAAACTTATGACTTTTATTAGTTTTAATTTAATTAAGAGCATTTTTGTTGTGTTGCCCATCTTTTCTAACGTTTGTTGTCTTCATTAGATTCTAAATGAATCATAGAGATTTAGATTTTTAGTTCTCAGAAATTTGATCTGTTTTTTTTATTAATATTTTTGTAGCAAGGGATCAGTTTGGGTAGTGTAGCTATTAGGGTTATGTGGAGTGAATATAATTAAAGAAGAATGGATGTATGAATTTGCAAAACGTGACCACCAGTGCACTAGTGAGGCGGAGAGTTAAGTTTAGCAAAAGTCATAAGGAAGTTTTAATAGAAAACAATTAAGAAGTCCAACAATGAAAACAGTTGTGAATATTGGAAAGTCCATGTGTGTGTGTGTAAAGGGGGAAATTATAGGTATATTGCGAAGGGTTGTAGAAGGCAAGTCGTTAAAATTGAATTTATGATAAGTAGAGCATTTAAGGTAGGCAGTGCTGCATGAATAATAAAAGGGTCAATGGTTGTAGAAATGTGTTCCTTTAAAAAAAAAACAAATTTTTATTACAAATAAAAATAATAAATGCGGAATATTGTTTGTACTTCAATATTATAGAAAGGTTCAGGCATGTTTATAAGTATTCCTGTTATAAAGAATTCTTCAAGCCAACATAAAATTTTCAAGACAAATGTGTACTACAATGTAATGCAAAAATTTGTAAATGCTATAAAACTATGTGGCCAGCCACACTTCGACCGGCCATGATTTGATTTTCATGACAAACTAGCCATAAATCTTGGCCTTATCATAAAACTTGCTACTTTAAGACTATTTTTAAATAAATCCATGAATGACATTCTTAAAGATTCTGCTTTGGTTACTAAAAAAACACAAATACGCTATGCAACCTTTGCACAGTACTAATGTGTTAATGTTGCGAATTTTACTGCCACAGACATAGACAAATATGCATAAAAGTAAAACTGAGAAAAACACACAAACATTTTATTAATTTTTTTCTTTTGCTCTCGTTTTTTTTTTTTTTGTTCTGTGCGTTACATACCAAGCTGTTTTTACGCCAAAGGAATCCTCACTTTTTGACATATTAAAAAGTACGAAGAAAAAAAAGTATTTATGATTCTTCTAAATGAGGCTTAGGATGTGAAACGAACAAAAAACATAAAAAAAAATCTGCAAGAGTGCACCAAAAAAAAAAAATGGCAAAGAAACAAACGAACGAACATCATGAATGACTTCTGTTTCGCAAAGAAGAATAATGATCAGAGGCAACAGCAGGCAGCAGCCCCAGTCACAATGAACACAATGTTGACAAGCAAGATGTGTGGCAGACAACAAATCGATTTGCTAACTTTATGCCACATATTTTTTGCCTTAAATGTCATTTCTATTTTGTTCACAGTTGAACAGTGGGAGGAACATGACAACAGGGTTTTAAAATGAAGATAGAATATATTTAAAAGAAAAAAAAACACAATGAGGGTGTGTTAAAATCAAACACAACAAAAATAGAGGTTTAAAAAACACTCTGCTCTTCAGTAATTGAGTCAGCGTCTGTTGCAAAGCAATTCCAACCAAAAGTTCATTAAAAAATATATGTTTTTAACTTGATACACATTTACGGCTCTAGTGCCATGTTCCATCTTCGATCCGTCAGTAAAAACAGAAATGGAGTCACCACAAGGATGGTAGTATTAAAATCAAACACAACCAAAACAGAGCTTTAAAAAACATTCTGCAGCTCAGTAATTGAGTTGTCACCATGTAGCAGCCAAAAAGCAATATAATGT
Source organism: Muscina levida (assembly GCA_964034835.1). Taxonomy (NCBI): domain Eukaryota; kingdom Metazoa; phylum Arthropoda; class Insecta; order Diptera; family Muscidae; genus Muscina; species Muscina levida. The sequence goes on from OZ035881.1 coordinate 137,606,846, forward strand.
TTTTAACCTTTTGACAACCAGACATTTTTGGCCGAAGCGATTTAAATTTTTTTTCATAATTTTTTTTCTATGGCGTATTGGTAGTTGCTTCACAAAAATTGGGGTCCCTAAGTCTCCCCCTTGTCCCCAATTTTTCACGGCAAGTATAGTTGCCTGTGGTCCACGACGGAAAATTTTTTCCCAAAAAATTAAATGTACAATAAAGATTTTTATGCATAAGTATATAATATATTTAAAGAGTTTACAAGAAAAAATGTAGAACTATTAATTAGTGTTGTGTGTGGTAAATTCCAAAGCAGTCACGGGATGTAGTGAAGCAAAGAAACAAGTTGCATTGGACACAATATACATTGGTTTGGCTATATTTGCCCTTCGCTGTACAATTCGAACACTGTTTCCATTAGTCGCGCTTTTCCATTTTGTGAAGAGATCGGAGTTTGACTAAGTTGTGGTTTCCCATTCTGGAAACGTCTGGCTATGCGCACATTCTTGACGTGAAGTCGCTGATTAGTTCCTTGGCCAAAGCTGCCCTATATTCTATAGATGTTACGTTTGTCGAAAAGCTGCTGGCTAGTATAAGCTTGTTGTAGACTATGTAGCTATTATGGATGGATATTTCAAAGAGATCGATGAACAGACGAATATAGAAACGTCATTTGCTTCTACGATCGTACTCATAATAAACTTTTTTCTGGTCCATTAGGTCAACACCACCCATTCCCTTGTTGTAGTGTTGGATAACCAAAGGGCAGTTGATATCAATTTTTCCAGCTTGTCCAACAACACGGCAACACGGCGCTTTACTTGAAACACAGCAGTTGGATCAATAAAATTTGAAGCTAGATATACACCCCTATTATTCATCCATTTAACTACGGAAATGCTGTCCGATGTAAAGTAGCTGATGTCACCCCGCTTCATTATTTTATAGGCCGGAAAATTCTTTGGCATATGCTTTCTTTATGTAAAACAACAGACTCACAAAGGCCATGTTCCACGAATTGCTTTTTACCTGTGTAAATGTCAATATTGTATAAATAGCCAGTTACCGATTCACACAAGCACCAAAGTTTAAAGCCCCACGAAACAGGCTTATCCTTCATGTACTGCTTCATAGCGTTATGACCTTTGAACTTCACCATGTGTTCATCAATTGACAGTTTCTTTGAGTACGTGTACGCTTCCGGCATAGCTTTGTTTAAATAATTTATAATTGGCCTGATTTTCTAAGCGCGATTGGTTTTATCATCCTGTTCGTTGTCGGAAAAGTACTTTGTTTTTTATGAGTTTTGCTCCTTCGTCGCCCAGAGGCATATATATTTGCTATATATATTTTAGGCCCTTTGGTCTCCTTGGAATACACAAAAATTTCCAACATTAAAATTTTTGAAAGGTAAGGTATGAATCCCGAACATAATAGAGTCTCATTAAGGTGCGACATTTTTTCGCCTCTTAGAGGGCTTTAGAATTATAACTTTCTTTTTGAAATATTTTTCAACTTTGGGGGCTTCTCCAGCTCGGGTGAAACCAGGTAGCAATCTACTTCAATCTAAGTTTTTGTTGCCCTGATCTTTCTTTACAAATCCTCTTTGAGGATATTTACTCTATCTCTTATCGGGACAATCATAGGTGACAAAAACCTTTTGGCAAGTATACTTGCCTGTGGTCGCAAGCAACAAAACTTCATTTAACATTATACGGTCCTAATTCGATACACATTTGTGATTTCTTGTTTGTTTTATGATTTTTTCAGCAGTTTATTTAAAGTCTTAAATTTTGAGGTTATAAGAACCAAACAACATTAATTTTTTTCATTTTCAATGCTACCCATGCCATGCCCATGCCATTTCCTAACTTTTCAGCCCACTGTGCACTTTATGTATTTTTGGCCAAATCTATTTTGCTGAAAACTATAATGAAGACAAATGTTGCATGCTGAAAGCCACAGCATGAAAGTAATTAGACAAAAAATTATTTTTTTATTTACCGTACCGACTGGCAATCATACGTGCTGCACCACCAACAACATTTGACACAAACGTCAACAACTCATTCCAGACATTTAATCTTACACACACGTTCACTTTATAATCATATACATATTCTCTAAAGGCTTTCACGACTCAGTGTTCTCTGTTTAAAGACACAGAAAAATATATATTTGCCACTTGTGTTTTCCGTTTCAGTCAGAGAGCAGTCAAACGTTAAAGAAAAAAATTATATTGGCATTTGTTAATTGTTTCAATCAACACGTTCTGCCAATAAAAACTTTTCTTAATGTGTTGAGTTGTTGCAGCGCCCCTAAAGCGATAGGTTGGGTAGAAATAGTACATATTTTAAAAATAAATACAAAGAGAACAAAGAGAATATGCTAAAGTTTGTTAGTAAAAATTTGGGGGTTATGTTCAAATGATGTTGGGATAACACTTTGGTTAAAAATTTGATAGAATTTTGTACATGGTAAAGCTTACAGGCAAGTTTAAAGCGTTGAGGTACTTCATGTTGTTTTAAATTTTGTTACCTGGAATATGATATCAATTTGCATCCCTTACTCTTGTATAATAAATTATAATATTATAGAGCTTCAAACGTCTGCACTTCTTCTCCATTTAGTCATACTAAGTTCTGTAAGGTTCTCAATAACATGGACTTTCCAACGGCCGTCCATCGAGTTCTTTGTCGAAGACTTTTCGAGCTTGAGCATTTTCGTCCATACGTACAACATGACCTAGCCAACGTAATCGCTGCACCTTAATGCGTCTGACCACGTCAATGCCACTGTACACCTCGTACAACTCATGATTCATTCGACGTCGATACTTTCCGTTAACGATGATGGGCCAATATATAGGTTTTATTTCGGTATTTTAAGAAAAAAGTAATTTTTTGAGGTAAATGATCGAATGTTTTTTTCATAATAAAGAGGTAGGAATGCCGTTAATAATGAAAAACAACATCTGCCAAATGGTCACCACAATCACCCTTACAGGACTATATCCTTTTCATGAAATTTTTCATAACCAAATCGCAAAGTGGCTGCCCTATGTCCTCGATAGCCTCACGAATTTTATCTTTGAGGACTTGAATCGACGCTGGGCTGTTGGCGTAGACCTTATCTTTCACGTGGCCCCATAGGAAGAAGACGCAAGGTGTTAAGTCACAAGATCTCGGTGGCCAATTGTGATCACCTCTTCGAGAGATAACACGGTCCGAAAACTTTTCCCGTAAAAGATCAATGGTTTCGTTGCTTGTGTGGCACGTAGCGCCGTCTTGTTGAAAGTAAAAGTTGTCCAGATCAATACCATCCAAATCCGACCATAAAATGTATTAATTATCTCTCGATAGCACAATCCATTCACCGTAACTGTTGATCCAACCTCATTTTCAAAAAAGTAAGGTCCAATGACGCCGCCGGACCATAAACCGCACCAAAGAGTCACTCGTAGAGAATGAAGAGGCTTCGCAACAATAATAGAAGAAGACGCAAGGTGCTAAGTCACAAGATCTCGGTGGCCAATAGTGATCACCTCTTCGAGAGATAACACGGTCCGGAAACTTTTCCCGTAAAAGATCAATGGTTTCGTTGCTTGTGTGGCACGTAGCGCCGTCTTGTTGAAAGTAAAAGTTGTCCAGCTCAATACCATCCAACTCCGACCATAAAAAATTATTATTTATCTCTCGATAGCGCAATCCATTCACCGTAACTGTTGATCTAACCTCATTTTCAAAAAAGTAAAGTCCAATGACCCCGCCGGACCATAAACCGCACCAAAAAGTCACTCGACGAGGATGGAAAGTCTTCTCAAAAATAACTCTTGGGTTTTCCGAGCCCCAGATGCGATAATTTTGCTTGTTGACGTCGCCACCGAGGTGGAAATGGGCCTCATCAATCAAGATGATTTTTCGATGGAATTCCGCATTATTTTCATGCATTTCAAGGACCCAATCAACAAACACAAGACGTTATTGATGATCGGTCGGCTTGAGTTATTGTGTTAACTGAACTTTGTTAGCCTAAAGACCCAAGTCTCTATGCAAAATACTGTGTAATGATGTTTGTGGAATACCCAATTCCAAAGAACGACGAGGAATGGACAAACCTGGGGTTTCTTAAACACTTTGGGCTACAGCAGCAATATTTTCAGTTGTTCTTGAGCGACGTGCACGAGTTTTATTCTTCACGTGACTAAGTTGTTCCAGCAGCTCGAATTTTTCCACCAGTTTCTGTATTGCGGTCCGACAAAGTGCTTCACGACGACCAAAAAATGCTTCAGTTTTGCGAACTGTGACTTCACCATTTTTTTAGTGGATTTTAATAAATTCAGTGCGTTGTTGAAGCGTGTAACGTTCCATTGTTAGTAATGGCGTAGTAAAGTGTCAAAGAATAAAAGCTTCAAAAGCGACAGCTACAGAAATAGCGGGTCATTCACAATAACACCTCTAACTGGAAAACCCTTGATTTTACGGAGTACTTTTCACTCGAATACTGCCAGAACCAATTTATCCGCTTGTGTCATAACCCAGGATTCTGAACCATACATTAATACAGGTGGAACCAGTATCTGGTATAACTGCATTTTTGTTCGTAGAGAAAGGCTCTGTCATGAAATCGCTAGCTTAGTTCGTAGTAGCATTTAATAGGAAGCAGTATTCTTCTCCAGATTTCGGGGCTGACATTATTTTTTTTGTTCATGGCGGAGCCTAGGTAGATAAAATTATCTACCACACCGAAATTATAGTTGTTCACGTTCACGCAGTTTCCCAAACGAGTAGATTCTTTGTTCGTTGAAAGTAATAACTTCGTTTTGTCCTCGTTCACCATTAGACTAATTTTAGTTGATTCCTTTTGTATACCTGAGAAGGCTGCAGTCGCATGCCGCAATATGTCTACATCATTAGCGTACGCGAGTAGCTTGTGGCTTTTGTTGAATATAGTGCCACTCGTGTTACTGTAGCCTTACTCATTATCATCTCCATCACTATGTTGAAGAGGTTACATGATAGGCAGTCACCTAGTTTTAGGCCCGTAAGGTCCTTGTCAATCTTCACTGAAGACTTCGTGTCAGTCAGCGTCATTCTGCAAAGGCAATTCATTGGAATACCAAACTAAGCCATGCCTTCGAGTAATTTCTGCCGTAGCGGTCTGTCGAAGGCAGCTTTATAGTCGATGAAAAGATGGTACGTGTCAATCTGTTTGTCTTGGGCCTTTTCTAGAATTTGCCGAAAAGTAAATATCTGGTCAGTTGTTGATTCGCCAGGTCTTAAGCCACACTGATAAGGCCCGATCAGGTTGGATAACACTGGCTTTAGCCTTTCACATAGCACACCCAATAGTACCTTATATGCGATGGGTAAAAGGCTGATCTCGCGGTAGTTAAAGCAAACACTTGGACCACCTTTTTTTAGCACAGGAAATCATACGCTTAGATTCCAATCATCGGGCATGCATTCGTTAAACCAAACCGTGCGTAGAAGCTGGGCTTGAAGGGCTCTGCCGGAAGTCCGTCAGCACCGGCCGCTTTATTATTTTTCAGCTGCGATATTGCTTTTCTTACCTCGGCTTGGCTTGGTGGTGGGCAATCTAAGCCGTCTTCGACAATTGGCGTGATGCCTTCACATGCGCTGCCTTCTGGAACCAGCAGTTGCTGGAAGTGTTCTCTACAGCGTGATATAGAAATATTTGGCCTTGTTGGGGGATTGTTGCTACTCGACCACTAACAGGATTGAACCGCGAGACAAGATGTCTGAGTCTCTCGCCAACTAGAAATTCACTTCCAAAATCGTGCTTTTCCGCATGGTAGCTGTGTTAGGTGTAGCAGTTTTTACGTCGCAAGCACCCTTGTCCAGTCCATCTCATCTCCTGGATGGCGGTGATGTCAGCCTTATACATATTTGTTGAGGAAATCTATAGAGAGTCCGGACGTTCCAGATACATATCCTAAAATCATTGTCATTATTTTGTTTGCGGGGGTCTTCAACATTTGGGGTGTTTCGTTTGTTACTTTTTCTTTATCGTGTTTTCATAGCAAGAAAGGACCTGAAGGCGGGTGGCTAGCCCACAATCGCTTACTATCTGCCGCTATTCATGATAAAAGATATCACGAACAGCGTTGCGCAGGTGTCACCACGAAGGAGGTTGTGAGGCGGTTGAGGTGAAAAATTCACTTTACGTCCGCAACAGTCTCATAGTGCACCCGAATTTCAGTCGTTTGTGCGCGATTCATAAAACAAGATTGGTTTAACAACAAAGTCAGCCAGTTTCCTTTTTTGGGGCTTAGTTAATATTATAGAGCTGCTACCGCTTTGCTGATCCTGATCTGAGTGTTCAGATTCAAATTTAGTTTACTGGCAAATATCAGCCCAATGTATTTGGCGCTATCAAAAAGTGTAAGTGCGACTTCTTTTAATCTGGGTTTGGCAAATTGAGTGATTTTTTATCTCCTAGTGAATAGCACCAGTTCCGTTTTACTCGGATTTACACACAGACCACAGTTATGACACCATTTATAAAAAAATCATAGAGTAATTTAGTATCCTTGCTGGTTAAAATTAGTGCTACGTCATCCGCACATGCGGCAGACGTACTTGTTCATCGTCTTTAGAAGAGTACTGGTGTTGAGATTCCGTAAAAGTGGATCTCGCGTGTCTTACTTGTGTGCATCGTCAAGGAGAGCGTGAAAAGTGTCATATGAATTATATTTGTAATCAGTACTGCTTACAAAGGCGCCACTACTTGGCAACTACTCTAATTCAAAACATTAAGTTTATGACATTTTTATAAAAAAAAAAAAAAAAAAAAAAAAAAACAGATAATGTTTCTAGTGCCCTTTGTTAATCTGTCTGCCTATATCAAATCTTTAATGTGAAAGTGCCAACCAAAAAATAGTAATAATACAAACTTTACATATCACAATCATGTTAGTTTCTGTTTTATAGATGTCTCACGACTTTAAAGGCCTTAATATCAATACACAAATCCATCATCATAAAAGAGATTAGTTAAAAAAAAAACTAAATTTTGAGTTGCAATAAAAATTTGTCTTTTTATGCCCTTTCACCATAAGATTAACAAAAAAATAAAACACGCAAAGTAAAACTAAAGAAAAATTAATAATACAAAGCCTCCACTATTAACCCCTCGCAGATGAAAAAATAAGTTCTAGAAGTTCTCCAAAACTTTATCCTGCTACAGTTCCACGGATTTTGGGCACGATCGCCTCGAGGGTATTGATATTATTACTTGATTTCTAAAGTGGGCGGAATCGTAGATTTGTATAGGAGGTATCAGAAGATGTGTGGCCATGTTGCCCATTTCCAATACCGTAAGTAGTTATGCAAAAATATTGACCACTGCAAAGTTTCAAAACAATTGGTTACGTCTTTCAAAAATTATCATGCGTACGAGCCGGACAAACAGACGGACATGAATCGAACATAGTTTAAAGAAACACAGGGTCTAAAGTGACTCTCTCTATTTGTTACACTTTTGGTTCGTTTCAAATGATATATACCATCCTACCAGTAGGGTGAGGGCATAAAGAATGATCTAGGTATGGAGAACCAGTACTAGATGCACCTAAGTCAATCATCTTGCCCCAGTTAACTATTGAAGACACCACATAAAACTTAGTAAGTTACTTACTCCTCCTCAGTCGGAGACTCTAAATCATCTTGCCCTAAGTATCTTAGCCACTGTCGGGCTATTGGGAGGACAGCTACAAAAAGATGTTACATCGGCTGGGACTCCTCCTCGTCCTCCAACACAGGGCGGTAGTGCAGTATTGATCTATCCAATTTACCTATTAGGTGCCTGATTCTGCAGTGACTAGTTAGAATTCCACAGGCTAGTCTCAAATCACTCATACACAGGTCAACCATGTATGCCGATCGGGATTTGTAGTCCTCAACTAAGCCACAAATGTAACAAGTGTATGGGTCCACATCTATCAGAGAGTCATAATCAAGCACAGTACATCCTTCTCTAGCCAATAAGTCTGCTAATTTGTACCTAGATATATCGCTACTGTCGATACCCCATACCATAATAGCCTCAGCGTCTACCTGAATGGTTTGTACCTCAGCCTTAAAATCAATGCATTCATTATGTAGTCTGAAAGTCCAATAGTGAAGACAGAAAGTGAGTCACCATTAGGAGTCCCGCCATCATTCCAGACTAAACTAAGCCAATTATCGTGCAAATACTTGCACCAAATCCGTTTATATATGAAGGAAATTGGTTTCTAAAATTGGCGTTCTATTCACCAAATTTATAAAGTACTTCGTCAAGTTTACGGCAATACTATGGATCAATTCTTGACCACATTTACTCTGTGGCTCATACTCATACAAATTGAGCCCGTACCGTACGTAAAAAAAACGCCATCGCCGCTGTAGAAGTGAGTGTGACAAAGGTGTGAAAAATTATTCCCAAATATGGACTACTACAGGTGGTATACGAGGAAATTCTCTCAAATTCCGCTGCTGGGAAGTAGGTGCCGTTAGTTGTGAATCTAAAAATACAAAGCGTGTTAATTCACAACAACGCGAGAAGCTATCCCATACGTCATTCTTGGGGTGTAAACGGAAATTAAGTATTTTTTAGGTGCCTTTGGCAGGCGCCTTCAAGATAACTCACTTGGGTCCTAATATAAGACCCGTTTTGTTACCATTTTAACTATTCGTATGAATTATTCCTACTCTATTTGGTCAACCTCGCCTCCAAGCCATTTCGTTGCTCGTCTACTGATAAATAAGAATATTCCATCAGCGTCCGATGACCAATCGCCCGAATTCACGATGGTGGCGGATCTTTGATTAATATATTACAATATGCTACACGGCTATTGTAATGACAGCTAATTCGGCCTAAACTATGCTACAGGTAGACTAATCGAGAGTTAGGTAAGGTTAATTCGGCAGCCACGTTCAACACAGCACACATGGGTCCTAGAATGAGTACCGTTGTGATACCATTTTAAAATATCAAATCTGTTCAAATATTGCTATTCTATTCGGTGTTACTCAGGTGGCACAAATCGTGTCCTCTGTGTGTCCATTGTATTTTCCCCTTGTGAGAGGGATTCCAATAAGACCGTAAACTTCGCCCGAGTTCAAGGTTTTGGCGGCCCTTGCTAATGTATCGGCTCTTTAGTTACCATATATGTCTCTATGTTCTGGAACCCATGTAAGGGTAACCGTCGAATGTCTCGCTATCTCCTCAAGAGATGACCGATATTCTCGATCCTTTCTCGAAGTAGTGTCCACGCTCTCCAGGGATCTGATAGCCGCTTTACTATCAGTTAGAATATGAATATTGTCGCCCAATATCCCACGATACTGAATTTTCTCTACAGCTTTTCTAATGGCCGTTATTTTGGCCTGAACTATGCTACAGTGATCCGGTAGTCTGATTGATAGTTGCAAATTCAACTCTTCCGAAAATATTCCACAGCCTGCTCTTTTCTTTAATTGCGAACCGTCCGTGAAAATAAGAATGATACCCTCCCCAAAGTTTAATTTCTGTCCGGTGTGTTCCTCATGTCTGGGGGTAACCTGTTTAGGATCTTAAACAGTGCCTTAGTTGGAGTAGTATATTAAAGTTGTATATGAGCAGGGGTATATCGTGATTGATTGACCGGCCGTGGCATAGTGGTAAGAACACGCGACTACCATGCAGGAGATCCGAGGTTCGATTTCCAGCTCCAGTCGTCTACATTGTTCATTCGTTGCCGGCCCCCTCGATGTTGTCGACAGCAACTTCGCAGTATAAGAATCGAGTTAATCGGCATGTGTAGTAGAAGCTTATCAAACAGTGACGTTCGCATTCGTCGATAAACAAGTAGGTGCCATTTGTTGTGAATCTACAATATAAAGCGTGTTAATTTACAACAACGCGAAAAGCTATCCCATACCTAATTCATGGGGTGTAAAGGAAAATTAAGTTTTTTTTTATCATGATTGCCACCAGTCACATAGTGCGCCCGAATTTTAGTTCTTTGTGTGCTTTCTCCAGAACTGACTTCTAAACTGACGATCAGTAAAATAAGATGGGTTTAATAACAAAATCATATAGTCAGTTTAGCGCTCAGATTTCAATTTAGTTGACTGTCTAATATAAGCCCAAAATATTTGGCTCTATCAGAAAGTGTAAGTGCGACTCCATTTAATCTGGGCTTGACAAATTGTGAAACCAATTTAAAAGAAGTTTCAGAGCATATTCAAAAAGTCCAGAGATTAACTTAGGATCCTTGCTGGTAACTATTAGTGCTACGTCATCCGCATATGCGGCAGTCAATCTTATGTTTAGAAGATACGTGGATCTTGCGTGGCTTAGTGGAGCTCGCGTGTCTTACTTTTGTGCATCGTCAAGGCGAGAGTGAAAAGTGTCACACGAATTATATTTGTAATCAGTACTGCTTACAAAGGCGCCACTACTTGGCATCTACTCTAATTCAAAACATTAAGTTTATGACAGTTTTATAAAAAAAAAACAAAAATAACAAACAGATAATGTTTCTAGTGCCCTTTGTTAATCTGTCTGTTGCTATCAAATCTATAAAGTGAAAGTGCCGACCAAAATAGTAATAATACAAACTTTGCATATCACAATCATGTTTCTGTTTTATAGATGTCTCACGACTTCAAAGGCCTTAATATCAATACACAAATCCATCGTCATAAAAAAGATTAGTTAAAAAAAAACTAAATTTTGAGTTGCAATAAAAATTTGTCTTTTATGCCCTTTCACCATAAGATTAACAAAAAAAAAAAACACGCAAAGTAAAACTAAAGAAAAATTAATAATACAAAGCCTCCACTATTAACCCCTCGCAGATGAAAAAATAAGTTCTCTATTTGTTTTATTGTTACAACCTTCTGGTCGACATTTGCAACACCCACTTAGGAGACATGACACGCATGTTGTTTCACTGTTAAAACCAATTAATGCTTCTTAAGAGGGCTCCACCAACATGAGCGTATGATAGGCGTTGCGCTGGTTATGGTTGCTAAGGCGCGCACAGCGAGCAGAGGCTGAATAGTGCCAGTGCTGCTGGTGTCGGTGTCTGTCTTGGTAATGATGACGATGATGATGGTGTATGCAGCACAAGCATCATCACCACATTTTGTTAAGTAAATGTAACATCTTAATGCCACCAGACGCCAACAGAAAATGATTTTTGATGAGCATTAAAAAGTCGTGAGTGAAGATGCCTTAAGTCGCAGAGAAAACAAATGATGAAATGTTGATAAAAAAAACAACAAAATACAACAGAACGGCTATGAAATATTACTATTTAAAAGGGTTTACAGAAAAGACACTTTACAAAAATATCTCAACATTTTTATGGATGTGTTAAAAGCGATATACGCGATAATTGTTAATGTTAATTTGGGGGCGAAAAGTTAAAATGTATTTATGATAAATAAAACAATAAAAAACCGAGTGTCTTTGGTAAATCAACACTAATATAAAACTGTTTTCTCTATTTTCAGGTAAATGTCAATGATAATATACTGCAGGTATTTATACAAATTACTAGTGTCATCGTTGATAGGTGCTGTAAAACTAATGTTTATGATATTTGGAATATTTTTAAAAGAGATGGACTTATAATTCAAAATAATAAAACAGTGGGATTTGAGAGCGCCGTTTTCGTGGGTTTGGTTAAAATTTGTTAGTAAGCAAACACTCATATTTATACACAGAAAAAAAGAGACGGGTATAAATTAAAAAAAGTGTTAATTTTTGGCCACAATGGTAATTAAAAATTTAACTATGTTTATACTTAATTCAAGTACAGAACGTGCTACGGTCACAATGTAAAGCGTAAAAGGTATTGAAATAAGTAAACAATAGTTGAAATCTTCTAAACATTGCTCAGAATGAAAATAAAGCTTAAAAAATACCTAAAATAAAAAAATAGCGCTGATATCTAGCTCCGAGAATAAACAACTTGGTGGTGGATACCAAATTGGTTCTCTCAAACTCTCTCATTTGTTTTGGTTTAGTGTGGATGACTTGATGTAAGTAAAAAATTCTTACTTTTAGTGCATAGACTTCCAAAAGACGCCTGCAGAAGAGGATGAACTGCTGCTAAGAAAATTATGAGTGGAGTTCATTTGGAATCGGCGCTGGAATGTTTAAAAGGTACAGAACTTTCAGTCAAGTGAACTGACTGATAAATACCTTCGCCCATTGGGTGTTGTGATATTATTACTCGATTTCTAAAGTGGGAGGAATGGTACATTTATATGAGAGGTTCCAGAAGGGGCGTGGCCATGTAGCCTATTTGCAATACCGTTAGTAGATTTGGGAAAATATTGACCCATGCATAATTTCAAAACAATTGGTTGCGTCTTTCGATAGTAATAGTGCGTACCAGCCGGACAGACAGACAGACGGACATGGATCAAAAGACTTAAAAAGTCATGAATCGATTGTGGTTCAAAGAAACCTAGGATCTAAAGTGACTCCTTTTATGTGTTACACTTTTGGATCAAATCACATGATATTCGCTGGGGCATATTCCTAAAAACGCACATCATGCTGGGAAAGCTTAAATCAAATAAAGATTAGGCTAAAATCAAGTACTGATGAAGCTTAATTCAAGCGTAAGTTTGACTTAAATCAAGTATAGATTAGGTTAAAAGCAAGCACTGATCAAGCTTAAATTAAGCATAAAAATGGCTTAAACCAAGTCTATATCACGCTTAGTTCAAGTATAAAAAGCACTCACGTTGGAAGAAGTACGGATCAGGCTTAAATTAAGAAAAATATGACTTAAAATAAATACACGTCTGGCTTAAATCAAGCCTAAAACGGACTTAATTCAAATGCAAGTTTGATTAAATTAAGTACACATCTGGATTAAATTGAGTACCGTTCTGGCATAAATCAAGAACAGATTAGGCTTAAATTAAGAAAATTTCGTATTTGAATTAAGTATTTTGTACTTGGTTTTAGAAAAACCGTACTTACCATACTTTTGACACCGCTTTGGCTTGATTCAAGTAAAGTGTTCTCGTTTTTTTTTTGGTTCGGTGTAGTATTAATAATGATAGGTATAACATTTGTTGACCTGACAGGACATCTGCCCTAAGCTAAAACTGGCCAAATCTTAAATAAATAAATTTAATTAAATATACATAAGTTTTGTACAAAACATCTTAAATTTTTTTCTTGGTATAAAATTTTAGCACACATTTGGCCTTGAGTAGTGTATGTACACAATGCGCTAACTGGTCGTATATCCAAACTAGCCAAACTTGCATTTGTTTTCCTGTCACTATCTTCTATCTAAATTAATGTCAGTCGATGCCAGATACGGATACCGTATTTGAATTCTTTTGTTATGCAATTCTCAGTAAAATGCATAAAACATTCCTGCTGCTGTTGAATACTAAAGACTTTGGACATTTATTTAACAATAACAACAAGTTTTATGAAAAATCTATATACTCTACATACACATTCGTATATATATTTATGTGTAGATGACGTTTTTGCTGTTGTAGCTCATTCGTACAAATTCATGCTGAACTAAATCGATGCATACAACCATAAAAATTCCATTTTCTTTAAACTTCTGTGGTTCGTTGCTGCTGTTTCTGTTGCTGCTGCCGCTTCTCTACAATTCATTGCGTTCTGTTGTGGATATGAAACTGGATGTGGGTCATAGATTTTTTGAGGGACAAAATTAATGTCGAAAGTTTGTGTTTCGGTTTTATTCTTGTTGTTGTTGTTTGTATTTCTTTAATTTTTTTATTTTATTTCATTTCGTTTTTGTTGTTGTTGCTGCTGCCCAATACAAGAAAATGAATTGTTTGTTATTTAAGGAAATAAATGTAATAAAATATGCATGACCTATTTAGGGTATTTTTTTCTTTTTTGCTGAGATTATTTGATTTGAAAAGACGTCACTGACACCGAACGACCATTTCAACTGGTATTGACATACATACGTACGTACACATACATTTATGGACACACACACTTAATTAAAGTCAATATAGAATAGATACGATGTATATTTTTTTTGTATTGAGTAATGAATTGATGCCTCAAAATGTAAACGAATCGAATGTGGTATTTAAATTTGTAATTGTTCGAGTTTCTGAAGGTCATGTAACAGAAAAGAAGAATTACACAATAAGAAAGAAATAAGAGAGGCAACAGTATTCTAAAAAGTCTGAATTAGGACAAGGTAGTATTGGGTATGTTATTTGTTAGAAGAAATATAAGATTCTGTTCATATTTTAACAGGCCCTAAGTAGGGTTGTGGCACAAATTTTGAGCTCCCATAATACCAATTGGTCGTCTGTTTAGCAGTACTTCTGGCCAACTTAAGCCACTTGTTAATAAAAAAAGTTCAAGCGATATTCAGTCATATTGATGGAAACTATAAAGTTGTTATGTTTACAAAATCATTCGGGACGAATCGACAGGCCATTAACTGTGAAAGCTCTCAATACAAATGTGTAATCATTTGTTTAAAGCATAAACATGTCCTTAAGTTGAAACCATTTTACACGCTACTATGTTGCCACAGGTGACGTTAGTGTTTCTCTGAATTTATTCTAGCAACATTGTCCACATTTCAGCAATAGTAAACAGTTGCATGGGAAATGTATTTCATAGTATTATGTATAAATTAAACACGCATAGCTTACGCTATAACTTTCATCATAATTATGCTGTCATTAGCAACCAACAAAGGACAGGTAGCCCACGCTTGAAAACTATAACACTGAATGTTTTTGTAAGCAGATCAACGTTTTGTCATTCGAGAATTATGAATGTAACTTTTGCGTCAATATCTGTGATAAGTCCAAAGTCGTGTTACTGTTAAATATAAACAGTTGCATATACAGTTCAAATTGTGCAGTACAGAATTTGACCAACGTATCCCAGCGGCGAAATAAGGAATGCCATTAGTTTGAACCACACAATTCGAATGCATATTTATATGCTATCATTTATGATTTCAGCCGCTGGGAATTTACAGTCGAAATTTAATATATAACAGTGTGCAATAGCCCAAATCAGCGGAGGTACTGCTTACCCGAATGTTATGCCTATCAAAACAAATTATACTTTTTCCAGAGATTCGCTGGGTTAGGTAGAGCTATCGACATATATCGATTTTTTAGTTAGCAAGTATCGTATTGTCATATTCCGTGCTTTTTGACCATTTACTTGTCCGAATATCTCAAAGTGATGTTCAGCAAAGTTAAGCTCAACGAAGGCTACAATATATTTTTGATTTCCTTAAATGGGATCAGATAAAATCAGTTTTTGTTGGTGATTTTAATTGAGTTTTGCTGGATAAGTCAGCCATGAATCTAAAGTCCATTTTGTTCCTGCAGGTCAGAATTTTTTCATATCGTCAAAAACGCCACTTAGCGATATTCAGACATTAGATGGTCAAAACACATAAAAAAGGAAAAAAACGAACAGTTTTCACTGTACGATACTAACTTACTTAAAATCGATGAACATCGATTCATAGAGTTCGGGCAGAGTGGGCATGACAAATGCTTTCTAGCTCTAGAGATATTACATTTGATGTCAATTTCCTAACTTTGTGGGCCAGAGAAATAATATTTAATACGCAGGTGACACTCGACAATATGGACATAAATGTAGTAAAAGCTCCTCAGAGAGTGACGTTCGCAATTGTTGATAAACAAGCAGGTGCCGTTTGTTGTAAATCTTAAATAGAAAGTGTGTTTTTTTGAGTTTTTATGTGTGCCAAAAATCTTTAGTTAAAGTACATAGTACAGCCACCCTGCGGTAGTGCGACCAATAATTACATATGAATGTCTAGTTTGGTGTGAGGACCTTAATAAGAGTAACGTACTGAAAATTCTCGGCAAGGTCCAAATTATGGCTGCAATGGGGATTACTGGGCATAGAAGGAGCACACTGCAAGCGGATGTGTTTCTGTACCCTCCGCCCCTGGACTTGTTCGTCAAGGCTAATGCGGCCCAAGAAGCTATCACACTGAGGGAAGCTGGCGATTGACATAAGCCAATATATGGTCATGTGAATGTGCTCCAGCTTTAGGGATGATTTTTTGATAAAACGTGCGGATATTTCTATGTGTGGATAGCCGTCCTGCAATTAATGCGATCAATTCTACATGATGTAAATCAAAGTTGGTGAGGAACTGTATGGAGAAGTTGGATGGGCTTAAGCCTCTTTATGTCAGACTCTGTGGGTCCCGAGTCATTGCTATATTTCTGGGAACGAATCAGCAGACTTATTGGCTAGAGAAGGCTGTATTAAGCTTTTTGTTAATAAAGGACTAGATATCTAAAACAGCCTGCAGACGTCGACTGTATAGCTGCTTGATCGCCGGATACAGCAAGTTCCGATCGGAATACATGATTGGCCTTGGCAGGAGTGACTTGAGACTGGCCTGAGGAATTCTGTGGACTGCCCACTGCAATATCGGTCGCCTTATAGACAAATGTGATAGGTTCATACCGCACTACTGCCGTGGGTGTAAGGACTAGGAGGAGTCTAAAATGATGACACATCCTCTTCGTAACTGTACCGCTCTAACCCGTACAGTTTAGAAAAGATTCAAGAAAAATAGTCAAAAAAAATTCCGGGACCGATTGTATGGCGTATTTAGGGGAGCGTGGCATCAGAATTGGCAAAATGGTGGCGGAGCGCATGGGCTTCATTTTAAGGTGTATTTTTAATTTTTTATACGCAAAATGACCCAAGACACCAAAAACGAAATTTAGCTGAAATAAACGAAAAGGGGCATATGAGGGGTTTAGAAGCAAAGGAGTGCAATTGACAAATTGAGATAAATGTGCAGTTGTGTTTCTCTCTTTTCAGTTTGAATAATTAACGTCATAGGTTTCATGCGGTGACTTTCATGATTAACTGGGTCAAGTTGATTGATTGAGGTAATGTTTTTTACGATCTTCTCTTCCTTAATTATCATATCCCACGGTCCTTAACCTAACCTAAATGGCTATCGAATAAGTAAGGGAGTAGGAGAAATGAAATAATTATTGGCACACATATTGATAAAGGCCCAATGAAATTGAACCTTAACTTTTTTTGATTGGTTTTAAAGTTTTCCGCACATCCATTAACCTCTCTCTGAAATTACAAAACCCTAAACTTACACCCCATGAATAAGATATGGGATAGCTCCTCGCATTGTTCCGAATTAACACGCTTTCTATTTTTAGATTCACATCTAACGGCACCTACTTGTTTATCGACGAATGCGAACGTCACTGTTTGAGAAGCTTTTACTAGACATGCCGATAGACTCGACACTTATACCGCAACATTGCTGTCGACAACATCGAGGGGACCGGCAATGACAGAAAAATGTAGGTGACTGGAGGCGGGGATCGTACCCGGAATCTCCTGCATGGTAGTCGCGTGTTCTAACCACTATGCCACGGCCGATCCGAAATCACAGCCGTAGTTTAATTGCCGATATTTGTTAAGCAAGCTTCTATTGGAGGATAGAAAAAGTATTTTATAAGAGTTGGTTAATTCACGATCTTAAGTGTCTTGAGTATTTGTAATACGGAATGTGTTTTGTTTTTACTTAAAATATTAAATTTATCAGACATTCGACATAGCCTAAAATAATTATAATTTATTATATATTTTAATATGCATTAGTTATAATAAGGGCAAGGAATCTTGTGCAAATGCATATTTTTTTCCGAACATCCTAAAATAGAAACGGTTAAGTTATCTCCACGAATCATAAAATTTTCTTTAAAATGGCATTCAATCGTTTTTGCATGCATTTTCGTATGTTTATGCGCAAATTCGGAAAATTTTATAATAAATGCATATTTTTGTTGCATAATTTTGCTTTTTTGATTAACAAACTCTTAAAAATGTCGAATGCCTTTAAGGGGGTTGCATGTGACGTTAATAGAATTGAATTAATGTAGTTTTTTGAACTGATTTCTCTCATATCATATGAAAAAAATATATTTTTAAAAGCGCCTTCGCGTGTTCTGATTTTGTGTAAGAAAATTGTAAATTTTTTTTGCCAAATTTCTGCAAATTAGTTAAAATAAAATTTTAAATTTTTTAAAATATTTCAGATTTAAAAGTGAATAAAATTCCTTGCCTTAGTTATAATAATTGAGATGTTGTTAGATTTTCCTCCCCAAAAAATAGATTTACAATTATAACAGCTGTCGCATTATTATTACATTATTTGATATACTTAATAATTAAAGCTTCTAAATAACTTTAAAAAAAGGCGAAAAAACTTTACACCTGTTGTGTAATCTATGAAAAATTGAAGCTCACACAAATATGAAATTTCATTTATGTTTTGCAAAGGGAAATTATGTTTTCCATTTTTAAAACTGGCTGCAATTCTTTTTAACGTTTTCTAATTAAAAATGTCAATCGATTGCTTATTATCTGAATTGAATTTTATGATCATAATCCCTTTTTTGTCTCATGTTTAATTACCTTAATTTGCATTACTATTTTTTTTTTGTTTTGTGTCTAGTAATAATATATAATTCAATGATATGACATGTTCAATGCTTAAATAATACAAGTGGTTGAAATGCATTTAATATTTCTCTGCATATCTTTCCTCTGTTTTTTTTTGTATAGCCGCATGGATTTATTCGTAGCTATTGATATGTAAATGTATACATGATTAAATTACATAGAACACGTTTGCTTTGAAATGTGCCACATCAAACCGCAATTATAATAAACTAATTGCTGCATTTTATTATAATCATAAATTACCTATTTGTGGATGCAGTGGGTTAGTGTCATGCTCGTTTGTTTTCCATTGGCTATATAATAAACAAAATCGGCAGTAAACTCATTGATTTTAACTGAAAGTGAAACATTTTAAATACATACCAATCATTATTCGTAACCACAGTTAAACATAATCTCAATTTAAATGTAATAACAGCGATGCAAACACGCATACAAAAGGGACCTTACAATAGCTAGGTTATACTTCCCCATGGAACGTTGGTTTAGTGCAATTTTATAAACTTCATTGTTCCACGAATGTGTAATGTAAAATGTAAATTTAAACAATACTGAGTGAGTGTGTGTGTGTGTGACTATGCATGTTGGGAATATGTTGGTGAATTTACTTATGTGTAAACCTACATGTAGAATGCCGAATGCAATAATAATAAATTTTATTTTTTTTGTTGTTCAAGTTTCTGATTTCAAAAACAAAACACCCCCATTGTTATATACAAACTATAATAATGTTTGGGATATATTTACATAGTCAATAATCGCATCGCATGTGAACGTACAAATTTGCATTTAATCTATATCGGTTGGGTACTACTTTAGTCCTTTAAACCTATGGCAAAATAGGTGCAACATTTTTAATCTACCTATTAGCTAGTTTTCAGATGTATCATTCAGAAATAAAATTCAGTGAATTTGAACGTATATAAATCGTACATATTGCACTATTATAAAAATGTACATCACCATAGTTTCAGAAGATACTCAGATGAGGTTTATGTTAAATGGCAGAGGCTAGGATACTCTCGCCAATACGGATATATCATATGATACGTAAAATAGTAGAACTTTTTGTTACTCACATTTCATGAGTTTCGAATTTTTAAAGTTTGTTTATTAATATAATTTTTCACATAACATTTTTACACAATTATGATCCTGTAGACTTATAATAAACACATAAGTAAAAGTACTCTAATATTAGGTACTTTTCCGAAATTTCTCGCTGTGTCTCTGTCAAATCTAACACAAATATCTAACACGCATTGCATAATGCGTACGAGTATGTGAATACTAACACTCTAGCAACCTCTCTTACATCTGCATATGTTTATGCAAGTCCTGTTAGAAACCCCAGGTAAATACTCCACATACAAACACACACACACCCTGATGCAATATGTACAACAACAACAACTGCTCGTTGATGTTTTTATGCAACATATGGTAATGCAAATATTATTATTATTATTAAAACATTTGCTTCAGCATACCACCAAGCGATGTTGTTTTCAAGCGAGCTTGACTTGGTGGGTAGCAGGGCGTTTCCTGATCCTGATGCCAGCACTAAAGTAAGCGGTAGGTCGTTGTATTGCTGTTAGCAGGGTAGCAGCACTACAACTTGGGTGTGTTGTTCCATATATAAAATGTTTACCAAGCATGTTCTCTTTACACACATGTAAAACTACAACGATTTTTATTAGTTTTAATGCACGTTTGTTTGCCTTGGCAGCGTGATGTATGCCTGTGTGTGTGTGTGCACGAAAAGCACACATATCCCAACATATCAACATGTTTGCCTAGGAAACGGATATGTTGCATGAAATTGTTATATATCCTTTTTTTTATCTGTGTTATGTTTTGTTTTGTTTTTCTACGTAAAGCGCAATGAGGCAATGGATTGAAAACGAATATAATTTGTTTACAATTTAAATGTTAATACAATGACACAATGATGTTATATGTCAATTTTTATGATAGGGGGAAAAACAATTGGTGTTGGGGGAAATAAAACAATTGCTTGACATTTGACATGTTTGATATGCAGAAATATAGCCAATAACTTTTTAAATGCATAACTGGTTTTATACGTATGTGTGTAGCGATAAAGTGCTATGGATTGATATTAAACATCGATTGTTTGCTCATTTGATCGCAGAATTTATCAACAATGGAATTATTGAAAAAATATAATCGCTATGAATGCCGTAGGACCCTAATTAAATATGTATGTAATTGACAATGAAGACTTAAAAATGTAGATAAGCTGTCTAGGTATATTAAAAAAAACAACTAAATTTTCTTAATAAGAAAATGTTTTTAGAAAAAAACATAATTTTACGACGTATGTGACCTAGTAAAATAAACTCTAAAAGTAAAGTTTTTATAGAGTTCACAATATAGTCCATATTCATTCCTGAGTCAGTCTCACAAGCGTACGTATTACGCAAAATATGTCTGAATTCAGTGTGATGACACAAAAGATATTGCACCTGTTCGACAAAAAGAGTGATAACTCAAGATTTAAAAAACTAAAAGTGTAACTCTTTGGTTGAGTCTTAAGAAGTTATTCCGAAAATACAAAAAGTGTCATAACGGTTTTTTTACGGAAGGCGGTACTTAACCACGGACAATTTTTACTTTGGGTAAAGATGACCACTTTGTGTTGTTTTTTTCTCTCTTTGAATTGCAAACTAGTAAAATTTAGAAATTTTGAATTGTCACCCTTTTGTCGAACAGGTGCGATATGTATGTAAAGGGTCAATATGAGGGTCAATTTGGTCATTTGTATGGCAGGTACCAGTAGAGGTGTGGCAAAGGCTTCGCTTTTCTAAAGGTTTGTCTACTATTACAAGATAATTTAATTGACTAAATTTAAATGGCTTTTGGTTGTCCGTTTGGTAGTTATGGAAGAAATTTCAGTTATCAAAAAATGTCCTTCGGTAAAATAAGTAAAAAAATAAGTAATTTTGTATTGGAGATGCCTGAGTGGCTAGAGCTATTCTGCCCATTTACAATCCCAGTACTTCATTTTGGGAAGATATAAAAACTGGTAAATTTTTATAAGGATAAGTTAAGGTATACACTAGTTATCCTGCCCACCAGCCAGCCAGCCAGTCAGATAAAATTTACTGAAAAAATTTGTTTTTCAATTTACCAAATCAGTGTCAAATTTCCATTTCTTGGGTCGATAGTGCATCAACACCTCTGATGTTCAAATTGACAATGAGTAATGCTATTTTGACACCGTGTTCTTTATGAAATTTTAATAACATTCGTGATCATTTTAACAACAGTCGTTGTCAAGTTAACAGCATCCGTGAACAAGTTTAGAAATCGTTCGTGACGTTTTGAAAACACGAATAGTTTCAAAAAGATGTTAGTATGAAGTAATTAGAAAAACTTCTGCACACAACAATGACTTGACAACGAATGATGAACTTAGCAAGCAAGTCACAGGTGAGTTTGTAAGATGCATCCGACAAAATTTGGCGTCATTTTCATACCGTTTGTAGTCGGTTTGACTCCATTTGGAATCGATTTCACAACATATTGTTTTAAATTACGAGAACATGTTATTGTTAAAATGATTTGGTACCATAACATATTGTTATCAAATCGAGAACATGGTAATGTCCATTCGAGGTGATTTGGTGTAAAATCGAAAGCAAAATTCTTGACGCGGACGTCGAGGACTCGCAGGTAAATTCGGTAGGACCTTCTGGTGAAATTTGCTAAGGTCCTGGAACAGAAGAATAAGAACAACTATTAATAGGCCCTGGCATTACAAGCATGAGGACTCGTTGTACAGACTTAGCGTGCGTCGTAAAGACTCGTAGTTCCAATTGTACAGTCTTATTATCCCATTGTACAGACTTGTAGGTATGATTGTACAGGCTTTTAGCCTGATTATACAGACTCGTAGTCCGGTTGTATAGACTCAAGGTCCGATTTTACAGGCTTATAGACCGATCGGGACCGACCGTGGCATAGTGGTTAGAACACGCGACTACCATGCGGGAGATCACAGGTTCAACTCCATGCTCAAGTCATCTTAAAATAAATAAAAAAATATTTTGTTCTTTCATTGTCGGCTCCCCTCGAATGTTGTCGACAGCAACTTCGCAGTATTAGTGTCGAGTCAATCGGAGTGTCTAGTAAGAGCTTCTCAAACAGTGACGTTTGCATTCGTCGATAAACAAGTAGATGCCATTAGTTATGAATCTAAAAATGGAAAGCGTCTTAATTCACAACAACGCGAGAAGCTATCCCAAATCCCATACCTCATTAATGGGGTGTAAAGGGAAATTAAGTTTTTTTTTTAAGTTTAGACCGATTGTACAGGCTTATAGCCCGGTTGTACAAACTCAAGGTCCGATTGTACAGACTTATAGCCCGATTGTACAGACTCGTAGGTTCAATTGTACAGGCTTTTAGCCAGGTTGTACAGCATCGTAGCCCGGTTGTAAAGACTTGTTGTCCGATTGTACAAACTTAAGGTCCGATTGTACAGACTCAATGTCCGATTATACAGCCTTATTGTCCTATTGTACAGCCTCCTAGGTCCGCTAGTACTTCTTGTCCGTTTAACAAAGATACTTGTCTTCGCACTATCCCAAAGGATCAATGAGATCAGATAACATTCCTTGACTTGCCAATAAGCTTCGTCTTGCAGGTATCACCGACGATCGTTATTGAAAAACATCGTCTCCTTATATTATGAGTGGCATGAACCAATTGAGAATTATGAAGTAGCAGTTTGCACTTAATGCCGAAATTTAAAAGAATCTGTGTGCTGCTGACCGATGATGCTGTTGTGCGGTGGTATTGTATGCGTTGCGACAGCCTCTGCGTTGCTGACTGATGATGCTGTGTGTGTAGCGTGGTGGTATGCGTCTGGCTGGCGATCGAAAGTTTCCGGGTTCGAATGCCACTGGATATGTAAAATTTGTGTAAGATTTCCCATTCCCCAAAGAGTTCAAAGGTCAGGTAAAGTTCCAAGTTGTATACCATGCCCACTGATCCGATACCGCCCATTTTTTGTTGGATCACGAACTTGGCTTCCAAAGGCATATACACTAGATCATCTAGATATTGCGGTTTCTAAAATAGGTCTAATGGGCGGGACTACGCCCACTTAATATTTCAAAAATGCAAGTACCATATTTTCACATCGACCACACAATTATATTCCGTGAATGTGATCGGTCAAGCCGTTTTCGAGTCTAAACGGTACTTTAAAATGCAAAAAAAACAAAGGTGAACTTATTTTCATATATATAGGTTTGAGATTTGATCTGTTTGGGGAATGGTTTAAAGTTGTCACTCAGTGATAGTACTAGAAGTCTAGTGTGTTATGTGAAAGACTTAAAGCCATTCTGGCGGATCTGATTGAACCTTATCAGTGTGACTTTAGACCTGGTAAATCCACGACAGATCAGATATTCACACTACGACAAATCCTGGAGATGACCCAAGAAATGCAGATCGACACCTACATATCTGTTCATAGACTACAAAGCTGCATTCGACAGTCCGATACGACAGAAATTGTTAGATGCTGTGGCTATGAGTTTAGTATCCCCGCGAAACTAATACCGGATGATGACACTGACTGTCACGAAGTCTATAGTGAAAATTGGCGAAAAATCTGACAGAGCTATTTTCTACCAAGCGAGGCTTTAGACAAGGCGATATTCTTTCTTGCGATCTCTTAAACATCGTAATGGAGATAATCATGCGGAAGGCTGCAGTAAACAGGAATGGTACCATCTTCAACAAATGTCACATGCTGCTCGCATATGCCGATGATATAGTTATGATTGTCCGAGGTCTGCGGGATGTTACTGCGGCTATTTCGAGCATTGAAAAGCAGTCGGCGAAAGTGGGGTCTGGTAATAAATTAGGACAAAGCCATGTTTTTTGTTTTAACGAGCAGAGAGTCCACTCGTCTAGAATGCTGCGTGAAAGTTGACAACTATATCTTTGAATTGGTAGATGATTTTGTCTACCTTGGCTGCACTATAACCAAAATAATAATGTCAGGTTGGAAATCAAAACGCGAGTATTGATCGCAAACCGCTGCTACTATGCGCTGAGCTAGCGTTTTGATGAGAATGCCTTCTCGCGACGAACGAAGATCCAACTCTACCAGACTCTCATCCTACTTGACTTGCTCTTTAGCGCAGAATCCTGGGTAATAACGCGGGCGGATAAATATTTTCTGGTAGTTTTCGAGAGAAAAATACTTCGCAAAATATTTGGACCCATCATCGTTAACGGCGAGTATCGTCGTCGAATGAACCACGAACTATATGAGCTGTACAACGACATCGACGTTGTCAAGTGCGTTGAAATAGACCGAATGCGCAGGCTTGTAAACGTTGTACGAATGGATGAAAATTTATAATTTTCTATTGCTTTAAGCAGCTAATAATTCCATTTCAATACAAACCCATATGAAATTAAACCTCCGCTACTTTACCACAATTCCAAAAAAATCTAATTTCATTTATATTTTCAGTTTTACCTTTTGTTTTCATTAAATATTCTACAATTTATTGCCACAAAAGCAAAAGGATAACTTTATAACAGATTCCCGTTTTCCGTATTGCTAAATCTTGCGCCGGTGATATACAACAAGAACAATAATAATGAGTTTCAACGTGACCTTAAGGTCACGTTCTACTTGACCATCAAAATATGAATTATGCGTTCTACTTTGCTGAGCACAACAACAACAACAAACGCCACTTACCTCAACTAGATTCCAGAAATTCTCAACGCGTCTGCACAAGCCTGCAAATGGAAAGTAGAGAAAAAAAAGAAAATAGAATAAAATACATGGTTACGTGCAAAAGTTACGTTGAGAAGCACTAGAGAATAAAATACATTAAATGAATTAAAAATTATTTGTTAGACAAACGCTCAAAGCAAAAAAGAACAAAAACGTAACAGCGAAGACCAGCAGCAACCAGGACATGACGCATAAAATTGCTATGCATTTTTTATGAGGCTCGCAAAAGCTATAATAAAAAGACAAAATGAATTGAACCAATCATATACGAGTATATGACTGTTTTTTTTTTGTTTAAAGAGAGTTTCATAGCTGTTTTATTTGCAGTTTAAAGGATTTCCTTTTTCGAATGGACATCAATTTTTATTTCAGTTGGTCGTTTATTAAGGGCTTCACAACTGAAATGAAATTGTTATTTGTGTTCTTTGTCATTCGATATCGTAAAACTTTGGGCAAATTCTTCAATGTTTATGATTTCATGCATCAATGAAGGATGGTTGGTTTCATTTGGTTATTACAAAATGACAGAGTACAGTGGTTTGGAAGAATTCTGGTAGAGCTTTTTATACAATGACACTTTTTTAGGTTAACGCAGATGACGAATATTTATGCGTTCTTAATTTGTTATTATAACTAGTAACGTCTGATTGAAAAACCAAAAAAAAAAAGATATAAACGATAACCTTAAAACTTGTTCATAACTGTTAATTTTTTCCAAAATGTGCTATAAAAGATTTAAATAAACATTGGTCCTTCGAGCCGGAATTTGTAGAATTAGAACTATGTATCTGAGATAGATATTATCATGTGTCTGAAAAACATATTAGTTTAAGCACCATACCAAGGTTCGATCCCTGCCACAGTCATTTATATTTCTTTGATTTTCGACAGCAACTTCGCTGAAGGCGAGTCAATCGACATGTCTAGTAAAAGCTACTCAAAGAGTTGACATTTGGAATCGTCGTTAAACTGTATTTCATGTTGTGTATACAAATAGGACACTATAAGTTTTGTTATATGATTCAATCTGTAATTTCTGACTATTGAGGGCAGTTTTATGGTCAACTAGCAGAAGAGAAGACGTCCATCAGTTTTCTTCTAACATTTTCACTTCTTGCTTTGTTAAACCCTTTATAAAATTTCCAGCGTAGCAAATCTTATCTTTCTTACTAAACTAATGTGCAACCTCTTACACACATATTGCCTGCCACGTGCTCTACCATCTATATTACGTTACAAAATCATTGTTATCCTTTTACCATTTTGTTTTATGCTTTTTATATGCGACAGACTGAGTGTGAGTGAGTGCTTAATATTTGATCCTCCCGCTTTAGACACTCTCACTCTGCTGCTTCTCCTGTGTTCGTTTATTATTTCGGACTCTATAAAATGGTCAATTTGTTTAAAAGGTTAAATAACAATGTAAACAATAAAGTGTTACCATTCATACCCAGTCTATTTGATGTTGCTTATGCTTACACTATTGTTGCTGTTGTCTGATGTTGGTCGGTTATATATTATTCATCACCGACATCATCATCATCATCAACATCGCAGTCATCGTCATCGCAGTCGTCGTCGTCGTCGTCGTCGTCGACCTCATCACTGCTACAAAAAAGGGTCATAAAGCTTTACAAAGCCAAAACAAAAAAAGATGCTCTGAGAGGTGTTTGGATGATGTTCGTATTTTGTTGTTGTGGCGTTAAGGTATTAAAAAATTAAATTAAATGTTTAAGTGTTGTATTACTAAATGCTCATGGTAGTATTTCGACCAAGTCAAAGGAGATTATGAAAATGTTAAGTGGGTTATTATAGATGTACACATAACATCACCCGCCGGCCCTCCGTCCGCCCACACACACACCGAAAAAGGTCAAAAGGGTTGAGATAATTGTTTATGTTCCATTTAGCAAAAGGGCCGATGCTACGGTCACTTTGAAAAGAATTAGTAAAAAGTTGATGCTGTTGAAATTAGTCGAAAAAGTAAAAGATTTTGTTGTGTATTGTTTTAAGGCAAAGTTTTCACGAGCAAGAATTTGTGTTATCCACAATTTAGTGTAAGAAGGCCCATTGATGGAATATACATTAAAAAAGGCAAATTAATTATTAATAAAAAACATTTTAAATTCAAATATTTATAGAAATAAGGATGATGCACGTGTAGTAAAGCTTTTATCATCACACGTGTTGAAAAGCTTTTAACGGTTTCTACGTATTTGTTGTCTGTGTTTTAGCAAGTGAAATCGGAAATTTTAAATGCAAAAAAGTACAGATTTTCACTAATTTCCGTTTCTTACTAAACAGGAAGAAATTCGGATGTTGTTTTGTACGTATAGAACTTCCGATAGGGATAACTGTAAAACTAGCTGTCATACTAATAAAGTGTCTTCGTTCTACTATTTGGCAGCAATAATAGAAATTCGTCTATTCGTAGAAAACGAATTCCAGGTTAGTTCGTCACAACAATTATAGATAAAAACTCTTCCAGCTGGACCATCCCAAGGAAGGTTTGGTCGCCTCATTCTGGGACGCACATCGAGTTTATTGCAGAAGACTTTTCGAACAGTTCATGGTTCATTCTACGACATTCGTCGCCGTTAACAAAGAATTTTTCTCTCGAAGACTCCCAGACTAGATTGATCTGAATTCTGGGCTGTAGAACATGGTAGGATCAGTGTCTTGCAAAGAGGGATCATTGGATCTTGGATCTTGCTTAGCGCATAGTAGCAGGGGTTTGCGATCAACACTCGTCTCTTGATTTTCAGTTTGATATTAACATTATTCTTTACGGTGGAGCCAAGGTAGACAAAATCATCCACCACTTCAAAGTTATAATTGCCAATGTTCACGCAGCGTCCCAAACGAGTAGAATCTTTGTTCGTTGAAGCAACTCACTTGATTTTGCCTTTATTTATCACCAAACTCACTTGTTTTTAAATACTTGAAATGGCCGCAGTAACATCCCTCAGTCCGCGGACTTTTACCTGATCCATCGAACGAAGTTTTGGTCGCCACCGAGTTTATTGACGAAGACCTTTCGAGCTGGAACATTTGCATCCATTCGTACAACGTGTCCAAGCTAGCGCATTCTGTCTATATCAACGCGCTAGACTACGTCGATGAGGTTGTACAGCTCATACAGCTCGTGGTTCATCCGACGACGATACTCGCCGTCACCGATGATGGGTCCAAACATATTTGGCAGTATTTTTCTCTCGAATACTCTCAGAATATATTGATCCGCTTGTGTCATTACCTAGGATTCTGCGCTGTAGAGTAAGACTGAGTCAGGTAGTGTTTGA
Source organism: Muscina levida (assembly GCA_964034835.1). NCBI lineage: Eukaryota > Metazoa > Arthropoda > Insecta > Diptera > Muscidae > Muscina > Muscina levida. The sequence goes on from OZ035881.1 coordinate 137,635,467, forward strand.
TCTTTGTTTGTCGAGAGAGAGCTTTGTCATTAAATGGATTGTTTCCAGGCTGACATTAATATTTTTGTTTACATTAACCGAGTAGACTCTTTAATCATTGAAACAAAGAACTTGGTTTTGTCCTCATTTATCACAAGACCCATTTCCTCCGAATGCTTCTCAATGCTCGTAAAGACCGCAGTAACATCCCGCAGTCCACGGCCAATGATATCTATATCATCGGCATACGCGAGCAGCATGTAACTTTTGTAACAGATTGTACCGTCCCTGTTTACTGCATTCCTTTCGCATAACCATCTCCATCTCATTTATGCTGTAATAGAGAGTGTGAGTGTCATCCCGCAAAGTCGTTTCTGCTTCGCAGGGATACCAAACTTAGCCATAACATCTACTAGTTTCTGTCATATCGGTCTGTCGAATACAGCTTTGTAATCGATAAGCAGTTGTTAGGTGACGATCTGCATTTCTTGGGTCTTCTGCAGTGTGAATGTCTGGCCGGTCGTGGATTTACCAGGTTTAAAGCCACATTAATAAGGTACAGTAAGGTTCGCTAAGCTGGGCTTTAGTCTTTCACATAACACTCTCCAGGTCCTTGTAAGCGATGGGTTAAAAGTTAATACCGTGATAGTTTCTGCACACACTTTTTACCTAGTTTTACTGATGATTTCATGTCTGTGAGTGTCATCCCGCAAAGTCGTTGTAGCTTCGCAAGGATACCAATCTCAGCCATAGCATCAATGGTTTTTGTCGTATCGGACTGTCGAATACAGCTTTGTAATGAGATGTTAGGTATCGGTCTGCATTTCTAAGGTCATCTGCCGTGTGAATGACTGGCCGGTCGTGCATTTACCAGGTCTAAAGCCACATTAATAAGGTACAGTAAGGTTCGCTAAGCTGGGTTTAAGTCTTTCACATAACACACTTAACAGATCCTTGTATGCGATGAGTAAAAGGCTTATCCCGCAATAGTTTCTGGACACACTTGGATCGCCTTTGTAAGCCAAGGAACATAAAACACTCAGATTCCAGTCATAGTCATATGCATTACTTTAGCCAAATCCTGTATGAGCTGGTGTATGCACGCACATAACAAGCTCTACTGGCAGTCCATCGCCCTCCCTCCTGCCCTCCCAAGATTTATTGTTTATGAGCCGTGCAATTACAAGGCTGATCTCGTTTTGGCTCCATGGTGGACAAGGATGTTTGTAATTTCATCGCAGATGCTGCCTCTGGGAACAAGCAGAGTACGAAGTGATTCCTTCAAATTTGTAAAACACCGAGACCATATTTCCGTCTCTATATTTACAGGTGGGGATCCCTGTTCCAAATTAGTTGCTTTTTACCTTGAGGTAGAACTTTCGGGTTTCAACTCTATCCCTTTAATTGTTGATACCCTGCCTCTCTCTTTTCTCTCATATACGCTTTATCCGCCTGAAGAGTCGTACCATTTCCCTTCCCTTATTATAACGTCGTTCCGTCATCGCACACGTTACCATTAGCTGCAGTTTAAACTTGTATCCAGCATTACCATTTACTCAGACTTCGTACCAGGGCTTTTCTGATCTTGGTTGTCCATAACATAGTACGGTCGTTGCGGCAGTGGTCAAAATATTAGCAATGTGCTGCTACTCTGCTTTGAGAATATCAGAATTATGAGTATTTGTTTGCAGTAATTGAGAGAGTTGGTTGGAGACGGCATTGGCTATCTCGGTGGTATGGTTCCGAGCGTTATAAGTATTACGTGCGTACCGCTGCTGCAACTAGTTGGTGATTGAAGTCAATATATGCACCGCGCATCACACTCATGTCCATAACGCTTGATACATGCCTTTCTTCAATCTATTGATGATTTGATCAGGGGATATTGATTGATTTTTGATCAGGGGATATCCAGGTTGCGTATCAAATCTTTATACGGGAATCTGGTTCCACTCACTACCATAGTTCTTGCCGACGCAAAGCTAACCAGTCCGAATCCATTGTAGGAAGTGTTGTTGTGTAGACTGAATTTTCCGACTGCTTTATCAAGAGCATCTAGCTTTTCTATTTTAGCATTAAAATCTCCTAGAACATTTTGAATATCATAGCTAGGGCAGCGGTCAGGGTTCTGTCGTGTACACAACTTAGCATGATGTAAAACTATTTCGCCTTAGTGCGGAAATTGGCTGTTCGGTCACTTATTGGATTAAGCCGCGAGACCACATGTCTAAGTCTCTTTGCCGACTATGAATCCACATCCAAATACGTGTCTTTCTGCATGACAGCTATCACAGTTTTTTTTTGTCGTGTATATCCGTCCCGTAAATCGAATTTTCTGTATGGCAGTGAGCCTTGCATTTCTCGAGGACATCAACAATTGGAGCGATGCACAATGTCTGTTGAGAGTTAGGTAATTCCAGGTTAATATCCTTAAATCATGGTCCTGATAACGCTTGCGGTGGCCCTTAAAATTTGGGGAAGGTTTTTGTTATTCCATTTATTCGTGTTTATATAATAGTTTTATTTTATTTAAGGATAGTGGCTTATTAGGCCACCGCGCCCAATCCTAGTTTCTAAGACAGTCTTTGTGCTGAACTTATGTAAATTCTGTGACTTAATCCCTAAGTCACATCGGCGATAGAATGCCATTTCGGTAACTCAATATTGCGCCTGTTCACATTTACTACCACTGAACGTATTTTCAGTGGCATGACCCGGGGAACTCGTGATCTTTCGGACGTTGTCAGCTGCTTGGAACTTTAAAGAAATATGCTAGTTATTCCTAAGAAAAATTAGAAAATCCCCCGACCCGATGTTATAAATTAACATAATTTTGACAAAAAATATGACAAGTTGCAAACATGAAACCAAATTGCTTATTGTCTTATTCAAGACTATTCAAAGACATTAAACCACCAAAATTGCCACAGCTTTGTTAACTTTGCGTCTGATTATATGTATTACACTCACCTGAATACTATGTACGTGATAAATTGATCACCTCCCATTCTATTTTCACTGCAGTGCAAACTTGACCCCCAAGACTTTATACAACAGGCAATTTATTATTTAAACTATGCTCCAGAGATTTAAACTTTCATTACTTCTAACCTGCATAAGTTGAACAATAAAAAAAAGTAAACTTTATTAACCATAAAAACATTGAAAGAATTAAAGTTCTTACAAAATGGTTTTACTGTAGCAGACAACATGAAAACATTGAAAAAGCTGGTAAAGACAAAAGGATACATATATATCCGTACAGACCGGCATACACCCTTGATTATGATGCAAAGTTTTGGCAACATTTAAGCAACATCTATGCAAACACTTATGCCCTTTCTCTATAACTCTCTATTACTGAGCGAAGCACAACACACACAAACTTTTGATTTTCTTACGTATTTTTTTTCGCTTGTCCAAATTTCAGTAACCTTAAGCTATGTAGCTAGAGCAAAAAAAAAACAAGAAAAAGCAATAAAAAATTAATTTATTATCACATAAGCTCATAAACATCGAAGATTTGTGGTTCTTAAAACTTCTTAAACAATATCCCCAACATAGACCAAGCCCAGGGTTTCACAAAGGACAACATGAAATGAAAGGATGGCTCACACGCATACCAATATGTAGTTTTATTTTTTCTTAAATTGTTATAGTGTTGTTGTTTTGCTAGTTTGCAATAATATATGACCGATATATGTCTGCTAGCGTTATGTTTTTGTATCCCTCTCTGCCAACGATTCATGCTTAACTGTTTACGTGTTTATGTGTTTTCTTCCTTTTTTTGTTGTTTTGCCACAACTGGCAACTGTATGCAGGATAACAACACAACTATAAAATATCCTTGTTGTAGCATCATCCAATTCCAAAGGTCGGGTGGGCACAGAGAAAGAGAGCGAAAGGAAAACAATAACATTTAGTTATTCACTTTGGAAATTGCCAACACACGTACATTGTAGCAGCAACATAACAATATTTAATGTACAAATGCCAGAGAAATGAAAGCCAAAGGGGTCAAGTGCAATTCAAGGAATAGTAGTATACAAAAAAACAACAACAACAACACAATTTTTTTTCTCCCATGTTTTGCACTCATTGACCAAAACGATTCTAATAAGAATTATTGTTAACACCTCCGTAAATCAGGTTTGTTTTATTTGATTACCGAGCCAACCAACACGGATGGGGCATTACCAACTAACTCGTTCGTCGTCGTCGTCGTCGTCCTTTGTCCCTATGACCAGGAGGAGTTGTGAGGAACATTATATGAAATTGCCGGTGATCAGAAATTTATTGCTACATACCTGTGGCCAGTCCGATTTATTACAATCAACAGAAACACACAAAAACAAAAAAAGGATTGTGGAGATTTATGTGGAAATTTTCAATAAATCTTGTGATGAAAGCTACATCAATAGTAAGAGCAGGCCGACCAAGTGATGTTTCGTCGTAAATCTAACACAATTGTTAAACAAACTTACCACCACCGGGTAGAGGGAGGTATTCACCAAAGAGCCATAAAAAAATTTGTTACTAAACGTTTTATTTATTCTCTGCACCAAATAAAGAGTGCCCTTGAAACGCTAAGTAATGAATTATATTTAATGTCGGTAGAAATATTAAATTTAAAAGTGAGATTTTCTATGGAAATGAAGAAATTATGTTAAAGCATTACGATATTAAATGATATTAAATTTTAAATTTTTTAATATTAAATTTGTACATATATTTCGTAAGTATGAAATAATTAACATTAAGTATAACATAAGACCCTATGAATGAGGTAATGATGAATTATAATGCTTTGTATTTTTAGATTCACTAATAACGCAATCTACTTGTTTATCGTCGAATGCGAACGTCACTGTTTGAGAAGCTTTTACTAGACATTCCGATTGACTCGACAATATACTGTAAAGTTACTGTCTACATCATTGAGGGGGTCGGCAATGAAAGAAAAATGTCGATGACTAGAGGCGGGAATCGAACACGGTCTATATGAAAGCGTTTGACTACGTCGCCGTCGTTATACTGCTCTTGCCCAATCGACGATGAGACTCGCCTTTAACGATGATGGTCACGTGTCTGGTAGGGTTGGTTTTTTGTTCATCTGCGATCAATACTCGTCTCCTGATTTCCAGATTGACATTGATATTTTTGTTTACGGCGCAGACAAAATAGACAACAAAATATACTACCTTAATGATATGATTGTCACGTTCACGTAGCGTCCTAATCGACTTCCATCTTTGTTCGATAAGACAAATAACTTGGTTTTGTCCAAATTTATCACCAGACTAACTTCTGCCGCCTGCTCTTCAATGCTTGAAAAGGCCGCAGTAACATCCCGGTGTCCTCGGCCAATGATATCAATATCATAGTCATACGTGAGCAGCAAATGGATTTTTTTAAAGACGATACCACTACTGTTTACTGCTGCCTTCTGCATGATCATCTCCATTATGAAGTTATAGAGATCGCTTTACAGACTCTCCTTGTCTTAAGCCTCGCTTAGTTGAAAATGGTTCTGTTAGATTTATACCTGAAGACTTCATATCAGTCAGTGTCATCTGTCGTAAAGTTACAAGGTATAAGCCATACTGTTAGGGTCCAATCAGGTTCGCTAGGATGGGCTGTAGTCTTTCACATAACACACTAGACAGGAACTAGTATGCGGTGGTTAAGAGACTGATGCCGCGATAGTTGGCACACATACTTGGATCGTCATTGTTAAGCAAAGGATGTAGAACACTCAGATTCCAATTATGGGGCATGCAATCTTGTTTATGAGCTGGTGCTTGCACGTTGCCAGCTTATCGCCGCCGGCCTTATTAAGCTCTGCGGGCAGTCCGCCTGTTCCATCTAATTTATAGTTTGGTGTTTTTCGTCACTTTAGATGCCTTCAGGAACGACTAGAGTTCGAAAGTGTTCCCTCCATATTTGCAGCACACTCTGCCTGACCTTGACCAGCCTTACTGTTGAGGATTTTAGATCCAAATTCTTTGATACAACTTTGGGGATTCCCCTCTATTCCTGTAATATTATTAATATTATTTTCTTCCACAGACGCTTTTTCCTCCTGAATAGTTGTTTTAATTGTTTCCGGCATACAATAGACTGCACCTTTCCTGAGAAATTACTTGACATTCCTCATCGTACCAGGACTTGTCTTAGCGTTTGTTTTGGTAACTCAGTACGGTCGGCTGGTTTGTTGGAAGTAGTTGAGAGAGTTGGTTGGAGTAGGCATTGGCTATCTCGGTAGTATGCAGCTTTGTGGTGCCTAGCTTCCTTTGGCGATCCGAGTCAATATTTGCACCTTGCATCACACGGATTTCCACAATGCTTGAGACTTGCCTTCCATCGATTACCACGTGATCAATTTGATTTCTCGTCTTTTGATCAGAGTACATCCAGGTTGATCACGTGGTAATTGATGGAAGGCATGTCTCAATAGTTATGGACGTGCGTGTGATGCGCGATGCGAATATAGACTCGGATCACCACCTACTTGCAGCCAAGGTACGCACACGATTAAGTTAGCAGCTAGACATCACAAAGCTGCATACCACCGAGATAGCCAATGCCTACTCCAACCAACACTCTCAATTACTTCTAACAAACCCCCCTAGTTCTGATGTTCCCGACACACAGTGGCAGCATATTCCGAATTCTATGACCACTGCTGCAACGACCGTACTGGGTTATGAAACACCACGCTCAGACAAGCCCTGGTACGATGATTAATGTCGCAAAATGTCTGAGTAAATGGATGCTGCATATAAGGCAAAATTGCAGCCAATGGTGACGCGTGCGGTGACGGAGCATTATAAAGAGGAAAGAAGGGAGATGAAACGCCTGTTCAGGCGGAAAAAGCGTCTGTATAAGAAAAGAGAGAGCCAGGATATCGAAAACTATAGGGATAGAGGTGAGGCCAGAAAGTTCAACCAAAAGTTAAAAAGTAAAGGTTTTGGAACAGGGATCCCCACCTGTAAGGACAGAGACGGAAATCTGGTCACGGACACTCAGAGTGTGCTGCAACACTTTCGGTCTCTACTCGTTTCCGAAAGCAGCGTAGATTGAGTTGTATGACATCAAATTTATGTGACAACAGATATATGCCGTCCGCATAAGACGCCATATGATGCTTTTATCTGCTGATGCTACTTTCGCCAAGATTTAATGAATGACCACGTTAAACATTAAAGGCGATAGTTGACATCCTTGTCGAAACCCCTCCGTTTACATTATGAGGCTGTTAATAGCACCCTCATCTTATATGCGACCTGTAGCTTTCGTGCACACAATCAGCGTGATGTAAATATATATTCGGATTGTGGCTAGCTACTAGGTTGCCTACAGGGTTAAACTTCAAAACCAGATGTAGAAGTATATTCCCGACTATGAATCCACATCTAAATTCTTGTTTTTTTTTTAAGACAGCCGTAGAATATGTCAAAGTTCTTTCGCCTTGTGCATTCCTGTCTCTTACATCGCATGTGGTGAGGTCAGCCTTTTATTTGCCTAAGTCGCATTGGCGATAACATGCATTGCTCAATATTGCGCCTTTACCATTTGCTATCACTGAACGGTTAATCCGGGACATGGACCGGAGAATACGTTATTCCCACGTGAATAAGATCCATTAAGAAAATGCTTCGGCAGTCTTAATTAATTTATATATTATTGATAAACTCATTCACTATTCCAAAGAATCGGGACCGGCCGTGGCATAGTGGTTAGAACACGCGACTACCACGAGGGAGATCAGTCGTTCGATTTCCGGCTCCAGACATCTACATTTTTCATTCATTGCCAGCCTCCTCGATGTTGTCGACTGCAAATTCAATCGGTGTGTCCCTCTTAAACAGTGACATTCGCATTCGTCAAAAAACAAGTATGTGCCGTTTGTTGTCAATCTATAATAGAAAGCGCGTTAATTCACAACAACGCAAAAAGCATCTCATACCACATTCATATGGTGTAAAGGAAAAAGTAAGTTTTTTTGATTCCAAAGAATCACACTGGATTTTGTTATTCATTCTCATTATCTGAGTAGGTTTAAGTAAAAACTCGCGATATTGGACTTCAGCAGCATTTGCTAGAAATATCTCGCTATTGTTATTCATTCAATATTAGACGTTTATTGTTACATTTACGACAGTAGCATTGAAATGTATCTCCAAAATTTATATTATAATATATGTACGTTTTACGGAAATCTTTTTTTGTTTCAAACAACCTTCTGCTCCAGCAATTCATTATTCAAAATAACATCTAATTCTCATTTACCCAATCTCAACAAAGACATTTAATGTAATTAATAAATAAAACTAACAGCGAACTGAAAGGGCCAGAACAACATTTGTGAGATGTGAAATAGTGTTCTATAAAGTCATACAATTTTGCCAAGCATTCCATAGAAATGTAAACAGTTCACTTCAATTGTCAACATGCATCTTCCTTAAACTATTGAAAACAAAAACATTTCTATAGAATTTTGTTGAATAGTCGTACTTCCTTTCCTTTCAATCTCAATAACTTTGCGCAACATTTTTGTGTAGTTAACATTATACTTCCGACTTGTTATTTGTTTTTACAACTAATCTATTTAGATGGTAATTATACCTGTCATTTTTGGGGCAAAACTCTCTTTAATTACACTTAGCCATAAGACAAATATATCACACGAAATTTATTAACCTTGTTATTTACCAACAACGCGCACTAAGAAACTTGTTAGTGTCTTCGTCTCTTCTGAGAACTCAAACAAGCGAAATAGACAAAACATCATCAAGAATTTGTGCTTCATACGAAAAACTTTTGACAAACTACTCTATAATTGCTAATGAGAATTTTTGTATTAAGTTGTTGTTGCTGTTGTTTTGTGTGGCAAAAGTTATTGTCGAGTTATGCAGAAAAAGAATGTGAACAGCATGAAAGAAAGTAAAGGCCAAGCAAAAAGTTATCTGAAAGATATTATAATTAATTGAGCCAAAGCTCAAACATATAACACACACCAACTAATAATATAATTGTCAAAATAAAAGTTGGGGCAAGGAGGGGAAACCAAAAGTAAATGCCTACAGGAGCTGGGGTAGCAAAAAACGAAAAAAAGGCAAAAATCAATTTGTAAATGTTGAACCTAACAATAAGCAACAATTTGTTGGAAGTATAATAATACAGGCACACATATGCGGCGACGAGGAGCGATGACGATGAAATAAAAAAGAAAAAGTTCAACAGGATGAAAGCCTTGAATAACAATTACCTTAAACGAACACAATTGCAAATATACATACTATACACACACGCACAAGTAGCCATGTGTGTACGTGTACATACATATGAATGCACACACACATGCGATAAGTAAACTGATTTACAAGCTCACGTACTAGAGCAGAATTTTATATTGAAGTGAGTGAGGATCTGGCTTACACATACATTCATTTTTTTGGGGAAATACAATTTAAGAAAAAATAAATTTTTTGTGTAACTTTAACCAACAGATACAATTTCCAAAGAGTTTATTGGAATGTAAACTTGTTGGCAACAATTTCAGTATAAATATTAAACATCCAACAATTTATTAATTGATTGATTTAAATTCAGAGAAGTTGTTGTATACGAGTATAACAGCATGAAATTCTTGAGAATATTCAGCGGTTGTATGTTATTTCGAATAAATATTACATACAGTATATTTGGATTATATTATAGCATTTATCATATATCCTCTTATAGTCTGTTAATACAAAATATTTCGTTGGAAAAAAAAAATAAAACAAAAATAAATATGTTTTTACAATGTTATTATTCTCAATAAAAGTGATTGTAAGTAAAATATTTAATCTTACGTAGATTCAAATTATCTTGAAGTAGCTTTTAATAAATTTCACACGAAATACTTTTCTGTATGAAACATCAGCAGCGGTTTAAATGAAGTACTTACAACCAAACTTAGGTTATGAAATCGGAATACAGTCGAAACTCTCTATAACGAACTCCTATATAACGAAGTTTTCTTTATTGCGAAGGAATTATGAGAACACTGTGGTTTGGGTCTACTTTGAGTGTATTCTAATCTCCATATAACGAATTTCCCTATAGCGAATATTTCCTTATAACGAAGCATTTTTGCGACCGTAACTTCAAGATTGAAGCGTTTTCAATCTCCATATAACGAATTTAGACAAAACCGACCGCACGCACACAAAAAAGAAATCGACGTCGTTACCATAAAATTGAAAGTATATTTTGGGGGACCACCGAACTATGCAAGTGACAACGGGAATCATTACCATCTCTCACATTTCTTGCAGTCGCTATCAGTTTGCCTATTCACATCGCGATATGTACTGTTTTTACTTCTCTAAATGTATTAAAAAATTATATTGAAAAAGGAATGTGGAAAAATTTACTTTAAACCAAGTAACTGACTACTACAAATAAAAAATTTTAAAAGGAACAAAATTGTTTTTCTTTTCTATATAGAAAACAGTAACTTTATTCTTATTGAGCCGTGTAGTTGACTTGCTGATCTCGCTTTGGCTCAGTGGTAGGAAATTTACCACGTCTAAGATGATTGGTGTGATTTTGCAGAATATCAACCTCCTTAACAAGCAGAGTATGAAAATTTGCCCCTATACTAGAAGCATACTCTGCGTGTCCGTGAACAGATTATCTACTCTGTCCTTTTAAGGCCCGGATCTAATTCTACAACACACTACACAATATTCAATTTGTACATGATTCTTGTGTGGGAGTACAATATGGTCGGCCAAGTATAAGATTTCACTCCGTCCGATTTGTCTCCCACTGTTAATATTTGCTACCTGTTGTTATTAAATTCTATTATAAGTCAACTGGACATGTAGGATTACAGTTATGCTCCACACCGCCATCTGCTAGGAACCGCCAGAATAGTGAAGTATTCTGCCGATGAGTGTCACCTTCAGCTAGGGGCAAAGCTCCCCATCCGGATGACCGCAATAACCAACTTCTGTTAGGTATCTTGGTACCCCATCCGGCTGGCATCTTCAATTTTAACTCAAGGTTAACACGCTTTGGACCTCCCGTAGCATCTATGGACTCCTTGGTCGGAGGTACATCTTTACTACCATCTGTGCGTTTTGCACAGCCAGAAAGAGTTGCACTGGTGGTTATCTCGGTTTCGTGTTGGCGATACTCCCCGAAGGCCTCCCGGAGAGAGAGAGAAATTGTTTTAAAAAGGCATTGGCTATCTCGGAGGTAAAGAGTCATACGATGGCTTGCTTCCTTCGTATTTGGCTACTAGCGTTTTTTGCGCTACTTAATCCTGTGCGCACTCTAGATAAAACTAGGTAGTGATCCATGTCTATAATTTAGGTTACCACGGTTGGCTTGTACATACATATCTTTGTAAGTAAATCCGGTATAACTCACTTCAAATCAGAATCTGTTATTGGTGGTGGGCTGTGTAAACTAAATGCACTGACTAGTGTACAATTACCAACTTAACCATTTCTTCCTAGTTGCCTTATATTGTCACGCCTTTTCGTATGCATTCTATGCGAAGCGAGACAGAATGTGTATACACACGAAATGTTGGAATAACCAATCATCGAAAACTTTGATTATACCTTCTCATAGAAGGCCTGTAGCAATGGTCTCTAAAGAATGGAGTAAACATGTGCTTGGGATATTACAGAATGGAAGGAGAAGGCCTGTTTTCAGGCATATGAAAACAGGACCTTAAAGACTTGACGTCTGAATGCCTGCATACACAAGGCCTTGCTAATTTCGGCACTGGGCATATATTTTCCATTTTGTCTAGCTTATCATACCTACCTCCATCGTACATATGGCGCGCATATATTACAATAGACTGATATTTGATGCGTTGAACACACACACGCACATTAAATACCTCAAGAAACTTTGAAGATATTCCTTTTCGAAATTATATCGCAAAAGAAAATGCGAAAACCCTTGTACGCGTATGTGAGTGTGAGTATGAGTGCCTTGGGTGAGTAATTTAAGAACTTTTACTAATGACCATAATTGAAAACGTGTGCGAATGAATAACTTACGAAATGAATGACTACTACTGATGATGAGTTAAATGGTAATGAAATGTTGATTCAGTAAATTTCATTTCAACAATGGCAAACAAAAGCAGAAGGTCACTTTAATACAAGCTAGTAGTTAATGTTATTCATGAATGTGCAAAGTTTTAACATTTTTTTTTGTTATTGCAATTTTGTTTTTAATTGTTGGCTGATAAATTGAGATAAATTGACTTAACAATACAATTTTGGTTGTATCTATGTGTATGCGTGTGTATAATGCCATATGGTCATGCAGACAATTGTTAGCATATGGGAGTGAGAGTGTGCGTGTGATTGTGCGTATTTCATATAACAATTGTGTTTATTAAGGATAATTATGTTTGCTATATTGTATACATGGTACTAAGTTTATGTGATTGTGCCATAGTAGTATCACTGTTTGCCAGTGTGTGTGTGTGTGTGTGTCCGTGTTTGCCCTGCCACTATAATGTGAATTATATCTGTCGCATGACCTTCCTCATAGCCCCTATGTGTCATATGTATGTAGTATAGCACAACATGTACCAGTAACAATGGTGCTTAGGGTCATATTTCGCTCAAGCGTATATTATATAGGATTTTTCTATAGAATTGTTATACTATTTACTCAATATATACAAATAAATGTTAGTCTGTGCAATGTATATCCCGACAGATGTGTGTGTGGGTGTAGGTGTGCGTGTGAATGTGCGGTCATACCCATGTGTATATATACTACTTATTGCAATGCACATAAAATAAATAAACTTTTAGATATGTATATTACTCGAGGGCTCAACAGATTGTATTACAACAGATTGTATCACACACATACTGGATTATGTTTGGTGAGGTGTGCGAGCAATGTTGGCTTAATTAAGACCCATATGAGAGTTCATATTATTATGATTTTAACCAGCAAACGGGCGTTTAGAGCTGTCATTAAACCATATCTTTCGTTTAGCAAGATAAAAATAAAATGCAGGTAAACTCAGTAATCTACCATAACTTACACAGTACAACATTTTTCAGCTCATTGATTTGGGACTCAATTCTGAGAAGTGCACGTGAAAGTAGCCCTAAAAAGAAGAAGTTCTCCATCATTCGTTTTGTCAAGTAACATGCCGTAATAAATTAGTATCGAATTGAAGTTAGTAAGTATCGTATAGGGAAATTTATCACGGTTTAGGCTCTTTTGTTTGATATCTGATAAAATTACACAAGTTCTAACATTGGAAAAAGATGGATTCCGGCTAATAAATAGTGTTTATCATGGTTAGATTTTCTTCCAATACACTTGTGTTAGAAATACGGCAGATAACTGATTGCTTTACGGCAACAAACAACTGCTTTTCGGGCTGAATCCAAATATCAGCGCTGGACACACTTGCGAGTCGCTAACGATGTCGATTTGCAGTCGATTTTTCAGGTTTGGATGCCAAATTCGTAGGACCAGTCGGGTGGTAGATTCGTATAGCAGGTTCGGAATCGTGGAGTAATATTGGGATCGTGGAATAAACTCGGCTACGACTAGCAGGTTCGGATTTCAGGACCGGGTTTCAAAATGCAGCATAAGAAGAACAGACAGTCGAAGTCGCTGTGGGGGAACAGACAGCCTAAACCGCTGTGGGGGAAGAGACAGCCGAAGCCGCTGTGGGGGAACAGACAGCCTAAGCCGCTGTGGGGAAACAGGCAACCGATATCGCTGTGGGGGATGTATGTATTCAGAAGGAACAGGCGATGTAAAAAAAAGGTAGTCACAAGTTCTAAAAATAACTTATGGCTTATGGTCTGCACTGGTCGAAGTTCAGCTAGCGATTGACGACTACTGTTAGTCAAGACTATATCCTTATACAATGTATCGCCTTGAGTGAATGAGAATTCCAATGGGCATACTATGATTTGCTCACACTGAGTGCTTATAACAAGAGTAACGACATTTGCTTGTGAGCTTTGTTAATGTATAAGTTAATTTGTCTCGTTACACAGGATGAGATAAGTTATAAGTTACATTCAAAATTTTGGTAGAAGTTTAACCAACAGAATATCAATAAAAACCTATCACTAGAAATCCCAACCGAAAAATTTCCAACCAAATCTAAACAAATTGAAACATTTCCTGCTTTTACGTGGCAAACAACATATAAACAGACAATCAGGCGGGCAACCCACAACATTTCAAACAGATTTCTATCACAATGCTGGCAAAGAAAAAACAACGGTCACCGATAAAAAAAACTGTCACCCAATTTTCCACAATTAAATTGAAAAATCACTTTCTTAAAGTTGAGACCCAATAAGATGGACCAAAAACAAAAAACGATAATGTTTTCGTAAAACAGATAGCTGAGAATGTGTACTTCAGCAAATCCCCAGCAACGGAAATAGCTGCTGATGAATGTGATAACTCCCACCCAGACAACATAAAGACAACAGCCAAATGCTGTGACAAAGCAAATGATGTACGGAATTAAAAGAAATTGAGGAGCTACATATATCGATAATGGTAATACCCCATGAACGGAGTGCTTAGAGCTGATCTCAAACACAGAAGCAGTTTGTGGCAACACAAATAAAATTAATCGCTTACAAGATAAGCTCTCTCTCCGTCACTGTCTCCCTACATCTGAAGCATATGAATAAACCCGAAAATAGCCCCCAAAAGGCAACCTTTCTAGTGAACCCACAAATCAATGTTTGATATTATTGTCGAGCAATACAATGAACAAAACGAATGGGCAACGATTGTGAAACAAACAGCAACAGCAACGGCAACAACACCAACAAATAAATACTCAAATTTCCAAAGACATTTGTTAAGTGTGAAAATCAATGATGGAAAACTGAATGGGAAAAGAAATACCCTCTAAAGTATTGTTAACAGATTGATATCAGAGATATGCAAAAAAAGAAACAAAAAATACACACACACACACACACACACACACACAGAAGAGAAAACGAGAAACGGAACGAAGCAACAATGAAAGATAACCCAATATCCCAAACTGGCAAAATAACAAACATCTGTCTTTAAAACCATAACACAGGCAATAACACAGACCGACGAGAGGACAGACAAACAGACAAAAAGGCCATCGTATACGAAATATAAGACAGACAACGTCGACGCGACGGTCTGAGCGCAGCGCACATTGTGCTTTCATATACTACTTAAAGCGACTCTTTAGTAAAGTTTATAAAGCACTCGGGAATATGCTAACATACACCTTCATTCCTCCCCGTTCTCCAAATAACAGCAGCCACTTTACTACCGGTTCAAAATTGAAGGAGATATTGTCTGTCATGATGATGTAAATATACCAACAAAACAACATTCGATACAACTTTAAAGCACATTCCTCACATATTCCCTTAGCTACAACTACACTGTCGAGGCAAAACCAGCAGCAACGCTGTAGTAGCAGCTCAGAAAGGAGTTGGGTAGAAAGGTTATCATTAATATTACATCTTTGATACCCATCACCACAACCGAAAGACACACACAAAATCTTTACGGAGATTATGTTTGATCATTTCCCAGTTTCCCCCAACTCTTGCACACACACACATACACACACATTAGCCATAGAAATTCATTTGTATAATAAAATATAAGAAAAATGCTGCCAACAGTCCCTTTGAGAGTAATCATTTTTCAATAAACATTAGAACCAATACTCTGTGCCGTAGAAGATGAGGATGAACTACGAAAAAAAAAATAACAGAAGAACCCTTAACAATATAACGAGCCCAAAGATTTATCAGTGAGAATCAATTTTAAAATGGAAATCGTATTTAATTGAATTCTCCAATATTTTGTTTTGGGAAATCACTTATATTTGATGCGGAAGAGAGAGGAACGGGGATATGTATTTAAACAAAATTTATTTCATATACTGAGAGTGTTATGAATTTGTTGGATAAATGTCTAACTATTCGAGTGCTTAACATAATCCAGGTTTCGTCGTCACCTGAACAAGGCAGTTTAATGTGCTTTAAAGTCACAGAAAAAACAGTATAAACATTGTAACTGCTGGTGCGACGAACACAGAAATGATCGAGACATAGCCTAATGCCCCTCATTAGAAGAAATGTTTAATTACTCAACTACCTTAAATCTAATAAATCACCCAGTGTGGATGGCATCGCTGGACCTTTTGTCTCTTTCCATTTTGTCGTAACGTCCATGGACGTTATGTGGGGGAGGCGTAACATCAATATTTGTGGACCTAATGTCATGTCACCCTAAAATAATACTCCCCCACATTCGCAATTTTTGAAAAATTAAAGATAACCTGATAAGCTGACGGAAGGTGTGGTGATGACCATACCTAAAAAAAGAGACTCAACGAATCCAAATAATTGGCCCGGCATCATCCTATGACATTGTTGACCATACAGGTCAATTATATGGGAAATACAATAGCCAAAGGATATCTGTTATAAATATACTAGTTTTAACACCAGATCAAGATGCATTCCGACCTTACAAGTAGACTTTAGACCATATATACCGTTGAAAAACGATCGCCCTCTTGTATGCAGGTGTCACGGAAACTTATCTAATCTAAACAAATCTCTCTAACAGAACGACAGTTGCCGAATCAATCATGGCAAAGTCTTAAGTAGCAGTCTAAAAGTTGAAACAGGAGTACGACAATGCTGCGTTCTTTTAAGCCTTTCCATTTAACATAGTGTTTAACACGATCTAGAAAAGAGCACTTGTGTGTGTCTTGACTCAACATTCAATGTCTGTAACTTTATATGGTAAAATTGCAGAATATCTACCCCAAACAAAAACCTTTCATTATCTAGTCCGAAAAATACCCGCGAGGCCTCAGTTGGGCTTTAAACAACTTCTTTCTATGAACGGTCTAAGTATTGTCTTAAAAAAACTCAAAGCGTTCTTCACGAGAGTCTATCTACATGATGTAAATTGTAAATTGACCAACAAGGGACCTTCGAAAAGTCCCATCTTCGACAACTTGCACAATACGTACCCAAACCAGGAGGAAACGCATAAGCATTACAGGGCCAGACGATCTGATCTGTTGAGAGCCGGTTGTCGCACAATGGCTAGAACACGCGACTATTATGCGGGAGACCAGAGACTGTCTCAGTCATCTACATTTTTTTCTTTGCCAGCCTCCTCGATGTTGTCGACAGTAATTTCCCAGTAAAATCTTCTCAAACAGCTGACGTTTTCATCTGACTATAGTCATATAGTCATATATGAACTTTGGTAACATTGTGTCAGTCTATGTATATAAAGCGTGTGAATTCACAATAACGCAAGAAGCTGTTCTATAGCTCATTCATGGGGTGTAAAGGGTATTAAGAATTTTTAAATTTGTTAAAGATATGTTTGTAGATTACTTTGGCCGAACTGCGGTAAATCCTAAATTTTAAAACTTGGAACAATGCCCCTAAAGCTGCGGGACAGATTACATAAAAAAATAGTTTACTTCACATTCCATGATAGAAATACTAGACAAATATTGCCCTTATATGTAAGTTATACATACTTACAGCCTTGACAACTTACTTACTTACTTATTTAAATGGCCCATTACAACTTTCTAATGTGGTCCATAAATTGGAGGTCTGAAACATTACAGAATTCCACACGCTTCGGTCTTTAGCGTTCGTTCTCCAGTTAGTCCTACCAGATGGTGGCACGTTGCCTACCATTTGGTCCTTCAAACGAAGTTTGGGTCTGCCTGATCTGCGCCGTCCTTCAGGTTCACCTTCCAACACCTTTCTCGCTGGAGCATTTACATTAATCCTGGCAACATGTCCCAACCATCGAAATTATTGAATTCTGACGCTTTTAGCTACGTCGATGTCATGGTTAAGCTCATACAGCTTATGGTTAATCCGATGGCGAAACTTGCCGACGACTCAGATAAGTCCATATATTTTGGAATATTTTCCTCTCGAATACTCAAAGGTTTTGTATGTGCGTTGTTGTAAGCATCCAGGATTCGGCAGCATACAACAGAACGGGTAAATTAATGAGTATAGCTGTTTATTGGTATCCAGAGATAAGGTAGTGTGTCTAAAGTGCTGCCGTAGTCCGTAAAAACATCTATTGGCTAGCACTATTCTCCGTTTGTTTTCTTGCCAGACATTTTTTTCTTATTAAAGGAAAATCCAAGATATGTCATATATTATCTCAAATATATTATCTTACCATGGAGACGACTCTTTGTTCGTCGAAATCATTATTTTTGTTTTGTTCTCGTTGACCGCTAAACCCATTTTTGCCGACTCCTTTTCTAGTGATGAGAAAACTGCAGTAACAACCCGCAGAATTAGTTTTGCACAAATACTAAACCCAGACATGACCTCATATAAACTATTCCTTATTGGAGAGTCGAAGACAGCTTTGTAGTCGACAAAAAGGTGTTAGGTGTCGATCTGCTTTTCATGAGTTTTTTTCCAGGATTTGTCTTAAAGTGAATATTTAATTCATCGTATATATACCAGGTGTAAAGCATCACTGATACAATTGTTTTTAAACGTTCACACAATACGCTCGAAAGGGCCTTGTACGCAATTGGCAATAGGCTTATTCACTACGATCTCCTTTCTTGTCTATGGGGCATAACGGACTGAGACTCAAATCCCCGGACATACTCTCCTCTAGCCTGATTTCCCTCATGAGGTGATGCATGCTCCTAATGAGATCCTCTCCACCGGCCTTACAAAATTCAGCCGGGAGACCATCGGCTCCATCCGCTTTGTTATTTTTAAGGCGCGATAATGCCACACGTATCTTGCTCTGGCTCGGAGGTGGACACTTAATACCGTCGTCATAGATTGGTGTGGGGTTTCCTGGAGTGGTGTCTTTATCCAGTAGATTTCTCAAATATTCTTTCCATACCTTCAGCACGTTATCCGGTCCGTTACTAGCTGGACATCGCTCTCCTTGCAGGGGGACAACCCTGTTCTACGAATTCTCGGCTTAACTCTCTGGTTGAATTTTCGGGCTTACCCTCTACTTCGGAGATACTCTTTGCACTCGTCCTGTCTTTTCTTCAGCTCCTTATTTTTCCGTCTTAAAAGACGAGTTGCCTCTCGTCTCTCTATCTCACGAACAGCTCGCGTTGCCATTGGCTGCAGTTTCACCCTATATGCAACATATCTCGGGGCATTGCGACATTCATTATCGTACCTTTGAGTACCCAAGTATGCTTCTCGCAGTCCGTTCTATGGAGTCGGCTGTATATTGTCACTTACTTAAAAACTTAATTTCCCTTTGCACCCCATGAATGAGGTATGGGACAGCTTCTCGCGTTGTTGTGAATTAACACGCTTTCTATTTTTAGATTCACAACTAACGGCACCTACTTATTTATCGACGAATGCGAACGTCACTGTTTTGAGAAGCTCTTACTACACACGACGATTGAATCGACGCTTAATACTGCGAAGTTGCTGTCAAACAACATTCGAGGGGAGCCGACAATGAAAGAAAATTCTACTTATTTTTTTTCTTTTTTTAAGATGACTGGAGCCAGGTTTGAACCTGCGATCTCCCGCATGGTAGTCGCGTGTTCTAACCACTATGCCACGGCCGGTCCCTGCGAGGTATTATTATCAGGGGTTGGAGCATTCCGTAGCAGTTGAGTTAGGTGTTTAGAGTAGGCGTCCGCTGCCTCTGTGGCCCACAGTTTACCGATGTCCAGCTTTCGTTGTGCCTGGTTATGTACGTTTTTCGCCATGCTTAGCCTTGTGCGTACTTAAACTGCGGTAAGGTAGTGATCGGTGTCAATGTTCGCACCCCTGATCACTCGTACATCCAGAACACACGATGCGAGTCAATTGATCTGGAGATAGCCATGTTGTCTTATGAATATTTCATGGTCAAATCTAGTGCTGCTAACTATAACAATTCTTGCCACAGAGAAATCAGTCATTCTGATAATGAATTTTCCGATGGTAGGCTCCAATGCGGTCTCCCTGCATATTTTAGCATTAAAATCACCTAGTACAATTTTGATGTCATAGCTCGGGCTAAAGTCATATACATTTTCTAGGCTCACGTAGAACTTGTCTTTGCCCTCATCGCTTTTCGTCAATATTTTGGAGTTTTATTCTTTTCTAACTTCTTTTCATTGCAATAGTTTAAACGTCATTGGAGGGTTACAAACCCACCGCACCGTTTAAAATTTCATTAAAAATATATTTATAAAAAATTATTAATAGATATTTAAATTTCGACCATATCGATACTAGTGCCTCAATTTCATCTTCATTGTGTTGGCCTGTGGAATCTTTACAGTTTTTTTTAACATAAACAATGTAAATATAATAAATTGTGGAAATGTGTGTACGTCCACAACGTAGCGTTCGCAAATACCACTTTAATCGAAATATCATAAAATGGATTTATGTTTTTTTTTTATAAAGAGTAAGTTGTTTGTAAAATCCTATTAAAATTCCTTTGTTTTATAAGAACAAAAAAAATGTTGTTCACATGCACAATTTTATTAAAATGTATGAAGATCCACGTGCACCTAAAACGTGTATGTGTGCGTTTGAAAGGCATTGGCTTTGTTATCGTTTTCACGTAACAGTTGGTTAAAATCAATTTTTAGTAAATGCAGCTGTATAGTGCTGTGTAAACTTTATAAATTTGATTATGATGCAACTTCAAAAACTAACAATTTCCGGATGCTGGAAATGTCCATAAAGGATACTTAAAGTATCATATGGAGACAATTTTTTTTTAATTAGAGAATAATAAATTTAAAGCTTCGATTCTGGTAGACTGGTAAGCACACTGGCTTTATCATGTAAAAGCTGTTAGCTTTATCTAGCAACATTACTTTGTGGTTTCCAACACGATACTGATACTAATATTTTTTTTATTTAAATATAAGTGGCCAAAGAAAGTACTGTTGTCGGTATTTGTATTATTATCGGTATTTGCCGCGTTTAAACTTGGAAAACCACATCTCTGTTTGGATGAAACAGAATCTAGGTAAAATTTCCTAAACTCTTGTTTAGTTGGAATTGTATTTGCGCCCTATTAAAATCAATGAATATCCAATACTCTAAAGACAGATTTGGTTTAAATAAAGGTAAGCCAAGCGTTTTATATAAGCTAACCTTATTAGCTTAGAAATCGAGTATTATTTTTATGACAATAATTTATGGCAAGAACCCACTCGGGGCATATGTATATTATTTTTCGCAAGAATATTGAAACATCTCCCACAACCACTTACAATATAAAAAAGAAACTAAAAATATTTTCTATCAAATTTTTTTAAAACTTTATTATAAGCAACTGCAAAACATATCTTCATTTGTTATCTATTAGCACAATTTCCTTGCAGACTTTTTCTGCAAGAAAATGGATGCCCCCCATTTCTGTGTAATCGACTTTTTCTTGTCTTAATTGTCTTTCTTCCTCCTTCTTCTTCTTCAGTGTTAAATATCAAAGTAAAGACTGACAGGCCGACATGTAGTGGAGAAAGAAGCACAGACACAAGATCTTAACTCGCATTAACACATACAAATCTCTTACACATGTCTGTCGGCCGTGTGTGTGTGTGAGTGCCAAAACAAAAACATCACTGACGATAAAAATTAAAACACTGAAAACTGTAGTTAAAGCAACTTTGTACTCATGTTTTGAGGAAATTTTGAAGGAAATTGTACTTAAATAAGACAACGTTAAGTTCTTAAGCCTCCAAGCAGGAACACGAGGCGACAAAGGCGGAAATATAACTTGGCAGGCTTTTTAAAATAAACCATTTTGAGAGGATACCCATGGAAAAGAATGTTAAAAACAACATCAATACACTGACGGCAAATGCTCACACATGCGAACAAACACTCTAATATGCTACAGTTGTTTTAGAACAGTGGATTTTAAGGGGTGAATTTTCAAATAAGAAATGTGTAATATTTAAGTTATAATAATATTTGGTTTGTGTAATTGTATGGCATTTCATAGTAAGCTAAAGAATGAAAAAATTTTTAGGGAACTTGAGGAGTAAGTTGTAGGTCTGGTCGAGTACAAAATAAATCTGTATACCAAAGTTCCTTTACACCCTCAAAATCTTGACTTATGGTGTGGTTACTTTCATTACTTAAAAGGTTATCACACTTTACCTTATTTTTGTTATTTTATTTAGAAGTGCTCGATCTCGTGAGGAAAAAGCATATTTGTTAGTAACAGTCGGATAAGTTATTCAAGTTTTACTATTCATTTCGTATTTTTAATCTCCAGAAAAAAACGGGAAATTTTGTTGATAAGCGGTTATCTGTTAAAACCACAGATATATTTTATTAAACTTTGTACCTCCAAAAGGAAAATAATTTCAGCCCGATAGCTCCTAAATTACGGCTTTAATCGATACAGGCACTCGCCAAAAATAGGGAGTTCCTATGGTAGGTGGAAGTAGTTTTTGTACGTTCTAGCTCATCAAAAAGGGGAAGTTTTTATGGGAGGTGGGAGTAGTCTTCTTGATCTGGCTCATCTTAGAACGAAACTTCCGCTTTAAGGATAGAAGCTTTCATTCCAAGTTTTTGCACGATATCTCTTAAACAACGGCTGTAATCGCGGGTTCAGACAGAACGAATACCTCATTTATGTGATTGTAGCTTTATCCCATTGTTCTGAGTGATTGTACACTTTAGTACCTTTTTATTCCTAAAATGAAACATTATGATTATAGCTTTAGCCGTTTGGTCTGGGCTATGGTACCAGTTTTTTCCATTATTGTCCATTTTTACCCTTAAAGTACGAATTTACAAAAATACATTCTTAACTGACATTCATTCGAAAAGGGGAACAACCACCCCAAATTCCATGGTCGTATCTATAGCCTATTTACTCAGTCGGTATGTCGAAAAATTTTAAATTTTATAGATGATGAAAATGTAATTAATATGACCGACATAACATGAAAACATAATTAGATAAAGGGGCGTGGCACAGCCCCATGCACCGTTTACATATGGTGTGTGGGCGGTGCCAAGCCCCTTTTTCTAATCATGTTTTCATGTAGCCTAAGATAGAGTCCCTACGGACAGTACTGCACTGTGAACATTTTATTGCAATCGTTGCATTTATTACTCCGAGACAACGTTTTTTTTCAAAAGGGGCGTGGCACCGCCCATTTTCCAGCGAGACGTAATCTTCCTTGTCACAGTAAAACATTTAGCATCCTCATACTTCTAATGGCTCGTGAGATATGACCGAATAAAATTTCGGTTTGTGTGGGCGGTGCCACGCCCCATTGTGTAACTATGTTTTTATGTAGCCCTATTGACAACATCACGCAAAGAAAATATAATAGCAATCGGTCCATTTATTTGGCACATATGACGATTTTTTAAAAAGGGGGCGTGGCATCGGCCTCATTCAACAACCTAATATTTTTTCTTATATGTTCCATACACGTACCAAATCTCGACTTCGTACCTATAATGGTTTATGAGATACAGCCGTGCAATTTTCGAGTTTTATGGGGATGTGCCACGTCCTTTTTACCCCCTTGCAGTTCGAAATTTCAAAAAAAACCCTTCTTAGCGCCTACGTCATAATAGGAACTTACATTTAAGGGTCTAGCTTTAGCCGTTTGGGCTTGTGAGTGATTGGTCAGTCACCCACGCGTTTTATATATATAGATTTTTCCATACCCAGCACGCCTCCTTATGGGCACTACAAATGAAAGAACGAAGTTGATAAACGCTTCACTCAGTTCGTGTGCGTGGTTAAGGGTATAACACAGAGACGCCCGGCAATTCACAGGTACTCGAAAGTTTTGTTCGCTTCAAACTAATCAGTCTCTGCTTGAGTGTTATGAAAGCAACACCACACACGCTTGTTACGCATTAAGAACAAAAACAGACTCCAGTACAGACAGAGAGTTTGAGTGTACGATTGTTGAAAGAGCACAATATTTTCACCAGGTACAATTCGACAGCGCTGATACTTATAGTACGTCCGAATACAAGTAAATAATATTATTGTGTGCGTTCGTTCGGTTATGCCTACCACTGGAAATTTTTTTTTTGCCAATATATATTTCAATCTTTACCCATGTCAACTCCACCTATTTCCCGCTGATTAAAGTTATATGAACATCATTTATAGAGAATACTTCTCTATACAAGGCACTTCATACCCTTGCGAGGTTTTGTACGCTTCAAACCAATCTTTCCAGCTTGAGTGTTATAAAAGCATCACCACACACGCTTGCTTCCAAAACAGATAACAGTACAGGCAGAAAGTATAAGAGCACAACTGTAGGGAGAGCACAAGATTTTCACCGGGTACAGTTCGACAGCGCTGACGGTTCTAGTACGACCGCCCACAAGAACATCATATTATTAAGTGCGTGAGTTCGGTTTGACACAACATAAATTCTATATGGTGGCGTATGATTATCATAAGTAATATTCCACGTAAATCATACGCCACGGAGTACAACAGTTTTATTGTAACTATTACAAAATAAACCATGTTCAAAATCATTTGATGAATGGAAAAGTGAAACTGTTGCTTATGTAGGGAAACGTTATATGAACAGATTAAAGGAGTTGTAATTCTAAATTTGTTTCAGCTAAATCGGACTAGTGATTCACGAGTTATGTCAAACAAAAGAGCCTAAAACGTGAAAAATTCTCCTACACGATACTTACGAACTTCAAATCGATATTAAAATAGTATGGCATGACAAAATGAATAATTCAGAACTTCTTCTTTTTGGGGCAACTTTCACGTGCAGTTCTCAGAATTGAGTCCCAAATCAATGAGCTGAAAAATGTCAGGGAAATTGAATTTCAACTTTCAAAAACTCTAAAATATCCTTAAGAAAAACCTTTGTTCTTACTCTAAAGCTCATTTCAAACCGGGTTTCTATAGTAATGCCAACATATGAATTTGTATTTTTGAGGCTTTCGTATAAATTTCTAGACACTTAGTTATTATACAAACTTCGTAAGAAATGCCTTTTCAGCACTGTGACTCTACACTTAGTTCTGTTTTTTTTTTGATCTCTTGTTTCATTTCACATAACTAATACAATTAAGTCAGAATGCAACAACCCAACCCATCACTATGCCATCCATAGTCAACAGTTTCTGTTGCACACATCCTAGGGTTTTCACTTCATTTTCATTTCGGTAACGTCAAGTCATGTTACTGTAGCAACAACATTTGCACACACATAGCCATAAACCGCACACACGTACTGAGCGTATATGAGCGCCAAAACAGCAAGTAACTACAATAAAAACATAAGAGGAATTGTTTATACATGAAATCAGGATTCTGTAAATTCACAACGACGAGTGTAAGTTTTGTAAAAACGAAACACACACACAGAAGAAAAAAAAACGAAACTACCAAAGTAATCTAAAATTTCTCCTCGAAGAAAAGGCGCAAAGAATAACAGTTGATATATAATTGAGCCAAGCAAAGGCAATGGAATGGTAGTGAGTGAAAAAAGGAATGATATTAAAAATAAAGAAAGTTTACAGGATTAAGAATAATTTATAGTCGTACACCCTAAAGAAAGGCGTAGAACACCAAAGAGAAGAAAGAGAGTGTTGAAAGCAATGTAATGCCAAAAAAACCCGAAGAATGAGAAAATTTGCTAAAATAAATTAAAGTTGTAATTAAAGCAGAGAGGATGCAGAAAGAAATCGTTGATTATTATCAATATGTCTTTGTAACTTATGTTATGTAGTTTGGCAAAGGACACGGCAAGGAATGTGATATTATGCCACTTTATTTGGTAGAAAACGAATAAAAGCGAAGTGTAAGTAAATGTATTGAAATTGAGAGATTTAAAAGAAAATTGGATTGAACCAAATCTTTCAATCAACTGCAACCGTGGTTTGTCACTGCAGTGAGCATAATATTATAGAAATTGTAATTGATATTGAGATTGTTTAATGCACAATCATATTCTTATATAAAATTGTTTTAAAGCCTAGACATTTCTATTACATTTTATGTCCATTATTAACAATGCAGAAAATATATATTTATATCTAAGACGTGAGGGAATAAAATTAAATGAAAATAGCTAACATAAATTTAATAAACAAACAATTACGCACTCCCTTAGCTCTGTAACGA
This sequence comes from Muscina levida, assembly GCA_964034835.1. Taxonomy (NCBI): domain Eukaryota; kingdom Metazoa; phylum Arthropoda; class Insecta; order Diptera; family Muscidae; genus Muscina; species Muscina levida. Next base: position 137,661,630 of record OZ035881.1, read on the forward strand.
CAACATAAAATCTTAGGAAAACATTAGAGACTGGAAACAGCAACAGCTGGATATACAAACATGTTAATACTGTTTTAAATACTTTAAAATTACTACAAAGTTGTAGCAAATTTGAAACGCATTAGCCTTAAATGTTTGTTGTAAGATACGTATACATAAGTAAGCAAGAGACTGCAGGGCTGGGAAGGCCTTTTCCAAGGCCTGATGTTGGGGTCCAGTTTGTAATGGGGTGTAAAGTGAAATTTCGTTTTTTTAGTAAGTATGCCATTATGGGCAACTTCGTAGTATCCGAGTCTAGTAAAAGTCTCTCAAACAGCTGGGGTTGGGATTCGTGTTTAAACTGTAGATCTCTTTGTGTGAGATAAAAAATAAAGGTGTGTTTACCTCTTAAGCTTCTTCTTATCCCTCCCATATCTCATTCATGCGATGCAAAAGGTTTAAAGTTGATTTTTATATCCACGAGTAAATACTTATAAAACTACATCGGAAAACAATCAACTAATTTGTTCACTACGATGCAAAAGGCCTTTAACAACGCCTTCTTTTTGGGTGCCTTGCAAGTGTCCCCTGGTTTACCGGTTGTCACCCATTTCTACCTACTAAAGTATAGTTGTCTCAAATTGTGAATGTATTTTAGTGCCAATACAAATTTGTTTACGTATTTTTATATCTCGTTTGTGCATTTACACACTAAAAAGAAAGCAAATTACATTTTATGTAAATTGCAAAATAAAACCCTGTGACTATTTCAAAGATACACACAAACACACACACACTCAACGTAATTCCCCCAAAGACAGTGCATATTTTCTAGTATTTACGTTTCACGTTTTCATATTACGATACACGTAAGTTGAGATTAAACGAATGCGACTACGAATTGAAATAGGAAGCTATAATCAAGAGGAGAAAGAGAGAGAGAGATAGAGAGAGTGAAAGTTACAGTAGGAGAATATTACAGGCTATTGCCACAAAAAGGTAACGCACTGGCCAAAACTGAAATGGGAAGCTCACAACAACAACAACAACAACAAAGATAGTCACATTACAAACAAATTCAAACCGACCCAGCTTAATTCAAAGTGGAGCAACTACACGGTAGACATCATAGACAGACACTCACCCATAGACAGCAGTAGAACAATGAAGGAGTCCCCATACTAGTACTATGATTTGGCGATAGAGACAACATGAGAGGGTAGAAAAGGAACTCAGCCAATTTTACCTCAGATATAAAAAGAGGAGAACAAAGCAACAGTGCAAACAACAAAGAGGAGTAAAATAAATTAATTAAATAAAAAACAAGGTAATACTATAAGCATACTAAACAATTCAACAAAGGATATATTGTTTGGTGTAATGATCAGAATGAACAACAACAACAACAGCGAAGAAAAGGACAACTGCGAGAACATGAAAATATAAGAAAAAAACTAGAGAAAATATAACGCTGCAAACAAAATACCAACACCCAGAGATATCCTTTCTGTTTTTCTGTGCTGGAGCATTGTTGCGAAATAACACCGCCTGTCGTTGTAAAGAACATCTACACCACGAACCACTACTGCCAGTTACTACAAAACATAAAACGCGTCGCTATTGTCGTTAACACAAGAGGAGTTCTTTGACGCTGTAGACTGCTTTAATAAAAATATGCAGACACAACAATGTATGTGGTATACTTTAATATTAATGAAAAATTACAGTGCACAGTGCACAGCAAATATGTGTAACAAGTGCATAGATTGCAGGTGCGAATCTATATCTTTATGCAAGTTGCAAGTATTGTAGGTACCAAATTTTACACAATCGACCATCTAAGCCCACTGCTGTTAATACTTACTTACTTAAGTGGCCCACTACAACTTACGAACGTGGTTCATAAGTTTGAGGCCTGAACTACTTAAGAATTCAACACGCTTCGGTCTTGTGCGTGTGTTCTCCAGTTAGTCCTACCAGATGGTGGCACGTCGCCTACCACTTGGTCCTTCCAACGGAGTTTGGGTCACCCCGCTCTGCGCCGTCCTTCAGGTTCGCCTTCAAATACCTTTCTCGCTGGAGCATTTACATCCATCCTGGCAACATGACCCAGCCATCGTAGTCGTTGCATTCTGACTCTTTTAGCTACGTCGATGTCGTGGTGAAGCTTATACAGCTCAAGGTTTATCCGATGGCAAAACTCACCGTCGACACAGATAGGTCGATAAATAAATCGGAGTACTTTTCTCTTGAATACTCCAAGGTTTGTATGGGAGACCATCGGCTCCAGCAGCTTTGTTGTTTTTAGGCGGGAGATGGCCATACGTATCTCGCTCTGGCTCGGAGGTGGACAGTTGATACCATCGTCATGGATTGGAGCGGGGTCTTCTGGAGTGGTGTCAGTATCAAGTAAATTTCTAAAGTGATCTCTCCATATCTTCGGAACGTTATCCGGGTCCGTCACTAGCTGACCATCGCTGTCCTTGCAGGTGGGCAACCCTGTTCCACGCATTCTCGCTTTAACTCTCTTGAAGAATTTTCGGGCTTCCCCTCTACTTCGGAGCAACTCAGTGCACTCATCCTGCCTCTTCTTCAGACGAGTTGCCTCTCTTCTCCCTGTGCCGTTCACGAACAGCTCGCGTTGCCATTGGCTGCAGTTTTGCCCTGTATGCAGCATCCGTCTATCTCGTGGCATTGCGACATTCATCATCGTACCAGACATCTTCCTGAGACGGCTTTGAGTACCCAAGTACGCTTCTCGCAGTCTGTTCTATGGAGTCGGTTATATATTGCCACTGCGAGGTTATATTATCAGGGGTTGGAGTAGGCGTCCGCTACATCTGTGGTCCGCAGTTTACCGATGTCCAGCTTTCGTTGTGCCTGTTGTTAATATCATCCTTAAATATTAGCCTTAATGTATGTTTTGTCATAAAACACAACCGATAAGACTACAAACAGCCCATAGTCAGGAGGAAGTTGCGGATGTTGCGGATACTTTAGCTTAAGACCGTAACCAATCGGTCAGACACCGTGCGCAGCATCTTGGCCCCTAGTATGCAACAAATTGCTATTCTTTCAACCCCACTGCGATTATTCGACCCAGCTATCGATTCAAATGTAAGCGGACTTTTGGTCCTCCTCACAAGGAAAAGTACTCCCCCTAATACTCTGGAATATCAACATCAATACGCTTACAAAGGCGATGGACAAAAGGTACTACACGACAGTTGAAATGCGAATGACATAGCACTAATAGTTACTGGCAAGAATCCTAAATTACTTTCTGAGATTTTTAATATAAAATCCCTCCATTTGCCAAACCCAGACTAAATGGAGTCGTTTAGACACTTCTTGATAATGCCAAATACCATGGACCTATATTGGACAGTAAACAAAACTGGAATCTGAACACTCAACGGCTCTATACTGCTGCCTTAAGGCAATCGACATCAATTGGGGAATCAGTTTTATGACTTTGACAAACAAAACTTTTTACGAATAGGTTGTATAGTGGCCGACGCCGGAAAAGTAGTGATGGCACGATTAATCGAAAAATTGGTAATAATCGATTATTTTCTTTCAATTAACGATTTAATTGTATCGTGAATTCTCCTTCGATTAATTGCATTAATCGATTTCGATTATTCCAAATAATAATCGATAGACATCCAGGAACAAAAAAGATTCGTCGCCAGCCGCCAAATCTATTCATTGAGCTTTGACGGCTGACGACGAAAGACCTAGAACTGCAACCCCAGTTATTAAAAGCATTGGGAGCGGCAGTGAAATGTCTTCTGCTGGTGATGCTGAATTTGATTTATGGGGGAAGAAGAAAGGACAATGACTCAACACTTCCTCAAGACGAACTAAGCTTCTTTGTCAATCCCCCATACTAGAATAAAAGCGCAATGTAATAGACGCATGGGAAGAAATGAAATCGGTCTACCCTAAGCTGTACCCTCTTGCACCAAAATATTGCTTTTTGAATGGTACATCTGTACCATCAGAGCGGCTTTATTCCAAAGCGGGTGCAATTGTAACGGAAAAAACGGAACAGATCAACCACGAAACGGTTATCAAAGCTCCTATTTTTAAATTTTGTACTAAACAAATATATTATTTCTTATTCAATTGTATAAATGGAAAAAATCATGGAAAATTTTGTAATTAGTTAAATTATTTTTTTTAATTTATGATAATTTTCAATTTTAGGCGAAAATATCGAAGTATCGATTAGTCGATTAATTGTCTCCAATTAATCGCGATTAATTATTTGTCGTTTTGATTAATCATATGATTAATTAATCGATTATTCTTTTTTAATTGCCATCACTACGGAAAAGGTAAACCAACAATTAAAGTTCGATCGCATTATGAGACTGGTGTTACTCATGTAACAGGGGCACTTACAACTACTCTAACTAAGGAACTGTTCACGATTCTAAACTGTTTACTTCCAGACATTGATTTGATGAAGGCAGCGGCGAACACCGCAATGCTTTTAAACGCCACGAAGGTATAGACGCATAAGGACTATGATCATGTCAACATAATAGGTATAATCAATGGTGGAGGTGTCATATGAATTAAACAGTAGCAGGACATGTTTTCGATCCGGGTTTAATGGATCGATTTTAGAGAATACTTAAAAAAAACTTAATTTCCCTTTGCACCCCATGAATGAGGTATGGGATAGCTTCTCGCGTTGTTGTGAATTAACACGCTTTCAATTTTTAGATTCACAACTAACGGCACCTACTTGTTTATCGACGAATGCGAACGTCACTGTTTGAGAAGCTCTTACTAGACACGCCGATTGACTCGACACTTAATACTGCGAAGTTGCTGTCAACAACATTCGAGGGGAGCCGACAATGAAAGAAACAATTTTTTAAGATGACTGGAGCCAGGTTTGAACCTGCGATCTCCCGCATGGTAGCCACGTGTTCTAACCACTATGCCACGGCCGGTCCCTTTAAGAGAATACACCATCTGAATTTTCACAGAATATTCAAAATTGTGGAAAAAATCAGGTTGTGAAATCTTTCCGGAGGAGTTGAACTTATAACTACCTGTTTACTGTAGCATCCCTAAGGGAATGCAAACTAATACATAACTTGTCCTGTGACTGGTTAATGGTACGTATGGACCGGTCCTAGTTCTAACTCAAATATGTAAAGGGCACACGTAACATTATAATAGCTTTGCCTCTTGAGGTGTGAATTAACACCCTACGCTATAACTAGACCACTCCTGTGCCTGCTCTACAGTATCAGTCTCAGTACCAACGTCGAGGAACATGGTTTAGACCACTCTTTAAGAATATTAAAAATTATAAGAAAAACTAGATATATTTTATTAAACACCGCCGTTGACAAAATACAACACCCGTGATGTACTATACATCAGTCAAATTGACACTTTTTACAACTTTAGAACCAGTTTGCATTCAAAGGCAGGGACACGCCCACTTCATATTTAAAAAATGATATTTATAAAATGAAAGTTCCCCATTTTCACCACCGACCACACATTCTTTGAAAATTTAAAAAAGATAGGTCAAACCGTTTTCGAGTTTCCGATTTTGTTCAAATTTTTACCATATCTACTTTATAACAACAGATACAATATTTCGCTCGAACGTTTTCAAAAATCCAAAATTATTTTTCCCTGCCACCCTAATGGACATACAAAGGACACTATTTGTGTTAAACCTGACTAGATTCCATCATAGAAACATCATCAGATTAAAACATCCCTGCAACGATTTTTGTAGAAACTACAAAGATCGTAAAGAAGAGGAGACCACAGAGCATCTTCTTTGTCACTGCCCTGGTTTTGGTGCCCTTAGATATGTGAAGTCTGGTCGCAGGACACTTAGGGATAATACTAGTTTAGTAATCAGTAGGCTATCTGCGTAACATTCACGTCTTTAGCAAGACATTGAAATGTCCTGAAAGCGACGTTGACCAAGTTGAGCAGAAATAATTGGTGCGGAAATTGAAGAGGTAACAAATATAAATTGATATTTTACAATAGATTAAGATCCACCGATAGTGGTGGTCGATATGCCTTTCCAACCACATAACTTACATTCTTTAAAAATTAAAATTGTAATTTCCTAAAATACCTCACATACAATATGTTTAACAGAAATCTATAATTAATTAAAACAAATGTCACGTTTATTTTATTTTTTTTTCTTGCAGGTATGGATTCCCCAGCAGACCCTGCCTCCTCCTCGCTGTCTTTACAGTAACCCCTGACACTGTGTCAACCATGCCACCTATATAGTCCAATTTCATTATAAGTATGGCAAAAGGTATAAATTTACGATACAGAAAAATGCACTTTCACCTTTCACTATTTTGTAATAGTATACCGACACTAATACAGACATTCACATACAATATCTCACTGACGTGCCAACACACACACACACACACTCACATAAACTATAGTATATCCTATATCATGGAGTTGAGTGTAGAAAACCCTGAATTTGTTACAAGGATATTCTCGAGGTTTTATTTACAACACAAAAACTGTCACTCACTCTTATTATCCTTAGTCTGGTGTTCGTTCACGACGTTGTTGTTGACGTTGTTGCTGTCTTTGCAGTTGTTGTTGTCTATTTCAAGCTCTGGTATCTTAAAACAATACACAAGAATGACATTAAACTCCCACAACACATGTAGTACGTAGCTGGGTGTAGGTGTGTTCGTATGTATATGTTTGTTTGTGTGTTTGTCACCGACTCAGGATAGAATGGCCCAGAGAGAAGATGAAATATTAGACATCTACCTTGTGTCATTTAGTTAAATTACAACCAAGAGTCTTAACAAAGCTAAAGTATTGTATTATATGTCGTGTCGTATCATTCCTGTTGTTTTCCTTTCTTCCTTGCTAAGGTAATTTTAAACCCTGAAGCTTCATTGGTGGAGTAAGAGCAGAAATACAATTTGGTAGATCTTAATTTGGCCAAGTGCAGACATATTTAATTATGATAATAAGGTTTCTTACACAGGTTTTGTTTTGTTATTTTTTTTATTATGTACGTCGTACAATGTTGTTTGTTATAATTTTGTTTGTTTCTACGTTGTAGCATAGCAACAACCAGGTAATATTTATTAAAACACATAAAGGGTGAGAGAGAGACTTCTCACATTGAGTTCTTAAGGGTGTATTCTATTATTAGAATCATTGAACGGTTTCAAGTCTCAGCAACAATTTTTTATATGTTGTTGCCAGTGGAGTCACGTTCATTGGTCCTTAAATATGAGATAATGAATGAATATGATAATGAATTACAAAAATGATCAATTTATTTAACTGTCTGCAAATTATTAAACGCCCACGTGTATTTTGACACTTCCAAAGGTTTTCGTGAGTGTTTCGGTTAAGTTTGAAAAGCTTGCTTTATTGGAAATTTCAAATTTAAACTCTTAAAAGACTAAAAAATTAGTTATACATGAAATTTTGGCACAATTGTTGATTGTAAAAAATCCAAAATTCTAAATTCCAAATTTTGACGTTATAAGGACCACGATTTAAGGATATGTACCTGGAATGTTCGAATTTCATACAGAGATAGAGCATCAAAAAAGGAGCGGATGTCACCGGCAAATACAAGGCCAACATCAACGCCATACAAGAAATGCGATGGACGAAGAGATGAACTCGTCGAAAGAACTGTAACATCTTTGCAGCTGGATGCATAGTTGACACGAGGGTTTCAGATGTCTCGCGATTTAACTCTGTAATTGACCGTATAGACACTACCCACAGCAAGGCGAAATATTTTAACATCACGATGATGTGGACGAGGACAATAATGATTCATTCTAAGAGCACCTAGAGAAAATATATGACCTTTGCTCTGTCCATGACATTAAAATTGTTATGGGAGATTATAATGCTAAAATAGAACGAATTAAGATTTGTTAGATTTCCACAGGCAAAAGACTTAATAGTGAGTGAAACCAGATTCCGACATAAAGATATCCCCTGGTCAAACGACAATAAACCACGTGGTAATCAATAAAAGACATGTATCAAGCGTAATGGACATGCGTGTGATGCGTGGTGCAAATATTGACTCGGGTCACCTCCAAGTTGCAGCTAAGGTACGCACACGATTAAGTAGTACTAAAAACGGTCGTAACCAAACGTAAAGGAAACTGTACATCTCAAATCTTCATACCACCGAGATAGCCAATGCCTATTTCAACCAACTCTCTCAACTGCTGATAACTAACTGATAACTGCTACTGATGCTCGCGACATACAGTAGCAGCATATTGCACACTTTACGACCACTGCCGCAACGACCGTACTTGGTTATGAATAGCTAAGGAGTGTCGCGAAATAGACGCTGCATCATACAAGGAAAAACTGCAGCCAATGGTAGCGCGTGATGTGGTCGAACAATATTAAGGGGTGATGGGAGATGAAACACCTATTCAAGCGGAAAACGCAGGTATGGATGAAAGAAGGAGAGAGAGAGAGTCAGAATATAGAAAATTACAAAGATATAGGGAAGCACGAAAGTTTAACCAAAAGGCATAAGGCCAAAGTTTTGGAACAGCTCTCCCCGCCTATAAGCTTAGGTTAGGTTAGATTGATTTTAGCCAAGTTCAACACAGTTCATGAGTATGAGTCCCGTTATGATACCATTTTTAAATTTTCGTACCAAATTCCTATTCTGTTCGATCGACGTCGCTATCAAGCCATTTCGTTGCTCTGCCGAAGGCATGGATGTTCCACAAATCGCCTACTAAAAGACACGTATTGTCTAAAAGTGTCCGATGACTAAGCTTTTCATATCTCAGGTCAGCAAAAGCACGGCATTGACATAGAAGATGTTCCGTGGTCTCCTCTTCTTCCTCATTATTGCAGCTTCTACAAAAATTGTTGTAGGGTAGTTTCTACCTCTTAGCGTGTTTACCAAACGGCCAGTTACCAATTATAACAGCTATGATGTTCCTCAGGTGGACTCTGTATAGCCATTATAGGCCAAATTTGTTTGGTCGCCATGCAAGTGGGTTCTCTCTTCCATCTCTCCTAAGCAATGAGGTTCAGTTTCCTCGCATTGCGGTGTTCGCTGCTATTTTCCTCGCCTCAATGTTCGGGGGTAACCAGTTTAGGATCGTAAACAGTGTCTAAGCTGGAGTAGTCTCAAAATGCGTTCGAATTTCAGCCTTTGGGACGCTCTGTCTAGCGCTGATGGCCGGCGTACCGTAGAATAAGATGGGTTCAATAACTGAGTCATATAACCAGTTCACATTTTTGGGTTTATTTTCCAATAAAGGCCGTTTGCATTTTTACAGCAGTATAGGACCGTTGCCGCCTATTAGGACATAGATGGAATTCTGGTGTTGTGCAAATACGGAGCGAACACTTGTATACTCTGCTCGTTCCGGAAGCCAGTCGTCGACAACGGAGTAGTTCCATCACAGAGCCAAATCGAGATTAGGACGGCAATTGCACGCGTTAAAAACAATAAAGCTGCGAGAGCCGATAGACAGACGGCAAAGCAGAGCTGGAAACGTGTTTGCACCACCTCATAAACACGATTTTGCTAAGGGACCGCAAGCCCGATGTTTGGAATCTGAGTGTTCTATGTCCTGTGCTTAAAAAAGGCAATCCAAGTGTGTTTACCAACAACCGTGGTTTTAGCTTTTTGGAAGTGGTAGATAATTGTGCCTAGCTTGCCGTAAACAAAAATAATAATGTTAGCCTGTTGATCGAAAACTTCTGCTACTATGCGTTAAGCAAGCGATTTAATGAAAATGGTCTCTATCATGCTCTCTGTATTATATTTATTGCGTAGAAACCTTTTTATGAATGCAAAAATGTTTTATTAATTACAATTAAAGATTAAAGACTCAATATTTGGTATACCGCTACAATTGTAGACTTTATAGCGCCTCAAGGTCAATCAAGCCATTGCTATCAACTGCAAGCAAGCTTCGCCTTTAACGACACTGTCGGGTGGGACACATTTTATTTTTCTTTCACGTCACTGATTTTCATTCCGAAGTCACACAAATCACAAACAGATTGAGTCACTTTTTCTCTCATATTTTCAAATAACCATAGTTATACATATTACGCATTTCTGATGAAGTGTATTGACACTTAGCAGCGTCTTGCGGTGCTTTCATTTTATTTTATTAAATTTTTTTTTTTGTACTTCATTATCAGCGCTTAAAGGGTTTAAATTGAAACAGCGCGGCATTTCGCTATTCATTTATATGTTATGTATATATATATATGCGTATTTCTTATATTTTGCTGATGTTTTCACATTTCTCTGTATTCTGTGTTGAATGACCTATAAAAAAAAGAGTAAAATCATAATTATATTTTGGCTTAAGGCTACAAAAGGCTGTGTAAACTTACACAGCCCTTTTTTCCTTCCGTCATTTCTTAACTCTCTTCTGTCACAGTTGTTGGCATTGTCGTGTAGTGCCTTAGTCTAGCTGTGTTGTGGGTGTGTGAGTGTGTGTGTTTGTTGCCTCAGTCATGTCCTTAAAGCTTTAGAGAAAACAATACAACAATTTGCCGTCGTCTTTTTCTGCTACTTCTGGCGTTCGTATGCAAAACGAAAAATGTGATTATAACAAAATAAACCAAGGCTTAAGTGAAACTGGAGAAAGGATAAAATATAAGGGAAATATGGCCAAGACAAAGAGGTTAATAGAATGGCTAATGGCGGCATGAAAGGGTTAAAGAAAAGTGAATGATGGTTAAGAAATGTAAAGGAGATTCTAGGAGTGTACAGATTTATGTAATATTACCTAATGGATAATAAAGGCTGGGCACCATTTAAGTTTGCAGTGTCAAAGGACCAAAAAATCAGAAAACCTAAAGGAAATATATTTTTCTAATAGTTAATAGTCTACAGAAATTGGCTCAGAAAGAAAATGCCAGAAAGAGAGTAACTGCAAAGCAAAGAAAAGAACCTGTATAATATTTCTAAATTAACACAGTACAATATTTTCAGCTCATTGATTTAGGACTCAATTCTGAGAACTTCACGTGAAAGTAGCCCCAAAAAGAAGAAGTTGTGCATCATTCGTATTGTCATGTTACATCCCATATTAATTTAATATCGATTTGAAGTTAGTAAGTATCGTATAGGAGAATTTGTCACGTAAGAACTACAATTCCTTTAATCTGCTCATATAACGTTTTCCTACATAAGCAAAGTTTCACTTTTCCATTCATCAAATGATTTTTAACTGGGTTTATTTTGTAGCAGTTACAATAAAACTGTTGTACTCTGTGGCGTATGATTTACGTGGAATATTACTTATGATAACCCGGGCCAACAAAAGTAGCAATGCATACTTGCATATGCAAATTCATATTTCAGTCTTACCGGCATGTTTTGGGGGTTTATGAAATAAAAGCATATTTTGAGGTTTATTTCTTTTTTTTACATTTCGTTTATATTTTTCGCAGTGTTTTTATTAAGGATTCCGTCGTCAAATATTTCAATGCGTTCTACATAGCGTTGCGTTGAGCTATAAAGTAAGGTAAGGAAAGTAGTGGATTAGTATAAAAGTGAGGAGACTGGAGCAATGCGAATTTCCAAAGAGAAGTAGTCAATTAGCGTTTAACTTTTCAAATATGCCAAGCAGATAGCATTGCGCAAAAAACTGTTTACGTTGAAACGGTGGGACTTTTAAAGTCAACCCACATTATACTACGTGGAGTTTCTAACTCCCTCCGAATTTATATAAATTTGAAAAAAATTCCCGTTTTTCACTTATAAAACAATAAGAAGTTTTATCCTTTCTTTCACAAAACAGCTTGTTAAAATCACATATAGTCATAAACAGAATATTGATCAAGATTTCAATAGCGGAAATCATGAATATGTGAGAAAAATAATGATGAAGGCGTATCATAATATTTATTATACATGAATATATTTGAATTCACTCATATGTATAATTTGTTTACAGTAGAGTAATTAATCAATAGTCTGAATCTTAGAAATGTAATGTACAAAATAACTACTTTTCATTTTTAACTATTTGTAATAATTTTTAATAAAAGTTAAAAGTATTCAGTAAATAAAATTAACTACGAATTTAAATCTATTGTGCATTTTTTATCAGTTTTAAAGAAATTTTTGAGTGTTTTTGGTGCTTATCTAATGCGCATATTTTTAGTTTTTCTGCATATTTGTGTTGGCCCTGATGATAACCATAAGCCACCATATAGTAATTATATTATATCAAACAAAAGAGCCTAAAACGAAACAAATTCTCCTATACGATACTAACTAACTTCAAATCGATATTCAATTATTATAGAATGTTACTTGAAAAATCGAATAATTCAGAACTCCATCTTTATGGGGCTACTTTCACGTGCAGTTTTCAGAATTGAGTCCCAAAATCATATGTTGTACTGTGTCATCAATTAGTCATATACAAATTGATCAGAAATTTTTGTTTAATTCCTTGAATTTAGCGTAGTCTAGTGATTAACCACAAAAATTGAAAGCAAATTCTGATTTTCAAGTATTGTTTTGCCAAAATTAAAGAATATTTGTAAGTTTTCTTTATTATATTACAACACTGCTTACCAATAACAAAATGTGACTTGCAAAAGTTTCTTAGCTGTCTATGTAAAGAAAAATCAGGCAACAGCAAATAGGTGAATCAGCGTTTAAAAAAAATCTACAGGCAGGCCTTATTAGCCAACTTCCCCACATTAATCCTACTGTGAAATCCTTTTCTCACCAGCTGACTTTATTGTGACACACAAAAAAGAGAAAAAGTAATTCTTACGCATATAAAATCATAAAAAAGCAACAACAACGGCAACAAACTCACTTCAAAATTTGCACAACAACATACACCCAAGTACATACGTAAAAAAACAGGAAAAATTGTAAACAACTACGTAAACACTTACACATTCGCACTTGCACTCGCATACTCCTACAAAGCTAAGAATTCCTTGGCATACGCACACATACTTGTACATTGTTTTGTTTTTGAAGGATCAACAACGAGCACAAAAATAGCAGCGGCATCATCATCATCATCAACAACGAAAAATTATAACAATAAAATGCTGTTGAGCACAACATTTTAACACTTTTACAAGGCAGCAAAAGTGGCGGAGAAAAAATAATGTATGAGATTCATATAAAGACGACAATAACAGCAAAGAGGAGGGAAATATATATGTATATACGTATAAATATAAAGGAATATATGAGTACGAAAATGTACCCTTAAGGATAATTTTAACACTTGCCATGGTACTCCAACCAACGCCACTACTGCTGCCGCTGCTGCTACTTCACACACATATCCTTTTTAACAGGAGTTGAAGCAGGGCATCATATTCGGTTCGAGGCAGGGGCTAAAAAGGCACAAAACATTTGCTAAAGATATAAGAATGTAATCCACAAATGACAAAAGATTTCTCTCAGCGCCTGTAGTTAAGATTTTCCTTAAAGAAAATAGGGAGCCAAAGGTGATTTTTGATGCCTCCTTAACAAGTGCCGGGCTAAGATATAAAGAAATGGTATGTTCGTTTTTTTTTGTTTTGCTGTCTTGTTTTCTGCTTCTACTTGAATACAACAACTTCTTGACACTTAAGCAACGACCGTTTTGTAAAGGTGAAAGTAGAAAATGATGTTTAGCAAAATATAGTACAGACGAGTACATGTGACAAGATGTGAAATATAATCAGGCACAATAGGGCTATGAGTCTATAAAACTGAATGTTTTTTGTTGTGTTATTTTTATCACAACGAAAAGAAAATAAAAAAAAACCTATATGCCTCTAGGTCAGACAAGACATCTTATTGCAAAAACGTGTATGGTTGCTGTTCCTCTCGTTATGCACTGAGATTGAGAAGCGATAGAGTTAAATATAATAGAACAAGATTTTGGAGGATATTTGATATGTATTTGCATATTCCAAAGAAAGTAATTTATAAATTAAATTATTTATGCAGACAACTTAAATTTTTTAGCCATCATATAAGCTATTATTTATTTAATTTTTTTTAAGCCAAGATGATTCAGAATTTTACTTCCACTCAGTATAGGGTGGATAGCTGCGTAGACAAGCCACAGTGATGTAAGCGGAGGGGTTAAGGAAAGGAAGAGCAGCCAATAGGAATTCCGTGACATCATTAAGCGGAGCACAACGCATGTTTGGCGTACGCGAGTATTATCGAAATATACAAATCTAGCTTCATAGATTTAATTGATTAGTAAATGGGTGTAGAAGTTCATTCTCATTGATTCGGGACAAATTTTGGGAATTGCACGTGAAGGAAACCCTTAAAATAAGAAATGCTGCATCATTTGTTTTGTCAACTTGGCTGCAATAAAAATGTAATGGTCATACGATTTTTTTTGCTCAAGGTATTTTAACACGGTTATATCTCGGTATATGGTATCGGTATATCTAATAAATAACTAACGATTCGGCCGAGCTAGAATTTTCGTAAGAGATATTATTGGTACAAACCTTTATAAAAATCAAAGAGGACTTGCTGTTATATTGTCCTACGGAAAGAAACAAACTAACCCAGATCTAGTCCTGTGACTGGTCTCTAGTGGGACCGATGGCAGTTCTCACTCAAATATATGAAGGTGCCACATCACCATACGCCATAACTGAGACCACTCCTACATCTGTTCTACAGAACCTGTCTTAGGACCAACTTCAATGATAATAAAAGATAGATTAATGGGTCCAAATATTTTGCATGGTATTTTTCTCTCGAAGATTCCAAGAATAGACTGATACGCTTGTGGCATTACCCAGGATGCGCTGTAGAGCGAGACAGGAAGGATCAGAGTCTGGTAGACTTGGATCATTGTTCTTCGAGCGAGCGCTTTGCCATTAAATCGCTTGCTTAGCACATAGTAAAGGATGGTTAAATTTTAAGGACAGATGTTGATTTTGAATAAATCGCAAATTATTTATGAAATTACTGTCAGTTTTTTTTATTATGATAATATTGGTATGGTTCAACTATGTATGAAACAAAAAATCAGCCTCGTAGCCGACGCGACCTCAGCGGCACACCTCCATCTTATTGTCCAAATTTTCGATGACGCTGAAGCATAATTGAGGTTCTATGCCGTTAATGTGACGAATTATCTCATCCTTTAGCTCTTTAATTGTACGACGTACACATTTTCTTTTAAATAACCCCAAGGAAAGAAGGCCAACGGTGTCAAATCACATGATCTTGGCGGCCAATTAACATCGCCATCAGTGAGATAACACGGCCGTTGAATTTGTCGCGCACAACAGCCGTTGTTTCATTAGATGGGTGGCAAGTGGCACTGTCCTGTTGAAGCCACATATTGTCCACTTCCATATCTTCCAAAGTTCGTTATTATCTAACGATAGCGAACACCATTCACAGTAACTGTCTGACCGGCCTGATTTTGGGAAAAATTCGGTCCGATGATGCCGCCAGGCCATAAACCGCATCAAACAGTCACTCTTTGTCATTCGCCCAAATGCGGCAATTCTGCTTATTGACGAATTCACTGAGGTGAAAATGTGCCTCATCACTGAAGATGATTTTCTTCGAAAATTGATCATACACTGACCATTGACGACGTTTGGAATGGTCAAGAGGCTTTAGTTCTTGAGTCAATTGCACCTTGAAAGCGTGTCTGTATGCATGCAAGTCTGTATGCATAATGTTCATCAACGACGAACGTGAGAGGTGCAAATGTTGGGCACGACGACGAGTTGAGGTGGACGGCTCTTTAGCCACGCTATCGTGAACAGCAGCAATATTTTCTTCAGTACGAGCTGTACGCGCATACACTGGTGTTTTCACATCTCTTACAGACCCGGTTTGCTCAAATTTTTGCACGATTTTTTCGATTGTACGCACATCACGAAGTGCATGATATGCATTTTAATTTGAACGCCCATTTTCATAAAAAGCCTGAATAACATTAACGCGTTGCTCGATTGTGTATCTTTCCATATGTATGTTCCAACATCGGCCCTTACAATTTAACCACTATTTAGCAGCGGTTTACGATCAATAGTCGTATTTTGATTTCCAGGCCGACATTATTATTTTTGTTTATGGCGGAGCCAAGGTAGACAAAATCATGTACTACTTCAAAGTTATAGTTGCCAAAGTTCAAGCAGCGTCCTAGACGAGTGGACTTTTTATTCGTTGAAACAAATAACTTGTATTTGTCCTCATTTATTACCAGACCCACTTCCGCTGATTGCTTTTCAAAGCTCGCGAAAGCCGCAGTAACATCCCCCAATCCACGGCCAATGATATCTACATCATCGGCAACATGTGACTTTTGTTAAAGATTGTACCATTCCCGTTTACTGCAGCCTTCCGCGTGATCATCTCCATCATTATCGCCTTGTATAAATCCTTTCTTTCGCCTTTCTTGGGTCTTCTCCAGGATTTGTCGTAGTGTGAATATCTAGTGGGTTGTGGATTTACCAGGTCTCAGGCCATACTGATAAGGTCCAATAAGATTCGCTAGGATGGACCTTAGACTTTCAAATAACACACTAGACAGGACATTGTATGCGATGGGTAAAGGTCTAGTCCCCCGGTAATTGGCGCACATACTTAGATATCCTATCTTAACAACAGGACATGGAACACTTAGATTTCAATCATAGGGCATTCATTCCTTTATTGAAATCGTGTTTATGAGCTGATGCATGCATGTTGCAGCTCATTGCCGCAGGGTTTGAAAAGCTTTGCCGCAGCTTTATTATTTGTATGCCTTGCGATCGCCGTGTTGATCGTGTTTTGTCTAGGCGGTTGACAATCTACTCCGTCGTCTATATTTGGTGAGATTTCGTCACTTATGCTGCCTTCAGGAAAGAGAGTATTCCCTCCAATTTTGCAGCACACTCTGAATGGCCCTGACCAGATTTCTGTCTCTGTCCTCTGTCCTTACATGTTCCAAAACCTTTGCTTTTAATCTTTTGGTAGAACTTTCGGGCTTCATCTCAATCACTGTAGTTTTCGATATCCTGACTCTTTCTTTTCTTCCACATGCGCTTTTTCCGCCTGAACAGGAGTTTCATCTCCCTTCACTTCTCACTATAAAGCTCCGCCAACACACGCTTCGCCATTGGCTGCAGTTTTGCTTTGTATGCATCATCCAATTCCTCAGACATTTCGCGACACTTATCACTGCACCAGGGCTTGTCTGAGTGTGGTTTTCATAACGCAGTACGGTTGTTGCGGCAGTAGTCATATAATTCACAATATATTGCCACTGTGTGCCGGGGATATCAGAATTAGGTGGGGTGTGTTTGACGTAATTGAGAGAGTTAGTTGAAGTAGGCATTGGCTATCTCGGTCGTATACAGCTGTCTACCTGTATACCGAATAGTGGCTATTCGGTCACTTACAGGGTTAAACCGCGAGACCAGGTGTCGAAGTCTGTTGCCGACTATGAAACCACAACCAAATCAGTGTCTTTCTGCATGGCAGCTGTAAATAAAGTTACAGTTCTTTCGGCGTGTGCATCCTTGTCCCGTCCATCTCTTTTCCTGTATGGCGGTGATGTCAGCCTTGTACTTGTGAGCTGCTTGGGATCCTTCAAATCAAAAAGATTCAAATTACAAAATTCCCCATTTCATAGAACTTTCAATGTGATCAGAAGAGATCCATTCACAAAGAAATTGCTTAACATGATAAAATCACTCAGCGGTTTTAAAGCGGAAATGGCCTTAGTGCGCTTTAAGGCTCCTCATTGCAAAACCACTTGTTACTTCCTTATTTTTTGGTATCCCAAGTGTTACCACTATTATCATGAGTATAATTGTTTAATTTTTGTTTATTTATGAATTAGTTTGTCAAACTTCGCTAAGGCATTACTTACTCCAACTATAGCAAAATGTCGCCCAGATTTTCTTAAATTGTCATTCCATTATTAATTAACATTTGTCCACCAATCTGCGTGTGTGGTTGCGCATTGCTGTTGCCTGTCAATTTTCATAATTTTCTAAATTAAAACAAAGTTTTCCAAATTAAATCTTACTTTGTATTCAATTTATCAACAGTCAAATCATTGCCACACCACAGCTAAAGCTCCTTCTTGCCTAGACCAACAAAGCCTATGTTTCAAATGTTCACAGTCAGTTTAACCATTTGCCCGTTAATTTATTTGAATTTAAATGCTTTAACTTTTGACAGCCTAAAGTCATTAATTTAAATTCGAGACTATGGTAAAAACGACAGTAAAATGGCAATAATATCGCCGCCGCCAACAACAATGCATGGTGATGGTGATGCTGCTATGGCATTAGCAACTTGTGGCACCCAAAAACACCCATACATTCATAGTTTTGTTCTCGACAATTGCTCCTTCAGCAGCAGCAGCGGCAACGGCCAACAACATCACCAACAACAATGGCAACAAACAATTTGGGTGGTCTAACCGCACTGACACTTGAAATCTATTTCCAGCTGAGGGATAAAATTAACAGACAAGTTTGGTTGGACGGACGGAGGACGGACGACCAACAGGGCGGACAGACAGATAAACGGATGGACAAAGTGTTTTGGGGTCTTTCTAAAGATTTAGACGAAGAACTGCACACAAATTATGTGGTTTTACACTTTTTAGGGTTTTTCCTAACAACCGATAATGTTTCAACTACATATATAGTATATATGGAAGAGCTTTTTATTTGGGATATTGAATGCTCTTGTGGGTGGTCATTTGTCAGTGTTTTCTTAAGTAATACATCATTATCGTTATTATGGTAAAGTACACTTAAAGAAATTGTTGTACTAATGGGGATTTAGGGTTATTGAACAAAAACATTGAGTACAAGGAAGAATGTACTTTAAAAGTAGTTAATCCGGGGGTGAATTTTTGAAAACATAAGTGATTGGTAAAGAACAATGCGAAAAAACGAGCAAGGAAGAACAAAATAAGAAGAGCAAGCGCTGTGAAATATATGAATGTCTGTGAAAATGTTAACTATTATGTAACATTTAAGAAAAAAATTATTAATGACAGGTAAAAGGTTTAAAGATACTGTAATGTTTAAATGTAGGCAGAATATTTTGTAGAAAAGTACTTAAAAATTCTCATTTTCTCAGAGTTGGTTTAGTCCATATCAAGTCAAATTTTTCAGTTAATAATCACAAGAAAAAAGTATAAAAACGATAGCTGCTTTTCTGTATTTACATATTAATGCTCTCTACCAACATCATTCCCTGCTCGATGCTGCCCACAAGTTTTTCTTACAGTGTACGCCGTAATGAGCTTACAGGTTTTCTTCTACTCGTCACTTCTTATTTATTTAATAAAGATTAATGTTCGTTTTTTCGCATAACAAACTTCAAGGCAACTCAATGGTTTTTCATGACCAAAAGAAACCCTCACAAGAAGTTCGTTTCAAATTGACGTTTCGCCCTTTAGAACAAGCATGAAGAAAAAGAACGTTGTCGCTTCACTTACCCGTCAGCAGTAGATAGAAAGAAAACCACAGTCATAAATCTAACAATTACGTCAAGAGTTTCTATTCTATTTCATTTACTGATGGACATTATCATATAAGTCATAATGTCAGAATACAATTGAATGGTAGACTACTCCACAGCACCAGTGGCTGGCAAACAACACCATCAACAACATCACCAACAACAAACAAATGATGTGCTTTAAAATCGTGTAATCTCCAATTGATGTCGTTAAGTTAAAATAAATTGTACTAAATCCACTATTTTATGACAACTGCTTTAGTCTGTGTGGTACACGATAAGTGACAATGGACGATGAGTTTGACAGTTTACGCTCTTCCAAGAAATACTAACATTTATGTTTTTCTATACACATTAATATATCTGTATGTATTTGTATTGGAATGGAGATGTTATCAGTTGCATGCATCATGAAATTTGTAAGATCCCGTGGGGTTTACTGTTAAAAGGGAGCTTTGAATTCTTTGGTGTTGTTTCAATTCAATTAGAATTGCATTTAAGCGTACTCGAAGCACAATGTGTGTAATACACAAGCCACAGAGTCTTTTCACTGACAAACGGCGTTAAAAGTGTCAATGCTTCTTTGACTCTCGTCGTCTCGTCTGCGTTAGGGGATGCTGCAATGAGTAATGAATTGAATTGAAATTGAAGAAAACGCAAAGAGACACAGTGGCGTCTTAGGCAGTGATGTAGTGGGTGTTAGAGTTATATGGAACGTATCTATTTGGAACTATGGTTGCCTTTGATTACATTAATGTAAATAAGAGGGTTCGCACTGTGTGCTTACTAAAGTGATTTAACGATAGGGAACTGGTTTTCTATGGGCAACGAGATATATCCAGCGGCAAATGAAACGAAGTACCTATTAAATAACCAATGACATCAGTATGACGTTGTAAACGGGCGATCTAAGTACTTAGAATATCACGCGTGTATAATGTAAAAATATCATCCACTCTTATTAACTCCGGTTGAAATGGCACCTACCGACATCTTCACTTACTTCGTAATCAAGCGTGTTATCAAACTGGATTTAAACTCCTCTTATAACTTTATTGCAACTGTAATGGCACTTACTGACATCGTAGATTACTTTGTAAGCAAGAGCGCACCGATTAAACGGACTATAATACTCCTATGCTAAATTTAAGCAGTAATATAAGCGAGAGAATTATCACTGATTGCTACTACATATAGCTGACATCAACGATTTAATAATGGGTATTTTTACCACTAGGTAGTGTGGATACCAAGAATAATATTAAAATTTTGATATTAAGCCCAACAAGTAGTTATTTTAGAATATAACCATATACTGCTTACCTGACAGTGCTGAATGTGATCGTTGATTACTAATTCAAATTATATATTACTTTCAAGAGTCAATGATTCCAAAGTGGTAAAAATCTTCTTACACTACACTTAATGATCTATTGATCAACTGTGGTTGTATGATAAAGGAGAGGGTGACAGAAAATAAAACAAGGAGTAAAGTAATAGAATAGTCTAGGTATACATAATGAAGGAAGAGAAGATCGTGGAGAACCATTACAAGATGCAACTAAGTAAATCATCTTGATCTAGTTTATCAAGGAAAGCACCGCATGAAACCTATTAAGTTACCATATTCGACTGAGAATAGAGACTTGAGGTCCTCTATAAAACCTTGCCTGCTCTAGTCATGTATAGCTACAAAGAAGATGTTCCATCGTTTTGGTTTGCTTCTCGCCCCCCACACACGTCAAAATTCCGGTATAGACATAACCCATTTGTATTTTAGGTCCATGATGTTGCAGTGACCAGTTAAAATTTCACAGGCCAGTCTCAAGTCACTCCTACCTAGGAAAACCATGTATGCTGAACGGGATCTGCTATATTCGGTTCACACCAGTCAGACAGTTATACATTCGGTTCTGGAGATCCAACGTCTTCCGACTGTTTTCTACATCTATTTATACATACACTAAGCCAAAAAGGTAACAAATGGGCGGGTGAACATCTATCATAGAGTCATAATCATGCATAGTTCATCCTCGTTCAGCCATCAAATCTGGTGATTCGTTTCCAAAGAAATCGCATTGTCACAAGAACAAACAGAAGGTGACATCCAGGAGCTTCAGCCATTCAAACCTCTCCTTACTGTTTCCTATCAACAATGATTTACGCCATGTAGAGTTGATCGTTCTAATTACAGTTGGCTATCCATATGGTGGGTCATCTGCCTGCTAATATCGATTCCACATCCCATAATAGCCTTAACGGCTTTCTGAATGGCCGGTAACGCAGCCTGGAAAACATTGCATTTATTATGTTGCCAGAAAGAAAGGCTTAGCTGCAAGTCCACGCTTATACACCAGCTCCTGTGCCATGTTCTATTTTCGATCCTTCAGAGACAGAAATGGAGAAACCATTAGGAGTCAATCCGTCATACACAATTTCGATCATTCTTAAAACTTATTTTACCTTTACAAAACATAAATGCGGTATAGGATACCTTCTCGCGTTGTTTTGAATTAACACGCTTTCTGTTTTTAGATTTCACAAATTACGGCACCCAATTGATTTTCGACTAATGCGAACGTCACTGTTTTTTACTTGACATGCCGCTGGACCCGACATTATAATGCGAAGTTGCTGTCGACAAGATCGAGGGTGCGCCGACAAGGAAAGAAAAATTTAGATGACTGGAGCCAGGAATTAAACCATAGAAACCCAGCATGTTAATCGTCTTCTTACTATTATGCCACATTCAGTCCAAATCCACAAGTTTCGTCAAAGAATCAGTTAGAGGTGGCAGATGAAAACGCATGAGCACATGTTGATTGATGGTCAGTTTTCCTTAGTATGATAGCCCCTCGGGCCTATTTGTGTGCTCCACATAGCCCCAGTAATCCCCATTCCCGCCATCCTTTGAACCTTGCCGAGTATTTTTAGTATTTTTGTGTCGAAGAATCGTTGTACGGCGCATGCAGAACACTTTTTGCTCCGCTGTATGAAGCCATGACACCGTCTTCCCTAAGGGTTTTCTCTTGTGAGGGCCTCTGGGCAGTATCGTCCCCGCGTACCCGAGAAAACCATCAATGGACCACTTTCCGACTCTGCAGTGTTAGAAAGCGTGTATTCCGTTGCGATCTCCGACCAAGGCGTCTAATGATAGTACTACGGGTGGCTAGGGTACCCAGGTAGTTGCATACCTTCCCCATCTGGTCGAATGGATAAGAATCCATTTTTATGGGATGTAGTGGTTAAACCAAATTTACGCCAGCAAATCAAAAGTTTGATGTTCGAGAAAATTGCAGCTTTAGAATTTTTTATTGTGCATCAATGTACCCTATAACAAGGGTGTAACTAAAGCTGCAGGAACTTAATTACGTATCCACGGCGATTTTTTCTTTATAATATGAGAGAGAATATTCATATTCAGCATATTTCTTGGACGCTTCCTATCAAGTTGGCAGTAACTGACTCGATTCATTTTTATGTTATTGTTCCCGAATGGATATTTTGATGATGCTTGGGGTACTCCCGCACCTATGGCGGAGTACTCCCGCACCTAGCAGAAGCTAGCGAATAAGGCCAGTCGGATTGGGAGTTAAGAGAGTTAGCAGATGGTGATGATGAATGTGGTTGTGGTGGCAATATACTGAAGAAGAATGAGTGGTGCGATGGATGGGGAACTTCGTTACCTAGCAGAGGGCGGTGTGGACGAATTACTTGGCGTGAGGATAGACAAAAAAGTTACAAAAAATAAAAGTGAGGAGCCAATCAGCATCGAGCTTGTACTTGCCAGCCATTAGGTTACCCGGCACAATATATATAAACGACCCGAAACTTTATCTACACCAAATTTTTTATACAAAAAAGTTTTCAAAAAGGAATAGTTTGTGTGAATAAAATGCAGGAGAACCATCAAAAAAAACCATCCGAATTTATATTATTTTGCTGCTGCGGGGGTAAAGAGGTAACACATGTTAAGCTTTTTTCTTAATAAAATAAATTTTATAACATCATAATTTCACAAAATAACAAAGATAACCACTATTTACTTTTAATTAATGGTTATTAGATGAAATTCTTCCTATCACTTAAACTCTTTTATCTTCGCTTTGAACACTTGAAATGTGTTTATGGACATAATAAGAACTCTTCGATTTTCAAGTTATTATTATTATTATTAGCCTTTAAAAACAACTTGACACATATATATATTTATATCTTAGTGCCTAAGTCAGAGGCCGAAATGATCAAAGATTTCCATTCGCTTCGATCTTGTGCGCACCGTCTCCAGTCAGTCCTACCAAGCAGCGTCAGTGATTCCTCCACCTGGTCCTTCCAACGTAGTCGCGGTCTCCCTCTTTTGCGCCGTCCTTCGAGGTCTTGATAGAATACCTTTCGCGCTGGAGTTTCCTCATCCATTCTCACGACATGACCTAGCCAGCGTAATCGTTGCACTTTGATCCGCTTGACGACATCAATGTCGTGGTATAACTCGTACAGCTCATGGTTCATTCGAATCCTAAACTCGCCGTTTACGCAAATGGGTCCATATATTTTGCGGAGTATTTTTCTCTCAAACACCGCCA
This sequence comes from Muscina levida, assembly GCA_964034835.1. Classification (NCBI taxonomy): domain Eukaryota; kingdom Metazoa; phylum Arthropoda; class Insecta; order Diptera; family Muscidae; genus Muscina; species Muscina levida. Next base: position 137,685,696 of record OZ035881.1, read on the forward strand.
GATGAGCTGCATCTGCCTGTGTAAGCACCCAAGATTCGGAGGCGTACAACAGGACCGGTAAGATTAGTACCTGATACAGCTGGACTTTGGTAGTTCGAGATAGGGTGGTGTTTATAAAGTGCTCGCGTAGTCCAAAAAAACACCTGTTAGCAAGCACTATTCTCCGTTTTATTTCGAGGCTGACACTGTTGTTCTTGTTCATGGCGGATCCAAGGTAGATAAATTCATCCACTACCTCAAAGCAATAGTTTTCAACGTTCACGCTGCGTCCCCAACGGGTGGACACTTTGTTCGATGATACCATTAACTTCGTCTTGTCCTCATTCACTGCCAAACCCATTTTCGCTGACTCCCTTTCAACTGATGTGAAAACAGCTGTTACCTCTCGCATCGTTCGACCTATAATGTCGATATCATCGGCATATGCGAGCAGCATGTGGCTCTTATTAAATATGGTGCCAGACATGTTAACCGCTGCTTTCCTTAACACCTTCTCCATCACTATGTTGAACAGCATACATGACAAACCGTCACCCTGTCTAAGACCTCTCGTCGTATCGAATGGTGCAGATAGATCCTTGCCAATCCGAACAGAGGATTTGGTATTCGTAAGGGTACACCGGCAGAGACGAATTATCTTCGCAGGAATACCGAACTCAGACATGGCTTCGTATAGTCGATGCCTGATGGGACTATCGAAGGCAGCTTTGTAATCGACAAAGAGGTGGTAAGTGTCGATTTGCTTCTCATGGGTTTTCTCAAGAATCTGCCGTAGTGTAAATATCTGATCCGTCGTGGATTTGCCTGGTCTAAAGCCGCACTGATAAGGTCCAATCAGGTTTTCCACAATTGGCTTTAGACGTTCACACAGTATGCTAGACAGGACCTTATACGCAATCGGTAAGAGGCTAATTCCACGATAGTTTTTACACTCACTACGGTCACCTTTTTTGTAGATTGGACATAGCACACTGAGATTCCAATCCTCTGGCATGCTCTCCTGAAGCCAAATGTTCTCTATGAGCTGTTGCATGCTTAAAACAAGCTCATCTCCACCCGCCTTAAACAACTCAGCTGGAAGACCATCAGCCACAGCGGCCTTGTTGTTCTTTAGGCGGGATATGGCAGTTGTTATCTCAGCTTGGCTCGGAGGTGGACACTCGATGTTATCATCACGGATTGGTGCACAGTCTTCATCATCCGAGTTTTCACACATCAATAGGCTGCAGAAGTGATCTTTATATATTCTCAGTACGCTCTCGGAGTCAGTAACGAGATGACCATCCTTGTCTTTACAGGAGGGAAGACCTGTTCCATGTACCTTTCCTTTTATCTTCTGATAGAATTTTCGGGCTTCACCTCTGTTCCTGTAATCTTCAATACACACATTATTCCGCTCCTTAAGCTCTCGTTTTTTTCGCCTGAAGAGTCGAGTCGCCTCCCGCCTCTTCTCCCTATACTTTTCATGAACAGCTCGCGTTGCCATTGGCTGCAGTTTGGCCATGTATGCAGCATCTTGTTCCCGGGTGGCATCGCGGCATTGGTCATCGTACCAGGCATTATCGTTAAAGGGCTTCACATACCCTAGTACGGACCGCGCAGTCCTTTCCATCGAGTGGGCAATATGTTGCCATTGCGCGCTAGTATTTTCGGGAGTTGGAGCATCAAGAAGTAGTTGAGTGAGTTGGTCAGAATAGGCGTTGGCTATCTCCGCGGTCTGCAGTTTAGCGATGTCCAGCTTTCTCTGTGCCTGGTTGCGCAGGGTTTTCGCTCTGCTTAGCCTAGTACGCACCTTCACTGCAGTGAGGTGGTGATCCGAGTTGATATTCGCACCTCTGATCACTCGTACGTCTAAGACACTTGACGCGTGCCTTCCATCGATTACCACGTGATCAATTTGGTTTCTCGTTACTTGATCGGGAGATATCCACGTTGCTTTGTGAATGTTTTTGTGGTCAAATCGTGTGCTGCTTATTACCATGTTCCTTGCTGCAGAGAAATCAATCAGTCTGATTCCGTTTGGCGATGTGTCAGTATGCAGACTAAATTTTCCGACTGTTGGGCTAAATACATTCTCCCGGCCTATTTTGGCATTAAAATCTCCCAGCACGATTTTAACATCATGGCCCGGGCTACGGTCATATGTTTCTTCAAGTTGGGCGTAGAATTCGTCTTTGACCTCGTCACTTTTCTCCTCCGTCGGAGCATGAGCACATATCAGGGTTATGTAGAAAAATTTTGCCTTTAGTCTTATGGTGGCGATTCGTTCACTGACAGGAGTAAACCTAGAGACCAGGTGTCGTAGTCTCTTGCCGACCACAAATCCACAACCAAACTCATGCTTTTCCGCGTGGCAGCTGTAGTACACGTCACACATCCTCATCCGCGAGCATCCATATCCAGTCCACCGAATTTCCTGTATAGCAGTAATGTCAGCCTTATACTCTTCGAGGACATCCGCCAGTTGAATAGAGGTCGGTAAAGAGTTCTAACATTCCAAGTGCATATTCTCAAATCATGGTCCTTAAAACGTTTGCGGTGGTCGTCAACATTTTGGGGGTTTCTTTTTCTCTTATTTCTCATTTTATTCACTGCCATTATACTGGTGGCGGGTGGCAAGCCCAGCCCACCAGGTTCTGCATTTTATTCCTACTGCCAGGAAACATTTCAGCCGCTCATTCTGAGGCAAACGCTGACCAGGAAGCCGCCCAATATGGAACAGACGCTATGGATTTTCGCAATTTAGTTTTCGGAAGATGTGGGTTGCTAACCCTCGTCTCCTAGATTGGTAATACGGCTGCTATCTGCACGTCCAATCCCACGATGCAACCATGCTTCAGCGGTTCAAGCCTACTTTCCTGAGACGTCTCTTTGACCATTCAGGATACATGGTTGTAATGCCTTCTAACTTTAGCTAACTTCTAAGCGGTTGCTTTGAAGTCATTGCCCGGGGAATACTTGGTCTATGACCGGAAGTAGTTAGCTGCTTGGACAGTGCCACAAAGGAATCGATTCTGGTCACTCCCAAGTGAGTAACGATTTTCAAGTAATTAAGAAAATACCGTGAGTGATTTGGAAATATAAAGTAACCTATTATGTTCCTTTACAAATTTGTGATATTGTACTGGATATATTTTTAGAATCAATATGGTACTTCATAATGGTACAACAATTTGTCACGCTACAGCTTGCATTTTATTTTTCAAAAACTTACCTTACTGTGAAGAGAATTTTATCTCCTGAACATGATTTACGTCCATGATATGCATTCTGGAAGTTTTCGCAATAGCATTTGTACTTAATGCAACATTTAATTTTTTGAAAATCCGAACTGCTCTTGTTGACGAAGAATTACTGCAAAGGTGCAACACAGCATCTGAAAAAAAAACACAAAAAATAACGTACACCATTAAATTCATATGTTCATTACTAATTGCATTGATTTTTTTTTATAATGAACAATTCTAACATTCTACCATTAAGGCCCAAGTTGTTATGTCCGTTGTTTTAAAGGGATTCATATGCCTTGAGATGTCTTTTAGAACTTTTAAAACAAGATGACAAAGCATGATATGTCTGAGATAAGTTTTTTATTCTTTTCTTATTTACTCCACTTAGGAACGAAGGGATTCCACAAGATTATTGACAAATTAGCTACTTTTGTATCAGTTCTATCGTTAGTGATTGGCGCCAAGTATTTCCTTATGTGTTAATGAGATTGCAAAACTTTGAATCGGTTTACTGTTATGATAGTTTGAAAAATCAACTTTTGCCTAAATGGTAAATAAATATTTAGCTTATATAGAAATTGTTTGAGGAATACAGGATATTCTACTGACTAACTGATTTCGCAAATGTTCCTGTGACACAAGTTTTGAAATAATTTTTACGTAAATCAAAAACTATGGCTACTAACCGGCCAAGGCGTGCAAAATTTTCACTCTTAAAACTGTTTGGTTTAAGTAGCTAATCAATACCTCACTTCCCCTGAGCACGATAGCAACTCTAAGTGGTTTCGTTATATGAATACATATATTCGTACTTAAATTCTAAAGATGCCTTTCCCCCATATATGGCATATAGCAATTTACTATCTCACATATTCACAAAAACTTTGTGTTTCATGTCATTCATTGAGGTTTGTACATGTGACCTCTCCTCCACTGATAGATGTGAAACGCCTCTGTGTTCGTTCGTTTCACTTGTGGCTACATGTCACTCTGTTCAAGTTGTCACATACGTGCGGCGGCAAAAGAAGCACAAGACCAGGAAATCCAACAACAACAACAACAAAAACAGCAACGTGCCACCAATATCGATAAAACAAATAAACTAACCCCATGTTGCTTGTTGGTGTCATTGGCGTTGGCTGCCGGTTAGTTGGTGTTGCTATTTGCTAGTTGCGCTGATAAAGCTGAAGCTGAAACTGTAGCCATTCTGCTATAACTTCACATTGATAATGAAGATGACGACGACGAAAAGGGTGATGATCATCATCATAATTATCTCCTTTAGTGGTAGTGGCAAAAAGTACCACTGACGTTAGTGATAGAGATGATGTCGCTGGCGTCGTAGCAGAGTGGCATTTCATAGTTCTACCCTTGTGCTGTTCGACAGTTCGCTTGTTGTGGTTCGACAGCCGTAAGACATTTCCAATTATACATGATGTGTTTGTCTGTGTTCTTCTTTTTCCACTCGATATTGTCTATTCAGTGTTCTTTTCTCAAAATTGCTGCACTGCTGTCCAAAGTAAGTGCGTTTTAATTTTTCTGATATTTCAAACCGCAGATATATGAGATAGTGTAGTTCCTGGTTTCTTTTTGTACAAGTTCTTGTCATTGGTCTGCGGGTAAGTTTTGTTTTACTTTCACTTGCGGACACAGTTGCAGATATAAACATTACTGTCGTGCAGTATTTAAAGCACTGTTACATTGTGGAGTAGTATTCAAACACGAAGTTTGATAATTTGGTCACCATATGCAACTTAGATGTGCACATATTAAATTATAAAATTTGGAACTGTTTTTAAAGCAATCTGAAATTTTTTTTAAACCTGATCCTCTCTTTTTTTATCCTGTACTTGATTTGAGAGCTTTTTACACTTGAATTAAGCGTCTTTCTCTCTCTTACACTAATTGCAACTCATTTCATTTTGGACGTCTATGCACTAAAAGTAAGAATTTCTTGCTCACATCAAATAATCCACACTTATATAAACCAAATGGCAGTGTTTGATAGAACAAATTTGGTTTCCGCCATTAATGTTTTCACTCTCACAGTTAAATATAAGCGCTATTTTCTTATTTGAAGCCATTTTTAATATATATTTTCTTTCCGAGATATGTTTACTCGATTTCAAGTATTGTTAACTTATTTTAATCCCTTTAAAGCTTGATATTTTGAACGTAGACCGTTCTGTACTTGATTCAAGTACAAACGTGGTTAAATTTTTAAGTACGAATTTGGTCAAAAATAAGAAATTTTTTTCTTAAATTTATCCGGTTCTTTTTTCTGAGTGTATGGACGATATTATTCGCGCATTTCAATAATATCGAATATTAAAATTCATACGCAATACATTCCCTAGAATGTAGAATGTATCCCAATACATGTATTTCATTCAATCAAAATGTCACTGTCGTTTTTAAATCTGGTCTCTCTCCATCGCCTGTCAGTTTTTCGTTGCAATGTACGAGTATCTTTATTACAGTGTAATTTTCATATGAATTTTCTTTTATTTTAACAACTTCAAAAACTTAATGAAAACGCAGAGAAAAAATATGCATCAATTAAGAGAAATTGCAATACCAAAAAGAGGATACACCAAACACTGATGATGATGCTGATGCTGACGATGACGACGATGCTTGCGATGATGATACTGATGATGATGGCTGAAATAATAAAATAGCACGAATTCGTTACGGGAAGTTGCTACTAAAGATAGCTTTGTCAAAACCCTAGCATTCAACGAGTCAACATCTTTTACAACAAACAGTTCAATACAAATTTCATTTGTATTGATGTTCTCATGCTGCTCTATAGTAGTTTTTGCTACATTTGCTATACTTTATAGTTGCCATCTTTGTACAAACTTTGGCTGTCATTGTTAGTTTAAACTATATCAGACATATGTATGTACAATGTAAATGCCTTTAATGTTTATTACAGTCACTCATCAATTTCTTTTTTGTATTATTACAACATTAAAGGAATGACAGTATCGGCACCCGCACTACTACAAATAGCTTCATAGAAAATGGCTGCTTCTGTCGAAGCAGAGTGGCCGTGTGAGGAGGGAAGTACACTGTAGAGTAATGCATCGAAGAAATGTAATTGAAATTTAAAAGTAATCAAAAACAATGTCATCGCCTATTAAAATGCATTGAAGTAAATGGCAATAGGGTAAAATTGTAAGAAAAATAAACTGAAATTAATTGAATTTTAATAATAATGGTAAAGCTTTCGGTATTTTCAGTTGTAATTGTAGTAGTGAGATGTTGATGTCATATTGTGGTCTGCAAAAGACGGTAGGTTTTGACACCATTGCATTGCAAAATTGTTTGCAAATTAGAGAAGACTTCAAGTGTTGGCTTGGTTAAGTGCACAAAATTGTGGTATTATAAAAATAAATGCATGGACCCCAAGGATTATTATGTTGTAGAACCTGTTTTACAATCTGATAAAACAATTGCGATATGAAATTGATTTGATTTGTCACCAAAAACTATCCATTAGGTTATAAAATTTTGTCTAAAAGTTGTAAACTACATATATTTTATGTATGTTAGACTTTTTTTAACAAAAATTTCTCCAGAAGAAGGAGTACCTCTCTCCACTACTCTGGAATGTCAGCATCAATGCACTTTTGAAGATGATGGACAAGACGTGCTGTACAACTGTTACATATACGGATGACGTAGCACTAATAGTTGCTGGTAAGGATCCTAAGTTACCCTCTGAGATTTTGGAATCTGCATCAAAACTTTTGCCAAAATGGTGTTATAACTAGGTGTAAACCCGAGCAAAACGAAACTGGTGCTATTAACTCGGTAATACAAAATCTATCTGTTTGCAAAGCCCTGACTAAAGGAAGTCGCACTTACACTATCTGTTAATGACAAATACCGTGGACTCATAGTAAACATGAAACTAAACTGGAATCTCAACACTCAGGCAATGACCAGCAAAACGCCTGTATACTGCTGTAAAAAGGCCGATAGACATTGAGGTAAAGAAGGCATCAGCAAATACCGTAATGCTTTTAAATGCCACTAAGGCTCAAACGTCACGAAGATATGGAAGCATTAGGACTATGGTCAATGACCATTGGACATGCCAAAATTTTAAGCTCAATCATTGTAAGGTTTCATACGGATTACACAGTACCAGAACGTGTTTTCGATCCCTGTCAAATTAAAAATATCCCGGACATACTCTACTATAATTACAAAGGTGTCGACAGCAACTTCACAGTCTAGTCAATCGACATGTCTAGTAGAAGATTCTCAAACAGTGACGATCGCTTTCGTCGATAAACGGTGTAAAGGGAAATTAAATAAGTTACTATAACGTTGGTGTTCCTCTGTCGACGGGAAAACAACTAATTTCGGAGAAACACAACCTTTTTGCCAATGAAATATGGTATAAAGATCCTTAACATTTGCCGTTAAACAAAAATCTCGTCTACTTTCTTCTTATTCCGCAGCAGAAACATATATTCAACCATCAGTAGCCGCTCGGAAAAAAGAATTGCATGCGCTTCGGTCTTTTGCACTCCTTAGACAGTTCGTCACACAAAGTTAAGATAACAGCTCTTCACATGGTATTCAACGAAGTATTGGTCGCCTCCTACTAGCGACCAGCGCATTCAGCCTATGCTGTCGATGACGTTAAAAAGCTCACATTGTTCATGGTTTTTTCGACTATTTTGCAAAATATTTTTCTCTCGAAGACACTCAGAATATATTGATCCGCTTGAGCCATTACCCAGGATTCTGCGCTGTAGAGCAAGACAGTTAGAATTAGTGTCTGGTAGAGTTGTTTGTTGAAAGAGTACTTTGTCAATAGTAACAGCGGTTTGAGATCAATTCTCATCTCTTGATTTCCAGGCTGGCATTATTGTTTTTGTTAACGGTGGAGCCAAGGTATACAAAATCATCTACCACCTCACAGTTATAGTTGTCAACGTTAAATCAGCGTCTCAAACGAGTAGACTCTTTGTTCGTTGAAACAAAAATACTTGGTTTTGCCCTTAATTATTTCACGACCCATTTCTGATGACTTCTTCTCAATGCTTGACAAAGCAGCAGTAACATCCCGCAGTCCTCGAACAATGATATCTATATAAACCGCATACGCGAGCAGCATGTGACTTTTATCGAAGATGGTAGCAGTCATGTTTATAGCGTCTCAAACGAGTAGACTCTTTGTTCGTTGAAACAAAAATACTTGGTTTTGCCCTTAATTATTTCACGACCCATTTCTGATGACTGCTTCTCAATGCTTGACAAAGCAGCAGTAACATTCCGCAGTTCTCGAACAATGATATCTATATAAACCGCAAACGCGAGCAGCATGTGACTTTTATCGAAGATGGTAGCTACCTTCTGCATGATCATTTTAATTATCTTGTTTGGTACAAAATGGTTCTGTCAGATTTTTGCCGATTTTTCACTGAAGACTTCGGGTCGGTCATTTTCATCCCGCAAAGTCATATCAGCTTCGCGATTATACCAAACTCAGGCATGGCATCAAACAGTTTCTGTCGTCCAGGAATGTTGTTTGCAGCTTTGTAATCGTTAAACAGATGGTAGGTGTCAATCTGCATTTTTTGAGTCTTCTCCAGGATTTGTCATAGCGTATAAGTCTGGTCGGTAAAGATGTTAGCAGTCATGTGTTCTGCAGCCTTCCGCATGACATACTACCGCCTTGTATAATGCCTTACTTGGTAGAAAATAGCTGTCAGATTTTTGCCGATTTTTACTGAAGACTTCGGGTCGGTCATTGTTATAACGCAAAGTCGTACTACCTTCGCTGTGATGCCAAATTCAGCCATAGAATCTAATAGTTCCTGTCGTATCGGACAGTCAAATTCAACTTGGTAATAGATAAAAAGATGGTGGTAGGTATCAATCTGCATTTCTTGCGTCATCTCCATGATTTGTCACACCGTATCATTCTGGTCCGTCGTGTATTTGCCAGGTTTGTATGAATGGGTCTTCTGTGTAGCCTTTCACATAACACTCTAGAAGGGCCCTCGGACCGCCCTTCTAAAGCACAGGACATAGAACACTCAGAATCCAATCATCGGACATGTATTGTATTAGCCGAAACGTGATTATGAGGAGACACATGCACTTTGTCAGCTCTTCGCCATCAGTTATAAATAGCTCTGCCCATAGCACATCGGCTCCCGCAGCCATATTTCCATTTCTGTCCTTTTGTGTGGGGATCCTTGTTGCAAAATCTTTGCATTTAAATTTTTGGTAAATTTTTCGGGCTTCCTTGTATTTTTGATATCCTGGCTCTTTCTTTTCTTACACCGTCGCATTTTCCGCCTAAACAGGCGTTTGATCTTCCTCCTCTACTCATCCTAACGCTCCGTCACCGCACTCGTTGCCATTGGCTGCAGTTTTGCCTTGTATACAGCATCCATTTCCTCAGATAGTACTCCACATTCATAATGTATCAGGGCTTGTCTGAGCGTAGTTTTTCATAATCCACTACGTTCGTTGTGCCAGTGGTCATGGAATTCGTCCGGCACTGTGTGCCGGGAACATCAGAAATGGGGGCGTTTGATTGCAATAATTGGAAGAGTTGTTTCGTGTAGGCATAGGCTATTTCGGTGGTATGCAGCTTTACGATGACAAGCTTCCATTGCTTTCGAGACAAAATTTGCATTGCGCTTCACATGCATGTCCATAATGCTTAAAAATTGCCTTCGGTCGATTACCTCGTGATTTATCTGGTGTCTTATATTTTGCTCAGGGAATATCCGGAATATGACTAGTGGATATCTTTATGCGGGACTGTGGTTCTACTCACAACCCTGTTTTTACCGACGCGAAGATTGTGCGGATGCGTTGTCGAAGGTTTGGTTGTGTAGAATGAATTTTTGAACTGCTGAACCATTAAAATATTCCATAACAATTTCAATGTCATGGGTAGTTCATTTTTCATATATTTTTTCCAGGCGCTCATAGAATGCATCTTTAACGTCCTCGTCTATATCTTATGTCGGGTCGTGTACACAAATCAGCGTATTTTTTGTCCGACACATCGTTTCTTGGTCAAATTTGTGGCCCCTTTCTAAATCATATGCCACAAGAGTTACTCGGTCTCACACTTTACACCTGTAGTAGCCGCTAAACTAATGCAAAAATTACACCATAATTTGAAATTGTCCATTATATAAAATTAATTTAAACAAATTACTGATAACTATTGCAGACTTGGTGGCACCGATAAAAAAAACTCCATTAATATATGCCTAACTTTCAAAACCGTTACCAAGAACTTAAAAACCTCTAATCCATGTTATTTTCCATAAAATTCATTTATATTTGTAATCAAATCTACGTGCGATATTTGAAATACCTAATAACGTATTCCTCCAGTGAGTGCCGACAATTGAGACATTTTATTGATATTACGCTGGGAATAGCAATCAAGGAAACTACGCAATTACTAAATGGGCCACATTGTGAATCCAATTAATTTCTTTTGAATTTCAAATCACACAATCCCAAAACGTTTTAGTACAAATGTCTTCGTATCCAATTCAAACCAATTTCACACATTCAAATATATGTATAACGGAAATTTAATCATTGTTAACACATCCTTAACACCTGCAATTTAAGCTTTAACCTTTTTTTTTTGTTGTTGTTGTGCCAAACGTGGTCTTTTATCAACGGTAGCTTTACCGACAGTGACACCGACATCGACACCCACACTGACACAATGACAACGACAACGACACCGCTGTAACCAAATGATTGGCGTTTTACTTGCTACACATTCTTTGCCACAGATCTGTCTTTGTTTCCAGTTGTCAATAAAACAATACGGTTTAATGTGATGTCAACCAAGAAGAATAAGGCAAAGAAACAAAAGAAAATGGGAATGGGAATGAGTGAACGGATAAGCAAAACGAACAGAAGTTGGTTGGAAAAGTAAAGTGTTAAGAAAACTCAGCAAAAAAAAAAACAAAATGCTCCAATCTCGAGGTACAAGTGCAAATGACATTTGTTTTAAATGGCACAATGAAGGACAGACACTCACACACACACACTGTTGGAAAGTCACCCAAAAACGAATGACATGTGACATTAAATGACTTTTAAATATAAATTTAAATTTCATTTTCCTTGAGTAAGTGAGAAAGTTGTGCTAGGAAGTGGAAGAAAACGGAAGAACATCATTTGTTGCAAAAGTGCGAAGGAAACAGGAAGCATAAGTATCTGGTTGCTGGCAACATATTGTCCGTTTTGTGCCATTCCAGAAAATTTATCACATGCAATATAGTACATGGCATTCTTCTCGTCTGCCCCTTCCCATCCCTCTGACAACATTGATATCCTTCAACGCTTATGCAACACTTTAATGTGTGCGTGAGAGTGTGTGATGATACCAAGCTTACTTCCCCTTAATTTCGTTGATCGTAATGTTCAAAGGATATGTTTATGAGTTTTATGTTTTATTGAAAGGATTTTTCTTTTCAATGCTCCTTGTTGTATTGTCGTTGTTTTTTTTTTTGTCTTCATTTCTTAATATTGTTGCCATTTATATATCATAAATATTTGATATATATTTGCATCAGCAGCTGGCCTGGAAACGGAAGCAAGTTATTTAAATATATTTAGTTAATATACTTTATTTATATGGTTGGTGAAATTTTATTGAAAGCCATAAATTGTATATATGTCTGTATATATGTGTGTGTGTGTGTGTCTGTTATGGCTGTTTTTAACTCCTTATGGTATTGCGTTTTTATGGTGATTTCAAAGGTGTTTTATGCAACGCTTTCACTTTTTTTATGCAAAACACTAAAAGCAAAATCGAATGACATAAAGTTTTTGAAAACGAGTTAAGTTGACTGCCGCTGGTGGTGGCAGTGATGGTGGTGGGGAATTGGCCATAAAAAGAGTTGATTACAAAAAGCTTTTTGAGTAAATTAAAATGAAAATAAAACATGACTTTATAACAAGTTTAGCGTTTGTTTAGAAAATCGATGGGAGTTTAATGTGTCTTTAGAAGTTATAGAATTTGTATGAAGTAGTTTATTACTCAAAAGATGTATGTATATAGGGCAATACGAAAATTCTTCGTAACAATCTGTAACATGCGTCAGTTCTTTAGCGGGAATTATGACTGATGACTCCACATCGGTTGTCGCAGATAAATGATAGAAACAATATTTACGATCTTCGTCTATGCTTTAATGTTTTTATGTTTGTTTAATAGATTTATTGATCTACTTGCGATCCACGATAAATAACATATTTCAAATAATTGTAATAGCCTATTCAACTGGAAATATGCAAATGCATTTTTTTTTAAACGATATATCAACAAATGGGCGAGATATTTATATGTTTCGTACTCTTACAAGTGTTTTGACACCTATTTGTTAGAGCATATTTTTGCATATTTTACCCATAAGACTTTATGGGAAACAATATTCCTTATTAGTACTAGGCGTAACAACTAAATCAAGATGCCACGATCTTCGTTTATGTTTAAATGTCTTTATGTTTGTTTGACAAATTTATTGATCTTCTTTTGATCTACGATAAAGAACATATTTTAAATAACTGTAATAACCAGGGCAACCGAGAATATGCAACTGCATTTTTTTTAAAGGGGATATTTACAAATGAGTAAGGTATTTATATGTTTGTACTCTTGCAAGCATTTTGACACCTATTTGTTAGAGCATATTTTTGCATATTTTACCCATAAAGTCATCGTTTAGCATATTTTGGTTTAAAGAGCATATTTTTTATAAAAATATCCTTTTTAAGCATATTTCATATTTTTTTAGAACATATTTTTTAAAAATTTCACTTTTTAAGCATATTTTGTTCTTGTTCAATAAATAAACAAAACATAAAAAAAGTTTTTCAACAACCATCGATTTCGATCATGGATATTTTGCCTAAAGCTAAAACAGCTAACTAAAGGTTGCAGAAGAATTTCCCGACTTGCGAGCTGAAAATTATTGCAGCAGATCGCAGATTTCAAGTGAAGCAGCTTTTGGAAAGCAGCAAACATATTTAAATAAATTAAAGAAGTGAAAATAAGATGATTGAACAATTGGAGGATAGGTACTTGATCGCAGCTGATGGTGTTGTTATTTTTGTTATCAATTTGCCTTGATAAACGACAATAGACCCAGTTGTAATTGATATAAAGTGGACTGTATTTGTGGGTGGTAGAGGCGACTTTTCTGTAAAGCAGGAATTTTTGGCGATTAGTAACAGTAACTGCCTGACAGGCTTTATTTTGGAAAAAAAAGCGCCTCGATGATGCCGCCAGCCCATAAACCGCACCAAACAGTCACTCTTTGTGGGTGCATTGGTTTCCCGACAATCACTCTTTTATTATCATTCGCCCAAATGCGGCAATTCTGCTTATTGACGAATCCACTAAGGTGAAAATGTGGCTCATAACTAAAGATGATTTTCTTGGAAAATTGATCATCCACTGTTGCCAGCAATCTGACCATTGACGACGTTTGGAATGGTCAAGAGGCTTTAGTTATTGAGTCAATTGTCACCTTGTAAGCATTTAAATGCAAGTCTTTATGCATAATGTTCATCAACGACGAGCGTGAGAGGTGCAATTGTTGGGCACGACGACGAGTTGCGGTGGACGGCTCTTCAGCCACACTATCTCGAACAGCACCAATTTTTTCTGCAGTACTAGCTGTACGCGCATGCACTGGTGTTTCCACTTCTCCTACACACCCGGTTTGCTCAAATTTTTGCACGATTTTTCCGATTGTACTCACATTTGGACGATTAAATTGACCGAAAAAATCTCGAAGTGCGCGATATGCATTTTGATTTGAACGCCTATTTTCATAATAAGCCTTTAACGCGTTGCTCGATTGTGTATCTTTCCATGGTTCAAGTTGAGTTTGTCTGAAATTGAAAAATGTCAATTGAAATGCAGAAAAGAAGTTGACGTTTAGGTGTGGTTCACATTCAACATCGGCCCTTACAATTTAACCACCCTTTATTTCCAAACTTTGCATTACACTCAGAACCTATAACTACACGTTTTGGAACATGACATGAATCAGTTAATTACTATGGCAATAATTGTGAAGGCATTTGTTTGTGTGTGACTGAAATTTTTTAGAGCATATTTTTGTGAAATATAAGTGCATATTTTATGATTTTAGGAGCATATTTTGCTTTTTAGGGCATATTTTTAGCGCATACATATTTAGTGTGCGCTGGTAATAGCATACAAAATAATAATTACGAACGAATACCAACTTATTGTTCTTACCTTTCAATAATTTCATATAAGGACTCAATATATAAAACTTGAACTCAAACTTCCACGCCAATAAATTAATGTCCTTGGCACACTTTCCTTTAGTTGCACAATTTAATCAAAAAACATATCCATACGATTCTCTTAAATTTCACACAAAAAGTGTAAGGCACCACCCACCCACGTTTATACATTTCCTTCCTGTACTTAATTTTCGCCCCCCAGCCTCACATCACACAACACTTCATCACTCCCAGCTAAAAATTATTGTCTACCATAATTAAATTTACTTCATTTATTTGCAACAATAGTTTCTAATTTCCAATTGTAATTTAAATTACACATACTCTATGGCCACACAGCACATTTTGCCGTCAACAAAGGACCTCCCAAAGGACACACGTGCTTTGACCATGTCACAATAGACATCAATACACGGCGCATTGAGCGCGGTAGGGGTGGCTGGCTCGTAATGACCATAAAAACCACAAAAAGTACAAAAAAAAAAACAAATTTGTGTACATAGGGAGGTGATCGTGGGGCAGAGATAACCGCAACGCACTTATGCTATATAGAAAATAATACAACAATGACCGAAAGAATGAATAAATGACAAAAACGAAATTATTCCAACATTATGTAATAACAAAAGAGGGCCAAAATAATACATTGAGCGTGAAATAAAATAATTACAATTACGACCAACCGTCCCAACGACCGGGGCTAACAACAACAGCAGCACAATAACTGTATTTCAACCAACACTCTTGACGTGAAGGACATTGTAAACCTTGTGCAGGGGGCGAAGAGAACGAGACAGCATCATCACAAAGAGGGCAAAAACTTAACGCAACGCAATAATTTCCTAACAAATATTTTATGCAATTTTTGTAAATTTTCCCTGCTAGACAGCGAATTGAAAGGCAAAGTTTTGCCTTATCTAAATTCTGAGGGACAAAAGCGGATGTGGGTGTATATGGTATGGTACAATACATCCATCTTTCATCTGACACATACAGGGACATAGTTTTGTCCCAGTCGACAGTGACTTTATAAGGTCCTTTTGGTGTCTATTAGAGAGTTGCTGCTGGCTATGCCGTTGGTGGTTGTTTACTCGGTTGGTTGGTTGACTGCTGATTTAGATTGATGCATTTTGTCCCTGAGTGCCTTAAAGAATTACTGTCACGATGTTAACAGCAAAACAAAAATTACGTTAAATAATGTGGTCAAGCGCAAACAAAGGTCAGTGACAAAGGACATTGGACAAAAGGGTATGAGAATGTAACAAAAAGAGAGAAAGACAACTGATTGTTATGTTAGCATTAAATGACAGCTATGTTTTTTTTGGAAGTAGGCTGCTTTGGTTACTGTTACAAATTAAGTAATGTTTTGGATGCTATTTGTAATCTTATTGATTGCGATGGAATATTTTTTTGAGATTTTGAGATTATCGGATAACGGAGATATGAACGTTTTATCATGTCAAGTGCAAAGTTTTGTGGAAGGTATTTAAATAAAAACTAGTGAGGTAATCATCTTTGGCTATTCCAAAGCTCAGATACCCTTAACTCTTTGTAAATTTTTGTACCGCAAAAAATGGGGAGTTTGTGTAAGAGGTAGACGTTACCTTTAGCCTCTCACATCGATTTTTGGTCAGTAAGTTTTTGTTACTACTAAAATGTCAAGTACTGCGCTTGAATTGTTTATATGAGCTGAGAATATTTTTATGAATTTTAAACCCCCAAAGAGGATGTATGGCAGGTGGTAGAAAGTTTTATCCGATTTCGCTCACTTCAGAACTTAACCTCCGCTTAGTGAATAAAATACACCTCAATACCTCTTAAACTAAGGTTGCAGTCGCGGGGACAGACGGAAGGACAAAAATAGGGAGTTTCAAGGAAGGTGGGAGTAGTTTATGTTCAGTTTAATGGAAGGTGGGAGTAGTTTTTTTTCATTTTACAAATTCGCCTCCACTTAGAGGATAGAAGATGGCATACCAAATTTCAGCTCGATAAACGCCAAAAATTTCAGCTCGATTCCTCTTAAATTACGGTTGTGATCGCGGGGACAGACGGACGGACACTCAAAAAAGGGCAATTTGTATGGCAGGTGAGAGTATTTTTCGTTCGATCTTGCTCATCGTAGAACTTAACTTCCGCTAGTGAATAAATGCTTGCATACCAAATTTCTGCTCGAAATCTCTTAAACTACGGCTGTAATCGCGAGTACAGACGAATGGACATCTTTAACAAGGGCAAATTGTGGTCGCCTATAGAATGTCCTTTGCATCACGCCATAGCCCTAAATATAGGATATATCCCGATTTGGTCTCATACTATAACGGGACTGGCCACAGCATAGAGGTTAGAACACGCGAATACGATGCGGGAGATCCGTGGTTCGATACCCGGCTCCAGTCATACATATTTCTCTTTCATTGCCGGCCCCTCATGTTGTAGATAGCAACTCCGCAGTATGCTGCCGATTCAATCGGCATCTCTAATAAAAGCTTCTCAAAATAGTGACGTTCGCATTCGGCGATAAACAAGTAGGTGCCGTTTGTTGTGATTCTAAAATAGAAAGCGTGTTAATTCACAACAACGCTAGAAGCTATCCCATACCTCATTCATGGGGTGTTAATGGAAATTAAGTTTTTTATAAGTGTCATAAGTGATATTTACTATTTTCAGGCCTAGATTCGCCACTATGAGCATTTGGAAATGAATGTCATTTGCATGACGCCATAGCCCCATAGGAGCAGATTACCTCCAAATATAGGATATACCCCTATCCTGTTTCAGATCTGAGATAAATGATATTTTTATTAGCATATTTGCAACTACCTGCATTGGGAAATGAATGTTCTTTGCATCGCGCCATAGCCCCATGGGAACATATAACTCCTATATAGGTTTTATCCCGTTTCTGTTTTAGATCAGATATATATCACAAGGTATATGCGTTATAACCGGGACCGGCCTTGGCATAGTGGTTAGAACGACTACCATGCGGGAGATCACAGTTAATTCACAACAACGCGAGAAGCTTTCCCATACCTCATTCATGGGGTGTAATGGAAATTAAAGAAGTATTATATGCGTTATAAATGACATCTCTGTAGTTTAAGGACTACCGAATCGTGTTTGATACATTTTGGAACTTATCTTCTCGACCTACTCGGAGCAGATCCCTTCTATGCATAGGACAATAAGGATATATCCCGATTATGTTACGGGTCAAAGATGTATCATAAAATATATGCGGTCAAAATTGTATCTACTATTGGCATATTCGCCTGTATATTGACCACTACAGGCATTTGGAATGGACGAATGGACGATCTATATTGACCACTACAGGCGTTTGGAATTGAATGTCCTTTGAATCACGCCATAGGATAATGAGAGCAGATCTCTCCCATATGTAGGATATATTCCGATCGGTTTAGGGTCAGAGATATATCACAAAGTATATGTGATAAAAATTGTATCTACAATTGGCATATGTTGTGGACTATATTGACCACTACAGGCGTTCGGAATTGAATGTCATTTTAATCACGCCATAGGATCATGGGAGCAAATCACTTCCACATATAGGACATATTCCGATTCTGTTTCTGATCAATGATATACTACAAAGGATACACAGTATAAATGATATTTATGAATGTCTTTTACATCACAATATAGCACCATGGGAGCAGATCACTAACATATATATGATAATAAGGATATAAGATACATACTTATTCTGTTGCGAATAAAAGATATATGACAAAGTATAAACGGTATACGTGATATGTAGTATAAGCATATTCGGAAGCTTAAATTGACTCTATGGGCATTGCCGAATAAATGTTCTTCGGATCACGTCAAACCCCCATACGCCATATATAATGTATATTCTGATCCTGTTTCCGTTAAGTGATATGTCACAAAGAATATATGGTAAACATTATATATAGTAATGACATATTTGGGGACTCAGATTGGCTGCTAAGGGCATTAGCGAATGAATGTCCTTTGTCTCACGCCATAGCCCCATAGGTGCAAATTTCTTCAATATATACAGGATATATCCCGATTCTGTTTTAGATCAAAGTTATATCACAAGGTATATGCGTTATAAACGACGCTTTCGCGTCCCTTCAAGTTCGACGTTTACTGAATCGTAGGTGATTTATTGTTGAACCTGTTACCTCGACTTTCTGCAATTTCTAATCAATTAAATCTATGAAGCTTCATTTCTATGCCATATGTTGTAATGATCGCAAAATTATCGTTGCGCAAAATTTTCGTTGTTTTGATGTTATGCTTCGCTGAATGACTCTATTGCACTGAATTCCTATTGGCTGCTCCTGCATATCGAATACCCACCGTGACTGCTCAACGCTAAATGGACTTTTGGTGCATTTTGTGGAATAAATGTAATTTGACCATACAATGTGTGTGTAGTCACAGCCATATAGATTTCAACGGCTGTCTTGATGTTGTGACAGCAATATGCGAGTTAGTCGTGCCAATCAGTCTATATAGTGAAAGCTCTCAAAATGCTGTAGTTCGTATTCGTCGTTAAACTTAAGCTTCCAATACTTCATAAAAAGAAGTGAGTTTACTTACTTTTTCCACTCCTTCATAAAAAAGAGCAAGAAGAAGCTCACGCTATATCGCATTAAAGGGATGCCAAGGTAAAATAAGTTATTTCATTGTCAAAAAAAAAAATTTATTTCTCTTTACACCTCATGACTCACCTCGCGTTGTTGTGAATTAACACGCTTTCTATTTGGACACCTACTTTTTATCGACGAATGTGACCGTCACTGTTTGAGAAGCTTTTACTAGACATGTCGATTGACTCGACACTTATACTGCGACGTTGCTGTCGACAACATCGACGGGGCCGGCAATGAAAGAAAAATGTAGATGACTGGAATCGAATCCGGGATCTCCCGCATGGTGGTCGCGTGTTCTAACCACTATGCCACTGCCTTTCTTTGTCAAAGTTTGATTAATATAGCTCAATGTCTTCACGAAATCTTGCTAGAACACTGCAATTTTAAAGTACTAACAAAAATTCTGTCGAATTTGCATAGCATATTATGCATTGCATATGCTAAACTTTAACTTTTTTTGGTTCTTTATAAACATCGGTATTGAGAGCATACATTTTAGAATGCTCAATTATAATAGCCATCCAAAACACGTAAAAATCATATCAACTTATATGTGTTATTTGTAATCTCTGTTTTAAATACAAATCCCTAAATACCCATTTGACTTAAATCCCTGAAAAATTTTCGATACTTAAAAAAATCACAACCTAGACAAAAAACGAACACAGTCTAACATAACGTTATTGCTCACATGGCTTTTCACAAAATATCAACTTTAATTCCATAAAAACCTCTCACCCATTTCATTCCATTACACGCGGATTCAATTTGGGAAACTATACGTTTTTTCTTGCTGACTTTGCTGTGTTTATTTTAGGCAAATAAACAAATCAATAACAATAAATATTTATTACTTTTAAGCGCAAATTCAAATATAGAAATTGCTGGTTTTTTGTTTTGTTTTCATTTTTTGTTGTTGTTCTGTTCAATTGGTTGACTAATCCTGTCCACCTAAAAAAATAACAGAATTCTCATGACAGCTGTATCAGCAGAATATTTATATTCTGTGTCTGTATTTAAACAACTAACTTTTATAAAATTTGGTGGTGTTTGTATGTGTGTACGATGGTTAAAAAATAACACTTAATAACTACTTAGAATGAAATGCGAGAAGCTCTACTATATTATGTCATTATTCATGGGCTGTAAAGGAAAAATATGAAAAGTTTTTCGATCGACTCAAAATGTTGTATCTTAGTCTAGGCCAATAATACTTCCGATTATTAAAAACTTAACTTAGTCAAACGAACTATAAATTATTCAAAAAATGCACGTTAGAAGGATTGTGTTTAAAGCCTTCTTCATAATAAACCTAAGTCAATTCAAAATTGATCATACTACACTCGTTTCTTTAAGAGTTTTTTTTGCCAAAGGTACACATGTAATATTCCTATTCTGTATTCTCTATATAAGCCAACAATTAGCTAAATAGAACAAAAAATTCATATACATATATTTTTGTACAGATTTCATATGGACTATAGCGTCAAGAGAATGTAAAGAGATAGAAAGAATGAATTCTCGAATAACATAGTAGTACTTGGTCTACCAAAAATAACCAATGCTAAACATTTAAAAATATGAAAGCAAGCACCCACGACTAACCAATAATAACAGAGAAATACGAATTGTAGTTTGCTTCTTTTTTCCAGTATTTGAAAATTACAATAATTGAGATAGGAATTTGGACAAAACCTAATTTTATTGTTCGTCTGTATATATATTGCCATATTGCATATGGAACACTACAAGAGTTTAGAGAATACATATGAATGGGCCATTAAGGGAACGATAGCCATGACAATGTCCTCGAAAAGTTAAACAAAATAAAAATGCCAAAATGTACAAAAAACTAGACATGGTCATGGTTTAAATGGCAGTTACCATGTCACACATATACTATTACTACGTAACACAAACTCAGTGACGAAATTAGCAAGGCCTTCTGCAAGCAGGTAAGCAGCAAGGCTTCCTGAGACATTTAAACGTCATGTCTTCAAGGCCTTGTTTTCACATGCTAAAAACAGACCTTCTCCTTCCTTTCTAAAATATTCCGAGCACTTGTACACTGTATTCTTTAATAAACACTGCTGCAGGTCTTCTTTATGAAGGGAGAATCAACGTTTTCGATGATTAGTTATTCCACCATTTCGTGTGTATACACAATCCGTCTCCCTTCTCATGGAAGGCTGTTCGTGTGTTTTTCTTAAAACAGTTTATGATTAGTCTCAGATACACAATTCGAATGCATCTTCATAGGCTAGATGGTAGCATGGCTGACTAACAATCGTGAGGTAGTGAATTTAAACTGCAGCAAGGTTTAATGTCGTTGGAAAAAAGAGAAATATCTAAAAATTAACTAAACAATTTGAGGGTGACCAGCTGCACATTTTTTTTTTATTTTTCAAGTCCATTTTTATGTGTATGCAGGCCTTCCATCAGGCCTTCTTATAGGCAACGACGATGGAAAGCATTGTCTTCCAACGACACCCTGTTTTATTTTTAAATGAAGAGGGATTGCAGAGCGCAGTCCAACTGACTGCTTTTGAAGGAATTCTAGGTCCTTCCTTTCGCCACACATGTACAGAAATGATAATGTCGATAGATCTAACACAAAGGAAAATGTTCTCCCTCTAAGCGGCCGCAATTATGGGTAGACAAGCCTTATGTCAGGACTACTTTTGGTTCCGGAAGGCCTTTATAGACCTCACCTTCGCTTTGCGTGAGATTGGTAGGCAAGGTATTCCATTGTCGCTTGCTATAAGAAGGCCTTACGGAGTCACTCCATACAAACTGAGCAGTTTGATTGAGTGAATTACGTTAGTTTTTAACGCTACCACTATTATGTATCTCTATCTAGGTTAGGTTAGGATAGGTCAGGTTATGGCCAAATGTGATCTGGTAAAAAACCTTCTCACACTACACTTATAGATCTATTGATCAATTGTATGTCAGATGAATAAGGAGAAGGGAATGGAAAGTAAAAAAAGGAGTATATAAATATTAAGGTCTAGGTATAGATAATGAAGGAAGAGAAGATCGTGGAGAACCATTACAAAATGTACCTAAGTCAGTCATTAGGAACCCGGTATCCATGAAAGGCACCACATTTACCTGTTACTTGGCTGACATTACAGGTGCTGATAAAAGTCCCACAAAATTCTATATAACATAACATTGACCTAAGTATCTTAGCCTCCTGCGGGCTTGAGCGGGACAGCTACAAAAATCATGCTCCATCGTTGCGAACTCCTCTTCGTCCTTACCCACACTGCAGTAGCCCGGTATGAACCTTTCTCATATTGCTGTCGCCAGTTAAAATTGTACGAGCCAGTCTCAAGTCACTCCTACATAGGCCAACTATGTATTCCGATCGGGATTTTCTATATTCGGTTAATTGCTAATTGTGGTTTAACCGTTATTTTCCTCTCAAAGATGGCGCAAGCCGGTTCTTTTGATTTATATTTGAGATACCAGCACCAAGGTACCTGACCTTCGTTTAGAGTTTCAGTCGCCATTCAGTGGCCTGAAGTCCTTGACCTGTTATTTTACGAGTAAATATAACAAATTTCGTTTTCTAAGGGTTTACCACCAATCCACCGGTGATGGTCTACCGTAGCAGCTTTGCAAGGGCAGTTTACATAAGGTCACACATCTTTGGGGGAAATTTTCCACCTATCATAATGACAGCATCCTCCGCATATTTCTATGTAGACTACTTCTTTTTTGTAATTACAAAAAAACATTTCCTCGTTAGCTTCTCATTTACATCAGTGATAGGTTTAAGTGAACGCACCCACACTACAATATGGTAGGAGCTCGCACATGAATCTTCAGCGCTATGGAATTATATACGGTGAAAATATCGAGCTCTCCCACCAATCGTTGTATCTCTGTCTGTATTTGTGTCTGGCTTAGTGCTGAATGCAAAACAAGCATGTGAGGTATTACTGTCATAACATTCAAGTAGAGAATGACTGTTTTAAATCAACAAAACATTCAAGTACTATGTGTGTGAATTGCCGATTGTATCTGTGTGAAAAAAAAAAGATTATTGCCGGCCTCGCGAGGCTATGAAATGAGTATATCTGTTTTACATGTCTTCGTAGGCCTGACAAAGGCTAAATAGGTAAAGGAACATCGAGGAGAGGTCAACGTAGGTTTTAGTGCCCCTTATGCGTGCCGAAACATTATAGGTAAAAACTCAGGACTCAGTCCGAAGGGGACAATGTGGCTGTACACAGCGGAAGTCTGATAAATTATTACAAATGGATCTGTCGTATAGTGGGACGGCCTAAATAAGAGCATTTCCAAAGGAAACGTTCCTGTTCATATATCTTCCGCTTCAGGACTTATTCGTCAAGACTATAGCGGGCGATCAGACTGGGGGAAGCTGCCTTTTTTCATCAATCCACACATGGCCATGCGAATATTCTCCAATTTGGGGTACTGACATTGAAAGAGAGAAATAATAACATACACAAACACCTTTCCCTGCCTTCTTGTTTACATACCTTCTGAAGCTCTTTGAAAAAGGGAAGGTAGGATGAATGACATCTCCTGTATCCAACACCAAATAAAGACATTTTTGTGAACGTGTTACATGAGAAAGGCCTCCTAAAATTCGCCGCTGGGTTGGTACGACCACTCACACACACACACACACACGTACTGTATGAATACAGTCGCATCCAGCCATAGCTACAAAATCACCATATAAAATTGCTTTATAATCAAATTATTGAAGCAAAGTACATAATAAAAATTTAATTTAATGGTCTAAAAGACATCATCATCATCACAATGGTGACTACTGTGTTTGTTTCACTGGCTGACGCTACACACAGCAGCTCTAGCTAGCTGGTAGGCGTTTTGGGGTGTCTGTTCTTATTGTTGGTGCTTATGTCGTGTATTTCGTTTTTGTTTCTTCACAGGAAACGGAAATAAATAGATTGAGCTTATAATACAATTTGTATGAAGTGCCCATTAAAACCAATAAGGATTTCTCCCACATAAAAATATGTTTCACTTTTAGGCCAATTTGTGATATAAGCGTTGGAGTAGCGATGGTTGGATCCTAAATGGCCCAGTTACGTTGGACACAGACATAACCCATATATATTAGTATAAATATTTATAAGAAGTTGCCTAGGCATTTAATAAATAAAACATTTTGTACAATAACATAGAGACGATGCCGGTTATCAGCTAACATGTACAATAACGAGTAAACATAACCTGTTATGGTTGCGATTACCCCCACAGTATTTATTATTTATATTTGTCCACAGATAAGAAATAGCTATAAATAGAAGAAATAACATATGTATAGGCATTACACATATTAGTTGCGGAAAGAACAAGTTAACACTTAGCAGCAGTGAAATATGGGAGAAGCGAAATTTTAGCAGTCAATTTTGCTTAAACAAGGGGGCGCCTAGTTCTATACTCACCCATAGGGATGAGGGAGTGTATCACTTAATACAGGAAAAGTGTAACCCTTTAAAGGAAGTGAGTTGGACTCTAAGTTTCTTAAGACCATATTTGTTTCAGGACTTTTTAAGACGATTGAGCCATGGCTGGCTGGGTGTTATGTAGTATGATAACACGAGTAAACCTTTACTTATGAAATGGCATGTAACTTGACAAAACGAATGATGCAGAACTTCTTGTTTTTTGGGGCTTCTTTCACGTGCAGTTCTCAGAATTGAGTCCCAAAATCATGTGTTGTACTGTGTTATGATCAATTATTATTAGTCCTGCATTCTTAATATTATAATAAATATATGTCAAATGGGAATCTACAAGTAAAAAACCATATACATACAATTAACTTCCAAGTAACTTCAACAAACACAAATTCATAATATTTCAACGCTTAAACAAACTAGTTTACTAGTTTTCAAATCATCGTCAGCAACAGAAATGCAATTATTTCAACATTTGAAAAGAAAGCAAAACTTGTTGGGGAAATAAAAACAACATTATGCTTTCGACAATAACCCAATCCAAACTCTATCATCTAGTTTTCCTTTTATGCAGTCGAACACATTAGCTGTCGGATGAATATTTAGAATATTTATACATGAATTGTAAATGACATCAGATCTCTTCCTTATCATGTCTGAACAAATTTTGTAATAAATTTGTTTAGTGGCATTATTGTCCATGTTATGTCCTCCCATTTGTAAACATACACGACTACACCATAACACACACTCTCAATGTTAGGGATATTAAGAAACACATACGCACACAACAAATACACACTCAAATATAGTAGCTCATAATGAATACAAGTACAATAGTTTAGCAAATATTGGTCAATAGTATGCAAATAATAATCTTGTCAATGACATGTTACGATATATTAGTACATGATATTAGTATCATTATATAAATGTAAACTGTGTATGCGTGTACCATGTACACTCAGCCGGATACATATACTTGTAAAACGGACATAACGTTCATATGTCTATGTGTCCTTATACAATATGAGCTTCTAGCCAAAACGACACAATCAGGATTTTCTCCTCCCTTGCTTAAACCATATTGCCCCGGTGTCCGAGTCAAAGCACCAGAACATATTAGCATACATATTTAGAAATACAAACAAATGTTCATTTACGTGCGTATGCGTTACGTATACACCAAGCGGCAGAAGGAAGGATCTAGATGGCCTTTCAGAGAAGTCAGTAGGCCTTCCCTCTGTATTGCCTCTTTCTTTCCAAATATCATAGGTTGTCTTTGAAAGGTAAGGCTTTCTATCATCGCTTCCTATAAAAAGGCTTTTAAAAATGAAAGACTTACAAATAAAAAGAAGTGTAGGAACCGTCCGTGGCATGATGGTTAGAACAGGCGATTACCATGTGGCCTTCGATAGCTCGGAGGAAGGGACGTAGATTTGCAATCAGAAGGTGCCGGGTTCGATTCCCGGCCAGGGCACTGGCATCAACATCTATGAAAAATGTCCTTTTAAATACTATCGATTTTTCCAGCCAACAAATCTCATCCAAGATGCCTTCCACTACAAAAAATTTAGATTGCACAAGGACCAAGAACAAAAGAAAAAGATTTATCAACATCTTAATAAAATTAATTAATAAAACCAGCTGGCGCCATCTCTTGGAGAAACATGGTGGTTAAAACTAAAAAAAAAACAACAACAACTAGCAATCATTGACACGAACCTTGTTATTTACAAAGGAACGAAACAAAATTGCCAACAATGATCATATGATAATCGGATTACATGCCCGATCGAGTGCCGATAAATTGAAAATCGGTAAAGAACTATCACCCCAGCTACTTCCTCCACCTGTTACAACAACAACAACCATGCGGAAGATCAGTGGTTCGTTTTCTGTCTCCAGTCATATCGAGACAATCGGCATGTCTAGTATAAGCTTCTCAAACAGTGACGTTCGCACTCATCGCGAAGCTATCCCATTAATGGGTTGTAAAGGGAAATTAAAACTTGTTTTTTAAGACAAGTTTTTTTGAACAGACGAACATCTTCCATGTTGCCTTCTATGTTACATGCCTTCATAGGCCTAACATAAAGGAGGGAAAAGAATGAGGTTCATTGAGGCTTGATCAAAGAAACAACTCAATCTTGCCTTTTTTCATACCTTATAAAGGTCTGGAAAAGAAAAGGAGGCATGGCAGAGCAGCCACCGTCAAATAAGGCTTCTGCATGCGTTATATGAGGAAGGCCTTACCAAATTCCGCCGCTGGGTATATGTGTGTGTATACCCAGCAAACCACTTGATCCGACAACATATGACATCAAAACCGATTCATCAATGGGCATAGCCTTTGTTGCGGATTCTGTGCGACTGACTACGTGAGGGAGATTTGTTATAACATTTGACTTCCTCTTAAAATTTCTTTAAGTTACAGTTCGGAAGTCGATTTTAAATCTGACCAATAAGCCAGCCATCAAATTAGGTTTTCCCTTAGATTTTTCCAACAAAGTTCGTTTGAACTCCTAACTTAGTTCAATGTGGATAGGTTATAGGTTAAGGTTACGTGTGATCTGGTAAAAAAAACATTTCACACTACACTAGGTGATCTATTGAGATAAAGAAGGGGAAGGGAAAAATAAAGTAAATTAAGAAGTATAGAAGTAGCATCTAGAGGTGACGTGCAATAAAGCCATATTGCCATTACCACAGGAGGTGTGAAATAAAGCCATAATGTTATTATTTCACTTTTTAAAAATTTTTGTGAATAAAATGTATCTTGTATGTTTGTTTTTGCGCCCTAGTCAAGCTGCATAACCAGCCTTGCAACTCTAAAATCACTATTTCTGGTCCTAAGTTGATAAACAAGGTGGTGTACTAGAGAACACATTGCAGGGAGACACGTCCCCCGCCGCATACGTCATAGTTAGTCTCGTTGCGTACTTAGTATCACTACTCTGTCCCTTTGCAGCAAGAGACGAATGCGGTGAGGGGCACGCCCTCCCCCACTTAATTAACTTAATCATGCTATTTCATTACTTTTAATCCAATTTTTCAATGGTATGGAATTATTTCTACTTTGATCGGAATTTCAATATGTCTTTATTGCACGGCGCCGTATCTAGAATCTAGGTATAGATAATAAAGGAAAAGAAGATCTTGAGGAACAATTGCAAGATGTACCCAAGTCAATCATCTTCACCCAGTAAACCGTGGAAGGCACTACATGAAACCTATTAAGTTACTCACTCCGACAAAGGAAAGAAACTCTACGCCCCCTATATAAGCTTGCCTTAAGTATCTTAGCCTCCTATGAGCTAGAGCGGAACAGCTACAAAGAATATATTCCATCGTTTCTGACTCCTCATTGTCCTCCTTCTCCTCCTATCCCATTTGCCTGTTAGGTGCCTGATATTGAAGTGGCCAGTTAATAACCCACAGGCCAGTCTCAAGTAATTCCTACATAGGCCATTTATGTATTACGATCGGGATTTGCTGTATTCGCGGCGCACAGTGGCACCGCCCCATACATTTCTTGGAAAAAAATAGAAGGAGTGGTCGTACAGCAATGAAATTTTGCAGAAACACTTCTCTGGGCTTAGTTTAGAAATTTTGAAAAAATCTTGGAAAACCGCCTACTGCCATATCCACCTCTCATATAACTGCACTTGCCAAAATTTTTATTTTTGGACCTAGGGACTCGAAATTCGGGACACTTCTTAATTGAGTTCTCCTTATGAAAAAAAATTAAACATATTGAGGATGCCACGCCTACTTTAGATTTTACGCCCATCGAAAGTTGTAGATTTTAGGTGTTTCTCTTCCCTGTCTAGATTCATATGAAAATTTCATATAAGTTAAAAAATTTTAATTTTTATTCAAAAGTCAACATGTGTTGTGTCCATACAAAAGAAGAGAATATCCCCCAACAACCCTCCGCGAAAGGTATTAGCCTTCAAATACACCGAAAATATCGCACAAATGCATGCATTAAAATCGATGTTACTAAAAGGGGCGGTATTTGGCGGTGACTTAATTGAAAGTACAGACTCGGACCTTTCATTTTTTTATAGTTAGAGGGCTAAGCAAGGCAAAGCACATAAAGTTATTTCCATCAAAAAGTGAAAAGTTGATATTTTTTAGTATAATTTTTGATAAATTATAATAATTAGTATACCTTTCCAATTTCAATAATTTTTTTTCTTATAAAAGAGTAAGTGCTATATTTTCACTGAAAAATAAAACAAAAGCCATAGCTATAAACGTACACACACAAAAAGTACTTTATTTGGACAATAATTTTAATCTAATTTCATTGAATAAATTTCCGTTGACTTCTGTGAGTTTTTTTAACTACAAAATTGCACTTTTCATAAAAAACCATGTTGAATTTTTCTCATCCAAATATTTCTTTACAAAACCCAATCATTAAAATTTTGAAATTGGAAAGTTGAAAAACCCTATTTTTTCCACCAAAATGCCACTGTGCGGCGCAGCGAAATCTAGCAGTTATTCAGTCTATTCTGGAGATCGGACTTCAGCAGGCTGTTTTACAGATCGAGTTTTCCACTATGCCAAAAAGCTAGTAAATGGGCTGGTAAACATCCAGCGGAGAGTCATGATCAGCTATAGTACAGCCAATAATTGGATCTAGTTGATTCAATCTCAGAGATATCGCAATGTACTGGGGCCCAACAGAGGCTGATATTTGGAGACGTTGACCAATCCATCTCTTTCTTATAGTTCCTCACCAACTTTGATTTACTCTATGTAAAGCCAATCGCTTTAATTGCAGCTTGGCTGCCCAGACAGAGCCTTTTAGTATCGTTTCCACATCCCATAATGGCCTCTGGGGCTATCTGAGTGGGCAGTACCTCAGCTTTAAAAACTGGATTGAAAAGAGGCTGCTGGTCTTTCCTTTATATGGCTCTTCCGTATATGAATAATTTATTGATACCCAATTAAAATCAATTGGTTTGCTGTGTGGCTAAACGTTATGTTATCAGAGCAAGTCTGCGTGTTTGTATGTGTGTGATGCTCCTTCTAAGAGTACATGTGTATTTGTAAATATTTTATTGTGGCAAAATATTTACATTAGGAAACGTTCGAAGGAAAAACCGTAAAAGTTCTCAAAAGGGTTATAATAATCAAGTAGCTTGTGGATTAAAATTACAAATATACAAGCATAACTATACGTATTTGGTTTATATATTTCACCGCATCTAAAAGATTACCAATGAAATATTGTTCTTGCTGGCCATAGTAGCAAATGCCTAATGTGTTGAGATGCAATATTTTAGTTTTTATATGCTAAATAAAAAAAAAAACAATTAAAACGGATGGAACCGAAACAAAAGATAATTATGGGAAGGAATAATTCGATATAAAATAATGTAATCACTTCGCAGTTCGAAAACTTCTTATTTAGGCTGTTTAAACTGGGTTACCAAGTTTGGCTGATCAATACTAATTTGAAACTATAGTGAATAGCATCTGATTTTTAAAGTGTTTACTTTCATATTAAACGATAGAGCATACACATGATATGACAACTATAACCGCAATTCATGTCATGCCATGCCAAAAAAATGTTCCATTCATACAAGGCATTAGCGACGCAACCGCCGCATCATACAATGCTGTGGCAAATCGAATACAAGGGTTGAATATTAACTAAAGCTGTACCATTCGATTCATCTTGCAAACACCAATTCATATCATGCCATGACAACTACAGCACCAATTCATGTCATGCCATGCCAAAGAATTGTTCAATTCATACCATGTCATTAACGACGCAAACGCCGCTGCTTACCATGCTTTGGCACATTGAATACAATGGTTAAATTGGTCTGCCATAAATGATATGGCACATTGAATACAAGGGAAGAATTTATGAGTCATACAAGTTGTACCAGCTCTAATAAATATGATCAGATTTTAATACATTTGATTTATCAAGCAAACATCAATGCATATCATGTCATACCAACAAATTGTTTAATTCATACCATGCCATTGACAACATAACCTGATGGATAGTATATATGTGACAAAAATTGTTGCGATTTTTTTTAAGAAATTTAAATTGTTGGCTGATTAACCAGAAATCATTGTTTTCATTTGATTAAACTCTTAATCATTCACTCCAAATGTGTATGCAGCACAAATGTTCTCAAAGAATGTTTTTATTTATTTTGAAGATAGTTTATTGTTTTTTGTAAACATTACCACAGATACAATTATTTCTCATTATCAACCATACCACAAAATTTGTCACATACTTCCAAGAAACAGTATGCAAGCATAATTTTCTTGTTCAAATATTAACCGCAAATCACTTCAGAAATCATGATGTTTAAACCACTGATGGTTAAACGGCTTTGATGTTCATTACCGCTGCTAATTAAATTAAATGTTGTCCGACAAAAGACAGAAAACCACCACTCAATTACAAATCATTTCAGCAGAATATGGAAAACTTAAAAAAGGAACTGCAAATTAAATTCTTGCAAGCGTGGCTAAACTTTTAGGAAACCAGTCCAGTCGAAAACACTCAACTCTTCGAATAGCTAGACAAAGTGAACAAACTAAAACCAAACTGACCATTACTTATCTAATATGGCTCAAAAACACAAACAGACTGAGTAGAAGCAAAATAGCAAAAGAAGCGATGAAATAACAAAGTTGAACAGACGTTAAATACGATCTGGTTGAAATGTTTAATACCCTTCACCAATAAAAGAAATTGATGGACATAAATCCTAGAGGAATAAATAAAAAAAAATCTAAATAAGCAGACGAGAAATAAAATAACTTTAATTTTTTCCCAAGCTAATTGTTCAGTGTGTTTTAAATGTAAGAAGTATACAAATAGTAACAAATGAAACAACAAACTAAACACTACCTCCTGACAGGTTGTAGGGTAGCCAAACCACTATCCGAACATGAGTTCTTGCATGAACTTTGTAAAAAGAGCTAAGGTCCTTTTTGGGTGAAAATAGAAAAGGATTAAAAAAAGAGGTGAAATAACATAGCCGTACGTACATGAATAAAACCAAAATCTCATTTATCTTTAGCGCTTTAAGTGTGGACCCATCTTTCTTGCACTCACTAGCAGCATATCTGTTTTGCTGTTTGCTGATTTTAAATTGTTCTCCCCCGTTTACCTTTTGTTTTTTTTTCTTGTTTTGCAGATAGCACCTACAGTCTACGTTTAGTGGAAGTACGTATACCAAATTACGTGATTAAGGGTTCAGCAGCACAATTGGAATGCCTTTACGATTTGGATGGCGAATCATTGTACTCGGTTAAATGGTATAAGGATGGCAATGAATTCTATCGATATGTACCCAGGGATATGCCGCCAGCACAAACTTTTCTCCTGCCAGGTGTTTCAGTTGATGTAAGTACTTCTCCCTTTATGTGTATTTTTATCTCTTTCTTTGTTTTATTTGGTTGTCTGCTTGCAACTCGCCACTTGAGCACATTTACTTGCACTTAAAAGACTTTTACTTCTACAAACACTGGGCATATTCAAACTTTTAAACATTTACCGGTATCGGGATGTAGTACTACTGGATGATATAACTGTGCCGGCATACTCTACAGTTGCATGCCTTTGCATCTAAGTGATAGAATTTTAATGGCTGAATCGTGGGGGTTTGAGGTGAAGAGATTGCTTCGCTTTTCCATGTAATATGTAGTTAGTAGTCAAGTACATCGTGGAAGCTGTATGATACAAGGTTATAGATTACTTGGCAAAATTGTAGACAGGCTCTTCATCAGTGAGCACAGTGGTTTAGCTGGTTGTCTATGGCCTAGGGCATATAACTGTAGCAAAGTGTAACGAGTTTAAGGATACGTTAATTTTAATTCATGTTATTAATTGGTTTCCGGGGAGGATGGGGGAATTTACAATTTGAGTCTTCTGATTGTTATTCTATTGGGAAAACCCAAAATCTGTTAGGAGGTCACCAAGCAGCTCACAACGTCCGATATGTGTTGCCAGGGCAATGAAAGTAAATGCGCAATGTCGACCAACCTCAATGTCATTCTACAACCGATGCGCCTCAAGGAGTAGGTAGCAGATTTTACTAAAGCTCAACACAAATTCTATCTTAGTGGCTTTGGCAGCCACGAGAAACAAGGATCTCTCTTTAATATAAAAATACAAAGAAAAAAACAAGAACAACCCGAAATGTTGACGACCCCCGCAATGTTATAAGTACCATGATTAAGGGATATGCACTAGGAATGTCCGAATTGACTGCAGAGATGTTGCCTCTAGCGAATTGGTGGATGTCGTTCATAAGTGCTTGACTGAAATTACCGCCATTCAGGAAATGCCATGGACGGAACAAGGATGCGCACGACGAAAGAACTGTGATATCATTTATATCTGAAATACAAAAAGATATGCCTTTTTTTACAGACAGTCAAAGACTTCAAAATCTGGTCTCGGGGTTTAAACCTGTAACCTCTAACCTCATAATTTGTAGGCACACCTGGACTGAAGACAAAGACGAGGACATTAAAAACACATTCTGTGCCTGGAGCAAATATAAGACCGCTACCCTGCCCTTGTCATTTAAATTGTTCTGGGAGATTTTAATGCCAAAAAAATAAAAGAAGATGCTATCGATTCAGCAGTCGAAAAATTCAGTCTACACAACAACGCCTCCGATAACTGCTTCAGACTTCGCGTCAGCAAGAAAAATTGTAGTGAGTGGAACCAGATTCCCGCATAAAGATATCCACAAGGCAACCAGGATATCTCACGATTAAAATACAAGAAATCAGATTGATCACGTGGTAATTGAGGGATGGCTTGTCTGCAGCGTTATGAACGTGCGTGTAATGCGCAGTGCAAATATTGTCTCGGATCCCTACATAGTTGCAGCCAAGATACGCACATGATTAAGCAGTGCTAAAAACACTCGTAACCAAACGCAAAGTAAGCTAGATATCACAAAGCTGCATAACACCGAGATAGCTAATGCCCACTTCAACCAACTATCCCAATTACTTCAAACAAACTCCCCTAGTTCTGATGTTCCCGAATCACAGTGGCAGCATATTGCGAGATCTTCCGCAACGGCAGCACTGGATTTTGAAAAACCACGCTCAGACAAGCCCTGTTACGATGATGAGTATCGCGAAATGTCTGAGGAAATGGATGCTGCATACAAGGTAAAACTGGAGCTAAAGTTAAGGCGAGCGGTGACGGCACAATATAATGAAAAGAGAGATCAAACTCCTCTTCAGATGGAAACAGCGTCTATGAAGAAAAGCGAGAGCCAGGATATCGCCAAGTACGGGGATAGATGTGAAGCCCGTAAGTTACACCAAAAGGTTAAAAGCAAAGGTTTTGGAACAGGGATCCCCATATGTAAGGTCACGGACACTCAGAGTGTGCCGCAAATATGGAGGGAACACTATTGATCTCTACTTGTTCCCGGAGGCAGCATAAGTGACCAAATCACACCAATCATAGACGACGGAGTAGATGGACCACCTCGCCAGTTTTCAGTACGTCAATTTGACGGCTTAAAAAAGTAAGGCTGCGGGAGCCAATGGACGGAAACGTTCAAGAAATACATGCCCGATGATTGGAATCTGAGTGTTCTATGTCCTGTGCTTAAGAAAGGCAGTCCAAGTGTGTGTACCAACTATCGAGGGATCCGCCTTTTACCCATCGCATGCAAGACTACAGCCTATCCTAGCGAGTCTGGTTGGAGCTTATCAGTGTGACCTTAGACCTAGTAAATCCGAGGCCGACCAGGTATTCACACTACGACAAATCCTGGAGAAGACCCAAGAAATGCAGATCAACACCAACGATCTATTTATCGATTACAAAGCTGCATTCTACAGTCCAAGACTACAGAAACTTTTAGATGCTATGGCTAAATTTGGTATCACCGCGACTTTGTGGCAGAGCCATTTTCGACCAAGAGAGGCTTTAGACAAGGTGACTGTCTGTCTTGCGATCTCCTTAACATCATTAGGAGTATGATTATGTGGAAACCTGCAGTAAACACGACTGGTACCATCTTTATTAAAAGGCATCGCGTATGCTGGTAATACAGATATCATTGGCCGTGGATTGCGGGATGTTACTGCGACCTTTTCAGGCATAAATAAGGACAAAATCAAGATATTTGTCTCAACGAACAAAGAGTCCACTGGTTTGGGACGCTGCGTGAACGTTGACAACTATAACTTTAAAGTGGTAGATGATTTTGTCTACCTTGGCTCCGCCATAAACAAAAATAATAATGTCAACATGGAAATCAAAAGACGAGTATTGAGCACAAATCGCTGCTTCTATGTGCTAAGCAAGCGATGTAATGATAAAGCGCTCTCTCGAAGAACAAAGATCCAACTCTGCTAGACACTGATCCTACCTGTATTGGTCTACAGTACTGAGGGTCTTCGTGAGAATAATACATTGCAAAGTATTGGGATCCATCATCGTTTCCTAAGAGTACTGTCGAATGAATCATGAGCTGTAAGAGCTGCGTAACGACATCAAGCGCGTTCAAATAGACCGAATGCTCTAGCTATATTTCATTTTAAATTTATCATAGGAGTGTCATATGCCGTTTATTTGGCGCGCTCTCGCTTACAAAGTAAGCGGCGTTGTCAGTCAGTGTCACTTCAGTTAAAATTACTTTATGAGCGGAGTTTTAAGCGAGCTTGATAACACGCTTGATGTCGAAGTAAGTGACAATGTCAGTAGGTGCTATTTCACTTCGGAGTTATAATGAGTTGATGATGTTGTTTACATAACACACGCATGACATTCAAAGTACTTAGATCGGTCGCTTACAATGTCATACTGATGTCATGGATTACTAAATAGTTACTTTGTTTCACGTAGGTAGTTGCTGTTGTTGCTGCCGAATATGAAGAAGAGTGTTGCAAAATAGCGCTATAATCAAAAAATTGCTGTTTCGATAGTACTTGCGTACGCAAAACAAACGTTAAGCTCCGCTGAATGACGACATAGTACTGGTTACCTAACGGTAAATGAAACGAAGCACCTATTTAGTAATTCACGACATCAGTATGATATTGTAAGCGAGAATCTAAATACTTAGAATGTCACGCGTGTGTGATGTATAAAATATCGTCCACTCATTATAACTCCGTAATTGCAACTGAAATGGCACTTACTAACATCGTTGCTTACTTTGTAATCGACTGCGCACTAATTAATCGGCCTGTGACGCTCCTATGCTAAATTTAAGGAGGAATATAAGCGAGAGAATCATCACTTATTGCTACTAAATATAGTTGACATCAGCGATTAAGTAAAGGTATTTTTACCGATGGGAATTTAAGAATTCTTTTAAAATATGATGACCTCATGTTATATTAATAAAAAAGCCTTGTAAGTTTCGCATATACTTTGAAATTGGTGGCATTAGAATTCATCATGTTGATCATGATGGGAATATCCCTTAGTTTCGAGAAATAAAAGTTACACCCTATCATTTAAAGAAGTCTACCCCACATATTACTTAATTCAATTAGGGAAAATTATCCTATCGTCAAAACTATCAACTAACCACTTGCTGTAAAATACTAAATACATTTTTCTCCAATTCCCACTAACCAGGCGTATCAATTTTAGAGGTCAATAAACTCTAATATGTAACATAAACTCACACTCAATTTATAAGAATCACACCACATAATATAAGATGACATTTTCGAATAAACAAAGAAATCTATTGAATGTGACAGAAGTTGATATATTGGTAAGGATTATGTTGGGTACTACAATAATCCTCAATATTATTGGGGTGCTTATCCCAATCAATGTTGGGAAACCTTAAAAACTGCGTCGTCCTTTGTCAATAAGCCAATTTGAGAAATATATTCCCTCTTAAATCACTGTTCATTAAAAGCATCCCCCCTCCATTATCGGTGGAATGGACACATATGTGGCTGCGGTTGTCTATGAAGTCCTTCAAAAGCAGCAAAGTTTAAAGTTCACTGCTATAATTCAAAAGGCAAGCTGCCACCACTTGTTTTTCCACATCGTTGTTACAGGGTTGGTTGGCAAGGTTACTACTGCTGGATTCTCGGAATACTGCGTACGTGAGAGAATGTGTGCCCCCTGTTTGTACCCTGCTTAATACAAAGTGCTAAAATAGTTACACTGTCCATAGTCAGCCGTTGCACAAAAACGTACGAAACGGATTTGTGGGTGTTCATAGTAAATTGCTCACCTTGCTGCTGGCTTGATGGCAGCCATTTGGGCCCGGTAGCATCCAACACCACCCCAATAACTACGCTGTTTGCTACTTTAACTAAACAGAGAAGCAATAAATTTCCTTAGAGTCTGGTATTGTTCATTTGCACTGCTCTCCCATAGCCCAGGAAAGGTACAACATTATGCACGTACCCAATTGCTTGCCTCTTATTGCATGTATTGTATTTTTGTTGTATGTACGTACTTGCAGCAACATGATGTAGTGTGGTAAGGTGAGCCGTGCTGTGCCGGCGTTTGTATGATGATGATGTTTAACTTTCGATAAAACATTATGGTCTAACGATGTCGAGCCACTACTACCTTCCTAGCACAGGTATACAGATAGTGCAACTATTTTATGCTAGAGGCAACACAGTAGTGGACTTGCTGTAGCTGTTGCACAAAAACCTTTAGTCACAAGCCGCTAACATTGTTTGAACGGTGTTCATCGTTCCCGGTTCTTAGTCCTACCATGTAGTTGGAAAATACTATATCCTTCTTCTTCGGTACTGCCTCTAGTGAGTAGTTATTTTACTATGTACTTTGATTGTTGGATCTTTTATGCGCTTACGATATCTGCTCGTAACGTCAGTTGTGTTTAATGGCTATGCACGATTCAATCACAGTAAGAAGGAGAACAACAACAACAGCAACAATATTACCCTTAACTCGCTCAATTCTAGAGCGGATATTGTTTAAATTTAATCGTTTGATGGAAAATTGTTGCGAAAATATTGTTTCGATTTATTTATACGTGTTTGAAGAGTTTGCACTGGTGGATCTGAATTATAGATGGAAATAGTTGAGTTTTAATGAATTCTAGTAGAGTTAGGTTATTAGGGGATTAAAAAGGTGTCTCAGATAGATGAATTTAATATCAGTTGCACGCAATTTATTTTTGTTTAAATTTTTAATTTTCACTAGCATTGTTTCCTTAGAACCACGTGACTTTTCTTTCTTATATCTTTTTATCACACAATTTTTACTAACATATATAATATGATACATTTATTTTTTTCTTATTTTTAAATTAATATTGTTTTCATTATATCCCTGCAGGTTCACAACTCCAGTGATGCTATTGTCACATTGCGTGAAGTTAATTTACAATCTGCTGGACGATTTCGCTGTGAGGTTTCCGGCGAAGCGCCTTCATTTCAAACCGTAACCGAACATGGTGACATGGTAGTTGTATGTAAGTATCATCGCCTCTCAATTTCCAAAAAAAAACCATAAATTCTAACGAAAGCAATTAAAAAAATCCCACCAAAGCTAAAGCAAAATAAAAACTAAGTAATTCAATATATGAATATACGCTTGTGGCTGATATTTACTTTGTGAGTGTAAACAAAAAAATTGTGATATTAAATTTACTGAAAGAAAATCAAAATGGTTGGTTTTTATAATTGAAATCAAAAACTATGGGAAAAATAAATTTTACACTATTTGCTCTTTTTTGGTAATTGTAGATATGTTTAAATCTATTTGAAATGTGGTAGAAGTTGGTTGCTGTCATATATACATATATATTTTATCAGCGCTGCAGCATTTTATTTTACTTTGACGCTGCGCTTCAATAAAGTGAAAGAATTTGAATTTGCAACATTTTTTTTTCAGTTGTTTATTTATTAACTCTTATCACGAAAAAATTCAAAGGCTTGTTAAACGTGGAAATTTTTACCTCATCTGACGACGAGGTAGGTGTAGTAAATGATAGGTGCAAAAATGTAGAAAGCTAATGCTATATAGAGACCTTTTAGAGGCTACAATTTTTTCTTGGCCCACAAATTTCATGGCTTTTAATGTTTAGAAAAATTTCTGTCATACGGCCTTAGCGACTGCGCCTTATGAGCACCATCCAGCCTACTATCTTAAATAGCCAGTCGAATGTTGGCTTCTAAATCAGTGGTAGGCATTATCATGCGCACGTACACAAGAATATGGTGTACGGTCGCACAAGAAGCGTCAGCGCTGTCGATTTGTACACGGTGAAAATGTTGTGCTCTCCTAACAATCGTTGAACAGTGTTTCTGTTTTAGTGTTGAATGCGAAGCTAGCGTGAGTGGTGTTGCTTTCATAACACTCACTCAGAGACTGACTGTTTTTAATCAAACAAATCGAGTACATGTGAATTGTCGATCGTATACGTTCGAAAAAAAATCGATTATTGTCGGTCTCACTAGGCTATACGCTAATGGCAACAATATTCTACTCGCTCTGCCCGGTGGTGATGGTGTATAATGACGATTCTAATGCGGCTGATGATAACTTCATCAACAGCGTTATGGCTTTCGCCTATTCAATAAATGGCGTGACAAGGAGATTTCAGCTTCAGTTTCAGTTGCAGTGGAAATGTTTGAAAAGCGTGAAAATACGATATAAAATATTGTGCTGTCCCAACAATCGATGAACGGTGTGTCTGTTTTTGAGTTGAATGCAAAACAAGCGTGAGTGACGTTACATTCATAACACTCAAGCAGAGACTGACTGTTTTTAATCAAACAAATCGAGTACGTGTGAATTTTCAATCGTGTAAGTGTGAAAAAATTCGAATGCCTAGTGCGTCGAATGTTGGCTTCTAAATCAGTGGTAGGCTTTATCATGCGCACGTACACAACAATATGGTGTGCTTGTGTGCGGTCGCACTAGAAGCGGCAGCGCTGTCGATTTGTACACGGTGAAAATGTTGTGCCCTCCCAACAATCGTTGAACATTGTGTCTGTTTTTGTGTTAAATGCGAAACAAACGTGAGTGACTGTTTCGAATCATACAAATCGAGTACGTGTGAATTCTCAATCATGTCTGAGTGAAAAAAATCACTTGTTGTCGGTCTCCCTAGGCTATGGAATGTTTATCACTGCTATAAATGAGCAATCTTAAAAAAAAACATAATTTCCCTTTACACCCCATGAATGTGAATTAACACACTTACTATTTTAGATTCACAACAAACGGCACCTACTTGTTTATCGACGGATGCGGACGTCAGTTTTTGTAAAGCTTTTACTAGACATGCCGATTGAGGGGGCTGGCAATGAAAGAAAAATGTAAATGACTGGAAAAGGGAATCGAACCACGGATCTCTCGCATGGTAGTTGCGTGTTCTTATCACTATGCCACGGCGGGTCCCAAATGATCAATCATTGCTATTTTATTATTATAAATATCAGATATGACGTACCCAAAGGTGTCAAATCATGCGAACGAGGTGGGTATTTTACAGGTCCATTTCTTGAGAAAATTCGGTCACCGAACATCTGTCTTAACATAGTGGAAATGTTGGCCCCGGTTTTGGGTTTAAATATAAATGGGCTGATGACGCCTTTGGAATGTAAACGGTGATTTTTTCGGAAAGTAATAGAATCTCTAGAGGTTCATGAGGATTGTGCTTTCACCAACAGCGACCATTCTGCTTGTCTGCGTACCCGTTAGTCCAAAAATAAGTCTCATAGCTGAATATGACCTGACAATAAAAATCTGGTTTATATTCCAGTTGGTTTCCAACAGAGACGAAGTTGCTGATACTGGCGTCAGATCGATAAAATCGAGTCCTCTGTGACAAACACATATATGGTTTCTTCTGTACGAGATGTAATTGAACAGTCTCATGTGGGTTGTTCTCTCTGCAAAAACAACATTTCTGTTTGTTTACATACCCGTGAAGCTAAAAATGAGCCTCGTGGTAGAAGATAATTTGACGACCCAACGGTAAATGAAACGAAGTACCTATTTCGTAATCCATGACATCGGTATGACATTGTAACCTAGCGATCTAAGTATGTACTTAGAAAGTCACGAGTGTGTAATGTAAAAAATATCGTCCACTAATTATAACTAAGATTGAAATGACACGTACTGACATCATCACTTACTTTGTAATCAAGAGTGTTATCAAGCATGCTTAAAACTCCGTTTATAGCGTAATTGCAACCGAAATGACACTTACTGTCATCGTCACTTGCTTTGTAAGCGCAAGCGCACCTATTAAATGGCCTATGACACTCCTATGCTAAATTTAAGGGGATATGTAAGCGAGAGGATTATCACTGATTGCTACTAAATATAGCATACATTTGAGACTACGTAATGGGTATTTTTACCGCTGGATTACTTTGTAAGCGAGAGCGCATCGATTAAATGGCATATGACACTTCTATGATAAACTTAAGGTGACGGGGGAATTATCACTGATTGCTACTAAATATAGCTGACATCAGCTATTCAAAATGTAAATTTTTACATTTGGGGAGTTGATGATTGAGCTGATTCTCAACCTATTCACCGAACGCACTACACATTGTAGTACACAATTTATGATCCGCTGGCTTTAGTTATAGGATCTTAAAAGGATTTAGGTCACAATCTTTCCCCAAAATTTACCAAGTGGTTGGACGAGCAGATACTGATTTGTTGAGTATGTCGTCGCATCGATCAAATAGAGTGCTCTGCCACAATCACATCTACAACTCAATGGATTCTTCTGTACGTACTATACGGGCTCGACTGGGATGAATGTTATCCAAAAGAGGAAATGTGGTCACGGATCGATCCATAGATTTGCCTATAAACTGGATAGATGGACCATGATGTGCAACTTGACGAAGTGCTCTATAAGTTTGGCAAACAGAGCTCGATATTTTCACGATTGATAGATGTTGTTCTGGTGTAAGAGTGTGCATGCTGATTTTTCAAAGTATAGAGAAAAAAAACGTTAAAAATAGGATCAAAGTCTGGTAGAGTTAAATCTTTGTCTTTCGAGAGAGCGCTTTGTAATTAAATCGCTTGTTTAGCGCATAGTAGCAGCGCTCAATATTCGTCTTTTGATTTCCAGGCCGACGTCATTATTTTTGTTTACGGCGGAACCAAGGCAGACATAATCATCTACCCCTCCAAAGTTATAGTTGTCAACGTTAACACAGCGTCCCAAACGAGTTGGCTCTTTATACTTTGAAACAAATAACTTGGTTTTGTCCTCATTTATCACCAGACCCACTTCCACCGACTGCTTTTCAATGCTTAAAAAGGCAGCAGTAACATCCCGCAATCCACGGCCAATGATATCTATATCATCGGAATACGCGAGCAGCATGATACTTTTATTAAAGATCGTACCATTACCGTTTTCTGCAGCCGTCCGCATGATCATCTCCATTACGAAGATATCGCATGACAGACTATCGCCTTGTCTAAAGCCTCTCTTGGTAGAAAAATGCTCAGTCAGATTTTTGCCTATTTTCACTGAAGATTTCGTGTCAGTCAGTGTCATCACGCATAATTCGTGTTAGCTTGGCGGAGATACCAAAATCAGCCTTCGAATGCAGCTTTGAATTCGATGAACAGATGGTAGGAGTCGATCTGCATTTCTTGGCTCTTCTCCAAGATTTGTCGTAGTGTGAATATTTGGTCGGTCGTGAATTTGCCTGATCTAAGGCCACACTGATAAGCTTCAATTAGGCTCGCTAGCATGGGCTATAGTCTTTCACATAACACACTGGACAGGACCTTGTATGCGATTGGTAAAAGGCCGATGCCGCGATACTTGGTACACATACTTGGATCGCCTTTCTTAAGCACAGGGCATAGAACACTCAGATTCCAATTCCCCTTCGCGGAACGAGCACAGAACGAAAGTGTTCCTTCCATGTTTGCAGCACACTCTGAGTGTCCGTGGCCAAATTTCCGTCTCTGTCTTTAAAGGTGGGGATCCCTGCTCCAAAAAAAAAACCAAAACCTTTGCTTTTTCCCTTTTGATAGAACTTTCAGTCTTCACCTCTATCCAAGTAATTTTCGATATCCAGGCTCTCTCTTTTCTTTCATTGACGCTTCTTCGCCTGAAGAGGAGTTTCAGCTCTCCTCTCTTCACATTATATCGTTCCGTCACAGCAGCATATGCAGTATAAATTTCCTCAGACAATGTGTTGCATCTATCGTCGTACCAGGGCTTGTCTGAGCATGGTTTTACATAACCCAGTACGATCGTTGCGGCAGGGGTCATACAATTCCCAATACGCTGCCACTTTGTGTCGGGAACATTAGAATTAGGGGTATTTGTTTGCATTAATTGAAGGACTTGGTTGAAGTAGGTATTGGCTATCTCGGTGGTATGCAGCTTTGTGATGTGTAGCTTCCTTTGTGTTTTGTTAAGAGCGTTTTTAACACTACTTAAACGAGTGCTTACATTGGCTGCAACTAGATGTTGATTACAGTCGATATTAGCTCCGAGCATTACACGCATGTACATAACGCTTGAGACATATCATCCATCGATTACCCCGTGATAAATATGGTTTCTTGTCTGTTGATCAGGGGATATTAATGTTGCCTTGTATATATGTTTATGCGGGTACCTAGTTTCACTCACTAGCACATTTCTTGCCAACGCAAAGCTAACCAGTCTGAATCTGTTATCGGAGGTGTTGTGCAGACTGCATATCATCAGATCATTGTCTTCCATTATATAATTACTTAATTTCCCTTTACACCTCATGAATAAGGTATGGGATGCTTCTCGCGCTATTGTACTGTCTCACACTCAACAACATCACTTCTTTGTACTAACGGTTCCCTGAATCCATTTTTCTCGCCAATTGACTCTAAAAAGTCTAGTGCTGCTGTTGAAAACCATAATTACCTTACTCTCCCAACCATTTTCTAATTGGCTATTTTATTCTGTTTCTGATTACACCTTACTCGTTATAGAGCTGATGATTAAAGTGATTGCTGTATACCAGCTTCATGGTACAGCAAAACGTTCAATCAAAGCTTTGTTGCGAAATGTTGTATTTATATAAATACTCAAACGCACACACACACATACTCATACCGATACAAAATTTGTTAAAATTCCTGTAACATATGGACCCTCACATTTCAATATGTATTTATCAGTATAAACAAAATGCTGTATATTCTACATCCGCCACCCTGCCCCATCCCCTTTTTGTACATTTAAATCTTTGTGGCAACCAAACGTATCTCGGTTTTGTATTTAACTTTCTATGTCCTGTCAACTGTAAAAAATGCGCGCAAACGAAATAAAACTTTATCCAGCAAGTTGACAATCCCAAATATTGAATTTCCTGTGACAGTTTTTGGATGCTCTCCCCATATTTCGCGAAGCAGCAGCAGCAACAAAAAAAACTTATGCAGCTGAAATGACAGATCCTGCAAAAAAAAAAACAACGCTTGATGGAATTTGACACAACGTGAACAGGACCA
The DNA here is from genome assembly GCA_964034835.1 of Muscina levida. NCBI lineage: Eukaryota > Metazoa > Arthropoda > Insecta > Diptera > Muscidae > Muscina > Muscina levida. The sequence continues at coordinate 137,729,833 of OZ035881.1, forward strand.
CAAGATTCGCTGGCTGCCTGCGTACCAGGGATCCACCCACAAATGTAACATAACTGTATACATAAGCATGTCCTTTGTTGCATATGTGCTAGTATTTGCACTAATCTCTGTCATAGTGGCGAGTGCTTCAGTTTAATATTTTTTTTTTATTATTTCTGGTTCATAGTTGCTGTCACAGTTTTCATGTGGTTCTCCAATATCAGTTTTAACCATTTTCGTTAGTTTTTATTAAATTTTTCAAGATGTAAAACATATTTTGGTTTTAATTAACATTCTATGATTTTGTTTTTCTTTACTTTCAGCTTTACCTGACCAAGGTCCACCCAAAATTACCGGCGGACGTCCACGGTATCAAATTGGTGATAATGTTCGCATAAATTGTACAGCCGGCCGCTCAAAGCCAGCTGTGCAATTATCATGGTTTGTCAACGGTGAAGCTGCGGAACCACATCAAGTGCGTAAATATGACACAATAGTTTCGGGCCGCGAGGGTTTGGAAACATCTGTGTTGGGTTTACAATTTCGCGTTGAGCAACATCACTTTCGTAATGGTGATATGAAATTGAAGGTGAGTATGATGCAAAAAAAAAATTAAATATGTTTCATTTTTGGGCAAAAAGTTTTATCCAAAAGAAGTAACATTAGCAATTTTATAGGCGAGGCTTATAGCCAATGGACGTTTTTCTTTGGTGTACTTTAAAGTATAGTTATAATTTATTAAAATGTACTGAAGATGCATCACAATAATGTACTGCCCCCTATGACAATCCCATCTAAAATTCAATAGCGTTGATTTTGCTTATTGGAAGCAATTTTTATTGCCTGAATAGTGTCACTACGCCACTTTTGATTTATTAAAAAAATAAAAAAAAGCTTCATTTCACTTTACAATCGCATGAATGAGGTTTGGGGTAGCTTCTCGCGTTCTTGTGAATTAACACGCTTTTTATTATAGATTAACAACAAACGGCACCTACTTGTTTATCGACGAATGTGAACGTCACTGTTTGAGAAGCTTTTACTAGACATGCCAATTGACTCAACACTTTTCGAGGACGCCGGCAATGAAAGAAAAATGTAGATGACTGGGGCCCGGAATCGAAACAGGGATCTCCCGGATGGTAGTCGTGTGTTCTAACCACTCTGCCAAGGCCGGTCCCTATTATCCCTATTAATATTATAAATGTGAATGCGTTTCTGTTTGTTTTTGACTCAATCACGCCTACACGGCTGATCCGATTTCAATGAAACTTTGTAGGCAGTTAGTGTGCTATATGGAGATTACCGTAGGCTATATATTTTTACATTTTTTACCCTATGCGCGGAGTGGGCGTGGTAAAACTTTTGTTTTAGAGCTAGAGAGATAAAATTTGATATCTAGATAGCACCTGGCGGCACAAATATGATCATATGGTCGAAATTTAAATTTTTGATCAGTAGGCGGAGGGGGTGTGGCAAAACTGTATTTTAGACCTAGAGATATAAAATTTGGTACACAGATAGTAAACGGCAACACGAATATGGATATACAGACGACATTTTAATTTTGGATCAGTGGGCGGAGAGGGCGTGTAAAAACTGTATGTTATTCCTAGAGAGATAAAATTTGGTATACAGATAGTACTCGCCAACACGAATATGAATATGTAGACAAATTTAAATTTTTGATCAATGGGTGAAGTGGGCGTGGAAAAATTGTATTTTAGTCATAGAGAGATAAAAATTGATACCTAGATTGTATATGGCAAAACGAATGTGAATATTCAGAAGACATTTTAATTTGGGATCAGAGGGCGGAGGGGGCGTGACCAAAGTGTAATTTAGCCCCTGAGAGATAAAATTTGGTACACAGATAGTAACAGTCACTTCAGATTCAAAATTGCAGACAAAATTGTTATTAGCAATCATTGGTACTTTTCAGATACTCAAGAGTACAATTTATAGTACCAATAAGTCCATTTATGGTACTAAAAAGGACAATTTATTGTATTAAAAATTACTTTTATTGTACACAAAAAGAACAACTAATTGTATCACAGAGTACCTTTTTTAAATGTACTGATAAGTACGCTTATTGTACGCAACTAAAGTACTTTTATTGTACAAAAAAAAGTTATTTAATTGTGCAAAAATTATTTTTTTTTCTTTGTATCGGAAAGTACTTTTATTTTTTCAAAAAGTACTGTTGTTAAAGCAAAAAGCGAGGACTACAATGGTTTTCTCCTAACTTTATAATAGTTTTAAATTTTATTTGCTGACACTTTTGCAGCATTTTGAAAATATGTTTTTCAGAATTGCGTCAGCAAAGTTTAGGGAGTTAGTTTTATCAAAAATGTTGGTAGTAATTCCTTAGAAAACAAGTAAGAAAGTTACAGTCGGGTAAACCGACTTACATATACTCTCACCCTCAGTAAAAACATAAAAATTTGCTTAACAAAATACAGAATTTCGGCACTCGCGTTGGGTGTATTGATATTTCAGTAGCTGTCATTTTTGAAGCTTCTATTCTTTGACATTTGACAAGTAGAAACTACGTCATTACTCAAAATGGAACGATACACTCTTCAACAACGCATTCATATTATTAAAATTCACTACAAAAATGGTGAAAATCTTGCAGTCACAGTTCGCAAAACTAAAGTATTTTTTGGTCGTCGTGTAGCACCTTGTCGGACCGCAATACAGAAATTGGTGAAAAATTTCGAGCTGTTGGGACAAGTTAGTGATGTGAAGAATAAAACCCGTGCACGTCGCTCAAGAACAACTGAGAATATTGCTGCTGTAGCCCAAAGTGTTGAGGAAAACCCAGGTTTGTCCATTTCTCTTCGTTCTTTGGAATTGGGCATTCCACAAACGTCATTATACCGTATTTTGCATAAAGACTTGGATCTTAAGGCTTATAAAGTTCAGTTAACACAAGAACTCAAGCCGGCCGATCATCAACAACGTCGTGTCTTTGCTGATTGGGTCCTTGAACTGCATGAATATGATCCGGAACCTTGTTTCCGCACCCTGTTATCTTTAGAAGAGGTGATCACAATTGTCCACCGAGATCTTGTGATTTAACACCTTGTGACTTCCTCCTTAGGGGCCACGTGATAGATAAGGTCTACGCCAACAGCCCAGCGTCGATTCAAGATAAAATTCGTGAGGCTATCGAGGACATAGGGCAGCCACTTTGCGAGTTTGTTATGGAAAATTTGATGAAAAGGATATGGTCCTGTAAGCATGTTCGAGGTGGCCATTTGGCTGACGTTGTTTTTCATTATTAATGGCATACATCCCTCTTTATTATGAAATAAACATCCGATCATTTGTCTCAAAAAATTACATTTTTCTCTGAATACCAAAATGATACCTCTTATTGGAAAACCCTTTATTATTACTTGATTTCTAAAGTGTACATTTGAATGGGAGGTACCAGAAGGGGCGTGGTTAGACTATCAATAAAGTGGCCGGAATTTGTATGGGAGTTACCAGAAGGGCAGACAGACGGACATGGCTCAAACGACTTAAAAAGCCATGACTCGAATTTGGTTCAAAGAAACATAGGGTCTAAAGTGAATCCTTCCATGTGTTTTACACTTTTGGGTCGTATTAAATGATATATATCCTCCTACCATTAGGAGGAGTTTATAAAAAAGTATGTGAAAATTCCGACAAAACAACCTCATTTAAACGATGCTGATACATTTTGAGGACCGGCCTCAAAATGCTGATACATGGGACCGGCCGTGGCATAGTGGTTAGAACACGCGACTACCATGCGGGAGATCGCAGGTTCAAGCCTGGCTCCAGTCATCTTAAAAAAAAAACAAAATTGTTTCATTCATTATCGGCTCCCCTCGAATGTTGTTGACAGCAACTTCGCAGTATTAAGTGTCGAGTCAATCGGCGTGTCTAGTAAGAGCTTCTCAAACAGTGACGTTCGCATTCGTCGATAAACAAGTAGGTGCTGTTAGTTGTGAATCTAAAAATTGAAAGCGTGTTAATTCACAAGAACGCGAGAAGCTATCATTCATGGGGTGCAAAGGGAAATTAAGTTTAAGTTTAGATACATTTTGAAGGGAAATACTGACAATGACATGAATATTGCAAATGAGCATTTAAACAACTTGTCAATAGAGACATGAATATACTGAAAAAAAATTTTTTTTTCGGACACCGGCAATATGAGACGTTATAAGTTTGATCAGGTTAAGGAGTAACTTAGGGTAACGAATTGTTTACAGAGCGTACATGATCGGCGCGTAAACTTAGCCATTTAAGTAAGCAAGCTAAATATATTATACGTATTCGCCAAGTATGCAATAGCGAAGCATTGCCGGGTCCACTGGTATATACATACAAATTTCTTCAAATTATGTAGTATAGACAACTGTGTAAGCCGGACACTGATACAGATACCAAAGCAAACAAAAATCATGGCCTCTCATAAAGATTGCACCTTAAGAGTAGACGAGGATTGAATGCAGAAAGAATATATGAGAAATCACCTCTGAAATATAATTATGGTTGACAGTAATTACATTGGTTTTGTAAAAAAAAAAAACTTGAAAATTTTAATTATACATTTTTTACACAATGTCTATTCCTTTTGACTTAAACCTATCTTCATACATTTTCTTCATACGCACATCTCAAACTTCATGCTAGTTAAAAATTCACTTTATTCCAAATTCATGTCATTAACATAACATTTTGTTATTTCTTCTTTTCAGTGCGTCGCATCTTTGTCAACATTTTATTGGCGCAGCAACGAAGAATCCGTTGAGGGCGATCGCCCACAGAAAGCTCCTGTCTTAGAATCCCGTGAAACAGTGTACGCCAGCAATTCACGAGCTGATCCCGTACAAGGTATGTCATTGCGGGAAAGTTTTGTTACCAAAATTTTATCGTTTTTCATTCAACCAAATGCAGCCAATAAAACGGATTCATCCATCGCGAACATAAAACCATCAACATTAATACTACTTATGGCCATGGCTTTAATAACATCAAGTGGTTGCTTCGAATTACTCCACTTCAGTGGAGGAGTTGTAATGAAAACGAAGAAGCGCCAGAGTGCAAAAAACTCTGAAACGGAAATGACGAACAAATCAAGTTATGACGATAGAGATAGTAATAAGGTGAAAGACGACATAGACGACGGTGGCGAAGAGGACGAAAAAGGAGACGGTAACAAAGTAGACAAGGGGAATTTGAACATAACTTTATCAAAAGAAATGCATTTTAATAAGGAAATGTCATGTCTGCCAATAACGATGACAGTCGCAACAACGCCAGCAACTTTCATGCACGCATTTAATGTGGCAACTTCCGTTTCCCTTGAGCAAACGTTAGCGTCGTCGTCGTCGTCGTCGTCGTCGTCGCCCTCTACTTCCGTCGCCACATCAAACACGATACCCCTGTCGTCCTTGTCGTGCTCATTGTTGACGGCGACAACAACTCTGCCACAAACTCAATGCTTAGCTTCAAGGTAGCTATTTAATTAAATTGAGTACCGATATTTTCCCCTCGCTCTATAATTTCACTTGCATTTCTGTGTTGAGAAGAAACGCATTCAATGGTGAAATGGAAGAAGTATAAACTTTAGTTTTTTTAGTTCCTTATCAGTTTTGTGTATTTATATTCTTTGGAGAAAAACAAAAAAAAAACAACAAGAAAATCTGGGGGAAAACAAAAAACATACCAAAAAAAAGTAAAACATCAGAAACTATTCTTTAATTTTAAATTAAAATATAAGTTCAGATAAATCACGTCAACAAATGTATATAGTATTGTTAAATTTTAAGAGTTTTAACAAAATGAAAAAAAAACGCCATACTAACTCTAGAAATAACTATGTGAAAAAAAATACAAAATGAAAATATTAAATAAAACAAAAATTCTAATTCTAAAACGTAATGTCGTAACGTATGTTGTAATTTAAGGGAAAACTTATGTGTGTGAGTGTGAATGATTGAATACATTTTTATTTGAGCTCTTTTAGTGTTTAAGTAAATTTAGGTAGTCGAAAAAGTAACTAGAATTTTTACAAATGAATAGGAAGCACAAGTGAAGAGCTATGTAAATTATCATAAATATTGGTAAACTATTAAAATGAGCTAAGAAATAGTTTTGCTTTCTCAAGTAAATTTACTTAATATGTAGATAGATGCTGGCCGACCCGGTATATGTGCAGTTTTTAGATGAAAAAATTCGGTTTAAAAAGTTCTTCTATGGCTACAGAATTTCCAAAAGTAATATCTGTTAATGTTTTTGGCTGCGAGACGGTTAATCAAGGTATTTTGGGTGGTCGATGGACCTTATGACACAAAAAAAATGTCATAAAGTCTATGGACCTTATGTTCATAGGCGTTAATCAAGGTATTTTGGGTGGTCGATGGACCTTATGACACATAAAAAGTGTCATAAAGTCTATGGACCTTATGTTCATAGGCGTTGTTTTAAAAGGTCCACAAGTATTGCGACATAAAGCCTATGAAAATTATGACATTCCTCCATTTAAAATGGTCCGCCAGTCATAAGGTCCATGGATCATATGACCATTGACCTTATGACGCAAGAAAAAGAGTCATAAAGTCAATGGACCTTATGTCCATGGGCGTTTGTGTCATTACGTCTACAAGTATTGCAACATAAAGTCTATTAGTATTATGACATTCCTCCATTTAAAGTTGTCCATGGATCTTATGACCATTGACCTTTTGACACGCCACCGATATTTGCGTGTCATTTAGTAGCTTATGCATTGGAATCATTAATTATTATGAATGTAATCAATAAGAGAACTGCCTATTTACCAATTCTGATTCCACGAACAATTATATAAGATTACTTTATAGTATTTCCTAAGATACCAGTGTCAGGCACCCCAGACACGATCGACAATACACACGTATGCAAATCTATGTTAGATACACAATTTGATGGTCGAATTCGTATATTTGTGAGTATGTCTTTGATAGACTGTGAGATTCCACTAGAAAATGTTGGAAAAATAACATCTAAAAATTTGTGACTAAAATTATAAAGAATTTAGGTTAAAAAACTATGCAATACTTTTGCGGCCATGTGGAAAAACTATGTAACTCAAAAACACACTTAAAGTTTTAACATACTTAGTTTTTATATACAAATTGGCATTTTACTGATATTTGTTTTTCAAATAACTTTTAAATGAGAAACTACATCAAAATTTCGATCTGACAGAATGTTCTGACGTTCTATTTTTGGTCTTAAAAATTCGCAAAAAGTGGAGTTACATAGTTTTTCCTTACGGCCAAAAACTTCATTACTTGTCGAGAACAATAATATTTTGAAGACTATAGTGATACTTATACATAGTCCTGATATTGATGTCTTACCATACCATACTCAAAGTATTCGATATGTGGGCTTGAACATACATTTTATATGTCCTCACCATTTTGAAAGAATTTTTTGTTATATTCTCCAAAAATAAGTCCACCCCAACGCCACCTACCGGGTCAATTTATAAAAAAAATTGTTCTCATGATCAAACAAACCTACATACTACATTTCACTTAAATTGGTCCATTCAGTAAATTTTTCGATATAAATACAGCCCAGCGCCACCTTACGGGTCAATTTTTAGATACAATATTTTCTTATGATCAAACAAATTTGATCCTAAATTTTAGGTAAACTCTTCCATACGTTCAACAAAAAGATGTACAACAACTTTGTTCTCATGATCAAATAAACATACATTTTGAATTTCAGTTAAATTGGTTCATTCCTTTAAACTTTCGGTATAAAACCCAGCCAGCGCCACCTAGATTAAATTGTTTGCCATGATCAAACAAATATACATTGTTAATTTCAGGTAATCTATCGGGCGCCATCTACCGGGTTCATTTGTACATAAAAATTTTTATGATCAAACAAATATTCTGGATTTCATTAAAATTTTCCATATAAATCTACCCCAGCGACACCTAGCGGAATGAAAATACCATGGTACCTATTATCAGACCTACCAACTATATATACAAAATTTGATGAAGATTGGTCGAGACGTTTCTGAGGATTGCTGCGTGTCACATTGTTTATGATACGAGATATTTATATATTAGAAGATTATTAACGACTTGTCTGGCCATATGACCGAAAGTCGTATGGGTGATGGTATTTATCAGTCAGTTCACCTGACTGAAATTTCTGTACTGGTTTATAGATTTCTGCATAAAGACCATATTACGATCAATATCACCATCAAAATCTGATAAATCCAAACTAAAAATGTTCCATACGGGTGCGAGCTAGAGAGTTCAAATGTTCTGAGGAAATATTCCCTGGGAAAATTTTAATATAGGTCTCCGAAAACATGAACTATCCCAAAGGTATTTTTACACATGATTTTTCATTTTCTTTCATACGACTTTTGACCAAAAATATCAAATTTAAAACCACTGTAAAGAAGGGACCGGCCGTGGCATAGTGCTTAGAACACGCGACTACCATGCGGGAGATTGCAGGTTCTAACCTGGCTCCAGTCATCTTAAAAAAAAAAATGTTTCTTTCATTGTCGGCTCCCCTCGAATGTTGTTGACAGCAACTTCGCAGTATTAAATGTCGAGTCAATCGGCGTGTCTAGTAAGAGCTTCTCAAACAGTGACGTTCGCATTCGTCGATAAACAAGTAGGTGCCGTTAGTTGTGAATCTAAAAATAGAAAGCGTGTTAATCACAACAACGCGAGAAGCTATCTCATACCTCATTCATGGGGTGCAAAGGGAAATTAAGTAAGTAAGTAGTAAAGAAAGTTATGGCATAGTAGAGCAAAATGGAGTTTAAAGTTTTGAAACTAAGGTCAAGGGCTATCGTTTGATATTGGTTTCGTTCATACGCGAGACAATGATCTTTAGTTGCTTAGTGTTATTTGAGAAGATGTTCTAACACTATTTAATACCCTCGCCCTACGAGTAGGAGGGTATACATATATTGGTAACACATAGAAGGAGTCAATTTAGACCCTAAGTTTCTTTGAACCAAATTCGATTCATATCTTTTTAAGTCGTTTGAGCCATGTCCATCTGTCTGTCTGGCTGACCGGCTAGTACGCACGATAACTTTCGAAAGACGAAAACAAATGTTTTGAAACTTTGCACGAGTTAATATTTTCCCAAAACTACTTACGGTATTGAAAATGGGCTACATGGCCACGCCCTTTCTGGTACCTCCCATACAAATGTACCATTGATGCAGTCACTTTAGAAATCGAGTTATAATATCAATACATCTAACGCGATCGTTCCCAAATTATATATTTAGTAAAACTATAGCAGCATAAAGTTTTGAAGAAAAAACTGGCCACGCCCCTATTGGTACCTCCCATACAAACGCACCATTCCGCCACTTTAGAAATCGAGTAATAATATCAATACACCTACGCCTAATGCGATCGTGTCCAAAGTTTTGGAGAAAAAAACTGAAAGTCTAGCCACGTCCCATCTGGACCTCCCATACCCATCAGGTACCGCCCTCTTTACAAATCGATTAATATTATTAATAGATCCAACGCGATCGTGACCAAACCAATTTGGAAGCCTAGCCACACCCCTCCCATACAAATATCATCATTCTGCCCACTTTAGAGTGGGAGAAGTAATATCAATACACCCAACGTGATCGTGCCCAAATTCTGTATTTAGTAAAGCTAAATCAGGATAAAGTTATGGGAAAGAAACTTTAAGTCTAGCCCCTTCTGGTACCTCCTATACAAATGAACCACTCCGCCCACTTCAGAAATTGAGTAATAATATCAATATACTTGAAAATTTTATGTTTTACTGAGGGTATATGAAAGTCGGGTTTCCCGACTGAAACTTTCAATCATCCTTCATAGAAGTAAAACAATTTAGAATACGCAAAGTTTGAGCACAAAAAGTGCGAGGACGACCACAAGTGTGGGGTCGTCTAAAAAATATTGATATTTTTAAACTTTAGGAATACTTTTAATATTCTTAACACTATGACACTCAAAAATGCCTGCTTGAGTGTAATTTTGTATTTGAATGGAATCAGAGATCAAAATTAAGAGTCATAAGTCATTGCAATACTTAATGTCAATATCGCTTTTAACGCCTCCCAGCGGTAAATGAAACGAACTACCTATTTAGTAATCCCTGACATCAATCCATAACTGTTGTTGAAATGGCACCTACTAACATCGTCACTTACTTCGTAATCAATAGTGTTATCAAGCTCGCATTAAACTCTGCTTATAAATCAATTGCAACTGACAATGGCACTTACTGACATCCTAGCTGACATCAACGATTACGTAATGGGAATTTTTACCGCTGGTTTTAGAGTGTAACAAAATTAACAAAATTCCCAAAAGTACCATCCTTAAACTCATAAAATATAACAGTATCCATTTGTCGTCCTCGTTGACACCACCAAAGGTCATGAGCAACGTATTTGTAGAATATCTGGACGCTCAAAATGTCGATTTGAAATCTAAATTTTAAATTATCGATATACATTTATATAAATTAGGCCAATAATGCAGTCGCTGATCCCACAAAGTCATGCCATTCAAGGTAGTTCAATACATTAAATGGCTCTCAAATATCAAAACTTCAGCACCAGGGTCGGTTCAATACTTTGCCCTCGACGGGTTGTTTCTCAATATTTGGAAACATTCTTAAATATCGAAATTCTAAAAATTAGTTCACTGTTTTTCATTGTGAATAGTGTAGCATAATATTTCGTATAGCAGTAAGATTTAAAAAATTTGTTCCATCTATTGTGCTAAATATTTTTGACATAATAGACATTTTATCCGTAGGTTAGAATAAATTACAAAACAAAAAGTCTTAAATTACTAACACAAACATATCGTAACATTTAATAAACTGAAAATTGCCAAAGTTTTTTTTTTATCTTAAACAAAAAATTAAAATAATAATAATAAAAGGGTATATTAGAAAATATGGTATACAAACAAATGAAACCAAACTATATTTCATTAGCATACAACTGGTTTTGTAATAAAAATAAAAATTGTTTTTAATTACATTTCCCTTTCTGTTTGTTAAAAAAAAGATAACATAAGAATCCAAAATTTCTGAAAAACAAAACAATAATATTTATTTTTTCAATCATCAATACTAAAAACATTCCATATATTTTGCTATTTAGTCAAAGCAAATCAAATGGATAATATTCATATTAAGTGAATATTAGGCATTTGTTTTATAGCAAAATATGTGATTAATTCTTATTTATTTTTCTGTTTTCTATATGCTTGCACAAAATTTGTAAAAATCATCAGCGTAAATATATAATCGAACAAAAAAAAATTAACCAAAACGATAGTAATGTAAATAAATTGATTGTGAAAAACTCTTAAATAGTTTAAGAATATCGCCAATTGGTCTTTTGTGTCTTTAAGATTGTCATTTTATCGATAAATAACATACAACAACAACAAATATATATATACTAAAATCTTACTAAATATAAACACAAATTTGTATTTATTTATTAAACCCTCCTAAGAATATTTATCAAATAAGCCACAAACTTGTAAATTACAAATTACATTTTAAATTTACAATAAAAAAAATAAATAAATAAAAAAAGAAAACCAAAAAAAAACTGTAAAACCAACAAAAAATTACCTGTATTTTAGTTTGTAAGTGTATATTTGTTATTATATGTTAAGATGAAATTGCCATACAAAAAACATCCACAGAAATATAAAACCACAGCAAAAATTAAATTATGAAAAATACCATTTCAACACACACACACATACACACTCTTACACTTACTAATAATATTACTATTATGAATATACAAATCAAACAAAACAAAAAAAAAACAACAACAATTTAAAATTGTGTAAATATTTAAAATGGTATGGATAATACGAGAAAAAGGAAATCTAAATCCAATAAAAAAAATCAAATCAAATTAAGCATAACATTTAATTAATTATAACTAAATAAAAACACACAAACCACATAATTAAAATAAAGTAAAATTCTATGTATAACAACAACAAAAGTGGAATAAACTTTAATCAAAAGTAATAAATAACAAAAAATAAAAAGTAATGATAACAAAACAAAAATTTACTAAATAAATATTTGTTTCAAGAAAAACTGATGATAGTTATTTCATTCGTTGCAAGTTATGTTCTTTAAGGTAAGTATTAGGTATCATATTTCTATACTGGGAAAAGCAAAAATAACGATTGTGTTTCACTGATGTTACGCTTTATCTTACATAACAACTGAATAATCATGCAGACACTCGTCGGCATGACAAGGTCCTTAAACTGCAATCAACACCAAAAAGCATATTACAGTTACATGTGCGGTACTCGGAGCTTCTATGTAAAATAATGAATTTTTTTAGTTGTTATATTTTGAAGTGGAGGGAAGAAAAGTGAAGCCAGTTAAGTTCTTTACATTACCAAAAGTAGGGTTGCGAACAACATTTGTACAATATATTATAATAACGAAATATGATTGAGTATCACGGTTTACTTATTTATTGAAATGACCAAACTTTTGGCTTTATTAGCTCATACATTTCATCTAATATATAAAAGTCTCGTAAGAGAATAGGTACCATTGTGTTTTTGTACCACTAGGTGGCACTGTGGTGGATTCCTATCGAAAATTTGAATAGATCCATCAATTTAATTGAAATTCAGAATGTATGTTTCTTTGATCATGAAAACAAGTTATTGTACAAATGGACCCGGTAGGTAGCGCTAGGGTGGATTTATACCGAAAATTTATTCGGATGGACTGTTTTGCAAAAATGAGCCAATGTTTTCAACAAAGTATGTAATTTAGTTTTTTTTATAGTTTTAATTAAATGATTTCCAAACTTTTTGCTAAATTTAAAATATGCATCTGAAGAAAATATAAAGCAATAACGAAAATAAGACTTACAGAACTGTAAGTATTAAAAAAAAAAATTTTCCTAACTCAGACCATTGGCACACTTTTGCTCCCAGGTTTTTCTTACTTAAATTTAATAAATACTCCACCATTCTTTCGCTTTGGCATAAAGTTTAGTAACAAGATATGCAGGAATTTTGATTCATTCAGCCTGAGCCCTCCCCCACAGCCCATTAATACTTTTCGGGGCTTTTTCGTACACTGCCAGCCGGCGCTTTAAATAATACCACAGGTTTTCGATTGGGTTCAAATCTGGCCTCTGCGGTGGCCAATCCCTGACCCCAAACAACTGTGAACTAAGTTATTCCTTGACAATTTTTGCAGAATGTTTTGGGCCGTTATCATGCTCAAAGATGGGATTGTAAATGGACAGAATAGAACCCACCCCCCCCCCCCCCCTGGTAATTCCCATACAAAACTGCCTATTTTTTAATAATTAATATTTCTTTCATAACTTCCAAAGACATAAAGTTGTTAAGACTCTGTTAAATACATTTTTCTATTTATCAATAGATGGCCTACTTCTGTTAACGCACCATCTCCATTTCCAGTATTATTCCAATAATAAGATAATATCACACGGAAAAGCAAAATAAACACAAGAAAACAGACAAATACTATAAAAATAATATGAATAATAAGTCAAAGACGCAAAAGTTTTGATTACAAAGCACAATTTCTTCCATTCCCATGAAGTGGAATTCTGTTAAATCACAATCTAGCTCTGTTAAAACACCATCTCATGCTACCGCCATCTAAAACGCACTGGGAATTACATTTGGAATATTCCAACAAACAGAGTCTTATTCACTTTATGTCTTTGTAACTTCCATTTTTTTCATAAATTTACCCGTTAGGTGGCGCTGGAGTGGAATTATTTCGAAAGGAGCTCCTCCAAAAGGGTGCGGGGCATTTATAATGTATTTAATAGGCCCAGAGATATAAAATACGATGCACATATGCGATGCGATGCAGGTATGAATATTAGAGTGGATCAATTTGTATGGAATAAACAAAATGCACCAAGCAGTTATCAAATCATAATCTACGATGAATTCTAAGAAAATTTGTCCAAAAAACCTAGACCCAAAATTAAAACCGTGCCCCCGGATTTTAAGGATAAATTTTTCGTATTGAGGAAAAAATTCACAAAAAGTTTCGCAACTTCCCTGGAATCGCTCCTAGTTCAAATGTATGACCGACCCCCCGTCATTTTTTGCTCCTAACGTTTTTCCCAAGCATACCCACCAAAGAGGTTTCCATACAAAAATAAATTTTTTATAAAATTCAGCTCCAAATGATTTTCAATAATATGAGTAATAAAAACGTCATTGGCTATAGCATTCACCATTTAAGGTAACATTGAAACCGGTTTCATAATTAAAGACAAATAGGCCGATGACGCCGACGCGTCATGTTGTAAACCGCACCGAACAATAATTTTTCGGGATAGAATGGTGTCTCATGAGGATTGTGTGTCTCTTATGCTAGATCCTTAAAACCAGAAATGAACCTCATCGCTGAAGGTAACGTGACAATAAAAATCTGTTTCAACTCTCGGTTGATTCACTTAACACGCGAAGCAAGTTGAATCTTATATGTAAGTCAAACTTTCATAAGCGTACATCTTACGGATTATGTCATTTGTATGAAAGGTACCAGAAGTTTTACAACATACATAATTAAACGGGAGAAATTTAAATATCCAGCAGTTAACGGTTTGGAAGTTATAGATTAATATTTAATTTTTTTAAAAAATGGGTAATTTTCTATGGTATGTACCAGAAGAGTTTGGCCCATACAGCACGCATTCCATCCAAAGTCAGATATCCAAAAGTGTTTTCTTGTAATTACCAAATTTTAAATTTTAAATAAAACACAGATATTTTAAAAAAATCGTGAAACTTGATTATATCGTAAAAGAGACAGAATGAGGTTATGTATGGAACAATATATCGTGCAGATGGCCGCCGCGGCTTTGCTGGCATGCACGCGATCTTTTAATGAAATTTTCAATGACCGTTTCGCATAAATGCTGCGGTATTTCATTAATGCAGCGTCCAATTTCCTCTTTTAAGGCTTGAGTCGTCGTCGGCTTATTCGCGTAAACCATCGACTTCAAAAAAACCCCAAAGAAAAAATCTAATGGTGTTAAAGGCCAATTGAATTGTTTCTCTGGCTGTATGACATGTGGCACCGTCTTGTTGGAACCACATGCCCTCCACATTCATTTCTTCAATTCGAGGCAAGAAAAAACTGGTTATCATTTCACGATACCGAACACCATTGATTGTTTGCGCTTGAGCGACATCATCACGTACAGCTGCGACATTTTCAGTCGATCGACCTGGTCGATGGAGCGTTGTTGTCTTTACATCACTAACAGACCCAGTTTCGACAAATTTATCCATTAATTTATTTACAGTTGACTCTTTTGGAGCATTAGTGTGACCCTAAATTGATCGCAATTTGCGAACTGTAGCCGCAAAACTTTTACCATTTTGGTAAAACAATTTCTCAATGAGAATGCGTTGTTCATTGGTGTAGCGCTCTATTTTTACTAACCTCGTACCCTCTACTAGCAAACAATAACAATTGTTCAAATGTCAAACAATGACACTTCGAATGTTGCCAGATTTAAAAATTGCGTTCTTGTTGGGACACCCTTTATATGCGTATAGAATATGACGGTGAATTATATCATTTGTATGGAAGGTGAAAATAGTATCAAAACGGGACTCGTACTAGGACCAATGTGAGCTATGTTGACCGTGGCTGCCGAATTAACCTAACTTAACTTATGGGAGGTAACAACCAGTAAGAATGTTTCAGTCGGGCAACCCAACTTACATATACCATCACCCTCAGTACAACAACAAATTTTCTATTAAACTAATATTATTACTCCATCTCTAAAGTAGGCGAAGTGGAACATTTGTACGGAGGTACCTTCTCTAAAACTTTTTCCTGCTTGAACTTTACTAAATACAGAATTAGGACACGATCGCGTTAGGTCTATTAATAATATTAATCGATTTCTAAAGTGGGCGGTACCAGATGGGTATAGGAGGTACCAGATGGGGCGTGGCTAGACTTCCATTTTTTTCCCAAAAACATTATCCTGTTAAAGCTTTAATAAATAAAGAATTTGGGTACTCTCACGTTGGATTTATTGATATTATTACTCTATCTCTATAGTGAGCGGAAAGGTACATTTGTATGGGAGGTACCGGAAGCGGCGCAGCTAGACTTCCAATTTTTTTCCAAAACTTTATCCTGTTATAGCTTTACTAAATACAGAATTTGGGCACGATCGCGTTAGCTATATTAATAATATTCATCGATTTCTAAAGTGGGCGGTACCAGATGGGTATGGGAGGTACCAGATGGGGCATGGCTAGACTTCCAATATTTTTCTCAAAATCTTTATCCTGTTAAAGTATTTCTAAATAAAGAATTTGGGTACGATCACGTTGGATTTATTGACATTATTACTCCATCTCTATAGTGGGCGGAAAGGTTCATTTGTATAAGTGGTACCAGAAAGGGCGTGGCTAGACTTCCAGTTTTTTCCCAAAACTTTATCATGTTATAGCTTTACAAAATACATAATTTGGGTACGATCTCGTTGGGTGTATTGATATTATTACTCGATTTCTAAAGTGGGCGGAATGGTGCATTTGTATGGGAGGTACCAGAAGGGGCAGGGCCATGTAGCCCATTTACAATACCGTAAGTAGTTTTGGGAAAATATTAACTCCTGCAAAATTTCACAACATTTGGTTGCGTTTTTCGAAAGTTATCGTGCGCACCAGCCGGACAGACAGGCGGACATGGCTCAAACGACTCAAAAAGTCATGAATCGAATTTGCTGCAAAGATACCTAGGGTCTTAAGTGACTCCTTCTATGTGTTACACTTTAGGTCGTATCAAATGATGTATACCCTCATCCCTAAGGGTGATGGTATAAAAAGGGTGTGGTGAACGTTTCCATAAGTTAAATTGACCATACTTAAATATCCTCCGGTTATCCATTGGAAAGTTATGGGAGAAATATTTATTTTCCATAAATAGGTTAATTTGTACGGAAAGTACCGTAAGCGGCAGACTGCTTTTGTACATATCCATTTCTGTGTAAAATCTCTTTAAGCGTGCATCTCACTCAAAATATGACTAAATTCAGTGAACAAAAAAGATATGTATGTAAAACTATGAGAAGGAATTCAGTCATTTGTATGGTAAGTACCATAAGGGTTGTGGCAAAGGTTTCGATTTTCTAAGGGTTTATCTGATAATTTAACTGACCAAATCCAAATATTTTCTAGTTGTCCGTTTGGAAGTTATGTGAGAAATATAAAGTTTTCACAAATATGTAATTTTGTATAGCAGCTAAAAGGAGGGGTGGTGCTATTCAGACCATTTAAAATCACATTACTTTATTTAATGTTTATTATTTATATACTAATAAATTTTCATAAAGATCAGTTAAGATTTGTCCACCAGCCAGACATACGGACTTGGCCTAACCGTCAAAGTCCTGAAACGAAATTGGTCGTAAGATACTTGGGGTCTAAAGCGTCTTCTCCAGTGCGGTACACTTTATTTCGTATTAAATAAGATTATTTTTTATTATATCTAAGAGTCCTTTTACTGCCCCCAAGTACAAAAACGACAGCACTGATGGTCACTCTATTCTAGCAACATAAGAAGAGGCGGACTTCGTAAAATTCTAATTACAGTCTAACTTCCATGACTCGAACCACCATTATCCCAAAAAAAAGTTCGGCTTACGGGGACTTCTAGTTATAGAATTTTTTTGTTAAAAAAAAACAATTGTGGACATAAATATTGAGCTTTCTTTATTTAAATAACGCACTTACTTAAAATATTCTGAAATAAATGATTGAAAATTTACTTTTTTTGACCCTTTTAAGTAAAAAAAGCTTCTAATTTGTTCAAAGTCTTGTAGTGCTCATCAGCTGTAGAGCCATTCATTTGCAAATATAAATTCAATGTTCGGAAAGAATTTTCTACATCATTTCTTGAAGGCTGGTAAAAAGTTTCCTCCACCGAAGCCTCGCCATCACTCTCCGACCCGCTTAAGTTTGGATCCTTTAAGTCATGGCAGTAATGGTCAACAATATCATCATCTGTAGGAAAGTCAGTTGTACAAAGCTCATTATATACTTCAATATAATCCTGAAGAGTAGTATTGCAAGTTATTTTGTTGGCTTTTAACCATGCTTCATAATTAGCTTCAATTACATTTTGATTTTCGTCATACTAGAAATACAAAAAAACCAGTACAGAAATTTCAGTCAGTTGAACTGACTGATAAATACCATCACCCAATATAAGATATTGTTTAAGTCTTGAGTTATTGAAATTAACCGATTTGTAATTAAAACCAATAAGAAAGTTTCAGTCGGGCAACCCAACTTACATTTACCCTTACCCTCGGTAAAACAAATAATTTTCTATTATATTGATATTATTACTCGATTTCTAAAGTGGGCGGAGTGGTACATTTGTATGGGAGCTACGAGAAGGGGTGTGGTTAGGCTTCCAGATTTATTCTCCATTACTTTATCCTGTTATAGCTTTACTAATTACAGAATTTGGGCACGGTTGCCTTGGGTGTACTGATATTATTAGTACATCCCTAAAGTGGGCGGAAAGGTACATTTGTATGGGAGGTACCATAAGGGGCGTCGCTAGACTTCCAATTTTTTCTCCAAAACTTTGTCCTGTTATAACATAACAAAATACAGAATTTGGGCACGATCGTGTCGAGTGTATTGATATTATTACCCTATTTCTAAAGTGGGCGGAGTGGTACATTTGTATGGGAGGTACCAGAAGGGGCGTGTCTAGACTTCCAGATTTTTTCTCCAAAACTTTATCCTGCTTAAACTTTACCAAATACAGAATTTGGGCACGATCGCGTTAGGTCTTTTAATAATATTAATCGATTTCTAAAGTGGGCGGTAACAGATGTGTATGGGAGGTACCAGATGGGGCGTGAATAGACTTCCAATTTTTTTCTCCAAAACTTTATCCTGTTATAGCTTTACTAAAAATATAATTTGGGTACGATCACATTTAATTTATTGATATTATTTCTCCATCTCTATAGTGGGCGGAAAGGTAGATTTGTATGGGAGGTACCAGAAGGGGCGTGGCTAGGCTTTCAAAATTTTTTCCAAAACTTTATCCTGTTATAGCTTTACTAAATACAGAATTTGGAGACGATCCCGTAGGGTGTATTGATATTATTACTCGATTTCTAAAGTGGGCGGAATGATGTATTTGTATGGGAGGTACCAGAAGGGGCGGGGCCATGTAGCCCATTTGCAATACCGTAATAACTCGTGCAAAATTTCAAAACATTTGGTTGCGTCGTTATCGTTCGAACCAGCCGGACAGCCACCAGACAGACAGACAGACAGACAGACTGACAGACAGACAGACAGACAGACAGACAGACAGACAGACAGACAGACAGACAGACAGACAGACAGACAGACAGACAGACAGACAGACAGACAGACAGACAGACAGACGGACATGGCTCAAACGACTTAAAAAGTCATGAATCGGATTTGGTTCAAAGAAACCTAGGGTCAACGTGATCAACGAGTGTTTTAAGTTGCGGTCGCAAATGTCTTGCAGTAAACTAAATTGTGTCTTAGTGTAGGGATCCAGTAACAACCTAGGACTCCAATCGAAATCTGTTCTCTACTCAGCATAGTAATCGCCTAGAATTGAATCAAAACTCACCACAACACATAATAATCATACTGAAAACACTGAACTCGCCTAGGACACAAACCCCACTAATGAAGATGTCACAACTAGAGGGCAGCACGAATACATCGTACAAAATGGATGATAATGAGGCTAATTCACTATCCGAGACTGGATACACGATTTTATAGTCAAGAGTGAAAGAACAACAATCGTATTTATCCAAAAAGTAAAGATTTTTGATATTACCATTAAAGTCATACGTTGGTCCGAACATAATTTTAGCATGCTAATACAATGAGTCTCTAATTGTTTAGAAGATGATGTGAAATTTGTTCATCAATGTGATGAGAATGCTCATTTAAGAAAGATATAAATTTAACATTAAATATACCTATAAGCTGATTAAGAACAAAAGCTTGTTTATAGCTAGCGACTTTGACAATTTTTTTGTTTTTTTTTTCAAAAAACTTACCTGTATTTTGTTAAGGCAATCGGCTAAGGGCACTGCTGAAATACTCTCTTATTTGTAAAGTCAATTGTATCACTGTTAATATTAGTTGATAGCACGCGATTACTTATTTGTATATGTTCTTCTATTTAATTAATCATGTGGCGTTTAAACTTAACACACAATTACCTATTAACCTTTAACTTTCCACGTTTAGCGATGCTAATCAATTAAACGCTTATCAAATTTCATAATAAGTTTTCTAATTTGGCCAATTTTCACGTCCTTAATCTGTTTATAGTTCTTTTGCACGCTCATTCTGTTTATTCAGAGAGAGACACCTGTTGTTTACACTCTGCCACTGTTATTAACATATATAGTACATAGTGTGTAATGCTAACGTTCTGCCGCTTTCCGCGACGGCAACCGACATCAACACGACGCGAGCAGCTCTGCCGGCAGAACTGCATACTTAGTGCGACCGCGATTTATGCAGCACATTTGCTGGCGTAGTATTTTATAAGGCTACAGATTTTTGTCATCTGCTACAACCACTAAACTATGAACGTTGTCGTATGTTCTGCAATGTTTTGAGGCAATAGCACTTGTTGTTTGGTCTTAATGTTTCACTCACTTATCACTGGTATGTATTTGTGCACAATTTCTTTAGACATTTTGTTTTTACACGACATCTATTAAAGTAATTTGTTTATATTTGTCTATTCACACTACAAATTATATATAACTACCGATATCACACTTTTCCGCGACATGTTTTCGCGACGATCGTTAAAGAAGAACTGAATTAAAGAATTTCGGCAAATCTTAGTAGACATTTGGGAGTAAGTGAGAAAGAGAGAGAGGTAGATAGTTAAAAATACACTCATCAAAGGGGAGCAGAGATGACCATTAGTTATTATTTTATCACAGTGGGAGCATCATAAGAACTGAAGAATTTCGGTAAATCTTAGTAGACATTTTGTGTAAAAGAGAAGAGAGAGCGGTAGAGAGTAAAAATACACTCATCAAAGGGGAGCAGAGATGACCATTAGTTATTATTTTATCACAGTAGGAGCATCATAAGAACTGAAGAATTTCGGCAAATCTTAGTAGACATTTTGAGTAAGAGAGAAGAGAGAGCGGTAGATAGTTAAAAATACACTCATCAAAGGGGAGCAGAGATATTTTTTTATGAAGACCATTAGAGATTAATCAACTCAGTGGAAGTATCTTAAGGAGTAATTTGTACAGTAAACAGGGTTGTCAGGTGTTGTCACGAACTAAGCTCAATGTTGGCGCTGGGCCTGTGGGAGCCCACAATACTGACTCTGTGGATTCTAATAGAACCCCGTATGTGTGGGTACTTAAATGAAAGGTATTTACACCACGATTTCAACCATGATATTTATAAGAACATGTATACAATCCTGGAACCGGAAAAACAATGTTGGATTTTTTTTTTAAATTTATTTTTAAAGTGAAAATTTCTAAATGTATTTTGTTTGCTTGTGGTTATGGTGTTAAACACTGGCATTTCTAGTAAACCCGTTGATATTCTCACACTCTCTTCTCATCCATAAATATTTGTTTCGTCTGAAGAGGAGCTTCATCTCCCTTCTATTCTCCTCGTGGGTATTCAGGATTGCGATGTCAAAATTGCTTGGCTTTGGGTTTCTGTGTTTGTCCGATACTTATTTATATACCCTTCAACTTCAATTTCAACGCACGAACGCTTTGCCGTGTTCATTTTGTAAAATATGGAAATTACCGTAAGCTATATATTTTTAGATTTTTTACCCTATGGGCGAAGTGGGCGTGGCAAAACTTTTTTTAAAGATACAATTTGATATCCATTGATCGGCAGCACGAATATGCAGACGACATTTTAATTTTGAATCAGTGGCCGGAGAGGGCGGGACCAGACTGTATTTTATCCTGAGAAAATAAAATTTGATACACAAAAATTACTCGACAACACGAATATGAATATGCAGACGAAATTCTAATTTTGAATCAGTGGGCGAGTGGGCCCTAGAGAGGTAAATTTTGGTACACAGATAGTACATGGCAATGTGAAAATGAATATGCAGACGAAATTTAAAAAAAAGCTGTACTTTAGCCCTAGAGAGTTAAAATTTTATATATAGTATATTATATAGGCAACACGAATATGAATATGCAGATGAAATTTGAATTTTGGATAGAGGAGAGGAGTAGGCGTGGCAAAACTGTTTTCTAGCCCTAGAGAGATAAAATTTGGTACACAAATAGTAATTGACATTACGAAAATGAATATACAGTAGGAATTTAAATTTTCGATCAGTGGGAGAACGGGAACGACAAGACTGTACTTTAGCCCTAGAAAGATAAAATTTGACAACCAGATGGTAAACCGCAACACGAATATGAATATGCAGACGAAATTTAAATTTTGGATCGTTGGGTGCGGTGGGCGTAGCAAAACTGTATTTTAGCCCTAGAGAGATACAATTTGACAACCAGATGGTAAACCGCAATTCGAATATGAATATGCAGACAAAATTTAAATTTTGGATCGTTGGGTGCGGTGGGCGTTACAAAACTGTATTTTAGCCCTAGAGCGATAATATTTGATACGCAGATAGTACTCGGCACTGGATGTTGATATTTGCAGGTGAAATTGACTTGATACCAAAAACTACAATTTAATATATCAATAGTACATCTGTTGTACCAAAAAGTACAATATTTTGTACGAAAAATTACTATTATTGTACAAAAAGTACATTTATGGTATCAAAGAGTAATTCATTGGTACCAAAAAGTGAAATTTATTTAACTTAAAATTACAATTGATTGTACTTAAACTTACAATTTGTTGTAATACATAGTACTTTAATTGTACACAAAAAGAACAACCGACTTACATATACCCTCACCCCCAGTAAAAATCGATTTCTCTATTTCTAAAGTGAGCGGAGTGGTACATATGTATTGGAGGTACCATAAGAGGCGTAGGTAGACTTCCGATTTTTTCTCCAAAACTTTGTCGTGTTATAGCTTAACAAAATACAGAATTTGGGCACGATCGTGTTGAGTGTTTTGATATTATTACTCCATCTCTAAAGTGGGCGGAGTGTTACATTTGTATGGGATGTACCAGAAGGGGCGTTTCCAGACTTCCAGATTTTCTCTCAAAAACTGTATCCTGTTGGATCGCGATAGGTCTATTAATAATATTGATCGATTTCTAAAGTCGGCGGTACCAGATGGGGCATGGTTAGAGTTCAATTTTTTTTCTTCAAAACTGTATCCTGCCATAGCTTTATTAAATAAAGAATTTGGGTACGATCGCATTGGATTAATTGATATAATCACTCCATCTCTGAAGTGGGCGAAGAGGTGCATTTGAATAGGAGGTACCGGAAGGTGCGTGACTAGACTTTAAATTTTTTTTCTAAACTTTATCCTGCTATAGATTTACTAAATACAGAATTTGGGTACGATCCGTTGTGTGTATTGTTATTATTACTCGATTTCTAGAGTGGCCGGAATGATGTCTTTGTATAAGAGGTACCAGAAGGGGCGGGGCTAATTTGCCTATTTGCAATACTGTAAGTAGTTTTGGGGATATATTAACTTGTGCAAAATTTCAAAACATTTGGTTGCATCTTTCGCAACCAACCGGACAGACAGACAGACGGATATGGCTCAAACGGCTTTAAAAGTCATGAATCGAATTTGGTTCAAAGAAACCAAGGGTCTAAAGTGACTATGTTACACTTTTGGGTCGTATCAAATGGAATAAAAAAAATTAATAAATGAGGTATGGGATAGCTACTCGCGTTGTTGTGAATTAACACGCTTCCTATTTTTAGATTCACAACAAACGGCACCTAATTGTTTATCGACGAAAGCGAACGTCACTGTTTGAGAAGCTTTTACAAGACACGCCGATGGACTCGACCCTATACTGCAAAGGTGCTGTCGACAACACCGAGGGGGCCGGCAATGACAGAAAAATATAGATGAATGAAGATGAGAATCGAACCCAGGATCCCCCGCATGGTAGTCGCGTGTTCTAACCACCATGCCACGTCCGGTACCAAAAAGTACTTATATTTTATAAAAAAGTATTGTTGTTAAAACAAAAGCAATGACTACATTGGTTTTTTCTTAACTTCATAATATTTTTAAATTTTCTTTCTTTCTTTTCAGAATTGTGTTAGACAATTTTAGGGGCTATTTATACGGCATCAGTTTGTGTTGCCAAAAATGTTAGCAATGTCGGTAAATTATGACAAAATAACGTCAGTTACAAGATGTTAACACATTTTGAAGGGATACGCTGACAATTATTTCAGCAGTGTATATGAACCTTAGTAGTCGATAGCACTATAGTAGAGATAGTACTTGGTGCTTCAGACATGAAGTTGCAGACGGATTTTTTTAATTTCGTTAAGTGAGACGTTGTTTGTTCAATCAGATTAAGGAGTAACATGGGGTAACGAATTGTACAATATCGTCCCATTGAGAAAGCAATAAAAACATAGTATAAGCATTCGTCAAGTAAGAAATACCAAAGCATTGCCGAGTCAAATAGTAGAGAAACCGTTTGCAGTTTGTTCTGGTATTTTCTGCTTTTTGTTGGCATATATTCGCTAATGACGTATTATCATCTATACTGTTTGCCATTGAGCAATACTTAATTGTTGGTACAGGAACTACTACCTGGGGAATAATACAATTTGATAGCATAGTGGATGCGTAGGCATCAAGCAGAACGAGCTAACTAGCTCTTCCCCATTAAACAGATTCCTAATTTGACCAACGTCCAGCAGACAAACTACTACAACATTAAGGACATTAGCCAATTTAATATAATTAAAAATCGTTCAAATGAAAAATCTCCATAAAGGCACAAAATAATGTCAATATTAATTATAATTTAAATGCGACACATAAAATAAATTACATTTTTACAGGCATCGCACAAAAAAGTCTACAAATTTCATTTCAAATGAAATCAAATAATGAATCATAATGACGTTTTAACACAATACTAATTCCATTGCCCGTTTATTTTGTCAGCCTCCTATATAACATATATGCCAACAAACACATAATCTCGCATGCCAAAGGACACTCCAGGCAACAGCGGATGGATGCATTAAAACTGGCAAATGTCAGCATTAGTGGCCACCAGCGCCAACACGAGCACATATTCATGCATACACTTACACTTGCTCACATCCGTCAGCACCATCACGTCACACAACGAGTCGGAGCCATAGAATCGGGGAATAACAACAATACTTTGCAAAAGTACTCATTTATAACCGCAAATGATTACAAAAGATATTACTCGATGTATCCATGTCCCTGAATGAGGATGGGACGTTGCAAGACATTGACATATGCACGTTTATGCATACACTGGTGTGCTTTTGTGCCAGTGTGTGAAGAGTAAAGCTATTACAATTGTCATAAATTGCAAACCCCTCTCAATCATCAGTGCGCCCGAAAACCAAACAAAAACTGGAAAACGATTGACGGCCACTAGGCAGTACGTTGGAAAAGTTCATATCTAAGAGGGGAAGGATATACTTGAGGCATAGTGTAGCTAAATTGTACATTTTGTATAAGATATTTTTATAGCCTTTCCTCCCCCAATGTGGGGTTATCCTTCTGTCTGATCCCAGACTACAGCCGTAGTTTCAAGAGGAACTTAAACGGAGGTTATTTTCTAAGATAAGCAAGATCGCACAAACTACTCTTACCTCACATACAAACTCCCTCTTTTTGGGGCTGTCATTCTGTCTGTACCCGAGATTGCAGCAGCAGATCAGACAAAAGCTACTCCTACCTTCAATACGAACCCCTCTTTTCGGTGGTGTCCGTCTGTCTGTCCCCGCGAAGTATTCTTAATTTTAGAGCTATCGATAAGATGGTACACATTCTAATTACTTACTCAGCTGGCACTTCTTTGCAATCTCATTGGATTATATACCGCACGTAGAAAAATATCATAAGCACCTCGATCTTCTGCTCTTCTTCTCCAGTTAGTCACACCAAGTTCTGTAAGGTTTTCAGTAACCTGGTCTTTCCAACGGAGTTTTGGTCGCTCTCTTCTGCGCCATCCATCGAACTTATTGTCAAAGACTTTTCGAGCTGGAGCATTTTCTTCCATTCGTACAACATGACCTAGCCAACGCAACCGCTACACCTTAATACGTCTCACTACGTCAATGTCGGTGTACAACTCTTACAGCTCATGATTAATACGATGCAGATACTCTCCGTAAACGATGATGGGCCCATATATTTTCGGGAGTATTTTTCTCTCAAATACTGCCAGAACCGATTTATCCGCTTGTGTCATAACCCATAATTCTGAACCGTACATCAAAACAGGTAGAACAAGTATCTGGTATAGCTGGATTTTGGTTTGTCGAAAGAGGGATCTGGCATTGAATCGCTTGCTTAGTCCGTAGTAGCATTAATTAGCAAGCGGGATTCTTCTCCGAATTTCGAGGCTGACATTATTTGTTTTGTTGATGGCGGAGCCTAGGTAGATAAAATAATCTAGTTGTCAACGTTCACGCAATTTTCCAAACGAGTAGATTCTTTGTTCGTTGAATCTAATAACTTAGTTGCGTCCTTGTTCACCGTTAGACCGATTTTCACTTTTCCTTCTGTATACCTGAGAAGACTGCAGTTACATCCCGTAGTTTTTAACCGATGATGTTTACGTTATTAAATATCGTGTGACTCGTGTTTACTGCAGCTTTCCTCATTATCATCTCTATCACTATGTTAATGAGGTCACACGTTAGGCCGTCGCCTTGTTTTAGGCCTCGTCTAGTATAGAATGGCTCTGTAAGGTCCCTGGCAATCTTCACTAAAGACTTCGTGTCAGTCAGCTTCATTCCGCAAAAGCTTATCAGCTTCGCTGGAATACAAAACTCAGCCATGGCTTTGATTAATTTCTGCCGTATCGGACTGTCGAAGGCAGCTTTATAGTCGACGAATAGATGGTACGTGTCGATCTGTTTCATTTGGGTCTTTTCCAGCACTTGCTAAAGTGTGTATATCTGGTCAGTTGTTGATTTACCAGGTCTAAAGCCACAATGATAAGGCCCGATCAGGTTGGATAACACTGGCTTTAGTCTTTCACATAGCACACTCGACAGGACCTTATATGCGATGGGTAAAAGGCTGATCCCGCGGTAGTTGGACCTACACTTGGATCAGCTTTTTCAGCACTGGACATAATACGATTAGATTCCAATCGTTGGCCATGCACTTCTTAAGCCAAACCGTACGTAGAACCTGGTGCTTGCTCGTTATCAACTCCTCACCACCGGACTTGAAGAGCTCTGCCGGATGTCCGTCGGCACCGGCTGCTTTATTAATTTTCAGCAGCGATATTGCTCTTCTTACCTCGGCTTGACTTGGTGGTGGGCAATCTAAGCCGTCGTCGACTATTGGCGTGATATTCTGAAACCAGCAGTTGCTGGATGTGTTCTCTCCATATATGCCGCACACTTGGCGTATCTGTAACCATATTTCCATCCTTGTCCTTACAGGAGGGCAGCCCATTACCGTAGCCTTTTGCTTTTACTTTCTGGTAAAATTTTCGGGCCTCACTTCTATCCTATTCTTCATACCAGGATTCGAATGAGCGCCGTTTTTCATATCCTAGCACGTTTGTTGCGGCGGTTCCCATGGAATGAGCAACATGCTGCCTCTTTGTATCGGGAACGTCAGAAGTGAAGATGTTGCGTCGTAGAAGTTGTGAGAGCTGGTTGGAGTAGCCAGTGGCTATCTCTGGGGTTTGCAGCTTCGCAATGTCCAGCTTTCTTTGTTTTTGGTTACGTGCGTTTTTCGCTCCGCTCAATTTTGTGCGCATCTTGGCTGCAACCAGGTAATGATCCCAGCCAATATTAGCACTACGGATCACACGGATGACACTAGATGCATGCCTGCCATCAATTACCACATGATCAATTTGATTTTTTGTGTTTTGATCGCTGGATAGCCAAGCTGTCTTAAGGATATCTTTGCGCTGGAATCTGGTTTCACTCACTACCATGTTCCTTCCCGCTGCGAAGCTAACCAGCCTAAACCCGTTATCTGACTTGTCCGTATGCAGGCTGAATTTACCGATCGATGGACCAAGAACATCTTCCTTTCCTATTTTTGCATTAAAGTCTCCCAGAACAATTTTAATGTCGTGGCCAGGGCAGCGGTCGTATGTTTCCTCTAGGCGCTCGTAAAATGCATCTTTAATCTCATCGTTTTTATCTTCCGTCGGGGCATGAGCACAAATCAGCGAGATGTAAAAATATTTAGCCTTGATGCGGATTGCGGCTATTCGTTCACTAACAGGATTGAATCGCAAGACAAGATGTCTGAGTCTCTCGCCAACTACAAATCCACATCCAAATTCGTGCTTTTCGGCAAGGCAGCTGTAATAGACGTCGCAATTTTTACGTCGCGAACATCCTTGTCCTGTCCATATCATCTCCTGGATGACGGTGATGTCAGCCTTATATTTTTGTAGGACATCCGCCAGACGGATTGTGGCTCCTTCTCTATAGAGGGTCCGGACGTTGCAGGTGTATATCCTTAAATCATGTTCCTTACTTCGTTTGCGGGGGTCGTCAACATTTAGGGGGTTCCGTCTGTTACTTTTTCTTTGTCGTGTTTTCATAGCCAGTAAAGTGAGCGGAATGCCACATTTGTATGGGAGATACCAGAAGGGGCATGGTTAGGCTTCCAATTCTTTCTCGAAAAGTTTATCCAGTTATATTTTTACTAAATATTGGACACGATCGCGTTGGTTGTATTGGTATTATTAATCAATTACTAATGTGGGCGGAATGGTACATTTGTATTGTAGGTACCAGAAGGGGCATGGCCATGTAGCCCATATGCAATACTGTTAGTAGTTTTGGGAAAATATTAACACATGCTAAGTTTTAAAAAAATTAGTTACTTCTTACGAAAGTTATCGTGCATACCAGCCGGACAGACAGACGGACATGGCTCAAACTACTTAAAAAGTTAGGAATCGAATTTGGTTCAAATGAACCAATAGGGTGAGGGTATAAAAATAGTTGTAAAGCAAATAATCAGATTATCAGAATTTTTACCAATGGTGAAAGATTATCTGAGCCGAAGATATTTACCTAACTAGTTTTAACTCTTAAGGATATATACTATTTCTATTGAGAACTTTTTACATATTGTGCTTATATGTTAGTCTAGCTGACCCGATGGACTTCGTCCTACCTCCAAAATTATTGCTAAAAATGTTGAGTACTGTTGTAATTAAACACCAATTGGTCCATAACATTACATTTATTTAGCATATATGGTAGATTTGTGCAATGCTGATTGCCTCCCATAATCCAGTCCTTTTGTCATCCACGAGTTTGTATCCTTCTCCACGATTGTTTGTATAATTGCAATATGTGTATGAGAAAGCAGTCTCATAAGTGACCAATACCAATAGCAAAAGCTACTCATCTCCCCCGCCACGCCTCACCCATCTAACACACCACACGCGTCAGGACCTCTTTCTCGCTGTGAGAAATCGCAAATATTTGTATGTATTAGTCATCTGATCATTATGTTGTTGACGTTGCTGCAACTTGTGATGCATTCGCCGCACTCATTATGCAAAAATATTAGTTTGTTGGGGAGGGTGGGTGTTTAGAATGGCGTAAGGGCTGAATAGTTAAAAGACCATGACTAGCGCACACATGTGTGTGTGTCGTGGGTGACAGAAATAAAGGATGTAGATGAAGTTATACGTTTGTTTGAACACATGTAGTTTGGCAGCAATTTGGAAATATCAAATGCATGTTAAACAAACATAAATTTTCCGAAAAATCGGAAAAGAACGCGACTGTATAACATATTTACACAAATGAATTGGACATTAGTCATACATTCAATGACTTTTATGGACATGTGTAAATGCATGGATACGCATACGACCGAACGACCGACCGCATGGTCCCAATGTGTGAATGTGTCATACGTGTTTGTGTTTGAAATGAATGTTTTTAAAATAATGCGACAAAATTATAATTTTTTACATATAGCAACAAGGGCGCAAAATAAAACCCAACCAAATATATTTTCATTACATGTGCGACAGGTTTAATACGTTTGGTACGAATATAACGCGGTGGCAAAAAGTTTGGAAACCCATGCCCACCGCTTGCTGCATAATTTGCACAAAGTAGTTTATATATCTATCATATTTATAATACATCAGCTGTGGGATCATGAAATGAAAGGGTGCTTTTGCGGTAATAGTGTGACCGGAAATGCATGTGCTAAACTTGTGTCAAATACGCGTTTAAAGGGTGAATTTATTGTGTGTGCGTGTGTGTGCATGTCCAAAATTGCCAACGTAGCAGACAACTCCTATGTGAATCATCGTAGCATTTAATGTTTGTACTTGCGCTATAAAGCTAGCACCTGTATTGTTGCAGCACAGCATTTTCAATTTAATATTTGAGCATAAAAACTAAATTGGAAAAAAATCATTTGTCTGCCATACGTTTCTGTTTTTTTTTTTGGCTGTGAAATTGTCTTTTGGCATAGAGGGGAAAATGAAAATCGCCGAACATTGGACGTGCTGCACATCAATTGCATTTATACAGGAAAAATTGTATCGTTAAAGAATCGGACACGTTTGAAATGAACACAATAAAAAAGGCGTTAAAGTTGCTGGATATTTTAAGCTGAACGAATGTGCCTCGATAAATATGAGAGATGCAGAGGAAGTCATATGTAGAAGAAAATTGTTTATTCCACAAAATAGAAAAACCGGGAGAGGGTGGGAGAGGGAGAGAAGAGAGATTGCAAAAAAAATTTTGGTTGATTAACTGCGTTATAAAGGCAACATGTGGGTCAAATAATTATATCGTCAGTGTGAATAACATATGATGACACACTTTATTAGTAAACTGACTGCACTTATAGACTTCGTCCTGCCGGCAAAATTATAGATAAAGATGTTGAGTACTATTATAAGAAGACGTGCTAGACCCCAAGTATCTTATGGCCAAATTCGTTAAAGGACTTTTTAAGACGATTGAGCCGTAAATGTCTGTCTGGCTGGTGGGCACGATAACTCGAGTAAACTTTTACTGATCCTTATGGAAATACATAAGTATTAATATTTTCCAATATTTAGTAGTCTGATTGTAAATGGGCAGAATAGCCCCACTCTTTCTGGTACCCTCCATAAAAATTAAATTGCCAACCGGCAACTAGGGCATATTAGAATTTGGTGACTTTAATTATCTTGTAGTAGCAAACACATCCTCAGAAAACCGAAATCTTTGCCACACCCTTATAGTACCTCCCATACAAATGCCCGAGCGGAATATTGTGTCAGTTGTTATACAACGGCTATGGTCAGAATTTAAGCAAAATCGGACAGAGGTCAAAGGTCAAATCTACATGTACGGAAATGAGTTTGTATTTGTTTATTTGTACTTTTTAGTATTGAATTGATGCGAAAACGGCTTGAACGATCATATTGAAATGTTAACAGAATATAGTTGTGGTGTCGGTAGTGAAAAAAGGGTACTTGATATATCAAGTGGGCAAGGTCCCGCCCATTGTGCAATATTTTTGAAACCGAAATATTTAAAGGACTCCAATCGCCTTGGCAATTTGTGTGGGTGCATTTAGCAGCAAAGTTCGTCATCCAACAAAAAATGGGAGGGATCGAATCAGTGGGCGTGGTATAAAACTTGAATAGGCAGTATCTCATGAACTATAAGCTGATATGATAGATTGTATGTGTTGTTGGTACAGTATGCACTATAGCTAGGGTACAAATGGGCTGTGCCACGCCCAACCGTATAACAGCCTTAATAATAGTTTGATCGTCCTGAAAATTTCACAGTATAGTAGAGATATAACCGGGTTATTTGGAACCAAGTTGTTAAAAAGGAGAGAAAAATACAATTCCGTGATCGAACGTTGGTAGAAAAAGATAGGATTAATAAGGGTGGACTAAGAACCTGACTTTTGACCTCTTTGGGGCACGGGAAATACTTGTCCGGTCTTACTAAAATTTTTGTTGTGAATTTATTATATCAAATGGCAAATTTTTCCGCAAGGGCATTTTGAAATTTCCGCAAAAAAAAACTCTCGTCCATTCATTACGCTGCCGGTTATTATGCAACAGTGGTTTTCACACTAGATGAACACCATATATACTTGAAACTATGTAGTGAAACTGCATTCTCAGTTTATCGCCAGAACGTCAGATTTTTTTTTTAAAAGGACTTCAAAGTTTCCAAGGGTACACCACTTTCAAAAAATTAAATCAAATATTCCCACGAACCATATGATAACGATTTGGGTATCAAATGAAAGTTAAGAATCTCAGCAGTGTAAACAAATAACAGATGTTATTGTCCTGGACCAAAAATTTCAAAAAATATTAATTTTCTATACAACCATCTTGACTTTTTTCCCGACAATTTAAGAAATTTCAAGTGTGAAAACAAAAAATGAAAAGTGTTGCAAGCTGTTATACATATATATAGTTTTCAGCCAAATTTTGCACAACGTAAACGTTAATTAAACGTTGATTTACGTATCATAGACGTTGTGCTGTCTTTTTAATAATTTCTCAATGACATTCCTCAAAACGTTAAAAATATGTAATAATTTTTGAAATACAAGAAACCGGGGTATAAGGTCAAGGGCTTCAGGTCACCGTACATTACTGAATGATGTGGAGTTGAAGCTAACTACGGAGGCTATATACCTAGATATGGTTCTCCATCAGAAGCTTTATTGGACACGGAAAATCGATGAGGAGATAAAGAGGGGTGCCAAAGCTCTTTATGCGTGCCGAAGTTCTACAGGTAAAGGATGAGGACTCAGCCCGAAGGTGACAAAGTGGCTGTATACTATCGTAGTCCGACAAATAATTACATATTACAAGGGATAACTGGGCATAGAGAGAGCACACCGTAAGCGGCTTTGAATATGTTCCTGTGTCTTTTGCACCTAAACTTGTACGTCAAGGCTACTGAGATCGGAAGGGCAATTTGACTGAGGGAAGGTGGTGATTGGCATCAATCTACATATGATCATGGGAATATTCTCCAGATTTGGGTAACGACAACTCTTATCATCAGCCACCTCATACTGATTTGTTGTCAAAATATGTAAATTTCCGTAGAATGACGGCAGGAATCCCTATGGTGAATTGAATGACGGATCGAAGATGGAACATGGCAAATTAGCTCGTGTGTACAGAAATGAATGTGAATTTCCGTAGAATGACGGCAGGAATTCCTATGGTGAATTGAATGACGGATCGAAGATGGAACATAGCAAATTAGCTCGTGTGTACAGCAATGAATGCTGTGTTTTTCCCGCTAAGGTAGTGACCATTCAGAAACAGCGAAGGCTATTATGGAATGTTGAGTCGATTCAAACTGCAATAAAAGCAATCTAATCTACATAGTGTAAATCAAATTGGAGAGCAACTGTAAGGAGAAGTTGGATGGACTAAAGCCTCTGGATGTCAGCGTCTATTGGGACCCATGCTTTTGATGGATCTCTGGGAATCAAGCTATACAATGCCTGATCATGGCAATCTGATAGATGTTTGTTACCTTTTTTGCTTAGAAGGGAATTGTATGTGGAAAACAGCTAGCAGAAGTTGGATCACCAGAACCAGTGGTATAACTGCTAGATTGTTGTAGTCCAAATATAGCAGAACCGAACGGAATACATGTCTGGCCTTTCTGGAAGTGACTTGAGACCGGCCTTTGTAATTTTAACTAATGTGATAGGCCCATACCGAACTACTGCCGTGTGTGTGTAGACAAAGAGATGTCCGAGATGATGGCAGATGTTGTTGTTGTAACAGCTGTAGGAAGTAGCTGGGGTGATAATTCTTTATACCGATTTTTTCAATTCATCGGCACTCGATCTGGCATGTAATCCGTTTATTATACCATCATTGTTGGCAACTCTGTTTCGTTCCTTTGAATATATGACAAGGTTTGTGTCAAGGGATTGTTAGGCGTTGTTGTGAGTTTTAACTGCCAAATTTCACCAAAGATGGCGCCAGTTGGTTTTCTTGATTTATGTTGCAATGTTGATAAATCATTTCCTTTTACCTTGGTGCTTGCGCAATCTGGATTTTTGTAGTTAAAGCATCTAGGTTGACTTTTGTTGGTTATATAAATATCATAGCTCGCAAATGACAGTTGATCGTTTTTTCTAATATGCTCTGCTTCGTAACATAACTGAAAAGATTGTGCAGACACGATCTCTCGCTGAGCGGCTCTCTTTTTTTTTGTTTCGAATCGGTTTTCGCTCAAGCGCTTTGCATTGACTCAATCGTGTGACGCACTCGAATGAGTGTCGCGTAAAGAGTAATACGATTTTCGCTCACACAAAGCCTCTCACCAAAAGACAGTTTGACTAAAAAACTCAACAGAAATGACCTTTGCCTTCGTGTGCATGTAAATACATACATATAAATGTACATGAGCATGAAAATAATAAAAAAGACAATGCAATCGGCTGTTAAATAAAAATGTGAAAAAAATGTTTTGTTTTTTAAGGAACAATATTTATTTTTATTTTGTTTTTACCCATACATACTCAAAAGACAATTTGCTTCATTAAACTCAAGCAAACGATCAGTGTTTGACTTGAGCGAAACGAAAACAGAAATAACTGTCTTGCTCAGAGCGCGAGCGAGCTAAGTCAGACGCGACAAAATCAGTTTCTGTCTGAGTCTTTTTTAATGTTTGAGTGAAAGACACTTATTTGCAGACAACGAAAAAGTGTCAACAGTTATTTGCGAGCTATGATAAATATATGTGTTCCTTTAACTCCCATTGGAGCATAGGGCGTCATTGTTTGAGAATTCAAAAGTATTTAAAAATCAATTTTTCGTCAATGTTGATTCGGCCATTGCTCCGGCGGAGAGTCGAACCCGACACCTACGAATTGCTAATCTACGTCGATTCCACAGAGCTATCGAAGTCCACTTGAAGATCTTCTTAGTAGCTTTAGCCGATCCAGACGGTAGAAGGCTAAGATACATACTTAGCTCTAGGTCTCTATTCTCAGTCGATGTAAGTAACTTAATAGGTTTGATGCGGTGCCATCCATGGTTAGCTGGATCAAGATTATTGACAGAGCCACATCTTCACCATCTACTCTTCCTTCATTATCTATACCTGGACAAATATGTTTCTATATTCCCTGTTTTATTTCCCTTTATCCCTTCTCCTTCTTTATCGGACAATCTCAATGAATCAATAGTTCCAGATGGTTTTTATCAGATCAGAGGTGTCCTTAACCCAGGACGTATACTTTACCCATTAGAAAAAATTAAAGATTTTTGTGCGAATTAATCAGTTCACCTACCTGAAATGTCTATGTATCTGCTTCTACTTCCATGCAGCGAGTTCAAAGAAATCTTCTTTCACGTAAAAATTCAGCCATAAATTTGTAAATTTTGTTGCAACACTCAGGTTGGCAACGTTTGTATCCATATTGTTTATTAACCTATTATTAACTAACACCAGCGAATATAGTTTTATATTATGTAGAATAAAAACGTGAGCTCGTTTACTTTTGTACAGAGTCGTAGAGTCGCGAAAAAGGCCTTAAAGTAACATTTTAAGTGGAACTAGATGCAAGTATGTGTGCAGTGCCGGAAATGAAGAACACAATGAGGCACAAAAAAGAGACTAACGCTAAAAGACGAGATATCAACCCAATCGCTTCTTTACTCCCCCCGTGTCTTTTTGATACGTGTGTGCAGAATTTTCTAGGAATCGTTGCAGCTTTCAGCTTCATCTCCGTGAATGAGTTTAAGATGAAAATACAAAAAAAAAAACAGTATTTGTTTGACAGAGAAGCTTACGTGCGGCTTACTTTCAGCAGCAATGATACGTATAAACTCCTAAAACTTTGAGGCATTTCTCATCTTGGTCTGTGGAGAATAGTTGCACGTAGCTAATGCAACCAAAGTCACATATGAAATGCCAGTTAATCTGATGCGAACGTTACTGAGCAATGTATCAAGTGGTGTTAGAGGGTATTGCACAAAAAAAAATACAACAAAATATTGGCAAAGGATAGGAAAGCTTCTTTAAAGCCAGTGTGCTAATTTAAGGGTTTTAATCATATGCGAGTAGTTCTTTGGTTGGAGCTGCAGGCAAATGATGTGATTAATTGCTTGTTGCTTTGCTAGTTTTGCTAGGGGATATGTTACGGAATTGATCGACCGACCAATTTTAGAAACTAGTAGTTTCTCATAACGAGCCAAATTGATGGCACTATGGATGGTAAATGAATTGGTACGTGTGTGCTAATTTGGTTATTGAACAACCCCTCAACAAGTATATAACTGTTGAATGCGTAGGAGAGTCATGGTAATTCTTGTTTGTCTGTTACGCCTAAACTGATACTTTTAAAGTCATTTCCTTGAGAACTGCTAAACAACGACTAAATTATAGATATTTTTATAAACCAAGATGGGATGATTGGACGACTGATAATTGTAAAATGGATTGACCACTTCTACAATTGGTCAGACAGATACACGACAGCGAGATTCTCTATAGTCCTTAGAAGTTTTACATGTAGTTCTTTCTTTTTGTGTGGATAGTCAAGCTGCAATTAAAACAAACAACTCTATATGGTGTTAATCAAAGTTGGTGACGAACCGTAAGGAAAAGTTGGATGAGCTATAGCCTATATTGGTTTCCGTCACATTGCGATATCTCTAGGGACGAATCAGCTGATTTATTGGCTAGATGATACTGTAGTTTACCTGATAATGACTCTCTGATAGATGTTAACCCGCCGACCTTTTACATTTTTGGCTTAATGAAGAATTGGATGGCGAAAACAACATGCAGACGTTGGATCTTCAGAATCAACTGTATAACTGCTAGATCACTGTGTCCCGAATATATCAAATCCAGATCGAACTATATGGTTGACCTCTGCAAAAG
The DNA here is from genome assembly GCA_964034835.1 of Muscina levida. Taxonomy (NCBI): domain Eukaryota; kingdom Metazoa; phylum Arthropoda; class Insecta; order Diptera; family Muscidae; genus Muscina; species Muscina levida. The sequence continues at coordinate 137,767,003 of OZ035881.1, forward strand.
TGACGTGAGACTTATAACGAGGGTTTTATCATAGGCTGAGGTAGTCTCAGCCGCATCCAGGGTCTTCGCAAGGACCCTCAAAATCTTACGAAATAAAAGAGTGGATTTTCCCTGACAAGGGAAACAGGACGCATGACGTCGAGGACTCGCAGGTAAATTCGGTAGGACCTTCTTGTGAAATTTGCTTAGGTCTTGGGACAGAAGAATTAGAAGAATAGGTCCGATTATACAGACTTATTAAACGATTGTACAGACTAGTAGGTCCGATCGTACAGGCTTATAGCCCGGTTGTACAGGCTCAAGGTCCGATTGTACAATGAACATGCTAGTAGCTCGGTTGTACAGACTTGTTGTCCGATTGTACAGACTCAGGGTCCGATTGTACAGGCCTATAGCCCGCTTGTACAGACTCGAAGTCCGATTGTACAGGCCTTTAGCCCGCTTGTACAGACTTATTATCCGATTGTACACACTCAAAGTCCAATTGTACCGGCCTTTAGCCCGGTTGTACAGACTTTGTGTCCATTTAACAAAGATGCATGTCTTCGTACAATCCCAAAGGATCCAGGAGATCAGATAACATTCCTTGACTTCGCAATAAACTTTGTCTTGGAGGAGTCACCGGCGATCGTTGTAAAAAAACGTCGTCTCCTTATATTATGGTTGACATGAACCAAATGAGAATTATAAACCTTTGCGCTGCTGACTGGTGTACTGGTTGTGTGAGGATGCTTCGCGACAACCTTTGCTTTGCTGATCGATGATGCTGTGTGTGTTGCGTATTTTAAATGTATTATTTTATTTTACTTTATTTTAAGTTAATATATTATTCTTAATGTTTTATTATATCCTATGTTTGTTTTATTATTCTATTTATAATATTATTTTGTACACTGGCTTGTGGAATTTTAACTGGCATCCAACAAATATGATAGGCCCATACCGTCCTACAGCCGTGTTCGTTGTTGTTGTTGCTGTAACAGCTAGGGGTAGTAACTAGGTGATACATATTTATACCGATTATCAATTTATCGACACACGATCGGGCATGTAATCCGATTATCTTCCCCAGATCCCCAGAATTTTGTTTCGTTCCTTTGTAAATAACCAGGTTAGTGTCAAGGGATTGTTAGACGTTGTTGTGAGTTTTAACCGGCAAATTCCTCTAAAGTTGGCGCCAGTTGGTTTTTTGTTGAGTTATGTTGCGATATGGATAAATTAATTTCCATTTTCCTTGGTCCTTGCGCAATCTGGATTTTTGTAGTGGAAGCACCTAGGATGAGTTATGTTGGCTGGAGAACTCGAAAGTTTTTGAAAAGTAATTTTTCATCGATGTTGATTTGGTCAGTGCCCCGACCGAGAATCGACCCGGCACCGTCGGATTGCTAATCTACGTCGCTTCCACTGAGGTGGTGTCCGCAATGATGAAATATCTTTTTTGTAGCTGTTCCGCCCTTGAAGGCCACGATACCTTGGGCTAGGTTATATAGAGAACATATAGTCTCTCTCCTCAATCGGTCTAAGTGAGTTAAGTGATTTCATGCGGTGCCTTTTATGGTTAACAGGGTCAAGACGCTTGTCTTAAACTTGCAAAAAAAAAAAATTCTTTGAACGACACCTATTGACACAAAAATTAATTAACTAGTTAACGGCAAGCCAGAGCAATAATACATATTTCGTTTAAATACTATTTTTGACTATTAAGTCTTTCACAACTACGAACGTTCAAATGCATTTCACTCTAACTAGCAGCCGTTTTGTATGCCAAAAATTTTCCGTCATATACGTTCAAGTCCTGTTCATTTTCTCAACAGAACATATTGTCGACGACAGAGATTTGCAAAAAAAATCAAATTTTGCTTTACTACTTCTATCGCGTAGCATATACTGCAATGCCTTGCATATACTGTAAGGCCTTTTGCCCGATATAAGTCATTATTGCAAATATGTATGTATTTTGTTTCTGCTAAGCTTAACACTTCCCAGAATTACCACACGTGGACAGTCGCAATACTGTTATTATGCCGTAACATTGTCGTTGACGTGCTCATAATATTGTTTCTCTATTCGAATCTGCTGTAATTACAAACGTCATTGACAGACGACTAAGCAACTTATCCCGTACGACTCAATCAACTCATCCACACCTTGTGTCGTAAGTAGACGACAGTACACAAAACCATGGCAACGGCATTTCCGGCCAATGCCAATGAAGTATGCCGCCGTTAAGTCATTCAATGAAAGCTGGTATGACGTGGCCACAGATTTTCAAACAGTGACGCTAAATTTTTCAACGAACGTGAAAAACTCAAACAAAACAAGAAGAATTTCAGTAACAGAACTTCATTGAAAAATAAGTTGATATTTGCGCCAAAGGAAATTAATGGAAAATTTTGAAGTTTGCAGATTGTGAACGAAATTTAAGACAAACAATTGAGAGTTTCAAATGAATATTTGAGATGACAACCCAGAATTTTTAAACTCCATTAATTTTAAAATTTTAAAAATACGTATGGGAAATTGCTTTACTCCGGGGTTACATGGTATAAGCATCCAATACTACGACTGACACTTCTGAAAAGTGTCAACCTGTTACATTTATATGGGTAAAACCTGGCGGAATTTATTATTAGCTGGTTGATGTGAAGACGGAACCAAGTATTTTTCTCTCGAAGACTCCCAAGTATGACTCCGAAGTATTTTTCTCTCGAAGACTCCCAGAATGGATTGATCCGTTTGTGTCATTACCCAGAATTTTGAGCTGTTGAGCAAATCAGGTAGAATCAGTGTCTGGTAATGTTGGATCTTTGTTCTTTGAGAGAGGGCTTTGTCACTAAATCGATTGCTTAGAGCATAGTAGCAGCGATAAATACTCGTCTTCTGATTCCCAGGCTCACATTATAAACGACGGAGCCAAGGTACACAAAATCATCTACTCAAAGTTATAGTTGTCAACTTTTACACAGAATATCAAACGAGTAGAATCTTGGTTCGTTGAATCGAATAATTTGAGATTGTCTTCATTTATCACCAGACTCATTTGTTCACACTGCTTCTCAATCCTTAAAAAAGCCGCAGTAACATCCCCCAGTCCTCGGTCAATGATATCTGTATCATCCGCATACGCGATCACACTGTCACTTTTATTAAATATGATAGATGATACTAGCCACGAACCGCCCGTGGCATAGTGGTTTAAACACGCGACTACGATGTGAGAGATCTATGGTTCTATTCCCGGCTCTAGTCATCTACATTTTCCTTTTATTGCCGGCCCCCTCGATGTTGTCGTTACTGTCGCAGTATAAGTGTCGAGATAATCGACATGTCTTGTAAATGCTTCTCAAACTGTGACGTTCGCATTCGTCGATAAACAAGTAGGTGCCGTTTGTTGTGAATCTAAACTAGAAAGCGTGTTAATTTGAAGACGCGAGAAGCATCCCATACCTCATTCATGGGGTGCAAAGAGAAATTAAGTTTTTTTTTACTAGTCGTGTTTACTGCAGCCTTTGGAATGATCATCCCCATTATGATGGTAAAGAGATGGCACGTTAGACTATCGCCTTTTCTAAAGCTTCGCTTGGTAGAAAATGGCTCTGTCATATTTTTGTCTATTTTTACTGAAGATTTCGTGTCAGTCAGTGCCATCCCAAGGGGATACCAAACATAGTCATTTCATCTAATAATTTTTGTCGTATCGGCCTGTCGAATGCAGCTTTGTATTCGATAAATATTTCTTGGGTCTTATTCAGAATTTGTCGTGATGTGGATATCTGGTTGGTCGTCGTCTAAAGCCATACTGATAAGGCCTAATCAGGTTAACTGGATGGGCTTTAGTATTTCACATAACACAGTAGACATGACCTTGTAAGCTATGGCTAAAATGCTGAAATCGCGACAGTTGGTACGCACACTTGGAACGGCTTTTCTTAAGCACAGGACATAGAACTTAAACTTAAAAACTTAATTTCCCTTTGCACCCCATGAATGAGGTATGGGATAGCTTCTCGCGTTGTTGTGAATTAACACGCTTTCTATTTTTAGATTCACAACCAACGGCACCTACTTATTTATCGACGAATGCGAACGTCACTGTTTTGAGAAGCTCTTACTAGACACGACGATTGAATCGACGCTTAATACTGCGAAGTTGCTGTCAAACAACATTCGAGGGGAGCCGACAATGAAAGAAAATTTTATTTATTTTTTTTCTTTTTTAAGATGGCTGGAGCCAGGTTTGAACCTGCGATCCCCCGCATGGTAGTCGCGTGTTCTAACCACTATGCCACGGCCGGTGCCTACTTAATGGACAGGACATAGAACACTCAGCTTAAAATAATCGGGCATGCATTCCTTTAGTCAAATCGTGTTTATGAGCTGGTGCATGCATGTAGCCAGGTCATCGCCCTTGGCCTTAAAAACCTATGCCACCACTCCATCGGCTCCTACAGCTTTATGTTTATACCCTTCACCATGCGCATGAACGGAGTGAAGGGTATATTCATTTTGTTCTTCCATTTGTAACGCCCATAAGGAGGCGTGGTAGGTATAACAATATATATATATAAATGATCAACATCGAAATCTGAGTCGATTTAAGGGTGACCGTCTGTCCGTCTGTCTGTCCCCGCGATTACAGCCGCAGTTTATGTTATATCGAGCTGAAATTTGGAATGCGAGCTTCTATCATCAAAGCGGAGGTTAAGTTCTAAGATGAGCCCGATCGGTCAAAAACTACTCCCACCTCCCATACAAACTCCCCCTTTTTGGAGTCTATCCCTGCGGTTACAGCCGTAGTTTAAAAGCAATCAAGCTGAAATTTTGTACGCAAGCTTCCCAACACTAGGCGGAGGTTGAGTTCTAAGATGAGCCCGATCGGTCAAAAACTGCTCCCACCTCCCATACAAACTCACCCTTTTTGGGGTCTCTCCCTACGATTGCAGCTGTAGTTTAAGGGCAATCAAGCTGAAATTTTGTATACAAGCTTCCCAACACTAGGCGGACGTTGAGTAGTAAGATGAGACCGATCGGTAAAAACCTACTCCCACCTCCCATACAAAATCCCTCTTTTTGGGGGTGTCCGTATGTCAGTCCCCGCGATTATAGCAGCAATATAAGAGCAATCAGGCTGAAATATTGTACGCAGGTTTTGCGGCCCTAAATGGAGGTTGAGTTCTAAGATGAGCCCGATCGGTCAAAAACTACTCCCACCTCCCATACAAACTCCCCTTTTTGGGGTCTGTCCCTCCAATTACAGCCGTAGTTTAAAGACAATCGAGCTGAAATTTTGTATGTGAGCTTCCCTACAATAAGCAGAGGTTAAGTGGTAAGATGAGACCGACCGGTCAAAAATTACTCTCACCTCCCATACAAAATCCCTCTTTTAGGGGGTTTCCGTGTGTCAGTCCCCGCAATTACAATAGTAATTTAAGAGAAATCAAGCCGAAATATTGTATGCAAGCTTTGCTGCCCTAAATGGAGGTTGAGTTCTAAGATGAGCCCAATAGGTCAAAAACTACTCCCACCTCCCATACAAACCCTCCCTTTTTTGGGTTTGTCCCTACGATTGCAGCCGTATTTTAAGAGGTAAATACATACCTAACATTTTGTACGCAAGTTTCAATATCTAAGCGGAGGCTACTTTTTAAGACATGATCGGATTTAAACTACTCCCACATCCCACACAACTTCCCATTTTTGGGGAGTTACAAAATTCATAAAATCGAATAAAATCTATACAAAATTACTGACAAAATGGATGTGTGAAGCTAAAAGTAACGTCCACTTCTCACCAACTCCCCTGTTTTGTGGTACAAAGTGTAATAAAATATAGTTGTAGTGCAAATAACCAGTTTTACCACCATTTTTACAAATGGTGAAGGGTATCTGAGCTTCGGCATAGCCGAAGATAACCGCCTTACTAGTTTTTTTTAAGCCGAGCAATTGCAGTGCTTATTTGGGTTTATACCAATCTACTCCATCGTCAATGAGTTAGGTGATTACGCCACATATACAGCCTTAGGAAACAAGCAGAATACGAACGTATTCCCCTTAGTATTGGCAGCACACTCTGCGTGTCTATAACCAGATTTACATCTCTGTCTTTACTGGTGAACTATCAGGCTTCACATGTATCCGATATCCTTGATTTCTCTGTTCTTTCATAGAAGCATGTTCCGCCTGAAAAGGCGTTTATTTCTCTCCCATTATCATTATATCGTTCCGTTATCGCACGCGTCAATATTGCCTGCAGTATTGCCTTGTATGCAGCATCCGTTTCGCGACATTCCTCATCGTACCAGTGCTTATTTAAGCTTGGTTTTTCATAACCCAGTACTGTATTTGCTGCAGTGGTCATAGAATGATGCCTCAGTGCCTCAGGTACATCAGAGTTAGATGTGTTTGTTTGCTGCAATTAGTGTTGGTTAGAATAGGCATTGGCTATATCGGTGGTATGCAACATTGTCATGTCTAGCTTCCTTTGCATTTGGTTACGATCGTTTTTACCACTACTTAATTGCGTGCGTACCTTGGCTGCAACTAGGTGGTGTTTCCAGTCCATATTTGCACCTCGCATCACACGCACGTCCATAACGGTTGAAACATACTTCCCTTTGATCACCACGTGGTCATTCTGGTTTCTTGCATTTCGATCAGGGGATATCCAGTTGCATACGGTTCAACACACTAACCAGTCCGAATCCGTTATCGGAGGTGTTGTTGTTGTGTAGACTGAATTTTCCGGCTGCTGAACCAAGAACATCTTCCCTTCCTATGTGACCATTAAAATCTCCCAGAACAACTTTAATGTCATAGGCAGGGCAGTGGTCATGTATTTCCTCCAGGCCCTCATGCATCTTTTATATCCTCGTCCTTGTCTTCCGCCTGTTAAGTTAACCTTTATGTCAACGGCAAGCTACCTCATAATGATATAATTGAAAAGTATAGTTTATGTTGAGTTAATTTTGAGTGTACGACAGATGGCGTCCTCTGGTTCGTCGTCATATTTCAAGATTTCATCCTCATCTACTAATACCGAGTTACCGACTTAAAGTCTTCTTTAACAGATGGACAGTCCGTTTTATCGTTCCCGATGTTGAAGATTTCTTTCGATCGTCGGTTTTGTATACACGCAGGAAGATGGAGTCAAATCCATAGAATACACACCCTTGTGTCTCTGTAAGTGGCAAAAGTGAGTCACTATTGAGTATATTGGTAGCCTTCCAGTTTCCAGTTCTGCTTGGGTAGTTATGGAATGCTGTAATAAAGAACTACCAGGATTTCCATATAGTTAGAGAGTTCAAGTGGAATCTTGGCAATATATCGTGGCCTCTGTGAAATACCAGCAAGATGTATTGCTTCAAATTTCGCACCTGGCCAAACAATACGATTTTTGTAGTGTCCGTGCAGGATTTAATTTGGATCTTTTAGATCCCGGAAGGGTAGTGTCCTCAGGCCGCTGCCGTTTAGGCGCTACATCAAATGCATTCCGTTTAGTTTTGTCACCCTCCGCGGGAAGTACTCTACCTTTTAACTCCTCAATGTGGTATTGTGCCCACTTGAGAGAACTCTTTTCCTGCTCCGTGAGCCCGTCAACCGGTTGTCACCGAGCCGACTAATTATATTTTAGACGGAACGCCTGGTAATGAAGGCCCTTCTGGAAGATGTTTTGTGCCTAGGAGGAATAGTAGTGGAAATCAAGGCCATTGAAGCCCAGGGAGATGCTTCGGAGAGACTCGAATTATTATTCGCCTTTTTTCCTTGCTCAGCTGTAGGCACTAAGGAAGAACTGGCGGCCAACTGGAGCCTTGTTGTGCCACCAGCACCTGAAAAGGGGATTCGGGGTGGGAACCTTTGACCTTCACTAGGCAAAGTTTCAGCCTGAAACCGGCGATGTAGTAGTCGGATCTCCGGAGATTATGAAGCCCTTGACCGGATTCGCAGGGCATGTTTTTTCCATACATTTGGACGAAAACTCACTGTAAGGACAGACGCTGATGGATTTTAAGTACCGAACTGACGACCTTTAGCAGCACAGAAATATATTCTAGGAGACAGAGGGTTCTGCTGTTAACATAAAGGTTAACTCAGAATAAGACGCCTCCTTATGGGTATTCCAAATGTAAGACCGAATTGAACATACCTTTCGGTTCGTGAATGCGCGTTGTGGTTTAGCAGCCCTTAAATGTCTGACTTAAACATTGTCGAATTTCTCTTTCCTTTTACTCTTCCATGGACAAATAACAACTATCGTTTTCCTTACATAAACTTTATGCATTTCCGCGGAATATTTACGTGTACTTGTATGTATGTGGATATTAAGGTTAATGTCAACTATTTGGTCAACATTTTCGTTTGACCGATTTCATTGTGCATTCTATATTTTACAGTTCTGACGCACACACACACACACCACAAAGTCGAGCCCCGATGCATTCAAATCGAAATCCAACATTCGTTTATTTATTCTGTGATGACGAAAGTTCAACCGCGTAAGGTCGGTTGCAGCACGTGAAAACTTTGCTATGGTTAAAAGTATCTATCAGCTTTGCCAACCTGTATTAAAATTGCATAGATTTTATGAATATGGCCATGAACTATTGCAATATACGCAAACTATAGATTGTCCTTTGTATCGAACAAATTGTTAGAAACATTTAGCATTCATTTGTATATTTTAGCTGGCAAGAGCTATTTGTGTGCCATTCAAATTTTCATGTTCGACATGCCTTCCTCAGCATGAAATTCTTTAGTTGGATTTTGATGCTATGAAATCATGTCACGTACTAATTTTTGTTTTAAAAACAAGTGACATATATTTTATTGCAAATGTTTTTTTCGTTTCTGTTTTTTGTTATACCTATACTGTTATGTACATTTATCCATAGAAAACAACAGCAACAGCAACATGAACCGAAAATAACAAAGTAAATGCATAAAAAATGTTACTGGTCATGTGGCTTCTAAAGCAAATGTTATATGTATAAAAGTTGTACAGCAAGGTGTAGTTATGTAGCACAGGTTGATAGGGACTCAGAAGGACTCTTTAGATATGTAATTCTTCTAGGTGTTCATTATGAACGTGGCCATTGTCGTTGGGTTCTACGGACAAGATCCTCGGTGTAATTTTCAAAACAGGTCATAATTTTGCAGCTTGAGTCAAGTAAGTACCTGGTAATGTCTAGGGGATACAAATCTGGGTATTTTGATATGAAAACAAAAAAGAATGCAATATTATAGCTTAACAAAATAAGGGTATAACAACACATCATCTGAGAAACATTAATGCAGACTTCTCTAACATTGAGTATGAGTAAGGCTCGTATCTGTACTGTTTTTCGCAGTACAGTACTGTTTTTCGACATCAAAAACTGCGTACTGCTTTTCTCCCTCAAAGTACTGTTTTTCGAAACATAATAGAAATTTAAACTGCGAACAGCGAATTCATGAATATTTTTTACTTAAAAAATAAGTTCGAAGAAACATTAACCAGTACAGAAATTTCAGTCAGTTAAACTGACTGATAAATACCATCACCCAATATAATATATTGTTTAAGTCTTGAGTTATTGAAAATAATCGATTTGTAATTAAAACCAGTTAGAAAGTTTCAGTCGGGCAACCCGACTTACATTTACCCTTACCCTCAGTAAAACAAATAATTTTCTATTTTATTGATATTATTACTCGATTTCGAAATTGGGCGGAGTGGTACATTTATATGGGAGGTACGTGAAGGGGTGTGTTTAGGCTCCAGATTTATTCTCCATAACTTTATCCTGTTATAGCTTTACTAAATACAGAATTTGCGCACGATTGCGTTGGGTGTACTGATATTATTACTACATCCCAAAAGTGGGCGGAAAGGTACATTTGTATGGGAGGTACCATAAGGGGCGTGTCTAGACTTAAAATTTTTTCTCCAAAACTTTGTCCTGTTATAATATAACAAAATACAGAATTTGGGAACGATCGTGTCGAGTGTATTGATATTATTACCCTATTTCTAAAGTGGGCGGAGTGGTACATTTGTATGGGAGGTACCAGAAGGGGCGTGTCTAGACTTCCAGATTTTTTCTCCAAAACTTTATCCTGCTTAAACTTTACCAAATACAGAATTTGGGCACGATCGCGTTAGGTCTTTTAATAATATTAATCGATTTCTAAAGTGGGCGGTACCAGATGTGTATGGGAGGTACCAGATGGGGCGTGAATAGACTTCCAATTTTTTTCTCTAAAACTTTATCTTGTTATAGCTTTACTCCAAATAGAATTTGGGTACGATCACGTTTAATTTATTGATATTATTTCTCCATCTCTATAGTGGGCGGAAAGGTAGATTTGTATGGGAGGTACCAGAAGGGGCGTGGCTAGGCTTTCAAAATATTTTCCAAAACTTTATCCTGATATAGCTTTACTAAATACAGAATTTGGGGACGATCCCTTAGGGTGTATTGATATTATTACTCGATTTCTAAAGTGGGCGGAATGATGTATTTGTATGGGAGGTACCAGAAGGGGCGGGGCCATGTAGCCCATTTGCAATACCGTAAGTAGTTTTGAGAAAATAATAACTCGTGCAAAATTTCAAAACATTTGGTTGCGTCTTTCGAAAGTTATCGTGCGAACCAGCCGGACAGCCACCCGACAGACAGACAGACAGACAGACAGACAGACAGACGGACATGGCTCAAAAGACTTAAAAAGTCATGAATCGAATTTGGTTCAAAGAAACCTAGGGTCTAAAGTGACTCCTTCTATGTGTTACACTTTTGGGTCGTATCAAATGATATATACCTTCATCCCTACGGGTGATGGTATAAAAATGCGTCAAGAGTATGATTTTTTATCCCCAGCTGTAGTAGCAGAAAAGCAAAAACTTATTGACAATGGATACAATTCGATTGACATGGCTGCTTTACGCACTGATTTTTTCGGTTATTTTGCCTGCTTTGATTTGAATGCTTTTATACTAATGGAATGAAGTCGAAGCCGTTATGAACAAGTTAAGGGAATACAATTTGTACAATGCCAATGAAAATGCTGTATATTCCACACCCAATTTAGATATATCAAAAACGAGCGACAAAATTATGCAATGGAGAGAAGGCAATGTTTCGAATGTGGATCGGTGAGTGGAGATATTTATTCGTCTCAATAACGGTTTGTGAAGCGAAGATGCACAGAATGGCTTGAAATTTTGCTGATGGAACGCTGCCCAAACGCCGGTCCGGGAAACAACAAATTTCTATTATTATCTTACATTTGTATGAAATTAATAAATTTTCCGGTCTATCCCGGACAGGCGTTCCTAAACTACTTACTCAAATGGATCGCGAGTCAGCAGAATTGAGAAACCAGTACAGAAATTTCAGTCAGTTAAACTGACTGATAAATACCATCACCCAATATAATATATTGTTTAAGTCTTGAGTTATTGAAATTAACCGATTTGTAATTAAAACCAGTTAGAAAGTTTCAGTCGGGCAACCCAACTTACATTTACCATTACCCTCAGTAAAACAAATAATTTTCTATTATATTGATATTATTACTCGATTTCTAAAGTGGGCGGAGTGGTACATTTGTATGGGAGGTACGAGAAGGGGTGTGGTTAGGCTTCCAGATTTTTTCTCCATTACTTTATCCTGTTATAGCTTTACTAATTACAGAATTTGGGCACGATTGCCTTGGGTGTACTGATATTATTAGTACATCCCTAAAGTGGGCGGAAAGGTACATTTGTATGGGAGGTACCATAAGGGGCGTCGCTAGACTTCCAATTTTTTCTCCAAAACTTTGTCCTGTTATAACATAACAAAATACAGAATTTGGGCACGATAGTGTAGAATGTATTGATATTATTACACTATTTCTAATGTGGGCGGAGTTGTACATTTGTATGTGAGGTACCAGAAGGGGCGTGTCTAGACTTCCAGATTTTTTCTCCAAAACTTTATCCTGCTTAAGCTTTACCAAATACAGAATTTGGGCACGATCGCGTTAGGTCTTTTAATAATATTAATCGATTTCCAAAGTGGGCGGTACCAGATGTGTATGGGAGGTACCAGATGGGGCGTGAATAGACTCCCAATTTTTTTCTCCAAAACTTTACTCTGTTATTGCTTTACTAAAAATAGAATTTGGGTACGATCACGTTTAATTTATTGATATTATTTCACCATCTCTATAGTGGGCGGAAAGGTAAAATTGTATGGGAGGTACCAGAAGGGGCGTGACTGGGCTTTCAAAATTTTTTCGAAAACTTTATCCTGTTATAGCTTTACTAAATACAGAATTTGGGGACGATCCCGTAGGGTGTATTGATATTATTACTCGATTTCTAAAGTGGGCGGAATGATGTATTTGTATGGGAGGTACCAGAAGCGGCGGGGCCATGTAGCCCATTTGCAATACCGTAAGTAGTTTTGAGAAAATAATAACTCGTGCAAAATTTCAAAACATTTGGTTGCGTCTTTCGAAAGTTATCGTGCGAACCAGCCGGACAGCCACCAGACAGACAGACAGACGGACATGGCTCAAACGACTTAAAAAGTCATGAATCGAATTTGGTTCAAAGAACCCTAGGGTCTAAAGTCACTCCTTCTATGTGTTACACTTTTGGGTCGTATCAAATGATATATACCCTCATCCCTAAGGGTGATGGTATAAAAAAAATTAGTACAACATTTCCACAAATTTTTGTGACGTTTGCTTAACAACTGCGGAAACGCTGGTCCGGGAGCGAAGAAGTTTCTATTATTTTTTTCAGTTTCCCCGTCTATTCCGGACCGGCGTTTCTACAATACTTACTCAAATGGGTTGCGAGTTGGCAATATTGAAGAACAGTATTTGCAGGGCATTTCCACGAATTTCTGTGACGTTTGCTTTGAAACTGCTGAAACGCCGGTGCGGGAGAGAAGAAGTTTCTATTCTTTTTTTCAGTTTTCCCGTCTATCCCGGACCGGCGTTTTGAAATGGATCGCGAGTTGGCAATATTGAAGAACAGCATTAGTAGAGCATTTTCACCAATTTTTGTGATATTCGCTTTGAAACTGTGGAAACGCCGGTCCGGGAGCGAGGAATTTTCTATTAATTTTTTCAGTTTCCCGTCTATTCCGGACCGGCGTTTCCGCAGTTTTTAAGCTAATATCCCGGGAATACCGTTTCCCGGGAAATGGGGAGCACTATTAAAATATATATGCTATGTAAATATGTACTGCGAAAAGTACTGTTTTTCCAAATCGATGTACTGCTTTTTTAAAAAATTTCAGTGAAATGTACTGTTTTTGCCCAAAAAAAATATACGAGCGTTAAGTATGAGTCATATGAGGTAGTTTTGAGTAAGTCTATTTAGTATCAAATATGGTCAAGTAGATAGTTTAGCAAAACATTTGGCAGTAATATAAAATGAAAGGATTGTTTTTATGTTATGTTAGATTCGGAATTCTTTAGAGTTTTCTATTGATTTTTATTTTGGTAGGGTATTTTTGCCCCTCCCCATATGTAAATGTAATAGAATGTCCACACGCATTTTGTTAAGGGCCACAAGATGAAAATCACTACAACTGATTGAAATTTTTGCACAGTCCTTTGAGTATACAACTTTAAAGTATAAGAACTGATTATGTTTACTCACTTCAACGGAAATCTGTTTTGACTATAAAAAACTTTATGATTTCAACATTATAAAATATGTCTTTTGGTGCTCTTTCAAAGTTCACTATTGTCAGAGATTGGATTTTCTTTGGGATCATAATGAATATGGAAAAGTAATAGTAAAAATCAACATACACACATATATATAAGTTATTTTGTGAGCACACGTATATATATTCACACACACACAAGCGCACAATCAAACACACAATAAATGTAACTTTGATTTTTATTTTGATTGTGATTTTTATTGTTTTAACCATATAAAATGGTAGAAATTGTTCTATTTTACGTACCATTCTATAACACACAAGTTGCTACACCTATGTGTGCTTGTAGACATATTAACGAGGGTCTAATGATAACTACTTTGGAAGGAAGCGAAATAAAGTTAGTGGTGATTTCTTTAATTTAAGATTAATGATCATTATTCATTTTAAAATAATCAGAACCTTCTTTGGAATTCCTCAAGCAGCTCACAACATCTGATGAATCATGTGTTCTCCGGACCATGCCACTAAACAGCATTTTAGTGGTAGCAAAATGAATAAGTGAAGCTCAACACAAAGGATCTCTTTGCACCTTCGAAAGCACCAAGAAACTAAGATCGAGAGGGGCTGTCTAATAAGTCACTCTATTTAAATCAGTAAACTATTATGAAAACACGAGAAAAGAAAAAACAAGAACTTCACCTCTCAAATGATTTAAGGATATGCACCTGGAATGTCCACAGCCGGACGTCCTCGACAAATACAAGCCTTGCAGATGGACGGGTCTGGGATGCACACGAAAAAAACAGTGACATTTTTACAGATACTAAGCAGAAACACACGAATTTGAATGTGGAGTCATAGCCGGCAAGAGACTTTGAGATCTAGTCTCGCGGTATAACCCTGTAGGTATCCAAATAGCCACCATCCGCTTAAGGACGAAATATTTGTATATCACGCTGATTTGTGTAATCTCCCCGATGGATGCCAAAGAAGAGGACATTTAAGATGCTTCCCATGAGCACCTGGAGGAAATATACAATCACTGCCCTGCTCATGACAATAAAAGTGTTCTGAGAGATTTATATGCTAATATAGGAAAGGAAGACGCTCTTTGTTCAGCAGTCAGATAATTCAGTATATACAACAACACCTCCGATAGCGGATTCAGACTGGTTACCTTCGCGTCGGCAAGAAATATGGTAGTGAGTGAAACCAGACTTCCGGGCAAAGATATCCTTAAAACAACCTGGGTATCCCTAGATCAGAAGACAAGAAACCAGATTGATTACATGGTAATAGATGGAAGATATATTTCAAGAATGTTAAACGTAAGAGTGATGCCCAGTAACTAAACGCAAATCAAGTTAGACGTCATAAAGCTGCAGCGTATTGGAAATTCTATGAAAACCCACGCTCATAAAAGCCTTAGGTACGATCACAAATGTCGCGTAATGTCTGAGAAAATTGATGCTGCATACAAGCCAATGGCAACGCGTGCGCCGACAGAATGATATAATGAGAAGAAGAGGCAGATGAATCGGCTCTTCAGGAGCAAAAAGCGTCCATGAATGAAAAGAGAAAACCAGGATGTCGAAAATTACAGGGATAGAGGTAAAACCCGAAAGTTCTACCAAAAGGTTAAAAGCGAAGGTTTTGGGACAGGGATCCCCACATGTAAGGCAGAGTCGGAAATCTGATCAAACACACGCTGAGTGTGCTGCAAATATAGAGGGAGTACTTTCGTTCTCTTCTCGTTCCCGAAGGCAGCATTAGTAACGTCAAGCAGTGACGACGATGTAAATTGACCACCACTGAGCCAAAGCTAAATGAGCGTGACAATTACATGACTTAAAAACAATAAAGCTGCGAAAGTCGATTGACTGCTGACAGAGCCTTTTACAGGCTGAAACGCCTCTTCAGGCGGAAAAGCGTCCATGGAAGAAAAGAGGGTGCGACAGGATGTCGAAAATTACAGGGTTAGAGGTGAAGCCCGAAAGTTCTGCCAAAAGGTAAGAAGCTACTGTTTTGAAACAGGGATTTTCACCTGTAATGACAGAGATAGAAATCTGGTCGCGGACACTCAGAATGTGCTGCAAATATTTAGGGAACACTTTCGTTCTCTTCTCGTTCCCGAAGACTGCATTAGTAACAATATACGTCAAGTAGCGACGACGGAGTAAATTTTCCACCACTGTGCCAAAGCTAAATGAGCGCGGCAATTATACGATTTAAAAATTATAATGCTGCGGAAGCCCATGGACTGCTGACAAAGCCTTTTACAGGCAGATGAAACGCCTCTTCAGGCGGAAAAGCGTCCATGGAAGAAAAGAGGGATCGACAGGATGTCGAAAATTACAGGAATAGAGGTAAAGCCCGAAAATTATGCCAAGTGGTAAAAAGCAAAGGTTTTGAGGATCCCCATTTGTAAGGACAGACATTGAAATCTGGTCATGGACACGCATAGTGTGGTGACAATATGCAGGAAGCACTTTCGAACTGTGCACTTTCCGAAAGCAACATAAGTGACCAAATCACGCCAATCAGCGACAATGGTATAAATTGTCCACCACTGAGCCAACGCTAGTTAAGCGCGGCAGTTGCACGACAAAAAAGCTATGGTAGGCTATGCACTGCTATCAGAGCTTTAAAAGGGCGGCGGCGATTAGCCTGCAACTTGCATGCACATGGTCATAGACATTATTTGGCTAAAGGAATGTTTGAATCCGATGATTTGAATCCGAATGTTCTATTTTATGTGTTTAAGAAAGACGATACAAGTGTGTGTACCAACGACAGCGGGATCAACCCGCTTGTTCGGCAAAACTACAATAGACACCTTTTCTGTAATGATTTCGTCGATAATAACACTCAGTACTTACTAATTTATACTTTTCATAGTATACATTAACGATTTCGTTTAACTGCGTATTTACTTATTTCATTAATCCAAAATAAGCGAGCGTTGTGTCAATTGACTCCCATGCGCATTACTAGGGGATAGTAAAGTAAACAGACATATTCATTTTCATATATTTTTTTACTCTTCTCTTCTTTTTTTTAAGTGCCGTTATTCTTTGATGTGTTTGTAGCAAATAAAAAAAATAATTTAATGATCGGTATGTTAAACGGTGGTTGAAACATTCCATTCAGTGTTTGATCTGGAACTGTAAAGTCAACAACTGTGTTAGAAGTTTTCCGTGTTTGAATGCAAAGTTCTCCCGGCTTTTTTTTAGTATGGGATATGAAAAGCAAACTCTTTCTAAATAACAAAACCAACATTAGGGTATTCTAATAAAATTGTGGCTAAAAACATCTTCAAACTTAAAAATTAAGTGAAAAAAAAGAAGAAGTTTCTATTCTTTTTTTCAGTTTTCCCGTCTATCCCGGACCGGCGTTTTGAAATGGATCGCGAGTTGGCAATATTGAAGAACAGCATTAGTAGAGCATTTTCACCAATTTTTGTGATATTCGCTTTGAAACTGTGGAAACGCCGGTCCGGGAGCGAGGAATTTTCTATTAATTTTTTCAGTTTCCCGTCTATTCCGGACCGGCGTTTCCGCAGTTTTTAAGCTAATATCCCGGGAATACCGTTTCCCGGGAAATGGGGAGCACTATTAAAATATATATGCTATGTAAATATGTACTGCGAAAAGTACTGTTTTTCCAAATCGATGTACTGCTTTTTTAAAAAATTTCAGTGAAATGTACTGTTTTTGCCCAAAAAAAATATACGAGCGTTAAGTATGAGTCATATGAGGTAGTTTTGAGTAAGTCTATTTAGTATCAAATATGGTCAAGTAGATAGTTTAGCAAAACATTTGGCAGTAATATAAAATGAAAGGATTGTTTTTATGTTATGTTAGATTCGGAATTCTTTAGAGTTTTCTATTGATTTTTATTTTGGTAGGGTATTTTTGCCCCTCCCCATATGTAAATGTAATAGAATGTCCACACGCATTTTGTTAAGGGCCACAAGATGAAAATCACTACAACTGATTGAAATTTTTGCACAGTCCTTTGAGTATACAACTTTAAAGTATAAGAACTGATTATGTTTACTCACTTCAACGGAAATCTGTTTTGACTATAAAAAACTTTATGATTTCAACATTATAAAATATGTCTTTTGGTGCTCTTTCAAAGTTCACTATTGTCAGAGATTGGATTTTCTTTGGGATCATAATGAATATGGAAAAGTAATAGTAAAAATCAACATACACACATATATATAAGTTATTTTGTGAGCACACGTATATATATTCACACACACACAAGCGCACAATCAAACACACAATAAATGTAACTTTGATTTTTATTTTGATTGTGATTTTTATTGTTTTAACCATATAAAATGGTAGAAATTGTTCTATTTTACGTACCATTCTATAACACACAAGTTGCTACACCTATGTGTGCTTGTAGACATATTAACGAGGGTCTAATGATAACTACTTTGGAAGGAAGCGAAATAAAGTTAGTGGTGATTTCTTTAATTTAAGATTAATGATCATTATTCATTTTAAAATAATCAGAACCTTCTTTGGAATTCCTCAAGCAGCTCACAACATCTGATGAATCATGTGTTCTCCGGACCATGCCACTAAACAGCATTTTAGTGGTAGCAAAATGAATAAGTGAAGCTCAACACAAAGGATCTCTTTGCACCTTCGAAAGCACCAAGAAACTAAGATCGAGAGGGGCTGTCTAATAAGTCACTCTATTTAAATCAGTAAACTATTATGAAAACACGAGAAAAGAAAAAACAAGAACTTCACCTCTCAAATGATTTAAGGATATGCACCTGGAATGTCCACAGCCGGACGTCCTCGACAAATACAAGCCTTGCAGATGGACGGGTCTGGGATGCACACGAAAAAAACAGTGACATTTTTACAGATACTAAGCAGAAACACACGAATTTGAATGTGGAGTCATAGCCGGCAAGAGACTTTGAGATCTAGTCTCGCGGTATAACCCTGTAGGTATCCAAATAGCCACCATCCGCTTAAGGACGAAATATTTGTATATCACGCTGATTTGTGTAATCTCCCCGATGGATGCCAAAGAAGAGGACATTTAAGATGCTTCCCATGAGCACCTGGAGGAAATATACAATCACTGCCCTGCTCATGACAATAAAAGTGTTCTGAGAGATTTATATGCTAATATAGGAAAGGAAGACGCTCTTTGTTCAGCAGTCAGATAATTCAGTATATACAACAACACCTCCGATAGCGGATTCAGACTGGTTACCTTCGCGTCGGCAAGAAATATGGTAGTGAGTGAAACCAGACTTCCGGGCAAAGATATCCTTAAAACAACCTGGGTATCCCTAGATCAGAAGACAAGAAACCAGATTGATTACATGGTAATAGATGGAAGATATATTTCAAGAATGTTAAACGTAAGAGTGATGCCCAGTAACTAAACGCAAATCAAGTTAGACGTCATAAAGCTGCAGCGTATTGGAAATTCTATGAAAACCCACGCTCATAAAAGCCTTAGGTACGATCACAAATGTCGCGTAATGTCTGAGAAAATTGATGCTGCATACAAGCCAATGGCAACGCGTGCGCCGACAGAATGATATAATGAGAAGAAGAGGCAGATGAATCGGCTCTTCAGGAGCAAAAAGCGTCCATGAATGAAAAGAGAAAACCAGGATGTCGAAAATTACAGGGATAGAGGTAAAACCCGAAAGTTCTACCAAAAGGTTAAAAGCGAAGGTTTTGGGACAGGGATCCCCACATGTAAGGCAGAGTCGGAAATCTGATCAAACACACGCTGAGTGTGCTGCAAATATAGAGGGAGTACTTTCGTTCTCTTCTCGTTCCCGAAGGCAGCATTAGTAACGTCAAGCAGTGACGACGATGTAAATTGACCACCACTGAGCCAAAGCTAAATGAGCGTGACAATTACATGACTTAAAAACAATAAAGCTGCGAAAGTCGATTGACTGCTGACAGAGCCTTTTACAGGCTGAAACGCCTCTTCAGGCGGAAAAGCGTCCATGGAAGAAAAGAGGGTGCGACAGGATGTCGAAAATTACAGGGTTAGAGGTGAAGCCCGAAAGTTCTGCCAAAAGGTAAGAAGCTACTGTTTTGAAACAGGGATTTTCACCTGTAATGACAGAGATAGAAATCTGGTCGCGGACACTCAGAATGTGCTGCAAATATTTAGGGAACACTTTCGTTCTCTTCTCGTTCCCGAAGACTGCATTAGTAACAATATACGTCAAGTAGCGACGACGGAGTAAATTTTCCACCACTGTGCCAAAGCTAAATGAGCGCGGCAATTATACGATTTAAAAATTATAATGCTGCGGAAGCCCATGGACTGCTGACAAAGCCTTTTACAGGCAGATGAAACGCCTCTTCAGGCGGAAAAGCGTCCATGGAAGAAAAGAGGGATCGACAGGATGTCGAAAATTACAGGAATAGAGGTAAAGCCCGAAAATTATGCCAAGTGGTAAAAAGCAAAGGTTTTGAGGATCCCCATTTGTAAGGACAGACATTGAAATCTGGTCATGGACACGCATAGTGTGGTGACAATATGCAGGAAGCACTTTCGAACTGTGCACTTTCCGAAAGCAACATAAGTGACCAAATCACGCCAATCAGCGACAATGGTATAAATTGTCCACCACTGAGCCAACGCTAGTTAAGCGCGGCAGTTGCACGACAAAAAAGCTATGGTAGGCTATGCACTGCTAACAGAGCTTTAAAAGGGCGGCGGCGATTAGCCTGCAACTTGCATGCACATGGTCATAGACATTATTTGGCTAAAGGAATGTTTGAATCCGATGATTTGAATCCGAATGTTCTATTTTATGTGTTTAAGAAAGACGATACAAGTGTGTGTACCAACGACAGCGGGATCAACCCGCTTGTTCGGCAAAACTACAATAGACACCTTTTCTGTAATGATTTCGTCGATAATAACACTCAGTACTTACTAATTTATACTTTTCATAGTATACATTAACGATTTCGTTTAACTGCGTATTTACTTATTTCATTAATCCAAAATAAGCGAGCGTTGTGTCAATTGACTCCCATGCGCATTACTAGGGGATAGTAAAGTAAACAGACATATTCATTTTCATATATTTTTTTACTCTTCTCTTCTTTTTTTTAAGTGCCGTTATTCTTTGATGTGTTTGTAGCAAATAAAAAAAATAATTTAATGATCGGTATGTTAAACGGTGGTTGAAACATTCCATTCAGTGTTTGATCTGGAACTGTAAAGTCAACAACTGTGTTAGAAGTTTTCCGTGTTTGAATGCAAAGTTCTCCCGGCTTTTTTTTAGTATGGGATATGAAAAGCAAACTCTTTCTAAATAACAAAACCAACATTAGGGTATTCTAATAAAATTGTGGCTAAAAACATCTTCAAACTTAAAAATTAAGTGAAAAAAAAGAAGACAGTTATAGGAAGATATCTATATATAAATATATTTCGTTGGAAATTTCTAAGATTCTTCTTCTTTTTTAACCGTAAGTGTAGATTTTGGAGGTGTTAGGAAACTTTTGTACACATATTCATATTGTACTCGACCAGACCTACACCATACACCATGTCACTTCCCAAGTTCCTTAAAATTTTTCCATTCTGTAGTAGTATATTATTAACGAACTAGTTCACTCCACTTCATTATCTATTTCATCATATAATTGGTATCGACGAAAGTAATTACGAATTACCATTAGTGTTTTCGTCAATGGATGGTAAGTGAGAGGGTGGCGATTGTATACCTCCTATGGCATCCCAATGTTAAATTCGTCAATAAAACGTATGGCGGGTATATTGACGAGGAAGTACTGTGTCATTCCTGGTCATCGATGGTATCATTACATACGTAATGCTTACCAGAACAAGCGGGAACCTTATCCCATCACATACGAGATCATGTCTAGTATGTTATGTGCGTGGAAGTCTAAATCCCATCCTGACGAATATGAATGCACCATATCAGTGTAAATCTAGGACCATTCAGATATTCACACTACGAAAAATCCTAGAGATGACCCAATAAATATAGATCGAAACCTACCACCTGTTTATCAATTACTTGCTTAAGTGGCGCATCACAACTTACGAACGTGATTCATAAGTTAGAGGCCTGCAGTATTAAAGAATTCCACACGCTTCAGTCTTCTGCGTGCGTTCTCCTGTTAGTCCCACTAGATGGTGGCACTTAGTCTACCACTTAATCCTTCCAACGAAGTTTGGGTCTCCCTGCTCTGCGTCGTCCTTTAGGTTCGCCTTGAAACACCTTTCTCGCTGGAGCATTTACAATCATCCTGGCAACCTGTCCCAGCCATCGAAGTCGTTAGATTCTAACCCTTTTAGCTACGTCGATGTCGTAGTAAAGCTCATGCAGCTCATCATCATTCATCCGATGGCGAAACTCGCCGTCGACACAGATAGATACATATATTTTTCGGAGTACTTTTCTCTCGAATACTCCCAGGTTTTGCACGTCCGTTGTCGTAAGCACCCACGATTCGGCAGCATACAAGAGAACGGTTTAATTAACCCCTGTTATAGCTGTTTCTTAGTATTCCGAGATAAGGTGGTGTTACTAAAGTGCTACCGAAGTCCGTAAAAAGATCTATTGGTCCGCTTGATTTTTTGGCCGACATTATTTTTCTTGTTGACGGAGGATCAGAAATAGGTAAACTCATATACTACTTCAAAACAAAAATGTATAACGTTGACGGTGCCTCCCCATTGAAAGGACTCTTTGTTCGTCGAAATCATTATTTTTGTTTTGTCCTCGTTGACTGCTAAACCCAGTTTTGCTAACTCCTTTTCTAGTGATGAAAAAATTGCAGTAACATCCCGCAGATTTCGGCCAATGATGTCTATATCATTGGAATAGGCTAATGGCATGTGCCTCCTGTGAAATATGATGCCAGATATGTTTCTCATTACCTTTTTTCAGAACTATAATAAATAGTGTACAGCACAAGCTATCACCCTGTCTAAGACCTCTTTCCGTGTTGAATGTTTCAGAGTCATCCTTACCAATCTTAATAGAGGATTTGGTGTTTTCCAAGGTACATCTGCGAAGTCGAATTTAGCACGAATACCAAACTCAGACATATTCTCATAAAGCCTCTTCATTATCGGAGAGTCGAATGCAGCTTTGTAGTTAATCAGTTTTTTCCAATTGATATGGTCCAATTAGTTTTTCTACAATTGGCTTTAAACGTTCACACAATATGCTCGGAAGGACCTTGTACGCAATTTGTAATAGACTTATTCCACGGTAGTTCTTACACTCACTACGCTGTCCTTTCTTGTATGTGGGACATGAGACTCCAATCATCGGTCATTCTCTCCTCTAGCCAGATGTTTTTTATGAGCTGATGCATGCTTCTAATCAGGTTCCCTTCACGTGCCTTAAGCAGTTAAGTCGGGAGATCATCGGCTGTAGCTGCTTTGTTATTTTTAAGGCAGGATATTGCCAAACGTATTTTACACTGGCTTGGAGGTGGACAGTTAATACCATCGTCATGAATTGAAGTGGGGTCTTCTGGAGTGTTTTTCTGAAATATTCTCTCCATATCTTCAGAACGTTGTCCGGGTCCGTCACTACCCTACGGGAAAAGTGGTGTTAATTTACCTGAGCGTACCTATCTCAGGACGGGTGAAGAGGTGATGTTTCACCAAACTGGTTCTAAATTGTTAAAGAAAAGTCAATTTGACTGATCTGTAGTATTCTGCGGCATTGTGTTTCCAACGGCGTTGTTTATAAATAAGTAGAAAAGTCAGAAAAATATAAAAAATTTTATAATTTAACACTAGTCAACTAAGTAATTTATCAAAAAGTTTCATTTAATTTTTCCGTCTTAATTTGGGGCATATTACCAAAAAACAGAAATCATAGTTAGGTGACTGGTTTTTACTGAACCTATCGTAGGGCTTGTACTGTTGAACCGGTTCAAGACACATTACAAAGTATCAGTTAGGTGCCAATTGACACTTTAGTGGCCAACCCCATGCAAAACGTACCGGTTCTCTACATACAAAAGTTCCGAAACTAGAACCGGTTCATGCACCCAGGAAACCGGTCCCGTGACTGGTATTGTACCGATTCATTTTCCCGTAGGGTTGCTGGCAATCGCTGTCCTTGCAGGAGGGCAACCCTGTGCCACGCATTCTCGCCTTAACTATCTGGTAGAATTTTCGGGCTTCCCCTCCACTTTGGAACAACTCTGTGCACTCATCCTGTCTCTTCTTCATCTACTTCTTTTTCCGTCTAAAAAGACGAGTTGCCTCTCGTCTCTTCTCCCTGTATTGTTTACGAACAGCTTTTTTTATCAATTACAAAGCTGCATTCGACATTCCGAAAGACAGAATCTATTAGATGCTATGGCTGAGTTTGATATCCTCCAGAAGATGATACGAGTTTGCAGGATGACACTGACCGACATGAAGTCTTCAGTGAAAATAGGAAACAATCTGACATAGCCATTTTCTATCAAGCGAGGCACTAGACAACGCGATAGTCCGCTAAGCGATCTCTTTAACATCATAATATAGATAATCATGCCAAAGGTTGCACTAAACACGACTAATTCAGTATTTAATAAAAGTCACATGTTGCTGCCTATGCCGTTGTTATATATATCATTGGCTGAGGACTGCGAGATTTCTACTACGGCGTTCTCAAGCATTGAGAAGCAGGCGACTGAATTGGGTCTGCTGATAAATTTGGATGAAATCAAGTTATTTGTTACTACGAATGAAGAATAAACCAAGCACTTGGAACTATTTTCTATGAGAAGTTACTAATGCATGATTTCCTTTTGCTGTTGCCAAATAAGAAGAAGAATAAATCTTCCAATAACCGCATACTTTTCGCTGCTTCCAGTTAGTTAGTATACAATCCTCTATTGGTATTCTATATGAGATGTGTCTAGGAAAAGTGGGTGCGTGTTTGTGTGTGTGTGCGTCTGTGATTGCGACTTGTATATACAGCATGTGAGTGAGCATGTATGTAATTGTATTTTTAGTAAAAAGGAAATGTTACATTTTTATTACGGGTTTCATTTCTTTTTAAATTGTTTGAAAATTTTCTGCTGATTCCATCAGTATTCAAACATACCGGAAATAAACACGTTGATGTTATAGTCTTCCAATTGGTCTCTTTGTTACCTTTTTTATTATTCTACATAGTATACGTATGGGTAGGCGACTGTGTGTCCTATGTTTCCTTCGTTTTGGCCCTTCTTTACTCATATGATAGAGTTAAAGGGATGTGATTTTATTTTGTGGTTATATTTTCTATTCTATTTCTCTCTTTTCTGTACTTTTTTTTGTTCAGTTGTGAAATTGCAATTACATTTAGAGAGGTAATTTTTAGAAAGAAAAGGAAAGGAAAATATATATACAGATTGGACACTGAAATCACACAGATTTTTTTATTGGGTTATTAGGTTTTGCTCCTAAAGGATGATAATTGTGAAGAAAACTCTATAGCAGCAATTTAGTCGTTTTTCCTGTTACCTGTTAAATGATTTCCGAATACATGCTCATCATGGTGTATTTGTGAAAATGCATATTAACAAAGATGTTTTTTTTTTCATTAGATTGTTTTCTAGCATGAATAAATTGTTGTAACAAAGTAGGCAACATTTGCATGTTATTACGACAATTTAGGAACCGAACTATAATTTGACCCTTTGATATGATATTGTTGCTGATTCACATATTGATGGAATTTTATAACAATTATAGATTGTGCAAAGACTTGTTATTATTACGTGAGTTGAGTAAAATAAAGAAAATTAAAAACCTATTTCAGTAACGATATTAAAGCTGAGTGAACATTTTCAAAGTTAATTTAAGTTTGTGTATAAACTGCACATGTATCGTAGGTGATAGGACCATGGTTGTTATTTAGTCGTTGGTTTAGTAATTGTATTATCCTGTTACTATCATTTAATACCCAGATCACTAGGAGAAGACATGTACTATTTAAGACTATATAAGAACAGAATCTATACATGCCAATTTTTTCCTCTTTGTGGTCTATGAGAAAACAATTGACAAGTATGGTTTCAAATTATGAGTTTGATGCATTACGGTCCCACAATAACTCTGAAAATGAGATTCAAAATTCATGCACTCACTTTGTACAATATTTCAACTACATGACCAAGATGTACACTGTCACATCTACATCTGTCTAGCTTTGATTACCTCAACTCCGATTTTGTTGAAAATGAGATTCAAGATTCATGTACCCACCCACTTTGTGCAATAGCACAACTACATAACCAAGATGTACACTGTCACATCTACATCTGTCTAGCTTTGATTACCTCAACTCCTTGTCACGATCATAGTCATCATCACCATCAGCATCATCTTTCATCACATTATAATCCAATAAAACATTTAACATAACACGACAATTTGATAATAATGTTACTGTTACTTTTTTTTCTACTTCCGTTTTCCGCTTCTATACTCAAACGATTCTTCTCAGTCCATCCAACTGCACCACTATGTTATCCTTTATGTGTGAACATACAAAGACCCGTAAATGTTATGCATTTATTGTCAAAATATCGATAGTAGGTAGATAGATAAGAGATAACAATTGGCGAAATAGTACGCCATAAAAAACGACATGTACTCGTATGTATGGGATGTCAGTTAGTAGCTGCTAGATGTTTAAACGAAATTCATTTTTCGTTTCTGTTGTTCTTGGTTTCCACACACACACACACAGCCACACTATAAACGAAAATGATTTCATTCTTTGGCCAAAAATACGTGACACGAAATTGATTATTGCCTGTCTATTCTATCTTTCTCTATCTCTTTAGTTTGTTTCTGTACAGGATTTGATGTCAAAGAAGACATAAATTTCTGAATACAAGTCTAGATTCGGATGTGTGCATACAACATGTAAAAATGATGGCTGAAATGTTAACAAGCGATAATGGCAATGCTTTGTAAGCTTCTCGTCGTATTAAAGGAGGCAAGAGCCCTATAGGGCTAACTTCAGACATATACTGTGTGCATGTGTCCATAGTTTGAAGCTTTAATGTGAATGTTTAGTAGGACGTCATAAAGAATAGTATAGTAAGGGTATTCGGATTGAGAAAGGCACAAAATATTATAAAGGGGTTCAATATACATCACTGCATATTGTGTAAAATCTGTCACGTAGACCACTAGATTATCTTGGGGTTCAATTACCAGGGTTTAATTCCTGGTCAGACCATTGTAAATTTGGGTTTTTCTAAAATCAATGTCATAAAATGAAATCAAATTTTACAAATAATATCGGGGAAATGTTTTTACAATTCCTTCAATTCAAATAAAAACATTTATACTCACTATTAAGTAATATATATTACCCCTTAGGGGATGAAGAGCGAAGGTTGCAATGTTGGGGGAAAAATTAGTGGGGCTTGGTCATACATTTTACTTCACTAGGAGGCACAATGGGATCTGCAGGACCAAATTTCATTAAAAAAAACAGTACAGAAGTTTCAGTAAAGTAAACCATTGGGTGTATTGATATTATTTCTCAATACCTATAATGGGAAGAAACGGTACATTTGTATGGGAGGTGTCAGGCACTATATATAGAATTGGGCACGTTTGCGCTGGGTGTGGGGAGGAAGTGGGAAGGAACGGTGCATTTGTATGGGAGTTACAAGTACTAAATATAGAATTTGATGACGCGCGTTGGGTGTATTGATATTATTACTCTATTTCTAAAGCGGTCGAAGTGGTAGATTTTTATGTGAATGGCAGTCTTCCAGTTTTTTCTCAAAAACTGTATCCTGCTACTCCTTTACTAAATACAGAATTTGGGCACGATCGCGCTGGGTGTATAAATATTATTACTTGATTTCTAAAGTGAGGCGAATGGTGCATTTATATGGGAGGTACCAGAAGGGACGTGGCCATGTAGCCCTTTTGTAAAACCGTAAGTAGTTTTGGGGAAATATAAACACATGCTAAGTTTCAAAACAATTAGTTGCATCTTTCGAAAGTTATCGTAAGTACCAGCCAGACAGACAGTCGGACAGACAGACGGACATACTTTTTAAACGATTTAAAAAGTCATAAATAGAATTTGGTTCAAAGAAACCTAGGGTCTAATGTGACGCCTTCTATGTGTTACACTTTTGGGTCGAATCAAATGATGTATACCCTCCTAGCAATAGGGTGAGGGTATGAATATGTACTTAAAAAAACTTACCATTAATGAGGTATGGGATAGCTTCTTGCGTTGTTGTGAATTAATACGCTTTCTATTTTAAGATACACAACTAACGACACCTACTTGGTCATCGACAAATGCGAACGTCACTTTTTGAGAAGCTCTTAGTAGACATGCCGATTGGCTCGACACTTATACTGCGAAGTTGTTGTCAACAACATTCGAGGGGAGCCGACAATGAAAGAAAATGTTTCTTTTTAAGATGACTGGAGCCAAGAGTTGAACCTTTGATCTCCCGTATGGTAGTCGCGTGTTCTAACCACTATGCCACAGCCGGTAAATATAGACTAGTAAGGTAATTATCTTCGGCTATGTCGAAGCTCAGATATCCTTCACCTTTTTTAACGAGGGTGATCGTTATTTGCAATACAACTATATTTTATTAAACTTTGTAACCTAAAAAAAAGGGGAGATGATGAGAGTTGAACGCTACTTTTTGTATGTCACATCCATTTTCTGTCAATAATTTTTTACTGAAATGTCAAATACTAAGCTTGAATTGAATATATAAACTTAGAATAGTGGTATCCTTTTTTAATCTAGCATTCAGCTCGATAGCTTTTACACTACCGTTGTAACCGCGGGGATGACAGACGAATACCCCCAAAATGAGGTTGTTTGTATGGGAGGTGGGAGTAGTTTTTGTTCAGCTCGATATCTCTTAAACTATACCTGTAATCGCGGAGACAGACTCCAAAAAGGGGGAATTTGTTAGGGAGAGGGAGTTATTTTTGACCGAGCGGGTTTATCTTAGAACATAACCTCCGCTTGGGTGGAATCGACTGTCACTGCTAAAAATAGATCAGAAAGAAAAAGCAAGCGAGAGTGACGAGTTGGGACTGCCTCGTTTTAATTCTTCGAGAAAATAAATATTGAAACAAAATATTTTGAAGTTTTATTTAAATTCAAATAAACAGAATAAAATTAATAATGAATTTACAAACTACCTACAAACTTCCAGCGAGGGAAAATGGCGAACATTGTTCGAGCAGCAAAACCGCAGCTTATTAGCTCTTGTGGAAGCGCTCACACCATCCTCCAGCGTCGATATGTACTTACCTGAATTTAACTCAGATGTTGGGAATACTGACGCCCGTGCTTGGTTGGCAATGGTAGACATGTGTATCTCGGAGCAGTCACAAGAAAAATCATCTTTAATTAATATTCTTGGTCGAGACCTCAAAGGACAAGCATCTATTTGGCTGGCTCAAGTGTCTTAACCCGGAAAGACTTGGGCAGAGTTTAAGAATGACGGTACACCTGTGCTGGGTGTAGTAGCGCCGCCCGCAAAAATTTTTTTAAAATTTTTTAAATTTAGTTAAAAATATTTTTTTTTTCTTGGTATATCCCGGAAATGGCTCTAACTCGGTCCAGGAGACCCGTAGGAACCTAAAAATAACATCGTTGGATTCGTCTCGAAAATATCTTTCACTTGAGTACCCGCACCTGGGGGGTCATCATAGAACCGAAAGGGGCCCCTTTTTTGACCCCCCGGGCCCAATGGGCCTGAGCGCCAATTTTGACCTACCATTCCGATGTTTGGGGGCCAAGATGAAGACAATGGCATATTTTTGGTTTTTAATCGGGCTCCCGCCCCATATTCTGCACTTCAGCCTAAATGGGTAATGTAATAAAAGTTTGGGCTCAACCCGGAGGTACTCGGAATCAAAAAAAATAATAAATATGCATAATTATTTTTATCCCCAACCTCATATTTTTCAGTGCGAAAACTTTTGGATTTCACATTTTTAATTTTTTCTATATAACGCTATGGCCAGTCTACTGTATATGTGTTTGATATAAAACGGAAAGCTTTGACTCTTATGTCTAGCTTGGGTGGCATCGACTGTCACTGCTGAAAAAATGGATCAGAAAGAAAAAGCAAGCGAGAGTAACGAGTTGGGACTGCCTCGTTTTAATTCTTCGAGAAAATAAATTTTGAAACGAAATGTTTTGAAGTTTTATTTAAATTCAAATAAACTGAATAAAATGAATGATGAATTTACAAAATCAAACGGCCTTTCGACATATATATATATTGTCATACCTACGGCCTTATGGGCCTTACAAGGGTCCAACAAAATTATTATTCTTCTTTCATCTTAGCTGGCACTTCTTTGTAATCCCATTGGATTATACACCGTACGTAGCAAAATACTGTAAGCGCCTCAATCTTCTGCGCTTCTAATCCAGTTAATCACACCAAGTTCTGTAAGGTTCTCAGTAACTTGGTCTTTCCAACGGAGTATTGGTCGCCCTCTTCTGCGCCGTCCATCGAGTTCATTGTCGAAGACTTTTCGAGCTAGAGCATTTTCGTCCATGAGTACAACATGAACTAGCAACGCAACCGCTGCACCTTAATACGTCTGACCACTTCAATGTCAGTGTACAGCTCGTACAGCTCATGATTCATGCGACGCCGATACTCTCCGTTCACTCGAAGGGTATAAAATTGGTCCACCCCGTATTTATAAATGTCTTACAAGTCTTCTTTATTGCAAATTTAAATTTTGGTTAAATCATTGTCCAGTTTTAATAACTGCAATTTTAACTTACGTTTTGAGCTATGACTAGAGTGTTCAAATACCTCCGTTTTTTAAAAACCCGGTTTCCGAATAATTCGAAAAATTGATTTTTTAGAAAAATCGGATTTCGAATACAGCATTTGAAAGAAAACCGGTTTAACCGGTTTTTTTCGGTTTTTCCTAAAAACTTACAAAAAGTTAAAAAAATTAACTTGGTTAGAAAAAATGCATTTATTTACTAAAAATATGAAATGTGTTGTTTTATTTTGTGTTTTTACTTTTAAATAAATTTTTGGATTCTCTTTCATTTGATTACACTATGACACAATTTGATGGTCATTGTCTCGGGGGTGAACCAAACCAATATCAAACGATAGCATTTGACCTCAGTAACAAAACCCTAAACTCCATTTTGCTCCACTACGTCACAGATTTTTTTACAGTGGTTTGAAGTTTGATTTTTTTGGTCAAAATTTGAATCAATGAATATGAAAAATCTTCTGTAAAAGTACGTTTGGGGTATTTCATTTCTTCGGAGACCTATATTAAAACAATCAGGGGAATATTTTCTCGGAACATTTTAACCCTCTAGCTCCCACCCGAACGGGACATTTTTGGCCTAATTTTGAAAAACTGTTTTAAAGTCAACTTTGGACGGAGGTCAAGGATTAGAATCTTCGATAGAAATACTCTCCGGAAAATTTCACTAAGAGTCACCGAAGACAAATAACCTCTACGAGTCAAAGGTTCCAAAATAAAATCAAAATGAAATGTTAATGAAATGTTAAAAAGTATATTTTTGAGCAAACAGTGCAACGCACTTTTTCGGGAGTGAACTAAACCAATATCAAACGATAGCATTTGACCTCAGTAATAAAACCCTAAACTCCATTTTAATCCACTTAGTCACAATTTTTGTATACAGTGGGTTAAAGTTGGATTTTTTTAGACAAAAGTCAAATAAAAGAAAATGAAAAATCATGTTTAAAAATATTTTTTGGATAGTTCATGTCTGCGGAGACTTACATTAAAATTTTCAGAGGAACATTTCATCAGTACATTTGACGTAGTGGAGCAAAATGGAGTTTAGGGATTTGTTACTGCGGTCAAATGCTATCGTTTGGTATTGGTTTGGTTCACCCCCGAAAAAGTGTGTTGCATTGTGTTATTTAAAGTAGTATTTTTAGAAAGAAATACATTTTTGGAATATTTTTAATTATGTTTTTTTTTAAACAGTCTGTTCCTCTGTTTCGTTTTTATAAAGCTTGATACAGAAAACACGCGCTCACTAATTGTGGAAGTAGGATATATTTACAAAAGAGCTTTTAGAAGGATGTTGAGCTTTTCTGTCCTTTAATTAAATCTATCGAAGTAGTTGAAATCATCATATAGGCTTGTGTCATTGCAATTTTCACTGCTGGATTTTGGATATTATTTATTTTCCAGTTTAAATCGTTGCAAAGACTACCATAAGGAAATTCCTTCAACTCACAATTTGATCTGTTACTAGAACAGGATGAGCTTGTGGGATATTTTCCGGAGCTATGATATATAAATAGGGTATTTAATGTTTGTATTCTTCTTTCCTTAAAACTTGCTATAATTTTGTCTCGCAGCTCCCGAGCATATGCGGAGTCCATATTATTGAGCTGTTTCAGTATAAACGCATATATTTTCCTACAGCGTCGATTAGAGTCGCTGAATCATTTGATAATCTTTTAATTGCGAGCGCTAAAGGCTGAAGCACTGAGTTTAAATCTCTCAAAATTGTTATATCTTTTGAGCTGAATAGAGTTTCCCCTAAATCCAAAAGCGCATGGTGGACACATGGGTAAATTTTTAGAAACTGTTCAATAATTGCAGATAAGGAGCTCCACACATCGAAAATGAGCCTTAGTTCTTTAGTGTGCTCCTAAAAAACATAGCTCTACAATTTTCTTTGTTTTTCGGTCGACTTGTTAAATGAATTAACATGCTTCCGCGATTTTGCGATAATTTGAGACACGTTTTCAATGAGATCGTATAGTTTTCGATTTCCACTATCTCACCGCATTGATCATCGTTATTATCATCGTCGGCGAGATCCACTTCGACTTGTTGATCCTCTTTTTTTTGGCATTAATAACGTCCACAACGCAAAGATGTATCGCATGATTAAAGCCCAATTGGGATTCCAGTAGTATATAAGCCCCATATTTCTTTATTGTCGCTGATCCATCACGTGTGGAAGCTACTATATCTTTGTCAAAGATAATTCCAAATTCTTTAAGTTTGTTGTCTACCAAATTTTGAATGTGGGTTGCAGTTCAGGGTGACATTTACATATTTGAAATATGATATGTCACTCCACTCATGAACTACAAGCGAAAAACGACCCTTCATTCTATTATTGACTGCAGCTTGTTTATCACCTCGATTTTTTCACCCATATAAAAGTCATCTACTTAACCTCATAGAGTTACGTCGCATCACCAGACCTTTTTAGGTCAAATATTCGGTTACCATATTTCAGAGAACTGGGAAAAATTACTATTTGATTTTTTTCACATTTTATTACTAAAAACTATATTTCTAGATCACAGGTATCGTAAAAACTCATAAATTATGTTTTTTTAGGAGAAAAAGGTCCTACGAATTATCTCCAATTATATTGAATGAATTTTTCTATTATATTCTTTTTTTTGTGTTTTTAATAAATGTTCAGTTCACGCAAGCCAACATTGACTTTTTGTTCTTTTTCCAGAAGCCATTTATCGATACTAGCACTGATATAATACGGTTTTATTCGTACGAGATATCTCGTAGTTGGCACCCTAGTCGGCAGTCAACGTGTTAACAGTTTTTAATTTACAAAATATTTTTAAATTTTTCATTTACGAAATGTAAAAGTTTTTTCTAAATTAATTTGAAATTAAATTTTAAAATTAGAAGCTCGTTTATAAAATGT
Source organism: Muscina levida (assembly GCA_964034835.1). Classification (NCBI taxonomy): domain Eukaryota; kingdom Metazoa; phylum Arthropoda; class Insecta; order Diptera; family Muscidae; genus Muscina; species Muscina levida. The sequence continues at coordinate 137,800,384 of OZ035881.1, forward strand.
AAAAAGTTTTTTCTCAATTAATTTGAAATTGAATTGTAAAACTTTAGAAAGCTTGTAAAAACATTTTCGTTTACAAAATGTAAAAAGTTTTCTCTAAATTAATTTCAAATTCAATTTTAAATTTTAAGTTTTTACTTTTTTTATAACTCCTTTAAGAGCTGTTACAAAGCAATTTAAAAAAAACCGAGTACCCGAAAGAAAAAACTCGGTTAAACCGGTTATTCGAAAATGGAATTTTTGCAAAAACCGGCATACGGTTTTAAATAAAAAACCCGGTTTACGGTTTTTCGGTTTCGGTTTTGAACACCCTAGCTATGACCCATTATATTAAAAAAAAAGTTATTTTTGGCGATGTTTTGTGTAGCCGCTACTGAATATTGCAAAACTAGGGTGCATTTGGGTCAACTCTAAGTCATCATATTTCTTAGTTTTTTTTTGTTTTAAACTTTACTCTCAGTTTTTATATATATAGTATATTTTAAAGGTATTAATGAAAAATGCAGTTACTTTTTATTTGTCCTCTAATTCCGTGGGTGGGTATCATCACTAATCGCTGTAATGCTCATTAAACTAAATAAATGCTAACTTTTGCTTACTCCTACACGTTGGCAATCCTGTTCATTACTACCATTTCTTTATTATGTTCTCACGCCTATTCTCTCCATTATCAATTTTAACTCATATCTGCCATTCTTCTCATCTGTGCTAATTACCAAAATTGTTAGTTGTTCTTCGCCGAGCGGTGCGTTAATATCGTGAATTTAAACGGAAATTGATTTTTCTAATTGTAACAATCTTAGAAAGTGTTGAGTGTTCTTAAAGCATAACATTACCAACTTATAGCAAAATAAACAATTACTTTAACTAATTACAAGTACTTCATCTATGGAAGATCGCGGTGTTTGTCGTATTCTTTTGTTGTCAATCAAAATTCATCGCGAGTTTTAACGTACATTTGTCTTCATTTAATATTCCTATATCAAAGTGTAATTTCAATTGTCGCGAAAATAAAACCGAAAGCATTTAACGTCGGTTGTGTTTGTGGTAAATTATGCAGCTCTGCCGGCAGAGCTTGGTACGTCGGTCGGCGGCCAACGATGTTGGGTTACGTTGTTACAGTTTGTACGCGGTCGCGATTCTCTCATTTGTGTTTGATGTCTTACCAACAACAACAAAAACCATTGGGTGATGAATGGCATGCATCACTTTGTCGGTATGCAAACGTGTGAAATGAGAGTAATTTAGTGTGTAAGTGTATGCAACTGTGACTATGCATGTAAGGTTGAACAAAATGACAAATGCATGAAAAAAAACTATGCAAATTTAAGTTGAAGAAGGACCACAATTATAAATATGTATAGTGTTGCATATATAGAAACGTATGTATTCATATGCGTATTATAATGTGATGTTAACTATGTTATTGTCACGACCTAGCCAACAAAATGGAAGACAAAAGGTAAGTTTTTAATTATAGTTACCGTCACATTAGCTTTATTTAAATAGTACAAAACCGAATTTCGTTATATGACTTGTTCAGAGCTATGATGTTGAAATGTATGACATTTTCTTTGATGTTGTTGTAAAACCTTCTGCGAAACTAGTTGGATTATCCGTAGAATGTGGATAGACAGATCTATATTTATCCTAATCGAACTCACCTAACAGCGCCATCTGGATGTGGAATACTGCATTTTTCTTGCTGATCGTTAATAACACTGTTATAAAAAAAACTATTTTTATTTTCTGGGTGTCTGAATTGTGATTCCTATGGTTATTAATATCATGATTTCAAATATGTTTTCAGATTTTTTTCATCAGGCTCAGTTTTTTAGTTATTTGGATTTAATTTTTTTTTAGCATTCTTCATATTGCATTAAAATACATTGTGCGTAAATGTAATGAAAACTTTATTTGAATCAATAGAATCTTTTCTAAATACATGAACAAATATGTATTTTCTATTAGTTAAGAAAGTTTTTTATTTATTTTATGCTGAATATCCTTGCAGTCTCCTATAATGTTCCAGAGAAGTCAGCGAATATTTTTCTCGGTATCTGAAATGTGATTCCTATGGTTATTACAGTAGACTACGGATAAGTGCACATCGGGTTTAGCGCGACTTTTTGTGCACTTATGCGGTTTTTGCATTTATACAACACTCGGATAAGTGCACAACTATTGCTTATATACAAACATTGCATAAGTGCACGATTATTGCATTTATACAAACATTAGATTATTTTTATTAATCTGTTACACCAGTTCAGTTTGGACGGAACTTTAAGAAAATAATTAAAATATACAGCTGTTTAATGTTTTTATTTATATTTGGTTTACATTACATAACAGGTTTTTAATAAAAACTTAAAAAATGAGTTCAGTTTAAGGTAAAAATATTACAAATTTATATTTCATTGTTTTAGTGTTTATCATATTTCATACAAAAAAATTAAAAATATTCAGTTTTGTGCCAAAATTAAAGCTGTTAATGAATCATTGCAATCATATTTTGCAACATTGTTTTTTGCAAAATACATATTAAATTGCACTCAATTCGATTCACCTAAACCACGTGTGCTGATAAAGTCTGAAATCTTTTTTTGAACCGGGTTGTCTGTTCCAAGCTTATATATTTTTTCTCCAGTTTCTCTAAATCATAATCTACATTTACGTATTATGAGAGATATGCATTTATGCATGCAAAGTTGTACTAAAAAAGTAGTTTTAGGTTAGCAAAAGTTGTGCATTTATCCGGTTTTTGCATTTATACGTGTTGCACTTATCCGTGTATTTTTGTATGTAAACGTATAAAAAAGGCTAATGGCTTCAAGTTCCAGTGCACTTATGCGGTTTTTGCATTTATGCGATGTGCACTTATCCGTAGTTTACTGTAATATCATAATTTCGAATATGTTTTCAGATTTGTTTTACCAGGCTCAGTTTTTAGTTATTTGGATTTAAATTTTTGCAGTTATCTTTATGTTGCCTTAAAATACATTTTGCATAAATGTAATGAAAACTTTATTTGATTCAATAGAATCTTTTCTAAATTCAATAATCGATGCTAGTAGAGCTTAAAACATGAAAAATGAGAGGAACAAATATTTTTTTTCTATTGGTTAAGAAAGTTTTTTATTTATTTTATGCTGAATATCTTTGCAGTGTTCTAAAATGTTCCAGAGCAGTCAGCGAATATAGTAGCCATATATTTTCCTTCGTAACGCTTTTCTAAAGTAAGAATGTCTTTGTGGAACGTTTCACCATATTCATCGGACAAGTCGCTGCAGCATTTATAAAAGAAATCCAAATAAGAGGGCAAAAATTCACTTTCAATGACATGTTGCATCCCTATTTTATCTACAATATTAAAAAGAGAAAAAGGTGATTATAAAATAGAATATTGCAGCCGAAAAGGCATGTCGCTGATGTTTCCACCTGTTTTTACTAATTTTTTTAAAAAAGCGCATCCATACAAGTTTTTAATGGAAAATAAAACTTATTTGAAATAACTAAAAAACTATGCCTGATAGCAAAATTATTGTGAAACTTATTGTGAAATAACTAAAAAACTATGCCTGATAGCAAAATCTGATAACGTATTTGAATTTCCCATGTCAAAACTCTTAGAAACACGTAATGGAACACAAGAAAAAAAAACCATTGTCGAACAGTGTACTTAACGAAGTCAATGATAACATAGTGGGCCAAACAAGAGTAATTGTCATGGTAGTGGTTGGTTTTTATAAATAACGATTGTATTAGTTTGGTACTATAGTTAAACCTCCCCAAATATTTGGTCCTGTGAGGTTAAAGTCAAATTTAATGGTAATTTAAAGTATTATTTTTTTCGCTAACACTGTTTTGAATAAGTCTCAAAAGGTAGTGTAATAGTACCTTTCAAAAAAATTCTAATAGTTTGAAAATAAAAATCAGAAATTATAATTAAATCAGAGAAACAGCAAAACCAAATACTTTTCGTAGCAGCATAAATAGTAGTAAAACCAAAAATATTTATGATTTCACTTAGTTTTTTAGCTCTTACTTAAGAATAGAGTGTTCAAAACCGAAAGCCATCTAATCTCCGAAACCGTATGCCGATTATTTTAAAAATGCTTATTTCAAGATTTAATTTCAATCGGGCTTTCAAGGTCATGTTGATGTCAAATTAAAAGATTAGTTTCATCGTTTATGCATCCGACGTTACGCTGGGATTTCAAATACCCGGTTTATCCAGTTTTTATACCATCACCCTTAGGGATGAGGGTATATATCATTTGATACGAAAAAAGTGTAACGCATTAAAGAAGACGAGTTAGACCCCAAGTATCTTAAGACCAAATTCGTTTCAGGATTTTTTAAGACGATTGAGCTATGTCCGTCTGTCTGGCTGGATGGCTGGTCAGCAGGATAACTCGAGTAATCCTTAACGGATCGGTATGAAAATTTACCAGCATTAATATTTTTCAAAACGAACTTATGGGATTGTAAATGGGCTAAATAGCCAAACCCCTTCTGGTACGTCCAATACAAAATTACCTATTTTTGGATAATTAATATTTCTTTCATAACTGCCGAACAGACTATCGGAAGATATTAAAATTTGGTCAGATTATTTATCTTGCAATAGTAGACAAACCCTATAAAAACCGAAACCTTTGCCACACCCTTTCTGGAACCTCTCATACAAATGACCGAATTGACTCCCATAGTTTTACATACATATCTTTTTTGTAAGTAAACTGAATTCACTCAAATTTTGTGTATGATGTTCGCTTGTGAAAATTGGACTCAGGAATTAATACGGACTATATTAGTTCATGCCTTCTGGTACCTTCCATACAAAATGACCTATTTTTGGACAATTAATATTTCTCCCATAACTTACAAACGGACACTTGCGGGTATTGAAAATTGGTCTGCTAATTTATATTGTGATAGGAGGCAAAACCTCAGAAACCCTACTATTCTACACACCCCTTCTGGTACCTCGCATACAAATGACCGAACTCACCCCCATAGTCAAAAAAAAAACATGAGTACTATTATTTTAATTAAAAATCTATTAATTTCAATAACTCAAGACTTGCGGCTTTATTCATAAAAAATTTATAAAGTGGATATGAAGCGTTGTCTAGCTAAAGAATTCTTTTGCTCTAAAAAACCTTTAATAAGAAATTGTATTCATAAACGTTTGTTATCAGTCCTTTAGCATAATGAGTTCGGGTGGCAACGCCGACTGTTATTGGTCGTTAATGATGTATAAAAAAAGCTTTATAATCGGATACAAAACATGTATTTGCACTTATAATAACTTTGAACATTATTATAGCTCAATTTTTCATTGACTACGAATCTCATGACGATAAGAAAGATGTTAAAGTAAAAATTATATTAAAAAATGTATTTTCTTTTCTACATGTTGAAATGATAATCGGATACCGATTACATTGTTCCCTTGTTTTGATTGTTTATACATCACGAATATTATTTCATTATTAACAAATTATTTTTGAAGAATTCTGGAGAAATATTTTCATGAGGGAAAAGTGTCTATTTAGATACTTTTCTATGTGCGCAATGATTACGAAGACAATTTCCTACACGACGAATACATGCAACGGCTCTTTCCAATATGAAAAATGCCTAAAAACTCAAAACAAAGGTCTCGAATTCATAAATATACAATAAATTGTACAAACGTCAAGTTATAGCACGCTTAAAGTAGAGACAACCCTACTTTAACTTTTTGAAGATTTGAATCGTTTATGAATATTGTTATCTCGCAAATTGCTTAAAAATGGTTTATAAACCTCTTATAAGTTTTTATGAATACGGCCGTTAAACAATATCTTATTTTGGGTGATGGTATTTATCAGTCAGTTTACCTGACTGAAATTTCTGTACTGGTATTTTATGTCGGTTAACCAGTTTTCCAGAAGGTTGTTTATGCTTTTATGATATTATTATTTCCTCTCATATTTAAATGGGTGGGTAGCCGTCCGTATTCACATATAAAACTTTCAATTGTAGATATCTTCTAAACTAATCATCCAATCACAAAAAAATCTTAATTTATGATAACTATATAATAGTTGTGAAATCACTAAATCGGAACCTGTTTTCTGAATTCAAAACATAAGTTTAATAGGTTAAAAATGTCTGTGAATAACATGTATGTTACGTAGATCGTCTACTGACAAACAGGTGTTGGCCATAAGTTCCCGATAATCAAACTTCTTCTATCTCAGCTCCCCAAAAGCAGGGCTTAGAAGATACTCCGTGATCTCCTCTTCTTCCTCATCGTTCCTCTTTCTTCTATAAAAATTGGTTTAGGACGTGTTTGGCATCCGGCCAGTAACAGGTAACACCAGCTTTGTTGTATTTAAATTACCACCTGTCTATGGTAGGCCATATTGTGTGGTCGCTGTGCAAGTGGGTTCTTTCACCCATCTTTCCTTAACAATAAGATACAGTTTCCCCGTAATAAGATGTTTCCCCTTTAGAGAAGAGCACCCACGTGACCTTGGACTACGCCCGAATTGACGATGGTGTCGGCTTTCGAAAATTCATGGGCTCTTTTTTACCCATGTGATGGTAACCGTCGAATATATCGATATCTTCTCTAGAGACGACCGGCATTTTCGAACATTTCTTGAATTGGAGTACAGTTATTCGGGGATTTAATAGCCACTTTACTATCCGTAAGTAATTAAATATTACCGCCCAATATCCTATGATACTAAATCCTTATGTGAAAATTAGGATGAAATCCTTCCCAAAGTGTTGGGTGTTATCATTATTATCACGTTCTGTCTGGGAAGTTAATCATAAGATTGATTGATTCTTTCCAGAATTTTGGCATGATCATAGTCTCTGTGTCTCCATGCTCTCGTGGCGTATAAACGCATTGCCGTGTTCGTTACTATCTTCTTCGCCTCAATGTTTGGCGGTAACCAGTTTAGGACCGTGAGCAGTGCCTTAGATGGAGTAGTTCTAATTAGCCTTGTTATCATCACTACCACAATTTCAGTCTTTTTCCAGTTTCAGCCATCAAATTGACGATCCGTCAAATACGATTGGTAAAGGCCGATGGTCCTTGTGCAGCAATACAGAGTCATTGCTGCTTTGCTGGTATCGGCCTGAGAGTTCAGATTCTAATTTAGATTACTTTTCAATATGAGCCCAAGGTTTGTAGCACTACTGGAAAGTGTAAGTCATTTCCATTTTGTCTGGGTTTGGCAAATTAAGTGTTTTTGTATCTTCGAGTGAATTGCACCAATTACGTTTTACCCGTGAATACATCTGTTTCACAGTTATGACACCATTTTAGTAGAAAACATCAGCTAAGATTTCAATATCTTTGAGAGTAATTTAGGATCCTTGCTGGTAACTATTAGTGCTACTTCTTTCGCATATGCGATAGGTTGGCAGTCTGAAGTATAGGTCTGCAAAGAACCATCCAAACACACTTGCTGTATGTAATTCAATTTTCTTATATCTGCTTGTATCTGTTCCGCCCTCTTTGGATTGAGTGCGTATGGAATATTTCTCTTTTAGATAACGATAGAATAGGCATTTGAGAGTGAAAGTACCAAGTATCAAAAATACTTGTTTGATTATATACACACAAACAGATATATCGGTATTCTTGTTATCTTTGCTTGGAATATGTGGAGAGCGTGACGCTGCAAGCATAAAGAATATAAAGCGAAATTTTGTTTACTTTTTTGTTAAAATTTGCCACAGATGAAACTTACACCATTACTTTTTGTAAAAAGAATAAAAAAAAGTAAGAAAACATCATCAACGCAAAGCGTACGATCTGGATTATCTACATTAAATGGATATATCAATTTAAAAAAGAGGAACAACAGTTACTTCACTGAGTGTTTCCACTACAATGAGAGCCAGAGAAAAAGATGACGCGATCTAGTCAATCCAAAACGCATGAGCACATGTTTTGTTCTACTCTTTGTTGTATTTGTACCGATAATATCAGGTTCTTACTTGTTTTATCTGTTTGTATAAGTAGAATGAATGGAACGCTGCAGGCCTTTTGTCTGAAGGCGATGGATAAGACGTGCTTGTTCATCGTCTTTAGAAGAGTATTGATGATGTTGAGATACCACAGTAGCGTGAAGAGAACTTCTCCTTTTGGAGTACCACAAACCGCAACCTTTGCAATATTTGATACGGCCAGACTTGATCCAATGTGAATATGCTCGGCAGCTAGTTTTACTAGGTGTCGAAGACAGAAGTGTCATCTGATCATGTTAAATCACAAAAAAAATTAATGTTAATATATCGTCGTTCCGAAGTTATCTTCACGTATCTCCAGAAAATCTTTTTGTGGGAAATTGGTTCTAAAGTTTCAAAACTTAATACAAAAAAAGTTGTGTGAAAAAAGTATTCCAATATTTTTGTCAGAAGTAGTGCTTGAAATTCTACATATATTAGTGTAAAAAAAAACAAAGCCATGGAAACTATTTTCCGAGTTATAGCTATTTTTACATAAAATTATTTAGTCATATTTTGTTGTATACGCCACTTTTTGGGAAATATTTATTTTTTTTATGGCACATACGTGAAAATAACATGAAAACCCGCGTTCATATGTTTTTACTCCGAAATTATCTTCACGTATATCCACTATACATTCAGTAAGTACATTCAGCAAGTAGGCAATTGATCAATAACAACGTGAAACATTTGCGCATTCTGTACAACGTGGTACTAAATTTTACCGAAATGGGTTATAAAGTCGTTAGAATAGAAATATAAATGTATCGTCACCTGGAATGTAAAAAAGCGAGACCCTCATTTTCATAATTTTAGAGGAGAAGCAAAAAACTTTATAACCTGAAAAGTATTAAATTTTTGGACACGAATTACTCACGGATTCGCTTAAGATCAACAATATATTACAATATTTTTTTTTTTAGAATTTCTAAAGTTATGTTTGTTAGTCTTTTTTGATTGTTTATGCAATAAAACCGTTATTTTTGGAACTTTGACGGGACGTGTAGAATCGCCTAGTATGCCATATTCAATCCAAAAAAGAATTTTTATTTTTTGAATTTATGGTTTTTGCATTTCCATTGATGGTATGTCGAATTGTTAATTGTTTGTTTCGAAAAATTTTATTGATAACACACTGCTAGAGTATGGAAAAAAATTAAGGAAATTGTAGGAGTGACATGTTGTAAGTGTGATTAAGAACAACATGTATCTGTAACCCATATTTCGATAACACCCTGAAAAACCTGAATTACGGGTAAAAACCCGGTCTCCACTTCAGGGCTTATAACTCAATCAATTTTTAACCGTGTTTAGTTGCTTTAATGGTCTGGAAAGAAGAAGAGACTACTGTCTTTCAAACGATGTATATATTTAAATAAATAACTTGTCAGATATGTCTGTGTTTGCCTTGAAACCGCAAACTTGTAGGATTTGAAAGTGACGTTCTTCGAAAAACTGCAATAATTTAACCACTGTGTAAACAGTTTTATGGGCAAAAATGCGTTGAACTCGTAAATGAATGCAATTTCTTAATAAAATAATAAACATTAGAGAATCCTAATAAAATATAGGATAAAAACTTCTTCTAACTTAAAAAATAGTGAAAAATCCAACAAATTTGCGGTATCAGGGCAAAAACAGACATATATGACAAGTTATCTATATAAATATATGTATTGTTGCAAAGGCCGAGTCTTTTCTTTCCAAAACCATTAAGAAATCTAACTTTGGTTAGGAATTGACTGAGTTATAAGCCTTCAAGTGAGGAAAGTAATGAAGAGTCGGTATTTTTTCCCGTAAGTCAGGATTTTTGTAGTTTAGGGAACTTTGGTATACAGGTTATTGTTGTACTCGATATGACATACAACATGCACTAGTTTACGTTCTAAGATCTCATTGACTGTAGCACGGTATTATTTATTTTTCAAAATATGTCACATTTTTCTGGCACATACGTGAAGATAACTTATTTTTTTTATAATTCGAAATTTTCATATATTTTTTATTGTACATCCACAACAATGGTTCATACGGCATCATAACGCAAAAATTTTTTCCCAAAAGTGGATATACAACAAAACGGCTGCTCAATATCTCAGAAACTATAAGAGGTAAGGACCTGGTTATTAAACAGATCGATAGATCTAACAAATTTATCCAAGGAAATGATCTTATCTCAATTTTTTTGATTTTGTGATATACGTGAAGATAACTTCGGAACGACGATATCACGATCAGATTACTTATTTATTTATTCTAATATCATACAATAGGTGACAACTAACGAAACGTATATTGACAATAAAAATAATATTGCACTCCAAAACTGCAAACAGAACATTCCAATATTCCAATAATAACATATAAAAAACAAACGGTCTCTCTAAAATGCTGTGTGGTTTACCCTAATTAGTAATCCTCAACTCCTTAAAAAACCTTTTAAGTTGTATTTAGTGACCATAGTAATGCATAGAGAGAGTTTGTTGCTGTCGACTTGAAATCAACAACTTAATGCTGCATTCATGACATTTTCATCCTTATCTGCTCATGTGCATTTATGCCAATGCTAACGCAGCACACAAGCATATACAGATATGTTTGTATGCGAACAACTATGTTGGAACTACGTTATGTTGCTGCTCTTGTAACTGATTGTGTTGTTGCTATTGGCAAAGCTGATTTTCTTGGTTTAGTTATTCTTCTTTGTAAATGCTATTTACAGATTTTGTTGTCTGCACTCGAACGCTTCGATAAATTTGATGAGAATTTTTTCTTTTAGCTTTTTTTTAACACATACTCTTGTTGTTGTTTATATTTGTATTTTCGAACTCTCAATACCTCTTCTACTTTGCCGGTTGGACATGACATTCAGCATATACAATTCACAGATATTTCATATGAAATGTATGGAAAAAATGCAAGATATCTTTCTTTTCTTCTATCGAACCTACACCGTTCTCCCATCTTGGTGAATTTGTGCTATCTGTTTTTCCGCATTGCTTTTTTTTATCCAGTAGTCTGCGACATCTACTACTTGCTCGTTTATTTTGAAGTAGGTGTAGCAATTGCATTTATATACTCCTCTATTTTCTTCTTTTCACCGGCACTTTCTCTTCACTTTTCGCCATCAGCATTACTTTCTGTTTTCTTCTCCCGCCATGTTTTTGTTGCCGCTTGGCTATGCGGGACTGTAGCATTATGTTACCTGTAATAAAGACTTAAATCAATATAAGGACTAAGTGCAAAAATACATTCACCAAGCCATGCGATGCCAAGATAAGTCAACCCAGCATCCATCTACTTCATTCATCCAGCGATATAGTCATATCTGCAGCTCTATCGGATATACTACATTCACACCCAAACGAAAGTGTGTAAGGATGCTCTCCTCAAGAGTTTGGAACATTCTGTGTCCTCATTTTTTGCTATTGGCATCAAGTAGTATATTTGTTCCGCTTGGCATATTATTTCAATTATTTTGATCGTATTTACTTTTTAACAATATTTTCTTCTTTATCAGGTTTTGCCATCACTTTCTCGTTGTGTATCTGGTTGACTGCAAATATTTATGTCAGATATCTGCTGTAATGTAATTTTCTCTCGTACAACATTTGATTGATTTAAATTTATACCATTTCCAATGATTTCATCATTGAAATTCTTGGATATGTTGCAGGTTGACTTGACATTTAAGTGTCATAATTTTCTTAATTTGTATCATTTCATTTGTTAATTTTATAACGAGAAATTGATGATAAATGAGTTGAGGTCAACGGTTTGAATGAATGCATAAATGCGGATAGCACAAAGTGCTGTTTAATGGCAATGTCAATTTTACTGATTTATAGAATGGGTGTGTTGGCATTTTTAAATGTAGAATGACGGTTGTTTTTTTGATAGGACTTCGTGTCAAACATGGCAAACAAACTTCCGATGATCCGCATGTAGGCTGCACGAATCAAATTTTTTTTGATATCCGAACTTGAAAGCGTTGTTTGCAAAATAAACAAATATGTGTAATATAATACGAAAAACTCATACAAATTCTCCCTTTTTGTAAGAATTATGTGATAATTGCACCATTAAAAGCCAATATTTTCTGAACCCATGGAGAACCCGTCTTCAAATTTTTACATTTAAAATGAAATGAGAAAAACAAAAGATACTTTTTCAGGATAGAAAAGGACGAAGACCATTTTTAAAATTTTAATTTATAATGTAATTCACAGTGTTCACAAACAAAGATCCTTTTTTCGATTAGACGCTTAGTTTACTACATAAACGCGTGATTTTTCAAGTATTGCATAGTGATCACAAATTAAGCTCCTTTTTTCGATTAGACGCTGAGTTTACGAGATAAACGCGTTAAAAGATTGCCATATGAAAATCCACCCATTTCATGGCGATATTCCCACCTATTTCTAGTGATTTGTCAAGTATTTCATAGTGATCACAAATTAAGCTCCTTTTTTCGATTAGACGCTTAGTTTACGAGATAAACGCGTTTAAAGATTTCCATATGAAATTCCACCATTGACCACCCATTTCATGGTGATATCCCTACCAAATACTAGTGATTTGTCAAGTATTTCATAGTGATCACAAATTAAGCTCCTTTTTCGATTAGACGCTTAGTTTACGAGATAAACGCGTTTAAAGACTTCCATATGAAAATCGACCATTATCCACCCATTTCATGGTGATATCCCCACCTATTTCTAGTGATTTTTCAAGTACTTCATAGTGATCACAAATTAAGCTCCTTTTTTCGATTAGACGCTTAGTTTACGAGATAAACGCGTTTAAAGATTTTCGTATGAAAATCGACCATTATCCACCCATTTCATGGTGATATCCCTACCAAATACTAGTGATTTGTCAAGTATTTCATTGTGATCACAAATTAAGCTCCTTTTTTCGATTAGACGCTTAGTTTACGAGATAAACGCGTTTAAAGATTTTCATATGAAAATCGACCATTATCCACCCATTTCATGGTGATATCCCTACCAAATACTAGTGATTTGACAAGTATTTCATAGTGATCACAAATTAAGCTCTTTTTTTCGATTAGACGCTGTGTTTACGAGATAAACGCGTTTAAAGATTTTCGTATGAAAATCGACCATTATCCACCCATTTCATGGTGATATCCCTACCAAATACTAGTGATTTGACAAGTATTTCATAGTGATCACAAATTAAGCTCTTTTTTTCGATTAGACGCTGTGTTTACGAGATAAACGCGTTTAAAGATTGCCATATGAAAATCGACCACCCATAATCTTTAAATCTTTAAACGCGTTTAAAGATTGCCATATGAAAATCGACCACCCACCCACCCATTTCATTGCGATATCCCCACCTATTTATAGTGATTATTCAAGTAAATCACAAATTAAGCTCCTTTTTGCGATTAGACGCTTAGTTTACGAGATAACCGCATTTAAAGATTTCCATATGAAAATTCATCATTGGCCATCCATTTCATAATGATATCCCCATATAATTCATGGGATTTCCTCAGTATTTCATAGTGATCACAAATTAAGCTCCTTTTTGCGATTAGACGCTTAGTTTACGAGATAGTCGCATTTAAAGATTTCCATATGAAAATCCATCATTGATATCCCCATATAATTCATGGGATTTCTGAGGTATTTCATAGTGATCACAAATTAAGCTCCTTTTTGCGATTAGACGCTTAGTTTACGAGATAATCGCATTTAAAGATTTCCATATGAAAATTCATCATTGGCCATCCATTTCATAGTGATATCCCCATATAATTCATGGGATTTCTGAGGTATTTCATAGTGATCACAAATTAAGCTCCTTTTTGCGATTAGATGCTTAGTTTACGAGATAATCGCATTTAAAGATTTCCATATGAAAATCCATCATTGGCCACCCATTTCATAGTGATATCCCCATATAATTCATGGGATTTCTGAGGTATTTCATAGTGATCACAAATTAAGCTCCTTTTTGCGATTAGACGCTTAGTTTACGAGATAATCGCATTTAAAGATTTCCATATGAAAATCCAGCATTGGGCACCCGTTTCATAGTGATATCCCCATATAATTTATGGGATTTCTGAGGTATTTCATAGTGATCACAAATTAAGCTCCTTTTTGCGATTAGACGCTTAGTTTACGAGATAATCGCATTTAAAGATTTCCATATGAAAATCCATCATTGCCCACCCATTTCATAGTGATATCCCCATATAATTCATGGGATTTCTGAGGTATTTCATAGTGATCACAAATTAAGCTCCTTTTTGCGATTAGACGCTTAGTTTACGAGATAATCGCATTTAAAGATTTCCATATGAAAATCCAGCATTGGGCACCCGTTTCATAGTGATATCCCCATATAATTTATGGGATTTCCTAAGTATTTCATAGTGATCACAAATTAAGCTCCTTTTTGCGATTAGACGCTTAGTTTACGAGATAATCGCATTTAAAGATTTCCATATGAAAATTCATCATTGGCCATCCATTTCATAGTGATATCCCCATATAATTCATGGGATTTCCTAAGTATTTCATAGTGATCACAAATTAAGCTCCTTTTTGCGATTAGACGCTTAGTTTACGAGATAATCGCATTTAAAGATTTCTATATGAAAATCCATCATTGGCCATCCATTTCATAGTGATATCCCCATATAATTCATGGGATTTCTGAGGTATTTCATAGTGATCACAAATTAAGCTCCTTTTTGCGATTAGACGCTTAGTTTACGAGATAATCGCATTTAAAGATTTCCATATGAAAATCCATCATTGGCCATCCATTTCATAGTGATATCCCCATATAATTCATGGGATTCATAGTGATCACAAATTAAGTGATCACAAATTAAGCTCCTTTTTGCGATTAGACGCTTAGTTTACGAGATAATCGCATTTAAAGATTTCCATATGAAAATCCAGCATCGGGCACCCGTTTCATAGTGATTCATGGGATTTCTGAGGTATTTCATAGTGATCACAAATAAAGCTCCTTTTTGCGATTAGACGCTTAGTTTACGAGATAATCGCATTTAAAGATTTCCATATGAAAATCCATCATTGGCCATCCATTTCATAGTGATATCCCCATATAATTTACGGGATTTCCTAAGTATTTCATAGTGATCACAAATTAAGCTCCTTTTTGCGATTAGACGCTTAGTTTACGAGATAATCGCATTTAAAGATTTCCATATGAAAATCCATCATTGGCCATCCATTTCATAGTGATATCCCCATATAATTCATGGGATTTCTGAGGTATTTCATAGTGATCACAAATTAAGCTCCTTTTTGCGATTAGACGCTTAGTTTACGAGATAATCGCATTTAAAGATTTCCATATGAAAATCCAGCATCGGGCACCCGTTTCATAGTGATTCATGGGATTTCTGAGGTATTTCATAGTGATCACAAATAAAGCTCCTTTTTGCGATTAGACGCTTAGTTTACGAGATAATCGCATTTAAAGATTTCCATATGAAAATCCATCATTGGCCATCCATTTCATAGTGATATCCCCATATAATTTACGGGATTTCCTAAGTATTTCATAGTGATCACAAATTAAGCTCCTTTTTGCGATTAGACGCTTAGTTTACGAGATAATCGCATTTAAAGATTTCCATATGAAAATCCATCATTGGCCATCCATTTCATAGTGATATCCCCATATAATTCATGGGATTTCTGAGGTATTTCATAGTGATCACAAATTAAGCTCCTTTTTGCGATTAGACGCTTAGTTTACGAGATAATCGCATTTAAAGATTTCCATATGAAAATCCATCATTGGCCATCCATTTCATAGTGATATCCCCATATAATTTATGGGATTTCTGAGGTATTTCATAGTGATCACAAATTAAGCTCCTTTTTGCGATTAGACGCTTAGTTTACGAGATAATCGCATTTAAAGATTTCCATATGAAAATCCATCATTGGACATCCATTTCATAGTGATATCCCCATATAATTCATGGGATTTCTGACGTATTTCATAGTGATCACAAATTAAGCTCCTTTTTGCGATTAGACGCTTAGTTTACGAGATAATCGCATTTAAAGATTTCCATATGAAAATTCATCATTGGCCATCCATTTCATAGTGATATCCCCATATAATTTATGGGATTTCTGAGGTATTTCATAGTGATCACAAATAAAGCTCCTTTTTGCGATTAGACGCTTAGTTTACGAGATAATCGCATTTAAAGATTTCCATATGAAAATCCATCATTGGCCATCCATTTCATAGTGATATCCCCATATAATTTATTTGATTTCTTAAGTATTTCTTAGTGATCACAAATTAAGCTCCTTTTTGCGATTAGACGCTTAGTTTACGAGATAATCGCATTTAAAGATTTCCATATCAAAATCCATCATTGCCCACCTATTTCATAGTGATATCCCCATATAATGTATGGAATTTCTTAAGTATTTCATAGTGATCACAAATTAAGCTCCTTTTTGCGATTAGACGCTTAGTTTACGAGATAATCGCATTTAAAGATTTCCATATGAAAATCCATCATTGCCCACCCATTTCATAGTGATATCCCCATATAATTTATGGGATTTCCTAAGTATTTCATAGTGATCACAAATTAAGCTCCTTTTTGCGATTAGACGCTTAGTTTACGAGATAATCGCATTTAAAGATTTCCATATGAAAATCCATCATTGCCCACCCATTTCATAGTGATATCCCCATATAATTTATGGGATTTCCTAAGTATTTCATAGTGATCACAAATTAAGCTCCTTTTTGCGATTAGACGCTTAGTTTACGAGATAATCGCATTTAAAGATTTCCATATGAAAATTCATCATTGGCCATCCATTTCATAGTGATATCCTCATATAATTTATGGGATTTCTGAGGTATTTCATAGTGATCACAAATTAAGCTCCTTTTTGCGATTAGACGCTTAGTTTACGAGATAATCGCATTTAAAGATTTCCATATGAAAATCCAGCATTGGGCACCCGTTTCATAGTGATATCCCCATATAATTTATTTGATTTCTTAAGTATTTCATAGTGATCACAAATTAAGCTCCTTTTTGCGATTAGACGCTTAGTTTACGAGATAATCGCATTTAAAGATTTCCATTTGAAAATCCATCATTGCCCACCCATTTCATAGTGATATCCCCATATAATTTATTTGATTTCTTAAGTATTTCATAGTGATCACAAATTAAGCTCCTTTTTGCGATTAGACGCTTAGTTTACGAGATAATCGCATTTAAAGATTTCCATATGAAAATCCTGCATTCGCCTTCCATTTCATAGTTATATCCCCATATAATTTATGGGATTTCTGAGGTGTTTCATAGTGATCACAAATTAAGCTCCTTTTTGCGATTAGACGCTTAGTTTACGAGATAATCGCATTTAAAGATTTCCATATGAAAATCCATCATTGGCCATCCATTTCATAGTGATATCCCCATATAATTTATTTGATTTCTTAAGTATTTCTTAGTGATCACAAATTAAGCTCCTTTTTGCGATTAGACGCTTAGTTTACGAGATAATCGCATTTAAAGATTTCCATATCAAAATCCATCATTGCCCACCTATTTCATAGTGATATCCCCATATAATGTATGGAATTTCTTAAGTATTTCATAGTGATCACAAATTAAGCTCCTTTTTGCGATTAGACGCTTAGTTTACGAGATAATCGCATTTAAAGATTTCCATATGAAAATCCATCATTGCCCACCCATTTCATAGTGATATCCCCATATAATTTATGGGATTTCCTAAGTATTTCATAGTGATCACAAATTAAGCTCCTTTTTGCGATTAGACGCTTAGTTTACGAGATAATCGCATTTAAAGATTTCCATATGAAAATCCATCATTGCCCACCCATTTGATAGTGATATCCCCATATAATTTATGGGATTTCCTAAGTATTTCATAGTGATCACAAATTAAGCTCCTTTTTGCGATTAGACGCTTAGTTTACGAGATAATCGCATTTAAAGATTTCCATATGAAAATTCATCATTGGCCATCCATTTCATAGTGATATCCTCATATAATTTATGGGATTTCTGAGGTATTTCATAGTGATCACAAATTAAGCTCCTTTTTGCGATTAGACGCTTAGTTTACGAGATAATCGCATTTAAAGATTTCCATATGAAAATCCAGCATTGGGCACCCGTTTCATAGTGATATCCCCATATAATTTATTTGATTTCTTAAGTATTTCATAGTGATCACAAATTAAGCTCCTTTTTGCGATTAGACGCTTAGTTTACGAGATAATCGCATTTAAAGATTTCCATTTGAAAATCCATCATTGCCCACCCATTTCATAGTGATATCCCCATATAATTTATTTGATTTCTTAAGTATTTCATAGTGATCACAAATTAAGCTCCTTTTTGCGATTAGACGCTTAGTTTACGAGATAATCGCATTTAAAGATTTCCATATGAAAATCCTGCATTCGCCTTCCATTTCATAGTTATATCCCCATATAATTTATGGGATTTCTGAGGTGTTTCATAGTGATCACAAATTAAGCTCCTTTTTGCGATTAGACGCTTAGTTTACGAGATAATCGCATTTAAAGATTTCCATATGAAAATCCAGCATTGGGCACCCGTTTCATAGTGATATCCCCATATAATTTATTTGATTTCTTAAGTATTTCATAGTGATCACAAATTAAGCTCCTTTTTGCGATTAGACGCTTAGTTTACGAGATAATCGCATTTAAAGATTTCCATATGAAAATCCATCATTGGGCACCCGTTTCATAGTGATATCCCCATATAATTTATTTCATTTCTTAAGAATTTCATAGTGATCACAAATTAAGCTCCTTTTTGCGATTATACGCTTAGTTTACGAGATAATCGCATTTAAAGATTTCCATATGAAAATTCATCATTGGCCATCCATTTCATAGTGATATCCCCATATAATTTATGGGATTTCTGAGGTATTTCATAGTGATCACAAATTAAGCTCCTTTTTGCGATTAGACGCTTAGTTTACGAGATAATCGCATTTAAAGATTTCCATATGAAAATCCAGCATTGGGCACCCGTTTCATAGTGATATCCCCATATAATTTATTTGATTTCTTAAGTATTTCATAGTGATCACAAATTAAGCTCCTTTTTGCGATTAGACGCTTAGTTTACGAGATAATCGCATTTAAAGATTTCCATATGAAAATCCATCATTGGGCACCCGTTTCATAGTGATATCCCCATATAATTTATTTGATTTCTTAAGTATTTCATAGTGATCACAAATTAAGCTCCTTTTTGCGATTAGACGCTTAGTTTACGAGATAATCGCATTTAAAGATTTCCATATGAAAATCCTGCATTCGCCATCCATTTCATAGTGATATCCCCATATAATTCATGGGATTTCTGAGGTATTTCATAGTGATCACAAATTAAGCTCCTTTTTGCGATTATACGCTTAGTTTACGAGATAATCGCATTTAAAGATTTCCATATGAAAATCCAGCATTGGGCACCCGTTTCATAGTGATATCCCCATATAATTTATTTGATTTCTTAAGTATTTCATAGTGATCACAAATTAAGCTCCTTTTTGCGATTAGACGCTTAGTTTACGAGATAATCGCATTTAAAGATTTCCATATGAAAATCCTGCATTCGCCATCCATTTCATAGTGATATCCCCATATAATTTATAGTTTACGAGATAATCGCATTTAAAGATTTCCATATGAAAATCCTGCATTCGCCTTCCATTTCATAGTTATATCCCCATATAATTTATGGGATTTCTGAGGTGTTTCATAGTGATCACAAATTAAGCTCCTTTTTGCGATTAGACGCTTAGTTTACGAGATAATCGCATTTAAAGATTTCCATATGAAAATCCATCATTGGGCACCCGTTTCATAGTGATATCCCTATATAATTTATTTCATTTCTTAAGTATTTCATAGTGACCACAAATTAAGCTCCTTTTTGCGATTATACGCTTAGTTTACGAGATAATCGCATTTAAAGATTTCCATATGAAAATTCATCATTGGCCATCCATTTCATAGTGATATCCCCATATAATTTATGGGATTTCTGAGGTATTTCATAGTGATCACAAATTAAGCTCCTTTTTGCGATTAGACGCTTAGTTTACGAGATAATCGCATTTAAAGATTTCCATATGAAAATCCAGCATTGGGCACCCGTTTCATAGTGATATCCCCATATAATTTATTTGATTTCTTAAGTATTTCATAGTGATCACAAATTAAGCTCCTTTTTGCGATTAGACGCTTAGTTTACGAGATAATCGCATTTAAAGATTTCCATATGAAAATCCAGCATTGGGCACCCGTTTCAAAGTGATATCCCCATATAATTTATTTGATTTCTTAAGTATTTCATAGTGATCACAAATTAAGCTCCTTTTTGCGATTAGACGCTTAGTTTACGAGATAATCGCATTTAAAGATTTCCATATGAAAATCCATCATTGGGCACCCGTTTCAAAGTGATATCCCCATATAATTTATTTGATTTCTTAAGTATTTCATAGTGATCACAAATTAAGCTCCTTTTTGCGATTAGACGCTTAGTTTACGAGATAATCGCATTTAAAGATTTCCATATGAAAATCCAGCATTGGGCACCCGTTTCATAGTGATATCCCCATATAATTTATTTGATTTCTTAAGTATTTCATAGTGATCACAAATTAAGCTCCTTTTTGCGATTATACGCTTAGTTTACGAGATAATCGCATTTAAAGATTTCCATATGAAAATCCATCATTGGGCACCCGTTTCAAAGTGATATCCCCATATAATTTATTTGATTTCTTAAGTATTTCATAGTGATCACAAATTAAGCTCCTTTTTGCGATTAGACGCTTAGTTAACGAGATAATCGCATTTAAAGATTTCCATATGAAAATCCAGCATTGGGCACCCGTTTCATAGTGATATCCCCATATAATTTATTTGATTTCTTAAGTATTTCATAGTGATCACAAATTAAGCTCCTTTTTGCGATTAGACGCTTAGTTTACGAGATAATCGCATTTAAAGATTTCCATATGAAAATTCATCATTGGCCATCCATTTCATAGTGATATCCCCATATAATTTATGGGATTTCTGAGGTATTTCATAGTGATCACAAATTAAGCTCCTTTTTGCGATTAGACGCTTAGTTTACGAGATAATCGCATTTAAAGATTTCCATATGAAAATCCAGCATTGGGCTCCCGTTTCATAGTGATATCCCCATATAATTTATTTGATTTCTTAAGTATTTCATAGTGATCACAAATTAAGCTCCTTTTTGCGATTAGACGCTTAGTTTACGAGATAATCGCATTTAAAGATTTCCATATGAAAATCCTGCATTCGCCATCCATTTCATAGTGATATCCCCATATAATTTATGGGATTTCCTAAGTATTTCATAGTGATCACAAATTAAGCTCCTTTTTGCGATTAGACGCTTAGTTTACGACATAATCGCATTTAAAGATTTCCATATGAAAATCCATCATTGCCCACCCATTTCATAGTGATATCCCCATATAATTTATGGGATTTCCTAAGTATTTCATAGTGATCACAAATTAAGCTCCTTTTTGCGATTAGACGCTTAGTTTACGAGATAATCGCATTTAAAGATTTCCATATGAAAATTCACCATTGGCCATCCATTTCATAGTGATATCCCCATATAATTTATGGGATTTCTGAGGTATTTCATAGTGATCACAAATTAAGCTCCTTTTTGCGATTAGACGCTTAGTTTACGAGATAATCGCATTTAAAGATTTCCATATGAAAATCCAGCATTGGGCACCCGTTTCATAGTGATATCCCCATATAATTTATTTGATTTCTTAAGTATTTCATAGTGATCACAAATTAAGCTCCTTTTTGCGATTAGACGCTTAGTTTACGAGATAATCGCATTTAAAGATTTCCATTTGAAAATCCATCATTGCCCACCCATTTCATAGTGATATCCCCATATAATTTATTTGATTTCTTAAGTATTTCATAGTGATCACAAATTAAGCTCCTTTTTGCGATTAGACGCTTAGTTTACGAGATAATCGCATTTAAAGATTTCCATATGAAAATCCATCATTGGGCACCCGTTTCAAAGTGATATCCCCATATAATTTATTTGATTTCTTAAGTATTTCATAGTGATCACAAATTAAGCTCCTTTTTGCGATTAGACGCTTAGTTTACGAGATAATCGCATTTAAAGATTTCCATATGAAAATCCAGCATTGGGCACCCGTTTCATAGTGATATCCCCATATAATTTATTTGATTTCTTAAGTATTTCATAGTGATCACAAATTAAGCTCCTTTTTGCGATTATACGCTTAGTTTACGAGATAATCGCATTTAAAGATTTCCATATGAAAATCCATCATTGGGCACCCGTTTCAAAGTGATATCCCCATATAATTTATTTGATTTCTTAAGTATTTCATAGTGATCACAAATTAAGCTCCTTTTTGCGATTAGACGCTTAGTTAACGAGATAATCGCATTTAAAGATTTCCATATGAAAATCCAGCATTGGGCACCCGTTTCATAGTGATATCCCCATATAATTTATTTGATTTCTTAAGTATTTCATAGTGATCACAAATTAAGCTCCTTTTTGCGATTAGACGCTTAGTTTACGAGATAATCGCATTTAAAGATTTCCATATGAAAATTCATCATTGGCCATCCATTTCATAGTGATATCCCCATATAATTTATGGGATTTCTGAGGTATTTCATAGTGATCACAAATTAAGCTCCTTTTTGCGATTAGACGCTTAGTTTACGAGATAATCGCATTTAAAGATTTCCATATGAAAATCCAGCATTGGGCTCCCGTTTCATAGTGATATCCCCATATAATTTATTTGATTTC
The DNA here is from genome assembly GCA_964034835.1 of Muscina levida. Taxonomy (NCBI): domain Eukaryota; kingdom Metazoa; phylum Arthropoda; class Insecta; order Diptera; family Muscidae; genus Muscina; species Muscina levida. The sequence continues at coordinate 137,823,362 of OZ035881.1, forward strand.
TTAAGTATTTCATAGTGATCACAAATTAAGCTCCTTTTTGCGATTAGACGCTTAGTTTACGAGATAATCGCATTTAAAGATTTCCATATGAAAATCCTGCATTCGCCATCCATTTCATAGTGATATCCCCATATAATTTATGGGATTTCCTAAGTATTTCATAGTGATCACAAATTAAGCTCCTTTTTGCGATTAGACGCTTAGTTTACGACATAATCGCATTTAAAGATTTCCATATGAAAATCCATCATTGCCCACCCATTTCATAGTGATATCCCCATATAATTTATGGGATTTCCTAAGTATTTCATAGTGATCACAAATTAAGCTCCTTTTTGCGATTAGACGCTTAGTTTACGAGATAATCGCATTTAAAGATTTCCATATGAAAATCCATCATTGGCCATCCATTTCATAGTGATATCCCCATATAATTCATGGGATTTCTGAGGTATTTCATAGTGATCACAAATTAAGCTCCTTTTTGCGATTAGACGCTTAGTTTACGAGATAATCGCATTTAAAGATTTCCATATGAAAATCCATCATTGGCCATCCATTTCATAGTGATATCCCCATATAATTTATTTGATTTCTTAAGTATTTCATAGTGATCACAAATTAAGCTCCTTTTTGCGATTAGACGCTTAGTTTACGAGATAATCGCATTTAAAGATTTCCATATGAAAATCCATCATTGGCCATCCATTTCATAGTGATATCCCCATATAATTTATGGGATTTCTGAGGTATTTCATAGTGATCACAAATTAAGCTCCTTTTTGCGATTAGACGCTTAGTTTACGAGATAATCGCATTTAAAGATTTCCATATGAAAATCCATCATTGGACATCCATTTCATAGTGATATCCCCATATAATTCATGGGATTTCTGACGTATTTCATAGTGATCACAAATTAAGCTCCTTTTTGCGATTAGACGCTTAGTTTACGAGATAATCGCATTTAAAGATTTCCATATGAAAATTCATCATTGGCCATCCATTTCATAGTGATATCCCCATATAATTTATGGGATTTCTGAGGTATTTCATAGTGATCACAAATAAAGCTCCTTTTTGCGATTAGACGCTTAGTTTACGAGATAATCGCATTTAAAGATTTCCATATGAAAATCCATCATTGGCCATCCATTTCATAGTGATATCCCCATATAATTTATTTGATTTCTTAAGTATTTCTTAGTGATCACAAATTAAGCTCCTTTTTGCGATTAGACGCTTAGTTTACGAGATAATCGCATTTAAAGATTTCCATATCAAAATCCATCATTGCCCACCTATTTCATAGTGATATCCCCATATAATGTATGGAATTTCTTAAGTATTTCATAGTGATCACAAATTAAGCTCCTTTTTGCGATTAGACGCTTAGTTTACGAGATAATCGCATTTAAAGATTTCCATATGAAAATCCATCATTGCCCACCCATTTCATAGTGATATCCCCATATAATTTATGGGATTTCCTAAGTATTTCATAGTGATCACAAATTAAGCTCCTTTTTGCGATTAGACGCTTAGTTTACGAGATAATCGCATTTAAAGATTTCCATATGAAAATCCATCATTGCCCACCCATTTCATAGTGATATCCCCATATAATTTATGGGATTTCCTAAGTATTTCATAGTGATCACAAATTAAGCTCCTTTTTGCGATTAGACGCTTAGTTTACGAGATAATCGCATTTAAAGATTTCCATATGAAAATTCATCATTGGCCATCCATTTCATAGTGATATCCTCATATAATTTATGGGATTTCTGAGGTATTTCATAGTGATCACAAATTAAGCTCCTTTTTGCGATTAGACGCTTAGTTTACGAGATAATCGCATTTAAAGATTTCCATATGAAAATCCATCATTGGGCACCCGTTTCATAGTGATATCCCCATATAATTTATTTGATTTCTTAAGTATTTCATAGTGATCACAAATTAAGCTCCTTTTTGCGATTAGACGCTTAGTTTACGAGATAATCGCATTTAAAGATTTCCATTTGAAAATCCATCATTGCCCACCCATTTCATAGTGATATCCCCATATAATTTATTTGATTTCTTAAGTATTTCATAGTGATCACAAATTAAGCTCCTTTTTGCGATTAGACGCTTAGTTTACGAGATAATCGCATTTAAAGATTTCCATATGAAAATCCTGCATTCGCCTTCCATTTCATAGTTATATCCCCATATAATTTATTTGATTTCTTAAGTATTTCATAGTGATCACAAATTAAGCTCCTTTTTGCGATTAGACGCTTAGTTTACGAGATAATCGCATTTAAAGATTTCCATATGAAAATCCATCATTGGGCACCCGTTTCATAGTGATATCCCCATATAATTTATTTCATTTCTTAAGTATTTCATAGTGATCACAAATTAAGCTCCTTTTTGCGATTATACGCTTAGTTTACGAGATAATCGCATTTAAAGATTTCCATATGAAAATTCATCATTGGCCATCCATTTCATAGTGATATCCCCATATAATTTATGGGATTTCTGAGGTATTTCATAGTGATCACAAATTAAGCTCCTTTTTGCGATTAGACGCTTAGTTTACGAGATAATCGCATTTAAAGATTTCCATATGAAAATCCAGCATTGGGCACCCGTTTCATAGTGATATCCCCATATAATTTATTTGATTTCTTAAGTATTTCATAGTGATCACAAATTAAGCTCCTTTTTGCGATTAGACGCTTAGTTTACGAGATAATCGCATTTAAAGATTTCCATATGAAAATCCATCATTGGGCACCCGTTTCATAGTGATATCCCCATATAATTTATTTGATTTCTTAAGTATTTCATAGTGATCACAAATTAAGCTCCTTTTTGCGATTAGACGCTTAGTTTACGAGATAATCGCATTTAAAGATTTCCATATGAAAATCCTGCATTCGCCATCCATTTCATAGTGATATCCCCATATAATTCATGGGATTTCTGAGGTATTTCATAGTGATCACAAATTAAGCTCCTTTTTGCGATTATACGCTTAGTTTACGAGATAATCGCATTTAAAGATTTCCATATGAAAATCCAGCATTGGGCACCCGTTTCATAGTGATATCCCCATATAATTTATTTGATTTCTTAAGTATTTCATAGTGATCACAAATTAAGCTCCTTTTTGCGATTAGACGCTTAGTTTACGAGATAATCGCATTTAAAGATTTCCATATGAAAATCCTGCATTCGCCATCCATTTCATAGTGATATCCCCATATAATTTATAGTTTACGAGATAATCGCATTTAAAGATTTCCATATGAAAATCCTGCATTCGCCTTCCATTTCATAGTTATATCCCCATATAATTTATGGGATTTCTGAGGTGTTTCATAGTGATCACAAATTAAGCTCCTTTTTGCGATTAGACGCTTAGTTTACGAGATAATCGCATTTAAAGATTTCCATATGAAAATCCATCATTGGGCACCCGTTTCATAGTGATATCCCTATATAATTTATTTCATTTCTTAAGTATTTCATAGTGACCACAAATTAAGCTCCTTTTTGCGATTATACGCTTAGTTTACGAGATAATCGCATTTAAAGATTTCCATATGAAAATTCATCATTGGCCATCCATTTCATAGTGATATCCCCATATAATTTATGGGATTTCTGAGGTATTTCATAGTGATCACAAATTAAGCTCCTTTTTGCGATTAGACGCTTAGTTTACGAGATAATCGCATTTAAAGATTTCCATATGAAAATCCAGCATTGGGCACCCGTTTCATAGTGATATCCCCATATAATTTATTTGATTTCTTAAGTATTTCATAGTGATCACAAATTAAGCTCCTTTTTGCGATTAGACGCTTAGTTTACGAGATAATCGCATTTAAAGATTTCCATATAAAAATCCAGCATTGGGCACCCGTTTCAAAGTGATATCCCCATATAATTTATTTGATTTCTTAAGTATTTCATAGTGATCACAAATTAAGCTCCTTTTTGCGATTAGACGCTTAGTTTACGAGATAATCGCATTTAAAGATTTCCATATGAAAATCCATCATTGGGCACCCGTTTCAAAGTGATATCCCCATATAATTTATTTGATTTCTTAAGTATTTCATAGTGATCACAAATTAAGCTCCTTTTTGCGATTAGACGCTTAGTTTACGAGATAATCGCATTTAAAGATTTCCATATGAAAATCCAGCATTGGGCACCCGTTTCATAGTGATATCCCCATATAATTTATTTGATTTCTTAAGTATTTCATAGTGATCACAAATTAAGCTCCTTTTTGCGATTATACGCTTAGTTTACGAGATAATCGCATTTAAAGATTTCCATATGAAAATCCATCATTGGGCACCCGTTTCAAAGTGATATCCCCATATAATTTATTTGATTTCTTAAGTATTTCATAGTGATCACAAATTAAGCTCCTTTTTGCGATTAGACGCTTAGTTAACGAGATAATCGCATTTAAAGATTTCCATATGAAAATCCAGCATTGGGCACCCGTTTCATAGTGATATCCCCATATAATTTATTTGATTTCTTAAGTATTTCATAGTGATCACAAATTAAGCTCCTTTTTGCGATTAGACGCTTAGTTTACGAGATAATCGCATTTAAAGATTTCCATATGAAAATTCATCATTGGCCATCCATTTCATAGTGATATCCCCATATAATTTATGGGATTTCTGAGGTATTTCATAGTGATCACAAATTAAGCTCCTTTTTGCGATTAGACGCTTAGTTTACGAGATAATCGCATTTAAAGATTTCCATATGAAAATCCAGCATTGGGCTCCCGTTTCATAGTGATATCCCCATATAATTTATTTGATTTCTTAAGTATTTCATAGTGATCACAAATTAAGCTCCTTTTTGCGATTAGACGCTTAGTTTACGAGATAATCGCATTTAAAGATTTCCATATGAAAATCCTGCATTCGCCATCCATTTCATAGTGATATCCCCATATAATTTATGGGATTTCCTAAGTATTTCATAGTGATCACAAATTAAGCTCCTTTTTGCGATTAGACGCTTAGTTTACGACATAATCGCATTTAAAGATTTCCATATGAAAATCCATCATTGCCCACCCATTTCATAGTGATATCCCCATATAATTTATGGGATTTCCTAAGTATTTCATAGTGATCACAAATTAAGCTCCTTTTTGCGATTAGACGCTTAGTTTACGAGATAATCGCATTTAAAGATTTCCATATGAAAATTCACCATTGGCCATCCATTTCATAGTGATATCCCCATATAATTTATGGGATTTCTGAGGTATTTCATAGTGATCACAAATTAAGCTCCTTTTTGCGATTAGACGCTTAGTTTACGAGATAATCGCATTTAAAGATTTCCATATGAAAATTCATCATTGGCCATCCATTTCATAGTGATATCCCCATATAATTTATGGGATTTCTGAGGTATTTCATAGTGATCACAAATTAAGCTCCTTTTTGCGATTAGACGCTTAGTTTACGAGATAATCGCATTTAAAGATTTCCATATGAAAATCCAGCATTGGGCTCCCGTTTCATAGTGATATCCCCATATAATTTATTTGATTTCTTAAGTATTTCATAGTGATCACAAATTAAGCTCCTTTTTGCGATTAGACGCTTAGTTTACGAGATAATCGCATTTAAAGATTTCCATATGAAAATCCTGCATTCGCCATCCATTTCATAGTGATATCCCCATATAATTTATGGGATTTCCTAAGTATTTCATAGTGATCACAAATTAAGCTCCTTTTTGCGATTAGACGCTTAGTTTACGACATAATCGCATTTAAAGATTTCCATATGAAAATCCATCATTGCCCACCCATTTCATAGTGATATCCCCATATAATTTATGGGATTTCCTAAGTATTTCATAGTGATCACAAATTAAGCTCCTTTTTGCGATTAGACGCTTAGTTTACGAGATAATCGCATTTAAAGATTTCCATATGAAAATTCACCATTGGCCATCCATTTCATAGTGATATCCCCATATAATTTATGGGATTTCTGAGGTATTTCATAGTGATCACAAATTAAGCTCCTTTTTGCGATTAGACGCTTAGTTTACGAGATAATCGCATTTAAAGATTTCCATATGAAAATCCAGCATTGGGCACCCGTTTCATAGTGATATCCCCATATAATTTATTTGATTTCTTAAGTATTTCATAGTGATCACAAATTAAGCTCCTTTTTGCGATTAGACGCTTAGTTTACGAGATAATCGCATTTAAAGATTTCCATTTGAAAATCCATCATTGCCCACCCATTTCATAGTGATATCCCCATATAATTTATTTGATTTCTTAAGTATTTCATAGTGATCACAAATTAAGCTCCTTTTTGCGATTAGACGCTTAGTTTACGAGATAATCGCATTTAAAGATTTCCATATGAAAATCCTGCATTCGCCTTCCATTTCATAGTTATATCCCCATATAATTTATGGGATTTCTGAGGTGTTTCATAGTGATCACAAATTAAGCTCCTTTTTGCGATTAGACGCTTAGTTTACGAGATAATCGCATTTAAAGATTTCCATATGAAAATCCAGCATTGGGCACCCGTTTCATAGTGATATCCCCATATAATTTATTTGATTTCTTAAGTATTTCATAGTGATCACAAATTAAGCTCCTTTTTGCGATTAGACGCTTAGTTTACGAGATAATCGCATTTAAAGATTTCCATATGAAAATCCATCATTGGGCACCCGTTTCATAGTGATATCCCCATATAATTTATTTCATTTCTTAAGTATTTCATAGTGATCACAAATTAAGCTCCTTTTTGCGATTATACGCTTAGTTTACGAGATAATCGCATTTAAAGATTTCCATATGAAAATTCATCATTGGCCATCCATTTCATAGTGATATCCCCATATAATTTATGGGATTTCTGAGGTATTTCATAGTGATCACAAATTAAGCTCCTTTTTGCGATTAGACGCTTAGTTTACGAGATAATCGCATTTAAAGATTTCCATATGAAAATCCAGCATTGGGCACCCGTTTCATAGTGATATCCCCATATAATTTATTTGATTTCTTAAGTATTTCATAGTGATCACAAATTAAGCTCCTTTTTGCGATTAGACGCTTAGTTTACGAGATAATCGCATTTAAAGATTTCCATATGAAAATCCTGCATTCGCCTTCCATTTCATAGTTATATCCCCATATAATTTATGGGATTTCTGAGGTGTTTCATAGTGATCACAAATTAAGCTCCTTTTTGCGATTAGACGCTTAGTTTACGAGATAATCGCATTTAAAGATTTCCATATGAAAATCCAGCATTGGGCACCCGTTTCATAGTGATATCCCCATATAATTTATTTGATTTCTTAAGTATTTCATAGTGATCACAAATTAAGCTCCTTTTTGCGATTAGACGCTTAGTTTACGAGATAATCGCATTTAAAGATTTCCATATGAAAATCCATCATTGGGCACCCGTTTCATAGTGATATCCCCATATAATTTATTTCATTTCTTAAGTATTTCATAGTGATCACAAATTAAGCTCCTTTTTGCGATTATACGCTTAGTTTACGAGATAATCGCATTTAAAGATTTCCATATGAAAATTCATCATTGGCCATCCATTTCATAGTGATATCCCCATATAATTTATGGGATTTCTGAGGTATTTCATAGTGATCACAAATTAAGCTCCTTTTTGCGATTAGACGCTTAGTTTACGAGATAATCGCATTTAAAGATTTCCATATGAAAATCCAGCATTGGGCACCCGTTTCATAGTGATATCCCCATATAATTTTTTTGATTTCTTAAGTATTTCATAGTGATCACAAATTAAGCTCCTTTTTGCGATTAGACGCTTAGTTTACGAGATAATCGCATTTAAAGATTTCCATATGAAAATCCATCATTGGGCACCCGTTTCATAGTGATATCCCCATATAATTTATTTGATTTCTTAAGTATTTCATAGTGATCACAAATTAAGCTCCTTTTTGCGATTAGACGCTTAGTTTACGAGATAATCGCATTTAAAGATTTCCATATGAAAATCCTGCATTCGCCATCCATTTCATAGTGATATCCCCATATAATTCATGGGATTTCTGAGGTATTTCATAGTGATCACAAATTAAGCTCCTTTTTGCGATTATACGCTTAGTTTACGAGATAATCGCATTTAAAGATTTCCATATGAAAATCCAGCATTGGGCACCCGTTTCATAGTGATATCCCCATATAATTTATTTGATTTCTTAAGTATTTCATAGTGATCACAAATTAAGCTCCTTTTTGCGATTAGACGCTTAGTTTACGAGATAATCGCATTTAAAGATTTCCATATGAAAATCCTGCATTCGCCATCCATTTCATAGTGATATCCCCATATAATTTATGGGATTTCTGAGGTGTTTCATAGTGATCACAAATTAAGCTCCTTTTTGCGATTAGACGCTTAGTTTACGAGATAATTTAAAGATTTCCATATGAAAATCCTGCATTCGCCATCCATAAAGTTTTCATAGTGATATCCCCATATAATTTATTTGATTTCTTAAGTATTTCATAGTGATCACAAATTAAGCTCCTTTTTGCGATTATACGCTTAGTTTACGAGATAATCGCATTTAAAGATTTCCATATGAAAATTCATCATTGGCCATCCATTTCATAGTGATATCCCCATATAATTTATGGGATTTCTGAGGTATTTCATAGTGATCACAAATTAAGCTCCTTTTTGCGATTAGACGCTTAGTTTACGAGATAATCGCATTTAAAGATTTCCATATGAAAATCCAGCATTGGGCACCCGTTTCATAGTGATATCCCCATATAATTTATTTGATTTCTTAAGTATTTCATAGTGATCACAAATTAAGCTCCTTTTTGCGATTAGACGCTTAGTTTACGAGATAATCGCATTTAAAGATTTCCATATGAAAATCCATCATTGGGCACCCGTTTCATAGTGATATCCCTATATAATTTATTTCATTTCTTAAGTATTTCATAGTGACCACAAATTAAGCTCCTTTTTGCGATTATACGCTTAGTTTACGAGATAATCGCATTTAAAGATTTCCATATGAAAATTCATCATTGGCCATCCATTTCATAGTGATATCCCCATATAATTTATGGGATTTCTGAGGTATTTCATAGTGATCACAAATTAAGCTCCTTTTTGCGATTAGACGCTTAGTTTACGAGATAATCGCATTTAAAGATTTCCATATGAAAATCCAGCATTGGGCTCCCGTTTCATAGTGATATCCCCATATAATTTATTTGATTTCTTAAGTATTTCATAGTGATCACAAATTAAGCTCCTTTTTGCGATTAGACGCTTAGTTTACGAGATAATCGCATTTAAAGATTTCCATATGAAAATCCTGCATTCGCCATCCATTTCATAGTGATATCCCCATATAATTTATGGGATTTCCTAAGTATTTCATAGTGATCACAAATTAAGCTCCTTTTTGCGATTAGACGCTTAGTTTACGACATAATCGCATTTAAAGATTTCCATATGAAAATCCATCATTGCCCACCCATTTCATAGTGATATCCCCATATAATTTATGGGATTTCCTAAGTATTTCATAGTGATCACAAATTAAGCTCCTTTTTGCGATTAGACGCTTAGTTTACGAGATAATCGCATTTAAAGATTTCCATATGAAAATTCACCATTGGCCATCCATTTCATAGTGATATCCCCATATAATTTATGGGATTTCTGAGGTATTTCATAGTGATCACAAATTAAGCTCCTTTTTGCGATTAGACGCTTAGTTTACGAGATAATCGCATTTAAAGATTTCCATATGAAAATCCAGCATTGGGCACCCGTTTCATAGTGATATCCCCATATAATTTATTTGATTTCTTAAGTATTTCATAGTGATCACAAATTAAGCTCCTTTTTGCGATAAGACGCTTAGTTTACGAGATAATCGCATTTAAAGATTTCCATTTGAAAATCCATCATTGCCCACCCATTTCATAGTGATATCCCCATATAATTTATTTGATTTCTTAAGTATTTCATAGTGATCACAAATTAAGCTCCTTTTTGCGATTAGACGCTTAGTTTACGAGATAATCGCATTTAAAGATTTCCATATGAAAATCCTGCATTCGCCTTCCATTTCATAGTTATATCCCCATATAATTTATGGGATTTCTGAGGTGTTTCATAGTGATCACAAATTAAGCTCCTTTTTGCGATTAGACGCTTAGTTTACGAGATAATCGCATTTAAAGATTTCCATATGAAAATCCAGCATTGGGCACCCGTTTCATAGTGATATCCCCATATAATTTATTTGATTTCTTAAGTATTTCATAGTGATCACAAATTAAGCTCCTTTTTGCGATTAGACGCTTAGTTTACGAGATAATCGCATTTAAAGATTTCCATATGAAAATCCATCATTGGGCACCCGTTTCATAGTGATATCCCCATATAATTTATTTCATTTCTTAAGTATTTCATAGTGATCACAAATTAAGCTCCTTTTTGCGATTATACGCTTAGTTTACGAGATAATCGCATTTAAAGATTTCCATATGAAAATTCATCATTGGCCATCCATTTCATAGTGATATCCCCATATAATTTATGGGATTTCTGAGGTATTTCATAGTGATCACAAATTAAGCTCCTTTTTGCGATTAGACGCTTAGTTTACGAGATAATCGCATTTAAAGATTTCCATATGAAAATCCAGCATTGGGCACCCGTTTCATAGTGATATCCCCATATAATTTATTTGATTTCTTAAGTATTTCATAGTGATCACAAATTAAGCTCCTTTTTGCGATTAGACGCTTAGTTTACGAGATAATCGCATTTAAAGATTTCCATATGAAAATCCTGCATTCGCCTTCCATTTCATAGTTATATCCCCATATAATTTATGGGATTTCTGAGGTGTTTCATAGTGATCACAAATTAAGCTCCTTTTTGCGATTAGACGCTTAGTTTACGAGATAATCGCATTTAAAGATTTCCATATGAAAATCCAGCATTGGGCACCCGTTTCATAGTGATATCCCCATATAATTTATTTGATTTCTTAAGTATTTCATAGTGATCACAAATTAAGCTCCTTTTTGCGATTAGACGCTTAGTTTACGAGATAATCGCATTTAAAGATTTCCATATGAAAATCCATCATTGGGCACCCGTTTCATAGTGATATCCCCATATAATTTATTTCATTTCTTAAGTATTTCATAGTGATCACAAATTAAGCTCCTTTTTGCGATTATACGCTTAGTTTACGAGATAATCGCATTTAAAGATTTCCATATGAAAATTCATCATTGGCCATCCATTTCATAGTGATATCCCCATATAATTTATGGGATTTCTGAGGTATTTCATAGTGATCACAAATTAAGCTCCTTTTTGCGATTAGACGCTTAGTTTACGAGATAATCGCATTTAAAGATTTCCATATGAAAATCCAGCATTGGGCACCCGTTTCATAGTGATATCCCCATATAATTTTTTTGATTTCTTAAGTATTTCATAGTGATCACAAATTAAGCTCCTTTTTGCGATTAGACGCTTAGTTTACGAGATAATCGCATTTAAAGATTTCCATATGAAAATCCATCATTGGGCACCCGTTTCATAGTGATATCCCCATATAATTTATTTGATTTCTTAAGTATTTCATAGTGATCACAAATTAAGCTCCTTTTTGCGATTAGACGCTTAGTTTACGAGATAATCGCATTTAAAGATTTCCATATGAAAATCCTGCATTCGCCATCCATTTCATAGTGATATCCCCATATAATTCATGGGATTTCTGAGGTATTTCATAGTGATCACAAATTAAGCTCCTTTTTGCGATTATACGCTTAGTTTACGAGATAATCGCATTTAAAGATTTCCATATGAAAATCCAGCATTGGGCACCCGTTTCATAGTGATATCCCCATATAATTTATTTGATTTCTTAAGTATTTCATAGTGATCACAAATTAAGCTCCTTTTTGCGATTAGACGCTTAGTTTACGAGATAATCGCATTTAAAGATTTCCATATGAAAATCCTGCATTCGCCATCCATTTCATAGTGATATCCCCATATAATTTATGGGATTTCTGAGGTGTTTCATAGTGATCACAAATTAAGCTCCTTTTTGCGATTAGACGCTTAGTTTACGAGATAATTTAAAGATTTCCATATGAAAATCCTGCATTCGCCATCCATTTCATACTGATATCCCCATATAATTTATGGGATTTCTGAGGTGTTTCATAGTGATCACAAATTAAGCTCCTTTTTGCGATTAGACGCTTAGTTTACGAGATAATCGCATTTAAAGATTTCCATATGAAAATCCATCATTGGCCATCCATTTCATAGTGATATCCCCATATAATTTATGTGATTTCTTAAGTATTTCATAGTGTTCACAAATTAAGCTCCTTTTTGCGATTAGACGCTTAGTTTACGAGATAATCGCATTTAAAGATTTCCATATGAAAATCCTGCATTCGCCATCCATTTCATAGTGATATCCCCATATAATTCATGGGATTTCTGAGGTATTTCATAGTGATCACAAATTAAGCTCCTTTTTGCGATTAGACGCTTAGTTTACGAGATAATCGCATTTAAAGATTTCCATATGAAAATCCAGCATTGGGCACCCGTTTCATAGTGATATCCCCATATAATTTATTTGATTTCTTAAGTATTTCATAGTGATCACAAATTAAGCTCCTTTTTGCGATTAGACGCTTAGTTTACGAGATAATCGCATTTAAAGATTTCCATATGAAAATCCAGCATTGGGCACCCGTTTCATAGTGATATCCCCATATAATTTATTTGATTTCTTAAGTATTTCATAGTGATCACAAATTAAGCTCCTTTTTGCGATTAGACGCTTAGTTTACGAGATAATCGCATTTAAAGATTTCCATATGAAAATCCAGCATTGGGCACCCGTTTCATAGTGATATCCCCATATAATTTATTTGATTTCTTAAGTATTTCATAGTGATCACAAATTAAGCTCCTTTTTGCGATTAGACGCTTAGTTTACGAGATAATCGCATTTAAAGATTTCCATATGAAAATCCTGCATTCGCCATCCATTTCATAGTGATATCCCCATATAATTTATGGGATTTCTGAGGTGTTTCATAGTGATCACAAATTAAGCTCCTTTTTGCGATTAGACGCTTACTTTACGAGATAATCGCATTTAAAGATTTCCATATGAAAATCCATCATTGGCCATCCATTTCATAGTGATATCCCCATATAATTTATGTGATTTCTTAAGTATTTCATAGTGATCACAAATTAAGCTCCTTTTTGCGATTAGACGCTTAGTTTACGAGATAATCGCATTTAAAGATTTCCTTATGAAAATCCTGCATTCGCCATCCATTTCATAGTGATATCCCCATATAATTTATGGGATTTCTGAGGTGTTTCATAGTGATCACAAATTAAGCTCCTTTTTGCGATTAGACGCTTAGTTTACGAGATAATCGCATTTAAAGATTTCCATATGAAAATCCTGCATTCGCCATCCATTTCATAGTGATATCCCCATATAATTCATGGGATTTCTGAGGTATTTCATAGTGATCACAAATTAAGCTCCTTTTTGCGATTAGACGCTTAGTTTACGAGATAATCGCATTTAAAGATTTCCATATGAAAATCCAGCATTGGGCACCCGTTTCATAGTGATATCCCCATATAATTTATTTGATTTCTTAAGTATTTCATAGTGATCACAAATTAAGCTCCTTTTTGCGATTAGACGCTTAGTTTACGAGATAATCGCATTTAAAGATTTCCATATGAAAATCCAGCATTGGGCACCCGTTTCATAGTGATATCCCCATATAATTTATTTGATTTCTTAAGTATTTCATAGTGATCACAAATTAAGCTCCTTTTTGCGATTAGACGCTTAGTTTACGAGATAATCGCATTTAAAGATTTCCATATGAAAATCCAGCATTGGGCACCCGTTTCATAGTGATATCCCCATATAATTTATTTGATTTCTTAAGTATTTCATAGTGATCACAAATTAAGCTCCTTTTTGCGATTAGACGCTTAGTTTACGAGATAATCGCATTTAAAGATTTCCATATGAAAATCCTGCATTCGCCATCCATTTCATAGTGATATCCCCATATAATTTATGGGATTTCTGAGGTGTTTCATAGTGATCACAAATTAAGCTCCTTTTTGCGATTAGACGCTTACTTTACGAGATAATCGCATTTAAAGATTTCCATATGAAAATCCATCATTGGCCATCCATTTCATAGTGATATCCCCATATAATTTATGTGATTTCTTAAGTATTTCATAGTGATCACAAATTAAGCTCCTTTTTGCGATTAGACGCTTAGTTTACGAGATAATCGCATTTAAAGATTTCCTTATGAAAATCCTGCATTCGCCATCCATTTCATAGTGATATCCCCATATAATTTATGGGATTTCTGAGGTGTTTCATAGTGATCACAAATTAAGCTCCTTTTTGCGATTAGACGCTTAGTTTACGAGATAATCGCATTTAAAGATTTCCATATGAAAATCCATCATTGGCCATCCATTTCATAGTTATATCCCCATATAATTTATGGGATTTCTGAGGTGTTTCATAGTGATCACAAATTAAGCTCCTTTTTGCGATTAGACGCTTAGTTTACGAGATAATCGCATTTAAAGATTTCCATATGAAAATCCAGCATTGGGCACCCGTTTCATAGTGATATCCCCATATAATTTATGGGATTTCTGAGGTGTTTCATAGTGATCACAAATTAAGCTCCTTTTTGCGATTAGACGCTTACTTTACGAGATAATCGCATTTAAAGATTTCCATATGAAAATCCATCATTGGCCATCCATTTCATAGTTATATCCCCATATAATTTATGGGATTTCTGAGGTGTTTCATAGTGATCACAAATTAAGCTCCTTTTTGCGATTAGACGCTTAGTTTACGAGATAATCGCATTTAAAGATTTCCATATGAAAATCCAGCATTGGGCACCCGTTTCATAGTGATATCCCCATATAATTTATGGGATTTCTGAGGTGTTTCATAGTGATCACAAATTAAGCTCCTTTTTGCGATTAGACGCTTACTTTACGAGATAATCGCATTTAAAGATTTCCATATGAAAATCCATCATTGGCCATCCATTTCATAGTTATATCCCCATATAATTTATGGGATTTCTGAGGTGTTTCATAGTGATCACAAATTAAGCTCCTTTTTGCGATTAGACGCTTACTTTACGAGATAATCGCATTTAAAGATTTCCATATGAAAATCCATCATTGGCCATCCATTTCATAGTGATATCCCCATATAATTTATGGGATTTCTGAGGTGTTTCATAGTGATCACAAATTAAGCTCCTTTTTGCGATTAGACGCTTAGTTTACGAGATAATCGCATTTAAAGATTTCCATATGAAAATCCTGCATTCGCCATCCATTTCATAGTGATATCCCCATATAATTTATGGGATTTCTGAGGTGTTTCATAGTGATCACAAATTAAGCTCCTTTTTGCGATTAGACGCTTACTTTACGAGATAATCGCATTTAAAGATTTCCATATGAAAATCCATCATTGGCCATCCATTTCATAGTGATATCCCCATATAATTTATGGGATTTCTGAGGTGTTTCATAGTGATCACAAATTAAGCTCCTTTTTGCGATTAGACGCTTAGTTTACGAGATAATCGCATTTAAAGATTTCCATATGAAAATCCATTATTGCCCACATATTTCATAGTGATATCCCCATATAATTTATGGGATTTCTGAGGTGTTTCATAGTGATCACAAATTAAGCTCCTTTTTGCGATTAGACGCTTACTTTACGAGATAATCGCATTTAAAGATTTCCATATGAAAATCCTGCATTCGCCATCCATTTCATAGTGATATCCCCATATAATTTATGGGATTTCTGAGGTGTTTCATAGTGATCACAAATTAAGCTCCTTTTTGCGATTAGACGCTTAGTTTACGAGATAATCGCATTTAAAGATTTCCATATGAAAATCCAGCATTGGGCACCCGTTTCATAGTGATATCCCCATATAATTTATGGGATTTCTGAGGTGTTTCATAGTGATCACAAATTAAGCTCCTTTTTGCGATTAGACGCTTACTTTACGAGATAATCGCATTTAAAGATTTCCATATGAAAATCCATCATTGGCCATCCATTTCATAGTTATATCCCCATATAATTTATGGGATTTCTGAGGTGTTTCATAGTGATCACAAATTAAGCTCCTTTTTGCGATTAGACGCTTAGTTTACGAGATAATCGCATTTAAAGATTTCCATATGAAAATCCAGCATTGGGCACCCGTTTCATAGTGATATCCCCATATAATTTATGGGATTTCTGAGGTGTTTCATAGTGATCACAAATTAAGCTCCTTTTTGCGATTAGACGCTTAGTTTACGAGATAATCGCATTTAAAGATTTCCATATGAAAATCCATCATTGGCCATCCATTTCATAGTTATATCCCCATATAATTTATGGGATTTCTGAGGTGTTTCATAGTGATCACAAATTAAGCTCCTTTTTGCGATTAGACGCTTACTTTACGAGATAATCGCATTTAAAGATTTCCATATGAAAATCCATCATTGGCCATCCATTTCATAGTGATATCCCCATATAATTTATGGGATTTCTGAGGTGTTTCATAGTGATCACAAATTAAGCTCCTTTTTGCGATTAGACGCTTAGTTTACGAGATAATCGCATTTAAAGATTTCCATATGAAAATCCAGCATTGGGCACCCGTTTCATGAAATTAAGCTCCTTTTTGCGATTAGACGCTTACTTTACGAGATAATCGCATTTAAAGATTTCCATATGAAAATCCATCATTGGCCATCCATTTCATAGTGATATCCCCATATAATTTATGGGATTTCTGAGGTGTTTCATAGTGATCACAAATTAAGCTCCTTTTTGCGATTAGACGCTTAGTTTACGAGATAATCGCATTTAAAGATTTCCATATGAAAATCCAGCATTGGGCACCCGTTTCATAGTGATATCCCCATATAATTTATGGGATTTCTGAGGTGTTTCATAGTGATCACAAATTAAGCTCCTTTTTGCGATTAGACGCTTACTTTACGAGATAATCGCATTTAAAGATTTCCATATAAAAATCCATCATTGGCCATCCATTTCATAGTGATATCCCCATATAATTTATGGGATTTCTGAGGTGTTTCATAGTGATCACAAATTAAGCTCCTTTTTGCGATTAGACGCTTAGTTTACGAGATAATCGCATTTAAAGATTTCCATATGAAAATCCAGCATTGGGCACCCGTTTCATAGTGATATCCCCATATAATTTATGGGATTTCTGAGGTGTTTCATAGTGATCACAAATTAAGCTCCTTTTTGCGATTAGACGCTTACTTTACGAGATAATCGCATTTAAAGATTTCCATATGAAAATCCATCATTGGCCATCCATTTCATAGTTATATCCCCATATAATTTATGGGATTTCTGAGGTGTTTCATAGTGATCACAAATTAAGCTCCTTTTTGCGATTAGACGCTTAGTTTACGAGATAATCGCATTTAAAGATTTCCATATGAAAATCCAGCATTGGGCACCCGTTTCATAGTGATATCCCCATATAATTTATGGGATTTCTGAGGTGTTTCATAGTGATCACAAATTAAGCTCCTTTTTGCGATTAGACGCTTAGTTTACGAGATAATCGCATTTAAAGATTTCCATATGAAAATCCATCATTTACCATCCATTTCATAGTTATATCCCCATATAATTTATGGGATTTCTGAGGTGTTTCATAGTGATCACAAATTAAGCTCCTTTTTGCGATTAGACGCTTACTTTACGAGATAATCGCATTTAAAGATTTCCATATGAAAATCCATCATTGGCCATCCATTTCATAGTGATATCCCCATATAATTTATGGGATTTCTGAGGTGTTTCATAGTGATCACAAATTAAGCTCCTTTTTGCGATTAGACGCTTAGTTTACGAGATAATCGCATTTAAAGATTTCCATATGAAAATCCATCATTGGCCATCCATTTCATAGTTATATCCCCATATAATTTATGGGATTTCTGAGGTGTTTCATAGTGATCACAAATTAAGCTCCTTTTTGCGATTAGACGCTTAGTTTACGAGATAATCGCATTTAAAGATTTCCATATGAAAATCCTGCATTCGCCATCCATTTCATACTGATATCCCCATATAATTTATGGGATTTCTGAGGTGTTTCATAGTGATCACAAATTAAGCTCCTTTTTGCGATTAGACGCTTAGTTTACGAGATAATCGCATTTAAAGACTTCCATATGAAAATCCATCATTGGCCATCCATTTCATAGTGATATCCCCATATAATTTATGTGATTTCTTAAGTATTTCATAGTGATCACAAATTAAGCTCCTTTTTGCGATTAGACGCTTAGTTTACGAGATAATCGCATTTAAAGATTTCCATATGAAAATCCAGCATTGGGCACCCGTTTCATAGTGATATCCCCATATAATTTATTTGATTTCTTAAGTATTTCATAGTGATCACAAATTAAGCTCCTTTTTGCGATTAGACGCTTAGTTTACGAGATAATCGCATTTAAAGATTTCCATATGAAAATCCATCATTGGCCATCCATTTCATAGTGATATCCCCATATAATTCATGGGATTTCTGAGGTATTTCATAGTGATCACAAATTAAGCTCCTTTTTGCGATAAGACGCTTAGTTTACGAGATAATCGCATTTAAAGATTTCCATATGAAAATCCAGCATTGGGCACCCGTTTCATAGTGATATCCCCATATAATTTATTTGATTTCTTAAGTATTTCATAGTGATCACAAATTAAGCTCCTTTTTGCGATTAGACGCTTAGTTTACGAGATAATCGCATTTAAAGATTTCCATTTGAAAATCCATCATTGCCCACCCATTTCATAGTGATATCCCCATATAATTTATTGGATTTCCTAAGTATTTCATAGTGATCACAAATTAAGCTCCTTTTTGCGATTAGACGCTTAGTTTACGAGATAATCGCATTTAAAGATTTCCATATCAAAATCCATCATTGCCCACCTATTTCATAGTGATATCCCCATATAATGTATGGAATTTCTTAAGTATTTCATAGTGATCACAAATTAAGCTCCTTTTTGCGATTAGACGCTTAGTTTACGAGATAATCGCATTTAAAGATTTCCATATGAAAATCCATCATTGCCCACCCATTTCAGTGATATCCCCATATAATTTATGGGATTTCCTAAGTATTTCATAGTGATCACAAATTAAGCTCCTTTTTGCGATTAGACGCTTAGTTTACGAGATAATCGCATTTAAAGATTTCCATATGAAAATCCATCATTGCCCACCCATTTCATAGTTATATCCCCATATAATTTATGGGATTTCTGAGGTGTTTTATAGTGATCACAAATTAAGCTCCTTTTTGCGATTAGACGCTTAGTTTACGAGATAATCGCATTTAAAGATTTCCATATGAAAATCCATCATTGGGCACCCGTTTCATAGTGATATCCCCATATAATTTATTTGATTTCTTAAGTATTTCATAGTGATCACAAATTAAGCTCCTTTTTGCGATTAGACGCTTAGTTTACGAGATAATCGCATTTAAAGATTTCCATATGAAAATCCTGCATTCGCCATCCATTTCATACTGATATCCCCATATAATTTATGGGATTTCTGAGGTGTTTCATAGTGATCACAAATTAAGCTCCTTTTTGCGATTAGACGCTTAGTTTACGAGATAATCGCATTTAAAGACTTCCATATGAAAATCCATCATTGGCCATCCATTTCATAGTGATATCCCCATATAATTTATGTGATTTCTTAAGTATTTCATAGTGATCACAAATTAAGCTCCTTTTTGCGATTAGACGCTTAGTTTACGAGATAATCGCATTTAAAGATTTCCATATGAAAATCCTGCATTCGCCATCCATTTCATAGTGATATCCCCATATAATTCATGGGATTTCTGAGGTATTTCATAGTGATCACAAATTAAGCTCCTTTTTGCGATTAGACGCTTAGTTTACGAGATAATCGCATTTAAAGATTTCCATATGAAAATCCAGCATTGGGCACCCGTTTCATAGTGATATCCCCATATAATTTATTTGATTTCTTAAGTATTTCATAGTGATCACAAATTAAGCTCCTTTTTGCGATTAGACGCTTAGTTTACGAGATAATCGCATTTAAAGATTTCCATATGAAAATCCTGCATTCGCCATCCATTTCATAGTGATATCCCCATATAATTTATGGGATTTCTGAGGTGTTTCATAGTGATCACAAATTAAGCTCCTTTTTGCGATTAGACGCTTAGTTTACGAGATAATCGCATTTAAAGATTTCCATATGAAAATCCAGCATTGGGCACCCGTTTCATAGTGATATCCCCATATAATTTATTTGATTTCTTAAGTATTTCATAGTGATCACAAATTAAGCTCCTTTTTGCGATTAGACGCTTAGTTTACGAGATAATCGCA
This sequence comes from Muscina levida, assembly GCA_964034835.1. Lineage (NCBI taxonomy): Eukaryota > Metazoa > Arthropoda > Insecta > Diptera > Muscidae > Muscina > Muscina levida. The sequence continues at coordinate 137,844,026 of OZ035881.1, forward strand.
TTTAAAGATTTCCATATGAAAATCCATCATTGGCCATCCATTTCATAGTGATATCCCCATATAATTCATGGGATTTCTGAGGTATTTCATAGTGATCACAAATTAAGCTCCTTTTTGCGATTAGACGCTTAGTTTACGAGATAGTCGCATTTAAAGATTTCCATATGAAAATCCATCAATGGCCATCCATTTCATAGTGATATCCCCATATAATTCATGGGATTTCTGAGGTATTTCATAGTGATCACAAATTAAGCTCCTTTTTGCGATTAGACGCTTAGTTTACGAGATAATCGCATTTAAAGATTCCCATATGAAAATCCATCATTGCCCACCCATTTCATAGTGATATCCCCATATAATTTATGGGATTTCTGAGGTATTTCATAGTGATCACAAATAAAGCTCCTTTTTGCGATTAGACGCTTAGTTTACGAGATAATCGCATTTAAAGATTTCCATATGAAAATCCAGCATTGGGCACCCGTTTCATAGTGATATCCCGATATAATTCATGGGATTTCTGAGGTATTTCATAGTGATCACAAATTAAGCTCCTTTTTGCGATTAGACGCTTAGTTTACGAGATAATCGCATTTAAAGGTTTCCATATGAAAATCCATCATTGCCCACCCATTTCATAGTGATATCCCCATATAATTCATGGGATTTCTGAGGTATTTCATAGTGATCACAAATTAAGCTCCTTTTTGCGATTAGACGCTTAGTTTACGAGATAGTCGCATTTAAAGATTTCCATATGAAAATCCAGCATTGGGCACCCGTAATCGCATTTAAAGATTTCCATATGAAAATCCAGAATTGGGCACCCGTTTCATAGTGATATCCCCATATAATTTATGGGATTTCCTAAGTATTTCATAGTGATCACAAATTAAGCTCCTTTTTGCGATTAGACGCTTAGTTTACGAGATAATCGCATTTAAAGATTTCCATATGAAAATCCAGCATTGGGCACCCGTTTCATAGTGATATCCCGATATAATTCATGGGATTTCTGAGGTATTTCATAGTGATCACAAATTAAGCTCCTTTTTGCGATTAGACGCTTAGTTTACGAGATAATCGCATTTAAAGGTTTCCATATGAAAATCCAGCATTGGGCACCCGTTTCATAGTGATATCCTCATATAATTTATGGGATTTCTGAGGTATTGCATAGTGATCACAAATTAAGCTCCTTTTGCGATTAGACGCTTAGTTTACGAGATAATCGCATTTAAAGATTTCCATATGAAAATCCATCATTGCCCACCCATTTCATAGTGATATCCCCATATAATTCATGGGATTTCTGAGGTATTTCATAGTGATCACAAATTAAGCTCCTTTTTGCGATTAGACGCTTAGTTTACGAGATAGTCGCATTTAAAGATTTCCATATGAAAATCCAGCATTGGGCACCCGTAATCGCATTTAAAGATTTCCATATGAAAATCCAGAATTGGGCACCCGTTTCATAGTGATATCCCCATATAATTTATGGGATTTCCTAAGTATTTCATAGTGATCACAAATTAAGCTCCTTTTTGCGATTAGACGCTTAGTTTACGAGATAATCGCATTTAAAGATTTCCATATGAAAATCCTGCATTGGCCATCCATTTCATAGTGATATCCCCATATAATTCATGGGATTTCTGAGGTATTTCATAGTGACGCTTTAGTTTACGAGATAATCGCATTTAAAGATTTCCATATGAAAATCCATCATTGCCCACCCATTTCATAGTGATATCCCCATATAATTTATGGGATTTCTTAAGTATTTCATAGTGATCACAAATTAAGCTCCTTTTTGCGATTAGACGCTTAGTTTACGAGATAATCGCATTTAAAGATTTCCATATGAAAGTCCATCATTGACCACCCATTTCATAGTGATATCCCTATATAATTTATGGGATTTCTTAAGTATTTCATAGTGATCACAAATTAAGCTCCTTTTTGCGATTAGACGCTTAGTTTACGAGATAATCGCATTTAAAGATTTCCATATGAAAGTCCATCATTGACCACCCATTTCATAGTGATATCCCCATATAATTTATGGGATTTCTTAAGTATTTCATAGTGATCACAAATTAAGCTCCTTTTTGCGATTAGACGCTTAGTTTACGAGATAATCGCATTTAAAGATTTCCATATGAAAATCCATCAATGGCCATCCATTTCATAGTGATATCCCCATATAATTCATGGGATTTCCTAAGTATTTCATAGTGATCACAAATTAAGCTCCTTTTTGCGATTAGACGCTTAGTTTACGAGATAATCGCATTTAAAGATTTCCATATGAAAATCCTGCATTCGCCATCCATTTCATAGTGATATCCCCATATAATTTATGGGATTTCTGAGGTATTTCATAATGTTCACAAATTAAGCTCCTTTTTGCGATTAGACGCTTAGTTTACGAGATAATCGCATTTAAAGATTTCCATATGAAAATCCATCATTGCCCACCCATTCAAAGTGATATCCCCATATAATTTATGGGATTTCTTAAGTATTTCATAATGTTCACAAATTAAGCTCCTTTTTGCGATTAGACGCTTAGTTTACGAGATAATCGCATTTAAAGATTTCCATATGAAAATCCAGCATTGGCCATCCATTTCATAGTGATATCCCCATATAATGCATGGGATTTCTGAGGTATTTCATAGTGATCACAAATTAAGCTCCTTTTTGCGATTAGACGCTTAGTTTACGAGATAATCGCATTTAAAGATTTCCATATGAAAATCCATCATTGCCCACCCATTCAAAGTGATATCCCCATATAATTTATGGGATTTCTTAAGTATTTCATAGTGATCACAAATTAAGCTCCTTTTTGCGATTAGACGCTTAGTTTACGAGATAATCGCATTTAAAGATTTCCATATGAAAATCCTGCATTGGCCATCCATTTCATAGTGATATCCCCATATAATTTATGGGATTTCTTAAGTATTTCATAGTGATCACAAATTAAGCTCCTTTTTGCGATTAGACGCTTAGTTTACGAGATAATCGCATTTAAAGATTTCCATATGAAAATCCTGCATTGGCCATCCATTTCATAGTGATATCCCCATATAATTCATGGGATTTCTGAGGTATTTCATAGTGATCACAAATTAAGCTCCTTTTTGCGATTAGACGCTTAGTTTACGAGATAATCGCATTTAAAGATTTCCATATGAAAATCCATCATTGCCCACCCATTTCAAAGTGATATCCTCATATAATTTATGGGATTTCTTAAGTATTTCATAGTGATCACAAATTAACCTCCTTTTTGCGATTAGACGCTTAGTTTACGAGATAATCGCATTTAAAGATTTCCATATGAAAATCCATCATTGCCCACCCATTTCATAGTGATATCCCCATATAATTTATGGGATTTCTTAAGTATTTCATAGTGATCACAAATTAAGCTCCTTTTTGCGATTAGACGCTTAGTTTACGAGATAATCGCATTTAAAGATTTCCATATGAAAGTCCATCATTGACCACCCATTTCATAGTGATATCCCCATATAATTTATGGGATTTCTTAAGTATTTCATAGTGATCACAAATTAAGCTCCTTTTTGCGATTAGACGCTTAGTTTACGAGATAATCGCATTTAAAGATTTCCATATGAAAATCCATCATTGGCCATCCATTTCATAGTGATATCCCCATATAATTCATGGGATTTCTGAGGTATTTCATAGTGATCACAAATTAAGCTCCTTTTTGCGATTAGACGCTTAGTTTACGAGATAGTCGCATTTAAAGATTTCCATATGAAAATTCATCATTGGCCATCCATTTCATAGTGATATCCCCATATAATTCATGGGATTTCTGAGGTATTTCATAGTGATCACAAATTAAGCTCCATTTTGCGATTAGACGCTTAGTTTACGAGATAATCGCATTTAAAGATTTCCATATGAAAATCCATCATTGCCCACCCATTTCATAGTGATATCCCCATATAATTCATGGGATTTCCTAAGTATTTCATAGTGATCACAAATTAAGCTCCTTTTTGCGATTAGACGCTTAGTTTACGAGATAATCGCATTTAAAAATTTCCATATGAAAATCCATCATTGCCCACCCATTTCATAGTGATATCCCCATATAATTCATGGGATTTCTGAGGTATTTCATAGTGATCATAAATTAAGCTCCTTTTTGCGATTAGACGCTTAGTTTACGAGATAATCGCATTTAAAGATTTCCATATGAAAATCCTGCATTCGCCATCCATTTCATAGTGATATCCCCATATAATTCATGGGATTTCTGAGGTATTTCATAGTGATCATAAATTAAGCTCCTTTTTGCGATTAGACGCTTAGTTTACGAGATAATCGCATTTAAAGATTTCCATATGAAAATTCATCATTGGCCATCCATTTCATAGTGATATCCCCATATAATTCATGGGATTTCTGAGGTATTTCATAGTGATCACAAATTAAGCTCCATTTTGCGATTAGACGCTTAGTTTACGAGATAATCGCATTTAAAGATTTCCATATGAAAATCCATCATTGCCCACCCATTTCATAGTGATATCCCCATATAATTCATGGGATTTCTGAGGTATTTCATAGTGATCATAAATTAAGCTCCTTTTTGCGATTAGACGCTTAGTTTACGAGATAATCGCATTTAAAGATTTCCATATGAAAATTCATCATTGGCCATCCATTTCATAGTGATATCCCCATATAATTCATGGGATTTCTGAGGTATTTCATAGTGATCACAAATTAAGCTCCTTTTTGCGATTAGACGCTTAGTTTACGAGATAATCGCATTTAAAGATTTCCATATGAAAATTCATCATTGGCCATCCATTTCATAGTGATATCCCCATATAATTCATGGGATTTCTGAGGTATTTCATAGTGATCACAAATTAAGCTCCATTTTGCGATTAGACGCTTAGTTTACGAGATAATCGCATTTAAAGATTTCCATATGAAAATCCATCATTGCCCACCCATTTCATAGTGATATCCGAATATAATTCATGGGATTTCTGAGGTATTTCATAGTGATCATAAATTAAGCTCCTTTTTGCGATTAGACGCTTAGTTTACGAGATAATCGCATTTAAAGATTTCCATATGAAAATCCATCATTGCCCACCTATTTCATAGTGATATCCCCATATAATTTATGGGATTTCCTTAGTATTTCATAGTGATCACAAATTAAGCTCCTTTTTGCGATTAGACGCTTAGTTTACGATCGCATTTAAAGATTTCCATATGAAAATCCATCATTGGCCATCCATTTCATAGTGATATCCCCATATATTTCATGGGATTTCCTAAGTATTTCATAGTGATCACAAATTAAGCTCCTTTTTGCGATTAGACGCTTAGTTTACGAGATAATCGCATTTAAAGATTTCCATATGAAAATCCATCATTGCCCACCCATTTCATAGTGATATCCCCATATAATTTATGGGATTTCCTAAGTATTTCATAGTGATCACAAATTAAGCTCCTTTTTGCGATTAGACGCTTAGTTTACGAGATAATCGCATTTAAAGATTTCCATATGAAAATTCATCATTGGCCATCCATTTCATAGTGATATCCCCATATAATTCATGGGATTTCTGAGGTATTTCATAGTGATCACAAATTAAGCTCCTTTTTGCGATTAGACGCTTAGTTTACGAGATAATCGCATTTAAAGATTTCCATATGAAAATTCATCATTGGCCATCCATTTCATAGTGATATCCCCATATAATTCATGGGATTTCTGAGGTATTTCATAGTGATCACAAATTAAGCTCCATTTTGCGATTAGACGCTTAGTTTACGAGATAATCGCATTTAAAGATTTCCATATGAAAATCCATCATTGCCCACCCATTTCATAGTGATATCCGAATATAATTCATGGGATTTCTGAGGTATTTCATAGTGATCATAAATTAAGCTCCTTTTTGCGATTAGACGCTTAGTTTACGAGATAATCGCATTTAAAGATTTCCATATGAAAATCCATCATTGCCCACCCATTTCATAGTTATATCCCCATATATTTAATGGGATTTCTGAGGTATTTCATAGTGATCACAAATTAAGCTCCTTTTTGCGATTAGACGCTTAGTTTACGAGATAATCGCATTTAAAGATTTCCATATGAAAATTCATCATTGCCCACATATTTCATAGTGATATCCCCATATAATTCATGGGATTTCCTAAGTATTTCATAGTGATCACAAATTAAGCTCCTTTTTGCGATTAGACGCTTCGTTTACGAGATAATCGCATTTAAAGATTTCCATATGAAAATCCATCATTGGCCATCCATTTCATAGTGATATCCCCATATATTTCATGGGATTTCCTAAGTATTTCATAGTGATCACAAATTAAGCTCCTTTTTGCGATTAGACGCTTAGTTTACGAGATAATCGCATTTAAAGATTTCCATATGAAAATCCAGCATTAGGCACCCGTTTCATAGTGATATCCCCATATAATTCATGGGATTTCCTAAGTATTTCATAGTGATCACAAATTAAGCTCCTTTTTGCGATTAGACGCTTAGTTTACGAGATAATCGCATTTAAAGATTTCCATATGAAAATTCATCATTGGCCATCCATTTCATAGTGATATCCCCATATAATTCATGGGATTTCTGAGGTATTTCATAGTGATCACAAATTAAGCTCCTTTTTGCGATTAGACGCTTAGTTTACGAGATAATCGCATTTAAAGATTTCCATATGAAAATTCATCATTGGCCATCCATTTCATAGTGATATCCCCATATAATTCATGGGATTTCTGAGGTATTTCATAGTGATCACAAATTAAGCTCCATTTTGCGATTAGACGCTTAGTTTACGAGATAATCGCATTTAAAGATTTCCATATGAAAATCCATCATTGCCCACCCATTTCATAGTGATATCCGAATATAATTCATGGGATTTCTGAGGTATTTCATAGTGATCATAAATTAAGCTCCTTTTTGCGATTAGACGCTTAGTTTAAAATTCATCATTGGCCATCCATTTCATAGTGATATCCCCATATAATTCATGGGATTTCTGAGGTATTTCATAGTGATCACAAATTAAGCTCCATTTTGCGATTAGACGCTTAGTTTACGAGATAATCGCATTTAAAGATTTCCATATGAAAATCCATCATTGCCCACCCATTTCATAGTGATATCCGAATATAATTCATGGGATTTCTGAGGTATTTCATAGTGATCATAAATTAAGCTCCTTTTTGCGATTAGACGCTTAGTTTACGAGATAATCGCATTTAAAGATTTCCATATGAAAATCCATCATTGCCCACCCATTTCATAGTTATATCCCCATATATTTAATGGGATTTCTGAGGTATTTCATAGTGATCACAAATTAAGCTCCTTTTTGCGATTAGACGCTTAGTTTACGAGATAATCGCATTTAAAGATTTCCATATGAAAATCCATCATTGCCCACCCATTTCATAGTGATATCCCCATATAATTCATGGGATTTCTGAGGTATTTCATAGTGATCACAAATTAAGCTCCTTTTTGCGATTAGACGCTTAGTTTACGAGATAATCGCATTTAAAGATTTCCATATGAAAATCCATCATTGCCCACCCATTTCATAGTGATATCCCCATATAATTTATGGGATTTCCTAAGTATTTCATAGTGATCACAAATTAAGCTCCTTTTTGCGATTAGACGCTTAGTTTACGAGATAATCGCATTTAAAGATTTCCATATGAAAATCCATCATTGCCCACCCATTTCATAGTTATATCCCCATATATTTAATGGGATTTCTGAGGTATTTCATAGTGATCACAAATTAAGCTCCTTTTTGCGATTAGACGCTTAGTTTACGAGATAATCGCATTTAAAGATTTCCATATGAAAATCCATCATTGCCCACCCATTTCATAGTGATATCCCCATATAATTCATGGGATTTCTGAGGTATTTCATAGTGATCACAAATTAAGCTTCTTTTTGCGATTAGACGCTTAGTTTACGAGATAATCGCATTTAAAGATTTCCATATGAAAATTCATCATTGGCCATCCATTTCATAGTGATATCCTCATATAATTCATGGGATTTCCTAAGTATTTCATAGTGATCACAAATTAAGCTCCTTTTTGCGATTAGACGCTTAGTTTACGAGATAATCGCATTTAAAGATTTCCATATGAAAATCCATCATTGACCACCCATTTCATAGTGATATCCCCATATAATTCATGGGATTTCTGAAGTATTTCATAGTGATCACAAATTAAGCTCCTTTTTGCGATTAGACGCTTAGTTTACGAGATAATCGCATTTAAAGATTTCCATATGAAAATCCATCATTGCCCACCTATTTCATAGTGATATCCCCATATAATTCATGGGATTTCCTAAGTATTTCATAGTGATCACAAATTAAGCTCCTTTTTGCGATTAGACGCTTAGTTTACGAGATAATCGCATTTAAAGATTTCCATATGAAAATCCATCATTGGCCATCCATTTCATAGTGATATCCCCATATATTTCATGGGATTTCCTAAGTATTTCATAGTGATCACAAATTAAGCTCCTTTTTGCGATTAGACGCTTAGTTTACGATCGCATTTAAAGATTTCCATATGAAAATCCATCATTGCCCACCTATTTCATAATGATATCCCCATATAATTCATGTGATTTCCTAAGTATTTCATAGTGATCACAAATTAAGCTCCTTTTTGCGATTAGTCGCTTAGTTTACGAGATAATCGCATTTAAAGATTTCCATATGAAAATCCATCATTGGCCATCCATTTCATAGTGATATCCCCATATATTTCATGGGATTTCCTAAGTATTTCATAGTGATCACAAATTAAGCTCCTTTTTGCGATTAGACGCTAAGTTTACGAGATAATCGCATTTTCATATGAAAATCCATTATTGCCCACCTATTTCATAGTGATATCCCCATATAATTCATGGGATTTCCTAAGTATTTCATAGTGATCACAAATTAAGCTCCTTTTTGCGATTAGACGCTTAGTTTACGAGATAATCGCATTTAAAGATTTCCATATGAAAATCCATCATTGCCCACCTATTTCATAGTGATATCCCCATATAATTCATGGGATTTCCTAAGTATTTCATAGTGATCACAAATTAAGCTCCTTTTTGCGATTAGACGCTTAGTTTACGAGATAATCGCATTTAAAGATTTCCATATGAAAATCCATTATTGCCCACATATTTCATAGTGATATCCCCATATAATTCATGGGATTTCCTAAGTATTTCATAGTGATCACAAATTAAGCTCCTTTTTGCGATTAGACGCTTCGTTTACGAGATAATCGCATTTAAAGATTTCCATATGAAAATCCATCATTGGCCATCCATTTCATAGTGATATCCCCATATATTTCATGGGATTTCCTAAGTATTTCATAGTGATCACAAATTAAGCTCCTTTTTGCGATTAGACGCTTAGTTTACGAGATAATCGCATTTAAAGATTTCCATATGAAAATCCAGCATTAGGCACCCGTTTCATAGTGATATCCCCATATAATTTATGGGATTTCCTTTGTTTTTCATAGTGATCACAAATTAAGCTCCTTTTTGCGATTACACGCTTAGTTTACGAGATAATCGCATTTAAAGATTTCTATATGAAAATCCAGCATTGGGCACCCGTTTCATAGTGATATCCCCATATAATTTATGGGATTTCCTTAGTATTTCATAGTGATCACAAATTAAGCTCCTTTTTGCGATTAGACATTTAGTTTACGAGATAATCGCATTTAAAGATTTCCATATGAAAATCCATCATTGCCCACCTATTTCATAGTGATATCCCCATATAATTCATGGGATTTCTGAAGTATTTCATAGTGATCACAAATTAAGCTCCTTTTTGCGATTAGACGCTTAGTTTACGAGATAATCGCATTTAAAGATTTCTATATGAAAATCCATTATTGCCCACCTATTTCATAGTGATATCCCCATATAATTCATGGGATTTCCTAAGTATTTCATAGTGATCACAAATTAAGCTCCTTTTTGCGATTAGACGCTTAGTTTACGAGATAATCGCATTTAAAGATTTCCATATGAAAATCCTGCATTGCCCACCTATTTCATAGTGATATCCCCATATAATTCATGGGATTTCCTAAGTATTTCATAGTGATCACAAATTAAGCTCCTTTTTGTGATTAGACGCTTAGTTTACGAGGTAATCGCATTTAAAGATTTCCATATGAAAATCCATCATTGCCCACCTATTTCATAGTGATATCCCCATATAATTCATGGGATTTCCTAAGTATTTCATAGTGATCACAAATTAAGCTCCTTTTTGCGATTAGACGCTTAGTTTACGAGATAATCGCATTTAAAGATTTCCATATGAAAATCCATTATTGCCCACCTATTTCATAGTGATATCCCAATATAATTCATGGGATTTCCTAAGTATTTCATAGTGATCACAAATTAAGCTCCTTTTTGCGATTAGACGCTTAGTTTACGAGATAATCGCATTTAAAGATTTCTATATGAAAATCCAGCATTGCCCACCTATTTCATAGTGATATCCCCATATAATTCATGGGATTTCCTAAGTATTTCATAGTGATCACAAATTAAGCTCCTTTTTGCGATTAGACGCTTAGTTTACGAGATAATCGCATTTAAAGATTTCCATATGAAAATCCATCATTGGCCATCCATTTCATAGTGATATCCCCATATAATTCATGGGATTTCCTAAGTATTTCATAGTGATCACAAATTAAGCTCTTTTTTGCGATTAGACGCTTACTTTACGAGATAATCGCATTTAAAGATTTCCATATGAAAATCCATCATTGCCCACCCATTTCATAGTGATATCCCCATATAATTCATGGGATTTCCTAAGTATTTCATAGTGATCACAAATTAAGCTCTTTTTTGCGATTAGACGCTTAGTTTACGAGATAATCGCATTTAAAGATTTCCATATGAAAATCCATCATTGCCCACCCATTTCATAGTGATATCCCCATATAATTCATGGGATTTCTGAAGTATTTCATAGTGATCACAAATGAAGCTCCTTTTTGCGATTAGACGCTTAGTTTACGAGATAATCGCATTTAAAGATTTCCATATGAAAATCCATCATTGCCCACCTATTTCATAGTGATATCCCCATATAATTCATGGGATTTCCTAAGTATTTCATAGTGATCACAAATTAAGCTCCTTTTTGCGATTAGACGCTTAGTTTACGAGATAATCGCATTTAAAGATTTCCATTTGAAAATCCTGCATTCGCCATCCATTTCATAGTGATATCCCCATATATTTCATGGGATTTCCTAAGTATTTCATAGTGATCACAAATTAAGCTCCTTTTTGCGATTAGACGCTTAGTTTACGAGATAATCGCATTTAAAGATTTCCATATGAAAATCCATCATTGACCACCCATTTCATAGTGATATCCCCATATAATTCATGGGATTTCCTAAGTATTTCATAGTGATCACAAATTAAGCTCCTTTTTGCGATTAGACGCTTAGTTTACGATCGCATTTAAAGATTTCCATATGAAAGTCCAGCATTGGGCACCCGTTTCATAGTGATATCCCCATATAATTCATGGGATTTCCTAAGTATTTCATAGTGATCACAAATTAAGCTCTTTTTTGCGATTAGACGCTTAGTTTACGAGATAATCGCATTTAAAGATTTCCATATGAAAATCCATCATTGCCCACCCATTTCATAGTGATATCCCCATATAATTCATGGGATTTCTGAAGTATTTCATAGTGATCACAAATGAAGCTCCTTTTTGCGATTAGACGCTTAGTTTACGAGATAATCGCATTTAAAGATTTCCATATGAAAATCCATCATTGCCCACCTATTTCATAGTGATATCCCCATATAATTCATGGGATTTCCTAAGTATTTCATAGTGATCACAAATTAAGCTCCTTTTTGCGATTAGACGCTTAGTTTACGAGATAATCGCATTTAAAGATTTCCATATGAAAATCCATCATTGGCCATCCATTTCATAGTGATATCCCCATATATTTCATGGGATTTCCTAAGTATTTCATAGTGATCACAAATTAAGCTCCTTTTTGCGATTAGACGCTTAGTTTACGAGATAATCGCATTTAAAGATTTCCATTTGAAAATCCTGCATTCGCCATCCATTTCATAGTGATATCCCCATATAATTTATGGGATTTCTGAGGTATTTCATAGTGATCACAAATTAAGCTCCTTTTTGCGATTAGACGCTTAGTTTACGAGATAATCGCATTTAAAGATTTCCATATGAAAATCCATCATTGGCCATCCGTTTCATAGTGGTATCCCCATATTTTTCATGGGATTTCCTAAGTATTTCATAGTGATCACAAATTAAGCTCTTTTTTGCGATTAGATGCTTAGTTTACGAGATAATCGCATTTAAAGATTTCCATATGAAAATCCATCATTGCCCACCCATTTCATAGTGATATCCCCATATAATTCATGGGATTTCTGAAGTATTTCATAGTGATCACAAATTAAGCTCCTTTTTGCGATTAGACGCTTAGTTTACGAGATAATCGCATTTAAAGATTTCCATATGAAAATCCAGCATTAGGCACCCGTTTCATAGTGATATCCCCATATAATTTATGGGATTTCCTTTGTTTTTCATAGTGATCACAAATTAAGCTCCTTTTTGCGATTACACGCTTAGTTTACGAGATAATCGCATTTAAAGATTTCTATATGAAAATCCAGCATTGGGCACCCGTTTCATAGTGATATCCCCATATAATTTATGGGATTTCCTTAGTATTTCATAGTGATCACAAATTAAGCTCCTTTTTGCGATTAGACATTTAGTTTACGAGATAATCGCATTTAAAGATTTCCATATGAAAATCCATCATTGCCCACCTATTTCATAGTGATATCCCCATATAATTCATGGGATTTCTGAAGTATTTCATAGTGATCACAAATTAAGCTCCTTTTTGCGATTAGACGCTTAGTTTACGAGATAATCGCATTTAAAGATTTCCATATGAAAATCCATTATTGCCCACCTATTTCATAGTGATATCCCAATATAATTCATGGGATTTCCTAAGTATTTCATAGTGATCACAAATTAAGCTCCTTTTTGCGATTAGACGCTTAGTTTACGAGATAATCGCATTTAAAGATTTCTATATGAAAATCCATTATTGCCCACCTATTTCATAGTGATATCCCCATATAATTCATGGGATTTCCTAAGTATTTCATAGTGATCACAAATTAAGCTCCTTTTTGCGATTAGACGCTTAGTTTACGAGATAATCGCATTTAAAGATTTCCATATGAAAATCCTGCATTGCCCACCTATTTCATAGTGATATCCCCATATAATTCATGGGATTTCCTAAGTATTTCATAGTGATCACAAATTAAGCTCCTTTTTGTGATTAGACGCTTAGTTTACGAGGTAATCGCATTTAAAGATTTCCATATGAAAATCCTGCATTGCCCACCTATTTCATAGTGATATCCCCATATAATTCATGGGATTTCCTAAGTATTTCATAGTGATCACAAATTAAGCTCCTTTTTGCGATTAGACGCTTAGTTTACGAGATAATCGCATTTAAAGATTTCCATATGAAAATCCATTATTGCCCACCTATTTCATAGTGATATCCCAATATAATTCATGGGATTTCCTAAGTATTTCATAGTGATCACAAATTAAGCTCCTTTTTGCGATTAGACGCTTAGTTTACGAGATAATCGCATTTAAAGATTTCTATATGAAAATCCAGCATTGCCCACCTATTTCATAGTGATATCCCCATATAATTCATGGGATTTCCTAAGTATTTCATAGTGATCACAAATTAAGCTCCTTTTTGCGATTAGACGCTTAGTTTACGAGATAATCGCATTTAAAGATTTCCATATGAAAATCCATCATTGGCCATCCATTTCATAGTGATATCCCCATATAATTCATGGGATTTCCTAAGTATTTCATAGTGATCACAAATTAAGCTCTTTTTTGCGATTAGACGCTTACTTTACGAGATAATCGCATTTAAAGATTTCCATATGAAAATCCATCACTGCCCACCCATTTCATAGTGATATCCCCATATATTTCATGGGATTTCTGAAGTATTTCATAGTGATCACAAATGAAGCTCCTTTTTGCGATTAGACGCTTAGTTTACGAGATAATCGCATTTAAAGATTTCCATATGAAAATCCATCAGTGCCCACCTATTTCATAGTGATATCCCCATATAATTCATGGGATTTCTGAAGTATTTCATAGTGATCACAAATGAAGCTCCTTTTTGCGATTAGACGCTTAGTTTACGAGATAATCGCATTTAAAGATTTCCATATGAAAATCCATCAGTGCCCACCTATTTCATAGTGATATCCCCATATAATTCATGGGATTTCTGAAGTATTTCATAGTGATCACAAATTAAGCTCCTTTTTGCGATTAGACGCTTAGTTTACGAGATAATCGCATTTAAAGATTTCCATTTGAAAATCCTGCATTCGCCATCCATTTCATAGTGATATCCCCATATAATTTATGGGATTTCTGAGGTATTTCATAGTGATCACAAATTAAGCTCCTTTTTGCGATTAGACGCTTAGTTTACGAGATAATCGCATTTAAAGATTTCCATATGAAAATCCATCATTGACCACCCATTTCATAGTGATATCCCCATATAATTCATGGGATTTCCTAAGTATTTCATAGTGATCACAAATTAAGCTCCTTTTTGCGATTAGACGCTTAGTTTACGATCGCATTTAAAGATTTCCATATGAAAATCCAGCATTGGGCACCCGTTTCATAGTGATATCCCCATATAATTCATGGGATTTCCTAAGTATTTCATAGTGATCACAAATTAAGCTCTTTTTTGCGATTAGACGCTTAGTTTACGAGATAATCGCATTTAAAGATTTCCATATGAAAATCCATCATTGCCCACCCATTTCATAGTGATATCCCCATATAATTCATGGGATTTCCTAAGTATTTCATAGTGATCACAAATGAAGCTCCTTTTTGCGATTAGACGCTTAGTTTACGAGATAATCGCATTTAAAGATTTCCATATGAAAATCCATCATTGCCCACCCATTTCATAGTGATATCCCCATATAATTCATGGGATTTCCTAAGTATTTCATAGTGATCACAAATTAAGCTCCTTTTTGCGATTAGACGCTTAGTTTACGAGATAATCGCATTTAAAGATTTCCATATGAAAATCCATCATTGCCCACCCATTTCATAGTGATATCCCCATATAATTCATGGGATTTCCTAAGTATTTCATAGTGATCACAAATTAAGCTCTTTTTTGCGATTAGACGCTTAGTTTACGAGATAATCGCATTTAAAGATTTCCATATGAAAATCCAGCATTGGGCACCCGTTTCATAGTGATATCCGCATATAATTAATGGGATTTCTTAAGTATTTCATAGTGATCACAAATTAAGCTCCTTTTTGCGATTAGACGCTTAGTTTACGAGATAATCGCATTTAAAGATTTCCATATGAAAATCCATCATTGCCCACCCATTTCATAGTGATATCCACATATAATTTATGGGATTTCTGAAGTATTTCATAGTGATCACAAATTAAGCTCCTTTTTGCGATTAGACGCTTAGTTTACGAGATAATCGCATTTAAAGATTTCCATATGAAAATCCATCATTGCCCACCCATTTCATAGTGATATCCCCATATAATTTATGGGATTTCCTAAGTATTTCATAGTGATCACAAATTAAGCTCCTTTTTGCGATTAGACGCTTAGTTTACGAGATAATCGCATTTAAAGATTTCCATATGAAAATCCATCAGTGCCCACCTATTTCATAGTGATATCCCCATATAATTCATGGGATTTCTGAAGTATTTCATAGTGATCACAAATTAAGCTCCTTTTTGCGATTAGACGCTTAGTTTACGAGATAATCGCATTTAAAGATTTCCATATGAAAATCCATAATTGGGCACCCATTTCATAGTGATATCCCCATATAATTCATGGGATTTCTGAAGTATTTCATAGTGATCACAAATTAAGCTCCTTTTTGCGATTAGACGCTTAGTTTACGAGATAATCGCATTTAAAGATTTCCATATGAAAATCCATCATTGGGCACCCATTTCATAATGATATCCCCATATAAATTATAGGATTTCTTAAGTATTTCATAGTGATCACAAATTAAGCTCCTTTTTGCGATTAGACGCTTAGTTTACGAGATAATCGCATTTAAAGATTTCCATATGAAAATCCAGCATTGGGCACCCGTTTCATAGTGATATCCCCATATAATTTATGGGATTTCCTAAGTATTTCATAGTGATCACAAATTAAGCTCCTTTTTGCGATTAGACGC
Source organism: Muscina levida (assembly GCA_964034835.1). Taxonomy (NCBI): domain Eukaryota; kingdom Metazoa; phylum Arthropoda; class Insecta; order Diptera; family Muscidae; genus Muscina; species Muscina levida. The sequence goes on from OZ035881.1 coordinate 137,860,548, forward strand.
TTAGTTTACGAGATAATCGCATTTAAAGATTTCCATATGAAAATCCATCATTGCCCACCCATTTCATAGTGATATCCCCATATAATTTATGGGATTTCTGAAGTATTTCATAGTGATCACAAATTAAGCTCCTTTTTGCGATTAGACGCTTAGTTTACGAGATAATCGCATTTAAAGATTTCCATATGAAAATCCAGCATTGGGCACCCGTTTCATAGTGATATCCCCATATAATTTATGGGATTTCCTAAGAATTTCATAGTGATCACAAATTAAGCTCCTTTTTGCGATTAGACGCTTAGTTTACGAGCTAATCGCATTTAAAGATTTCCATATGAAAATCCATCATTGCCCACCCATTTCATAGTGATATCCCCATATAATTTATGGGATTTTTGAAGTATTTCATAGTGATCACAAATTAAGCTCCTTTTTGCGATTAGACGCTTAGTTTACGAGATAATCGCATATAAGGATTTCCATATGAAAATCCAGCATCGGGCACCCGTTTCATAGTGATATCCCCATATAATTTATGGGATTTCTGAAGTATTTCATAGTGATCACAAATTAAGCTCCTTTTTGCGATTAGACGCTTAGTTTACGAGATAATCGCATTTAAAGATTTCCATATGAAAATCCATCATTGCCCACCCATTTCATAGTGATATCCCCATATAATTTATGGGATTTCTGAAGTATTTCATAGTGATCACAAATTAAGCTCCTTTTTGCGATTAGACGCTTAGTTTACGAGATAATCGCATTTAAAGATTTCCATATGAAAATCCATCATTGCCCACCCATTTCATAGTGATATCCCCATATAATTTATGGGATTTCTGAAGTATTTCATAGTGATCACAAATTAAGCTCCTTTTTGCGATTAGACGCTTAGTTTACGAGATAATCGCATTAAAAGATTTCCATATGAAAATCCATCATTGCCCACCCATTTCACAGTGATATCCCCATATAATTTATGGGATTTCTGAAGTATTTCATAGTGATCACAAATTAAGCTCCTTTTTGCGATTAGACGCTTAGTTTACGAGATAATCGCATTTAAAGATTTCCATATGAAAATCCATCAGTGCCCACCTATTTCATAGTGATATCCCCATATAATTCATGGGATTTCTGAAGTATTTCATAGTGATCACAAATTAAGCTCCTTTTTGCGATTAGACGCTTAGTTTACGAGATAATCGCATTTAAAGATTTCCATATGAAAATCCATCATTGGCCATCCATTTCATAGTGATATCCCCATATATTTCATGGGATTTCCTAAGTATTTCATAGTGATCACAAATTAAGCTCCTTTTTGCGATTAGACGCTTAGTTTACGAGATAATCGCATTTAAAGATTTCCATATGAAAATCCATCAGTGCCCACCTATTTCATAGTGATATCCCCATATAATTCATGGGATTTCTGAAGTATTTCATAGTGATCACAAATTAAGCTCCTTTTTGCGATTAGATGCTTAGTTTACGAGATAATCGCATTTAAAGATTTCCATATGAAAATCCATCATTGCCCACCTATTTCATAGTGATATCCCCATATAATTCATGGGATTTCCTAAGTATTTCATAGTGATCACAAATTAAGCTCCTTTTTGCGATTAGACGCTTAGTTTACGAGATAATCGCATTTAAAGATTTCCATATGAAAATCCATTATTGCCCACCTATTTCATAGTGATATCCCAATATAATTCATGGGATTTCCTAAGTATTTCATAGTGATCACAAATTAAGCTCCTTTTTGCGATTAGACGCTTAGTTTACGAGATAATCGCATTTAAAGATTTCCATATGAAAATCCATCATTGGCCATCCATAGTGATATCCCCATATATTTCATGAGATTTCCTAAGTATTTCATAGTGATCACAAATGAAGCTCCTTTTTGCGATTAGACGCTTAGTTTACGAGATAATCGCATTTAAAGATTTCCATATGAAAATCCATCATTGCCCACCCATTTCATAGTGATATCCCCATATAATTCATGGGATTTCTGAAGTATTTCATAGTGATCACAAATTAAGCTCTTTTTTGCGATTAGACGCTTAGTTTACGAGATAATCGCATTTAAAGATTTCCATATGAAAATCCATCATTGCCCACCCATTTCATAGTGATATCCCCATATATTTCATGGGATTTCCTAAGTATTTCATAGTGATCACAAATTAAGCTCCTTTTTGCGATTAGACGCTTAGTTTACGAGATAATCGCATTTAAAGATTTCCATATGAAAATCCATCAGTGCCCACCTATTTCATTGTGATATCCCCATATAATTCATGGGATTTCTGAAGTATTTCATAGTGATCACAAATTAAGCTCCTTTTTGCGATTAGACGCTTAGTTTACGAGATAATCGCATTTAAAGATTTCCATTTGAAAATCCTGCATTCGCCATCCATTTCATAGTGATATCCCCATATATTTCATGGGATTTCCTAAGTATTTCATAGTGATCACAAATTAAGCTCCTTTTTGCGATTAGACGCTTAGTTTACGAGATAATCGCATTTAAAGATTTCCATATGAAAATCCATCATTGCCCACCTATTTCATAGTGATATCCCCATATAATTCATGGGATTTCCTAAGTATTTCATAGTGATCACAAATTAAGCTCCTTTTTGCGATTAGACGCTTAGTTTACGAGATAATCGCATTTAAAGATTTCCATATGAAAATCCATTATTGCCCACCTATTTCATAGTGATATCCCAATATAATTTATGGTATTTCCTAAGTATTTCATAGTGATCACAAATTAAGCTCCTTTTTGCGATTAGACGCTTAGTTTACGAGATAATCGCATTTAAAGATTTCCATATGAAAATCCATCATTGGCCATCCATTTCATAGTGATATCCCCATATATTTCATGGGATTTCCCAAGTATTTCATAGTGATCACAAATGAAGCTCCTTTTTGCGATTAGACGCTTAGTTTACGAGATAATCGCATTTAAAGATTTCCATATGAAAATCCATCATTGCCCACCCATTTCATAGTGATATCCCCATATATTTCATGGGATTTCCTAAGTATTTCATAGTGATCACAAATGAAGCTCCTTTTTGCGATTAGACGCTTAGTTTACGAGATAATCGCATTTAAAGATTTCCATATGAAAATCCATCAGTGCCCACCTATTTCATAGTGATATCCCCATATAATTCATGGGATTTCTGAAGTATTTCATAGTGATCACAAATGAAGCTCCTTTTTGCGATTAGACGCTTAGTTTACGAGATAATCGCATTTAAAGATTTCCATATGAAAATCCATCATTGCCCACCCATTTCATAGTGATATCCCCATATATTTCATGGGATTTCCTAAGTATTTCATAGTGATCACAAATGAAGCTCCTTTTTGCGATTAGACGCTTAGTTTACGAGATAATCGCATTTAAAGATTTCCATATGAAAATCCATCATTGCCCACCTATTTCATAGTGATATCCCCATATAATTCAGTGGATTTCCTAAGTATTTCATAGTGATCACAAATTAAGCTCCTTTTTGCGATTAGACGCTTAGTTTACGAGATAATCGCATTTAAAGATTTCCATATGAAAATCCATCATTGGCCATCCATTTCATAGTGATATCCCCATATATTTCATGGGATTTCCTAAGTATTTCATAGTGATCACAAATGAAGCTCCTTTTTGCGATTAGACGCTTAGTTTACGAGATAATCGCATTTAAAGATTTCCATATGAAAATCCATCAGTGCCCACCTATTTCATAGTGATATCCCCATATAATTCATGGGATTTCTGAAGTATTTCATAGTGATCACAAATTAAGCTCCTTTTTGCGATTAGACGCTTAGTTTACGAGATACTCGCATTTAAAGATTTCCATTTGAAAATCCTGCATTCGCCATCCATTTCATAGTGATATCCCCATATATTTCATGGGATTTCCTAAGTATTTCATAGTGATCACAAATTAAGCTCCTTTTTGCGATTAGACGCTTAGTTTACGAGATAATCGCATTTAAAGATTTCCATATGAAAATCCATCACTGCCAACCCATTTAATAGTGATATCTTCATATAATTTATGGGATTTCTTAAGTATTTCATAGTGATCACAAATTAAGCTCCTTTTTGCGATTAGACGCTTAGTTTACGAGATAATCGCATTTAAAGATTTCCATATGAAAATCCATCATTGGCCATCCATTTCATAGTGATATCCCCATATAATTCATGGGATTTCTGAGGTATTTCATAGTGATCACAAATTAAGCTCCTTTTTGCGATTAGACGCTTAGTTTACGATCGCATTTAAAGATTTCCATATGAAAATCCATCATTGCCCACCTATTTCATAGTGATATCCCCATATAATTCAGTGGATTTCCTAAGTATTTCATAGTGATCACAAATTAAGCTCCTTTTTGCGATTAGACGCTTAGTTTACGAGATAATCGCATTTAAAGATTTCCATATGAAAATCCATCATTGGCCATCCATTTCATAGTGATATCCCCATATATTTCATGGGATTTCCTAAGTATTTCATAGTGATCACAAATGAAGCTCCTTTTTGCGATTAGACGCTTAGTTTACGAGATAATCGCATTTAAAGATTTTCATATGAAAATTCATCAGTGCCCACCTATTTCATAGTGATATCCCCATATAATTCATGGGATTTCTGAAGTATTTCATAGTGATCACAAATTAAGCTCCTTTTTGCGATTAGACGCTTAGTTTACGAGATAATCGCATTTAAAGATTTCCATTTGAAAATCCTGCATTCGCCATCCATTTCATAGTGATATCCCCATATATTTCATGGGATTTCCTAAGTATTTCATAGTGATCACAAATTAAGCTCCTTTTTGCGATTAGACGCTTAGTTTACGAGATAATCGCATTTAAAGATTTCCATATGAAAATCCATCACTGCCAACCCATTTAATAGTGATATCTTCATATAATTTATGGGATTTCTTAAGTATTTCATAGTGATCACAAATAAATCTCCTTTTTGCGATTAGACGCTTAGTTTACGAGATAATCGTAAATGATTTCCTAAGTATTTCATAGTGATCACAAATTAAGCTCCTTTTTGCGATTAGACGCTTAGTTTACGAGATAATCGCATTTAAAGATTTCCATATGAAAATCCATCAGTGCCCACCTATTTCATAGTGATATCCCCATATAATTCATGGGATTTCTGAAGTATTTCATAGTGATCACAAATTAAGCTCCTTTTTGCGATTAGACGCTTAGTTTACGAGATAATCGCATTTAAAGATTTCCATTTGAAAATCCTGCATTCGCCATCCATTTCATAGTGATATCCCCATATATTTCATGGGATTTCCTAAGTATTTCATAGTGATCACAAATTAAGCTCCTTTTTGCGATTAGACGCTTAGTTTACGAGATAATCGCATTTAAAGATTTCCATATGAAAATCCATCATTGACCACCCATTTCATAGTGATATCCCCATATAATTCATGGGATTTCCTAAGTATTTCATAGTGATCACAAATTAAGCTCCTTTTTGCGATTAGACGCTTAGTTTACGATCGCATTTAAAGATTTCCATATGAAAATCCATCATTGCCCACCTATTTCATAGTGATATCCCCATATAATTCATGGGATTTCTGAAGTATTTCATAGTGATCACAAATGAAGCTCCTCTTTGCGATTAGACGCTTAGTTTACGAGATAATCGCATTTAAAGATTTCCATATGAAAATCCATCAGTGCCCACCTATTTCATAGTGATATCCCCATATAATTCATGGGATTTCTGAAGTATTTCATAGTGATCACAAATTAAGCTCCTTTTTGCGATTAGACGCTTAGTTTACGAGATAATCGCATTTAAAGATTTCCATTTGAAAATCCTGCATTCGCCATCCATTTCATAGTGATATCCCCATATATTTCATGGGATTTCCTAAGTATTTCATAGTGATCACAAATTAAGCTCCTTTTTGCGATTAGACGCTTAGTTTACGAGATAATCGCATTTAAAGATTTCCATATGAAAATCCATCATTGACCACCCATTTCATAGTGATATCCCCATATAATTCATGGGATTTCCTAAGTATTTCATAGTGATCACAAATTAAGCTCCTTTTTGCGATTAGACGCTTAGTTTACGATCGCATTTAAAGATTTCCATATGAAAATCCATCATTGCCCACCTATTTCATAGTGATATCCCCATATAATTCATGGGATTTCCTAAGTATTTCATAGTGATCACAAATTAAGCTCTTTTTTGCGATTAGACGCTTAGTTTACGAGCTAATCGCATTTAAAGATTTCCATATGAAAATCCATCATTGCCCACCCATTTCATAGTGATATCCCCATATAATTCATGGGATTTCTGAAGTATTTCATAGTGATCACAAATGAAGCTCCTTTTTGCGATTAGACGCTTAGTTTACGAGATAATCGCATTTAAAGATTTCCATATGAAAATCCATCAGTGCCCACCTATTTCATAGTGATATCCCCATATAATTCATGGGATTTCTGAAGTATTTCATAGTGATCACAAATGAAGCTCCTTTTTGCGATTAGACGCTTAGTTTACGAGATAATCGCATTTAAAGATTTCCATATGAAAATCCATCATTGCCCACCCATTTCATAGTGATATCCCCATATAATTCATGGGATTTCCTAAGTATTTCATAGTGATCACAAATGAAGCTCCTTTTTGCGATTAGACGCTTAGTTTACGAGATAATCGCATTTAAAGATTTCCATATGAAAATCCATCATTGCCCACCCATTTCATAGTGATATCCCCATATAATTCATGGGATTTCTGAAGTATTTCATAGTGATCACAAATAAAGCTCCTTTTTGCGATTAGACGCTTAGTTTACGAGATAATCGCATTTAAAGATTTCCATATGAAAATCCATCATTGCCCACCTATTTCATAGTGATATCCCCATATAATTCATGGGATTTCCTAAGTATTTCATAGTGATCACAAATGAAGCTCCTTTTTGCGATTAGACGCTTAGTTTACGAGATAATCGCATTTAAAGATTTCCATTTGAAAATCCTGCATTCGCCATCCATTTCATAGTGATATCCCCATATATTTCATGGGATTTCCTAAGTATTTCATAGTGATCACAAATTAAGCTCCTTTTTGCGATTAGACGCTTAGTTTACGAGATAATCGCATTTAAAGATTTCCATATGAAAATCCATCATTGCCCACCCATTTCATAGTGATATCCCCATATAATTCATGGGATTTCTGAAGTATTTCATAGTGATCACAAATAAAGCTCCTTTTTGCGATTAGACGCTTAGTTTACGAGATAATCGCATTTAAAGATTTCCATATGAAAATCCATCATTGCCCACCTATTTCATAGTGATATCCCCATATAATTCATGGGATTTCTGAAGTATTTCATAGTGATCACAAATAAAGCTCCTTTTTGCGATTAGACGCTTAGTTTACGAGATAATCGCATTTAAAGATTTCCATATGAAAATCCATCACTGCCCACCCATTTCATAGTGATATCCCCATATATTTCATGGGATTTCTGAAGTATTTCATAGTGATCACAAATGAAGCTCCTTTTTGCGATTAGACGCTTAGTTTACGAGATAATCGCATTTAAAGATTTCATATGAAAATCCATCAGTGCCCACCTATTTCATAGTGATATCCCCATATAATTCATGGGATTTCTGAAGTATTTCATAGTGATCACAAATGAAGCTCCTTTTTGCGATTAGACGCTTAGTTTACGAGATAATCGCATTTAAAGATTTCCATATGAAAATCCATCAGTGCCCACCTATTTCATAGTGATATCCCCATATAATTCATGGGATTTCTGAAGTATTTCATAGTGATCACAAATTAAGCTCCTTTTTGCGATTAGACGCTTAGTTTACGAGATAATCGCATTTAAAGATTTCCATTTGAAAATCCTGCATTCGCCATCCATTTCATAGTGATATCCCCATATAATTTATGGGATTTCTGAGGTATTTCATAGTGATCACAAATTAAGCTCCTTTTTGCGATTAGACGCTTAGTTTACGAGATAATCGCATTTAAAGATTTCCATATGAAAATCCATCATTGACCACCCATTTCATAGTGATATCCCCATATAATTCATGGGATTTCCTAAGTATTTCATAGTGATCACAAATTAAGCTCCTTTTTGCGATTAGACGCTTAGTTTACGATCGCATTTAAAGATTTCCATATGAAAATCCAGCATTGGGCACCCGTTTCATAGTGATATCCCCATATAATTCATGGGATTTCCTAAGTATTTCATAGTGATCACAAATTAAGCTCTTTTTGCGATTAGACGCTTAGTTTACGAGATAATCGCATTTAAAGATTTCCATATGAAAAATCCATCATTGCCCACCCATTTCATAGTGATATCCCCATATAATTCATGGGATTTCCTAAGTATTTCATAGTGATCACAAATGAAGCTCCTTTTTGCGATTAGACGCTTAGTTTACGAGATAATCGCATTTAAAGATTTCCATATGAAAATCCATCATTGCCCACCCATTTCATAGTGATATCCCCATATAATTCATGGGATTTCCTAAGTATTTCATAGTGATCACAAATTAAGCTCCTTTTTGCGATTAGACGCTTAGTTTACGAGATAATCGCATTTAAAGATTCCATATGAAAATCCATCATTGCCCACCCATTTCATAGTGATATCCCCATATAATTCATGGATTTCCTAAGTATTTCATAGTGATCACAAATTAAGCTCTTTTTTGCGATTAGACGCTTAGTTTACGAGATAATCGCATTTAAAGATTTCCATATGAAAATCCAGCATTGGGCACCCGTTTCATAGTGATATCCGCATATAATTAATGGGATTTCTTAAGTATTTCATAGTGATCACAAATTAAGCTCCTTTTTGCGATTAGACGCTTAGTTTACGAGATAATCGCATTTAAAGATTTCCATATGAAAATCCATCATTGCCCACCCATTTCATAGTGATATCCACATATAATTTATGGGATTTCTGAAGTATTTCATAGTGATCACAAATTAAGCTCCTTTTTGCGATTAGACGCTTAGTTTACGAGATAATCGCATTTAAAGATTTCCATATGAAAATCCATCATTGCCCACCCATTTCATAGTGATATCCCCATATAATTTATGGGATTTCCTAAGTATTTCATAGTGATCACAATTAAGCTCCTTTTTGCGATTAGACGCTTAGTTTACGAGATAATCGCATTTAAAGATTTCCATATGAAAATCCATCATTGCCCACCCATTTCATAGTGATATCCCCATATAATTTATGGGATTTCCTAAGTATTTCATAGTGATCACAAATTAAGCTCCTTTTTGCGATTAGACGCTTAGTTTACGAGATAATCGCATTTAAAGATTTCCATATGAAAATCCATCATTGCCCACCCATTTCATAGTGATATCCCCATATAATTTATGGATTTCTTAAGTATTTCATAGTGATCACAAATTAAGCTCCTTTTTGCGATTAGACGCTTAGTTTACGAGATAATCGCATTTAAAGATTTCCATATGAAAATCCATCAGTGCCCACCTATTTCATAGTGATATCCCCATATAATTCATGGGATTTCTGAAGTATTTCATAGTGATCACAAATTAAGCTCCTTTTTGCGATTAGACGCTTAGTTTACGAGATAATCGCATGTAAAGATTTCCATATGAAAATCCATAATTGGGCACCCATTTCATAGTGATATCCCCATATAATTCATGGGATTTCTGAAGTATTTCATAGTGATCACAAATTAAGCTCCTTTTTGCGATTAGACGCTTAGTTTACGAGATAATCGCATTTAAAGATTTCCATATGAAAATCCATCATTGGGCACCCATTTCATAATGATATCCCCATATAAATTATAGGATTTCTTAAGTATTTCATAGTGATCACAAATTAAGCTCCTTTTTGCGATTAGACGCTTAGTTTACGAGATAATCGCATTTAAAGATTTCCATATGAAAATCCAGCATTGGCCACCCGTTTCATAGTGATATCCCCATATAATTTATGGGATTTCCTAAGTATTTCATAGTGATCACAAATTAAGCTCCTTTTTGCGATTAGACGCTTAGTTTACGAGATAATCGCATTTAAAGATTTCCATATGAAAATCCATCATTGCCCACCCATTTCATAGTGATATCCCCATATAATTTATGGGATTTCTGAAGTATTTCATAGTGATCACAAATTAAGCTCCTTTTTGCGATTAGACGCTTAGTTTACGAGATAATCGCATTTAAAGATTTCCATATGAAAATCCAGCATTGGGCACCCGTTTCATAGTGATATCCCCATATAATTTATGGGATTTCCTAAGAATTTCATAGTGATCACAAATTAAGCTCCTTTTTGCGATTAGACGCTTAGTTTACGAGCTAATCGCATTTAAAGATTTCCATATGAAAATCCATCATTGCCCACCCATTTCATAGTGATATCCCCATATAATTTATGGGATTTTTGAAGTATTTCATAGTGATCACAAATTAAGCTCCTTTTTGCGATTAGACGCTTAGTTTACGAGATAATCGCATATAAGGATTTCCATATGAAAATCCAGCATCGGGCACCCGTTTCATAGTGATATCCCCATATAATTTATGGGATTTCTGAAGTATTTCATAGTGATCACAAATTAAGCTCCTTTTTGCGATTAGACGCTTAGTTTACGAGATAATCGCATTTAAAGATTTCCATATGAAAATCCATCATTGCCCACCCATTTCATAGTGATATCCCCATATAATTTATGGGATTTCTGAAGTATTTCATAGTGATCACAAATTAAGCTCCTTTTTGCGATTAGACGCTTAGTTTACGAGATAATCGCATTTAAAGATTTCCATATGAAAATCCATCATTGCCCACCCATTTCATAGTGATATCCCCATATAATTTATGGGATTTCTGAAGTATTTCATAGTGATCACAAATTAAGCTCCTTTTTGCGATTAGACGCTTAGTTTACGAGATAATCGCATTAAAAGATTTCCATATGAAAATCCATCATTGCCCACCCATTTCACAGTGATATCCCCATATAATTTATGGGATTTCTGAAGTATTTCATAGTGATCACAAATTAAGCTCCTTTTTGCGATTAGACGCTTAGTTTACGAGATAATCGCATTTAAAGATTTCCATATGAAAATCCATCATTGCCCACCCATTTCATAGTGATATCCCCATATAATTTATGGGATTTCTGAAGTATTTCATAGTGATCACAAATTAAGCTCCTTTTTGCGATTAGACGCTTAGTTTACGAGATAATCGCATTTAAAGATTTCCATATGAAAATCCATCATTGCCCACCCATTTCATAGTGATATCCCCATATAATTTATGGGATTTCTGAAGTATTTCATAGTGATCACAAATTAAGCTCCTTTTTGCGATTAGACGCTTAGTTTACGAGATAATCGCATTTAAAGATTTCCATATGAAAATCCATCATTGCCCACCCATTTCATAGTGATATCCCCATATAATTTATGGGATTTCCTAAGTATTTCATAGTGATCACAAATTAAGCTCCTTTTTGCGATTAGACGCTTAGTTTACGAGATAATCGCATTTAAAGATTTCCATATGAAAATCCATAATTGGGCACCCATTTCATAGTGATATCCCCATATAATTCATGGGATTTCTGAAGTATTTCATAGTGATCACAAATTAAGCTCCTTTTTGCGATTAGACGCTTAGTTTACGAGATAATCGCATTTAAAGATTTCCATATGAAAATCCATCATTGCCCACCCATTTCATAGTGATATCCTCATATAATTCATGGGATTTCTTAAGTATTTCATAGTGATCACAAATTAAGCTCCTTTTTGCGATTAGACGCTTAGTTTACGAGATAATCGCATTTAAAGATTTCCATATGAAAATCCAGCATTGGGCACCCGTTTCATAGTGATATCCCCATATAATTTATGGGATTTCCTAAGTATTTCATAGTGATCACAAATTAAGCTCCTTTTTGCGATTAGACGCTTAGTTTACGAGATAATCGCATTTAAAGATTTCCATATGAAAATCCATCATTGCCCACCCATTTCATAGTGATATCCCCATATAATTTATGGGATTTCTGAAGTATTTCATAGTGATCACAAATTAAGCTCCTTTTTGCGATTAGACGCTTAGTTTACGAGATAATCGCATTTAAAGATTTCCATATGAAAATCCATCATTGCCCACCCATTTCATAGTGATATCCCCATATAATTTATGGGATTTCTGAAGTATTTCATAGTGATCACAAATTAAGCTCCTTTTTGCGATTAGACGCTTAGTTTACGAGATAATCGCATTTAAAGATTTCCATATGAAAATCCATCATTGCCCACCCGTTTCATAGTGATATCCCCATATAATTCATGGGATTTCTTAAGTATTTCATAGTGATCACAAATTAAGCTCCTTTTTGCGATTAGACGCTTAGTTTACGAGATAATCGCGTTTAAAGATTTCCATATGAAAATCCATCATTGCCCACCCATTTCATAGTGATATCCCCATATAATTTATGGATTTCTGAAGTATTTCATAGTGATCACAAATTAAGCTCCTTTTTGCGATTAGACGCTTAGTTTACGAGATAATCGCATTTAAAAATTTCCATATGAAAATCCATCATTGCCCACCCATTTCATAGTGATATCCCCATATAATTTATGGGATTTCTGAAGTATTTCATAGTGATCACAAATTAAGCTCCTTTTTGCGATTAGACGCTTAGTTTACGAGATAATCGCATTTAAAGATTTCCATATGAAAATCCATCATTGCCCACCCATTTCATAGTGATATCCCCATATAATTTATGGGATTTCTGAAGTATTTCATAGTGATCACAAATTAAGCTCCTTTTTGCGATTAGACGCTTAGTTTAAGAGATAATCGCATTTAAAGATTTCCATATGAAAATCCATCATTGCCCACCCATTTCATAGTGATATCCCCATATAATTTATGGGATTTCTGAAGTATTTCATAGTGATCACAAATTAAGCTCCTTTTTGCGATTAGACGCTTAGTTTACGAGATAATCGCATTTAAAGATTTCCATATGAAAATCCATCATTGCCCACCCATTTCTGAAGTATTTCATAGTGATCACAAATTAAGCTCCTTTTTGCGATTAGACGCTTAGTTTACGAGATAATCGCATTTAAAGATTTCCATATGAAAATCCATCATTGCCCACCCATTTCATAGTGATATCCCCATATAATTTATGGGATTTCTGAAGTATTTCATAGTGATCACAAATTAAGCTCCTTTTTGCGATTAGACGCTTAGTTTACGAGATAATCGCATTTAAAGATTTCCATATGAAAATCCATCATTGCCCACCCATTTCATAGTGATATCCCCATATAATTTATGGGATTTCCTAAGTATTTCATAGTGATCACAAATTAAGCTCCTTTTTGCGATTAGACGCTTAGTTTACGAGATAATCGCATTTAAATATTTCCATATGAAAATCCATAATTGGGCACCCATTTCATAGTGATATCCCCACATAATTCATGGGATTTCTGAAGTATTTCATAGTGATCACAAATTAGGCTCCTTTTTGCGATTAGACGCTTAGTTTACGAGATAATCGCATTTAAAGATTTCCATATGAAAATCCATCATTGCCCACCCATTTCATAGTGATATCCTCATATAATTCATGGGATTTCTTAAGTATTTCATAGTGATCACAAATTAAGCTCCTTTTTGCGATTAGACGCTTAGTTTACGAGATAATCGCATTGAAAGATTTCCATATGAAAATCCAGCATTGGGCACCCGTTTCATAGTGATATCCCCATATAATTTATGGGATTTCCTAAGTATTTCATAGTGATCACAAATTAAGCTCCTTTTTGCGATTAGACGCTTAGTTTACGAGATAATCGCATTTAAAGATTTCCATATGAAAATCCATCATTGCCCACCCATTTCATAGTGATATCCCCATATAATTTATGGGATTTCTGAAGTATTTCGTAGTGATCACAAATTAAGCTCCTTTTTGCGATTAGACGCTTAGTTTACGAGATAATCGCATTTAAAGATTTCCATATGAAAATCCATCATTGCCCACCCATTTCATAGTGATATCCCCATATAATTTATGGGATTTCTGAAGTATTTCATAGTGATCACAAATTAAGCTCCTTTTTGCGATTAGACGCTTAGTTTACGAGATAATCGCATTTAAAGATTTCCATATGAAAATCCATCATTGCCCACCCGTTTCATAGTGATATCCCCATATAATTCATGGGATTTCTTAAGTATTTCATAGTGATCACAAATTAAGCTCCTTTTTGCGATTAGACGCTTAGTTTACGAGATAATCGCGTTTAAAGATTTCCATATGAAAATCCATCATTGCCCACCCATTTCATAGTGATATCCCCATATAATTTATGGGATTTCTGAAGTATTTCATAGTGATCACAAATTAAGCTCCTTTTTGCGATTAGACGCTTAGTTTACGAGATAATCGCATTAAAGATTTCCATATGAAAATCCATCATTGCCCACCCATTTCATAGTGATATCCCCATATAATTTATGGGATTTCTGAAGTATTTCATAGTGATCACAAATTAAGCTCCTTTTTGCGATTAGACGCTTAGTTTACGAGATAATCGCATTTAAAGATTTCCATATGAAAATCCATCATTGCCCACCCATTTTATAATGATATCCCCATATAAATTATAGGATTTCTTAAGTATTTCATAGTGATCACAAATTAAGCTCCTTTTTGCGATTAGACGCTTAGTTTACGAGATAATCGCATTTAAAGATTTCCATATGAAAATCCAGCATTGGGCACCCGTTTCATAGGGATATCCCCATATAATTTATGGGATTTCCTAAGTATTTCATAGTGATCACAAATTAAGCTCCTTTTTGCGATTAGACGCTTAGTTTACGAGATAATCGCATTTAAAGATTTCCATATGAAAATCCATCATTGCCCACCCATTTCATAGTGATATCCCCATATAATTTATGGGATTTCTGAAGTATTTCATAGTGATCACAAATTAAGCTCCTTTTTGCGATTAGACGCTTAGTTTACGAGATAATCGCATTTAACCCTAGACGGGTAATCTTCGTCGATTCGACGAACACTGTTGCTTTTTTTTCAAATATCTCTCTTATTTTTCACAATATTCTGTTGCCTTTTGCAATAGCGTTAGTTTGTGATGTTTTTTTCAAGCTATGCTGGCATATGACAGCATTAGTTAAGCGTAATTGTTATATTTTTGCAATAAACAAAAACTCGCGTCGTCGAAACGACGAAGGTTACCTTTTGTGTGACTTTTTGCTCTTGCAAAAAAGTCACCAAATCCAAAAAATATTTTGATTTTTTAAATTAAAATATATAAAATATGGGAATTACCAGATGATTTAATTGAAAATTGTGAAAATGCTCCTGAAGACCCCAATTGCGGTTCAATGATCGAAGATAAAATTGAAAAATATGTCGAGGAGGATGTATTTTTGCATGTGGAGGAGTACGACTGCGATGACAATATTATACCAGATTCGGGTGATGAAAATAATCGTGAGCCACTAAATTTGTTCCGAAATTACTAATAATGTGTAAAAAAAACAATTCGTGGCAAACAAATAAAATTTTGGTCCACTTAAAATAAAATGATGTAAGGCGTGGCATAAATATATTGCATCAAAGGTGAGAACCGACTAGTGAAGCATTTGGCCGAATTAACCCCTTATCGTACTTCTAACAATTCGAATGCGACGATATTTCGGACGAAATTGTAAATTAGAAGAACGTTGAAATTGAGAATCGCGTTCAACCACAAGAGTTTTTGAATAAATAAATTCTGGCCTTTTTGAGCCTCTTTAATCAAAAATAAAGAGAAAAAAATTCTGAAAATAACTTTTTACGAAACTGTCGAATGTTGGAAACGAAAAAGAAGAACAAAAAAACTCTAATTTTGTAAAAATTGTTCTTTCGAAAAAAGAAAAATGCAAAAGATTTTTTGTTATACCTGTATGTGGGAAGCACAAATTCTAACTTGTGCCTACTATACAAGGAAATAATTTTTCGAAGTGTTTTTTGTTTTAATTGATAAAATTAAGTGTATTGTAAATTTTTTTGCACAAGTTGAGAAGCCGTGTCTATTTTATTTTATACTACAGAACTATTTAAATACTAGTATCTACTTGAGACCAAAAAACATGGGCTGAAAAGAGATATGCTCGAAAATTAACCAAATAGCTTTAAAATTATACAGTTTTTGTGTTTTCTTCTTCGCTAGAGTCTATAATAGATTAAATATCATGTTTCGGACTGGTACGCTAGACTTTTTGCTAAAAATTTCCATGTCAAAAAGGACTTCGTCGATTCGACGAAGATTACCCTTAGTGTGTGTAAAATATGATTACCCTTCTAGGGTTAAAGATTTCCATATGAAAATCCAGCATTGGGCACCCGTTTCATAGTGATATCCCCATATAATTTATGGGATTTCCTAAGTATTTCATAGTGATCACAAATTAAGCTCCTTTTTGCGATTAGACGCTTAGTTTACGAGCTAATCGCATTTAAAGATTTCCATATGAAAATCCATTATTGCCTACCCATTTCATAGTGATATCCCCATATAATTTATGGGATTTCTGAAGTATTTCATAGTGATCACAAATAAAGCTCCTTTTTGCGATTAGACGCTTAGTTTACGAGATAATCGCATTTAAATATTTCCATATGAAAATCCATAATTTTATGGGGATTTCTGAAGTATTTCATAGTGATCACAAATTAAGCTCCTTTTTG